>OU426989.1:229273899-229898899 GCA_911387755.1 Chrysotoxum bicinctum
GTTCATATACCTGTAGAAAGATATGAAAATCTGATTAATTCGATGCAACGTGTCGTTGTGCTGGGACATGCAACTAAATATTAATTTAACGTTCAAACACTCGACTATCACTTATGGTAGAAATTGTCTATTAACTTTCGTTTTTGTAATATTTAAAGGTAGATTTCGAATGCGCTGCTATTTTTTGACCGCTGTTTTCGATATGACTTGGATAGATTTGAAGTTACCAAATAATTTATTGAATTTGAAAATGATTTTTTCTGAAACTAAAAGCCTAAAAAACATTAATTTGAAAATCAGATGACTATTTGGTTTTTTAAAATTAGTAGATTAATTTATTTTAGTTTTTGTTGTGTTAAAAGGTTCACTACTATTATTTTGACCACAGCTGTACATATATGCAACTTCATAGCGATATTCCAAATACAGCTGAACAAAATTTTTTTGATGGGTAACATGTTGATAGCATTTCGTTTTTGTGCGGCTTCGGACAACCTTGGATAATTATGGTTCTATGGAAGAAAAGGTCTTATGTAAAAAACAAAAAATAAATCACTATTGCTACTTAAAAACTTTTAAACTGTCCCACAAACCTTAAACTTTTACACAAAACATAAAACTAGATGTTTCATTGCATAAAAGTTTTGGTGCTTTAATAATAACACTTTTCTATTAAAAGGATGATCAGATGCATAAAAAAAAATTTGTTGGATTTTTTTAAACAAATGATTTGTGTGTACAAAACTCAGAAAAAAGTTTTGGTACGCCAATTTTAAGCCTTTTTTTTCTGTGCAAATAAAGTTCAAATTTTTTAAAAAAAAAAGATCACCAACTTGTTTGTGAAATATTGAATTTTTAACAAAAAATAATTAAATTTTTTTAGTTTTTAGGAACTGGAGTATTTTGTTTTAAAATATGCGTCCACTTAAGTGGGTTTGATTACCCTTTAATTGTTGAAAACAGTGCGGGCATTATGTATAAAGTGAATTAAAGATGATATACTGATCTACATTACTTTGAAGTTATGTATATCTAAATGGGAGAGACCTATTAGACCGAGAGGCCACATCAATTTTTGGTTGTGATTGATAACAAAAACTAATTAGTATAATTAGATAGTCCTTCAGTAGTTATTTACAAATGTGAGCGTCTTGTATGCTCTAGTGGGAGCAATAGTGAGTAACACTGCATCAAATATGATTGCAAATGTCGAGGTCCAAGACGTTTTGCAGGCAGCCTTCTGTCTGCAAGATGCGATAGGAATAGGGTACGTCTTGCACGGAAAACGCCGCCTAAAAAACTTCTTGGACTTCGATATACATAGGATTAGAAGTTTCAGACAGAAGAGTATTGATGATAATGAGAAAGATAGTCGGAGACAAAACGGAACTCTGAGGGACTCCAGCATTTATCTTATAAATATAAAATTTCAAACCACCCAATGAATACATTCAGTATATGAAAAAAGTGGCCCAAAATATGCTGCAATAATGGGTTTAGATTAGGCAACGTGAATATCCTATTCTTGTCAAAATATATCTGTATATCAAGTTTGATCAAAATCTCGATTAATTTTTTTTAAAGAATCCACAACTTGCCTCTAAGTAGGTTTCAAAATACCAAAAGCAAAAAATTAAAAAAAATTGTTGATTGGAGGTAAAAAAAAATTATTCCTGACTTTTCAGTAACTTCTATTTGATAAAATAGAACCTATATTTGTATCAATGACATAGCTAGGATCATATCTACCTTTAGCGGACACTTATCAATAGGAACTAACTTTCAAAGATTCGAAAACCAACGGGAAAAGGAAACAGTCATCCATTTTACCTGAAAATGACATGCTCTGACGAAATTTAGAGAACAATCATTAGGTAGAGACATTTTTCATGACATTGACGAACTTTCGGAAATGAAGATTAAAGACTTGATCTCATTTCTCAACGCTAAGAAATGGCTCTTGGACGAAATTCGGTTACTTCTGTGCCATGCCTTCCGTTTGATTATTAAGATCCCGAGCTAGTGGACTGAGGGTTTTGACGGAAGTTTACAGGGTTCGGGTGATCACCCAATCGGATTGGCTACTATTTCGGCAACAGTCAACAAGATGACTAGCTTCGCACAGTGTAGGTAGTGTCGGATGAATGTCTGCAAACACACAAAAAGAGACATCAAAACCTACTAGATCCTTACTTCTTTTTGAACTCAATCCAAACTGGATAACTCCGTGAGAATGTCAACAATTTTCCATATCAATTCCATCCACAAGCTCACATGAGTCATGGTATCAAAATGGCGCACTTCAATGCTGATTGGGCCACACGGCTAGACTTCCTGGGGGCCGATTCTAGTTCTGTGAAAAAGTGAATCGAATAAATTGTTTTCACATTCGCTGTCATGCATTGCTTTCACTTTTTCGATTCACTTGGTGCAAATAAGCGATTCTGGTTCCGTGAATGAAAATGGTGTGGTGAATTCAATATCATTTGCCGTGGTGGATGATTTTTTGTTGTCTCTTACGAATTTATCTACTATTGTGAATGCTCAATGTCAAAACGAAATTATTATTTTTCATTATTATTAATATATATTTTTGTTTTGTAGGAGAAATATGAGGATTATCAGGCGAAATTTGAGAGACAACGAAAATCCTTTCGAAATGATCACGGAGGAGCATTTCATATAATTGTATCAACTGACACAAATCTACAAAAAAAAATTAAGACGAGATGAAATAAATTTTCAAAACTTGTTTTCGTACCTATCATGAGCAATCTCCAAATTTATTTCCAAAAAACTAATCAAAAATTCTTTTTGTGCCTGTGTCACATTCTTTCCTTTATTTTTTTTTTTAAATCTCCATATTTTCCGCTTTCACCTATTCACTTTGAATATTCACCATCGAATAAGAGCGTGAAAGCAAATTATTCATATGATTGTTTTTGACGTTTGGTTTCACTTTTTCACAGAATGAGAATCGCATTTATGCGTGAAAGAGTGAAAAGCTATTCGAATCACTTTTTCACAGAACCAGAATCGGCCCCCTGTAGTCACCATTTTTAACAACCTATCTATCAATGAAAGTCATTACTTTTTCATCTGGTAGCTTATTAGAAGCTGTGTAAGAAAATGGTAGATCACCATCAGTATTTATTAAGCAAAAGCTGAAAAATGGAGTTAATAAGAAATAAACTGGGTCTAAGAACCGATCCCTGTGGGACACCTGCATTGACTACCGGTAATGTATTCCAACAGGCAATAGTTGTTAATTGTTATTGTGGCCTTTCTTTTTTTATAAAATTAATAGAAGTTGTTGGCCTACAGCCTGCATAAACTAGCTTATATTCAGTGTATCAATAGATTAAGTTATTCTTATAACCTCATGAAATTCTTGGTAGTTCTTTTGAAGGCAAGCTCGTGCGATTTAAAGTATCCTCACACATATTTCACTCTTTATAAAAGTCTTTTGCACCAAATTCAACTCGAATCCGGTCAGCTGCTCAAGAGTGATTAGGGTACAGACGCTATTAAGCATTTACAATAATAGTAGAATAGAAGTTTATAAATAAGGTTTACGTATGCAAACCAATGTTAACACCAGTCTTGTCTTTGGAATTTTAAACGACATATCCGTAACAGAAATTGAAAGTAGGTATATATATCTATTTTTGTATAGGGTTTTCCAATAAGAGGTGTTATTTTGAATAGCCCGCTATTTCGGTAGCTGTCACTTTTGAAGCTGTCATTTGACAAGTAGAAACTACGCTATTAATAAAAATGGAACGATACACGCTTCAACAACGCATTGAAATTATTAAAATTGGGTCCTTGAAATGCATTAAAATGAACCGGAATTTCATCGAAAAATCATCTTGACTGATGAGGCCCATTTCCACCTCGGAGGCTACGTCAACAAGCAAAACTGTCGCATCTGGGGCTCGGAAAACCCAAGAGTTATTGTTGAAAAGCCTCTCCATCCTCAACGCGTGACTGTTTGGTGCGGTTTATGGTCCCGCGGGGTCATTGGACCTTACTTTTTCGAAAATGAGGCTGGAGCAACAGTTACGGTCAATGGATTGCGCTATCGAGAGATGAATGATGATTTTTTATGGCCTGAATTGGATGGTATTGATCTGAACAACGTTTACTTTCAACAAGACGGCGCTACGTGCCACACAAGCAATGAAACCATCGATCTTTTACGGGAAAAGTTTCCGGACCGTGTTATCTCTCGAAGAGGTGATCACAATTGGCCACCGAGATCTTGTGATTTAACACCTTGCGACTTCTTCCTTTGGGGCCACGTGAAAGATAAGGTCTACGCCAACAGCCCAGCGTCGATTCAAGACCTCAAAGATGAAATTCGTGAGGCTATCGAGGACATAGGGCAGCCACTTTGCGATTTGGTTATGGAAAATTTCATGAAAAGGATATGGTCCTGTAAGCGTGGTCTTGGCGGCCATTTGGCTGATGTTGTGTTCCATTATTAACGGCATACCTTCCATTTTATAATGAAATAAACATCCGGTCATTTATCTCCAAAAATGCCATTTTTCTTTGAATATCAAAATAACACCTCTTATTGGAAAACCCTTTATTAGCTATATCATCAAAAGAAAACTGTTAATTCCAAATTGATTTAAGTAACGAGAACTCATGGACTCGATCTCTGCCATTCTTGTATTTAATTCGCTAACAGTCTTACCCTTATCTTAGACACAAGACAAGGTAGTTTCAAGAATTTATTATTAAAAGATAGTGAACCAGTTATTTAAATAATTGCAAGTAAATTGAGACAGGTTATTCAACCTTCAATGGCGTACGAAATAAATATCAATTCCCAAGTTTTGAATAAATCTCCAAAAAATGTTTGCATTCAAAACAATACAATTAGATAAAAAAAACCTCATCCGAATACCCTCCTTCAACTTGAACAAAGTTCAATCTAGGAGCTCAAATAAAGCAGTTTCCAGAACGAAATAAATCTCATTTGAAAAGTTGCTTGGCATCATACACAAAACTGTTGTGTAGCTTCATTTAACTTCATCCATCGATTTATTATTCATGTCTTTGAGTTTATGATAAAAAAGTTCTATCATATCCAATCTAATAACAAAACAAAAATCCAAACAAAATTGAACGATGTCCTCCTTTCGGATGGCTTCCCCAGAGTTATCATCGCATTAAATCTATTTATTGTCCATGTCCTTCGAAAGGCATTCAAAATAAATGACAACTCTTCGCCATTACTCTTAACACCAGGCCACCATCCAGATTCATCCCAGGCTCTGGAAATTGGTTGCATCTTTCATTGGAATGCATTGCTCCATAAAATTTCATACATCGTTGAGCACTTGGTATAACTATCAACAACAACACAACATCACACATCCTCACAATACATTCAACATACATCTCCTGCCGTTCATCCTTCCCGACTCCGATTCCAGAGTGTGTCTGACTGAATTTTCTGAAGAGATTTCTCGAATAGATCTTCGCACACGGATGAATATTCTTATATGTACCTATACATATATTTGTATGGACGACGACGACGATGGCGACAGTCCACACACCAGCACCAGCACTGCTGCACTTGTTATCAATTAGAAGAGCTCTTAAAGAGGATTATATCCTGTCATTCATCATCCTGGTTGCAGCAGTCATCTACAACCATCCAACCACCACCACCACCATTACCGCACGACGGACCAGGACCACGTTTTGTTAAATGTGTCTGTTTCAAGTGCCACTCTTCATATTTCACGACCCGGCCAGGCCAGGTCATGGTTTAAGGCTCAGACAGGGTAAAGTGCATTCGGTAGTCCTGAATTCTTTCCTCTATAAGAACATACAATATTGTGGTAGGAGGAATTCATCCTCGTCGTCATCGCTGTTGTGTCTCGTTTGTATTCTCATCCTACAATTGTATCATTTCATATCGCTTCGTCCATGCCAAGGATTAAGCTTTGTCTCTGCTGAGCAATAACAAAAAACCAGCTGGTAAGAAAATTTAACCCGAAAAAAAAAAATTAAATACATGTAGGTACCTACAATCGTTAGTTTTCGTAGGGGAGATGGGAGAAAATGTGCAGTGGAAGGTAATTCGAAATAGTAGTTTTTGAATTCAAGCTTAAACTTCAGTTAATTTTGACTGGTGAATAAGGAAACTAAAGCTCAGTTCATCCGAGTTACGGGATTAAACTGGAGTGAACCACTGCAACAAGTTTTTCTGTAAGTTCAAAACTCGACAAAATTTTGTGAAGTAACTCTGAATTGACTTAAGAGAAATTATTGAAGTATGCTGAAACATTTACTTAATTTTGATAAATGATTTATAAATGGACTCAACAAAATTACGTTTAAAACAAGCTTAACTCAGTACTGATAAACTTTGCCAAGAAGTTGGTGAAGATAGCCGTTTATGGAAATTGCTTATTTTAGATTTAGATTTAGATAAAGAACTAAAATGCACGAGTGGATTCAAGAGCGTATTCAAAAGCGATCACGCTCAAAGTCTTAAGTCTCAACTTGTTGGCTATTGTTCCAACTAAACTGGAAATATGGAATTTCATAAAAAAAATTGAAAACGTTAATTTTCATTTAGACCACAATTCGTCCTGTGTCTGGGACAAAAAACAGAAAGTCTCGGTTTCTAAGATTCCTCTCAGAAACATAAAAAGGCAGAAAATTCACTAATTCAGGTAAAATAATTTTTCAAAAACCCCTTTTACAAAAAGTCTAAATAGGGTTGTTTAAAGATTTAAGATCTATTAATGTGCACCTTGATTTATATCGTTCGGTAAACACAAGTTTCTCAATGCAAAGCGTGTGAAAAGAAGGGTCCCAAATGACTACCATGACGGACGTTCGATAGTACATGAATAAAAGAGGATTAATCATGTTCAATTTTTACATCCTGTTTTCGATTCGACAATAAGGATTCGAGCTATTTAAAAAAACGAAACTTTAAACCCATTTTCTCGAAGTTTTGAATAAGAAGTTAATGATGTACTCTTAAGGACGTTATTCACAAAATGAAATGTCTTCCAAAACAGAAAACCTCTATGGAACAATTTTTTTTTGTTTTTGATTTTCTCAAAAACAGTAACTTTAATTTTGAGCTTTAATTACAAAAAAATTCAATTTTTTTTTTTAAACTCAATATTTTGAAAACCCCATGCTAGTTTTTTTTTAAAAACTTAATAAATAAAAGTTTCTCAATATAATCTACAAGATGTGAGAAAAAATAATTATTTTACCTAAAATAAAGGTACCTACCCACCATACAAATGTTAAAAAATGGTTTTCAAAAATCGTATTTTTCTCGAAAACGGCGCCTAGAATTTTGACAAAATTTTTTTTCTTTCAATTAATTTTTACGATCTTTAATTTAGTAAACAAAATTTTGAAATTAAGGTATTACAGAATTAATGAAAATTTTTATAGAGAAGCTTCTAAATAAGTCTAAAACACATTGCATTTCAAAATTTTAAAATAAATATTTTTTGAATTTTTGAAAAAAAAAAAATCTATTTTTTCTCTTTTTTTGAAAATTCGATATCTCAGAAACGGCTCAATATTTTTTTTTTGTAAATTTTATTTTTATTCGAACAATAATAAAAACTTTAAATTGGCTTACCAAAATTTTTTTTTAAAAAGCTTTGAAAAAGTTTGTACATAAAAGCTTTTTTTTTAAGAAACCACTACAACGACTTATAATTTTTGTTCTTGCATAAATTCATATTTGCATGGCATTATGTTTTTATCTTACTTTTATTTAAAAAAAAAAATCATTTTATCCATCTATTATAATATCTACATATAGAAGCAAGTTCGTGCGACCCAGTCGTGCATTTTATTTTTTTGAAATTCAGGAAAATATATATTTTTTCTCAAAAACTATTCCACTTATTTTTAGAAAAAAAACTATCAAAATATCTACTTATTAGTTTAACCAGGAATACATGTATACAAGAAAGTCTCCTCTAAAGTCTAGGCACATCAATAAGTTTGATGCTGTTGATTAAGGAGATCATAAAGATTATCACACATTAACGCCCAAGAGCAAGGCTCAGGAACCTTTTTTACACTTGTTTTATTCTGGCCTTATTGCAGGCGTAATTTAATACCCAAAACTATCAAGCGAATTCCAGAATGGGTCGAACAAATGTTACGAAAACTGGCTTTAAAACACAAGGATCTGTCTCTATCTAACGAATTAAGGTCACATTGTAAATCTTTACAATCACGAGAATTTGAAAAGGTTTTGAAGATTGTTACATCGCCTGCATAAATAAGACACTTTGAATGGTGCAACACAGATGGTAAGTCATTAATAAATAAATTAAAAAGTATTGGGCCTAAATGGCTGCCCTGTGGTACTCCAGAGTTAAGGTTAAATATATTAAGTATGACCATTTAAAAGTACCGGGTTGAAACTATTCAATAAAATGGTCGCTAAATCCAATTTTTCGGAGTAATATCCGATGCGAGAGTTTATCAAATGCCTTACTTAAGTCAGTGAAGACAAAATCAAATTGACTTCTATTTTTGAATGAATCATTAATGTTTTCAGCCAATTCCATAACAAAATTTACCGAGAGCGGTCTTTTGTAAATTTATTGTGTTTGTAATGATAAATGATCTAACAGAGAAATATTCGAGATTCCCAAAATATGGACCTATAATAGCGTCTTTTTTTGCAGATAAATTATAAAAGAATTGTTGATACAAATTTACAGGAAAACATTGATTGAAAAGTTAAGAAGCACGGACAAATGCAACAATAAATGGTTTACATAGTTTTTCAAAATAGTGAAAGGTATATCGTAAGGTATATATTTTTCGTCAATGTTAGACATACTCGTAATTCGAAATGTAGTCTATGTAAATAATAAAGTTTATTAGAAATATTTTTTAAAGAAAAGGTTATGGATTTTCATAAAAATATCAAAGTTTAAGACAACATAAGGTTAAGAAACACATTTAAACGCACATTAACAGAAGTCTGACAGCATTAGTTCTATTACACGAGGGTCATGACTAGAAATGTCGTTTGACTTAAGAACAGATGGATAAGGACTAGACTTTCTATTACTGTTTATCAATTTCTAGAAATATTTTAAGATCTCTTTGCACATTTTTGAATATAATTTGAATAAAAATTTAAGTATTATTGGATCTAGGTCTTGAACCCAACTCTGTCCAAATCAAAAACAGGCACCTCACAAAATTTTAAGTATTGAGTGGTTCTTGAGATATAGGACTTCAAAAATCGATAAGACCATAAGTGACTCACAGAAAGATCATCTAAATTATGCACGACTTCCTGACACAGTAGAACCTTGTAATTTCTAATAACGGTATGTCTTGTGGTGTATACGAAGGACAAAGTAGAACATTTGGACTTTTGTATTCAATTTTCAAGTCTTATAAATTATATGGAGCACTTCGTATTGCTGTAGAATGATGAAAATTGTACTGCGGTAAGGTTTGACGTCTAAGGAAATAAAATGCACGACTAGATCGCACGAACTTGCTCCTATGTAAAAGTACTTTGGAATTTAAACTACATTTTATAAATATAAAACATGGATTATATGAGATAAAAATTCACGGAATTGCCGTCTGAAGTTTAAAAATCGTTTTATTTATAAAGTAATTTTTTATTTAAGAAATTTCTTTAAAATTTTTGGAGAACTGAATTTGGGACGCCAATTTTAAGTATTAAGTAATATAGATTTTAGGAAATAATTTCAAAAAATAATCGTTCGCACGTTTTACAGATATTGATTTTTCAAAAAAAAAACTTTGATTTTTTTTTTTTTTTTTTTTTTTTTCAAAAATCCCAAAAAATATTTTTTCGAATATTTCTATATACAATATTATTTTAAACTTAAGGGGGCTCCTCTTGAAAATTTTTGGTTAAAATCGTTAGAACCGTTGATGAGAAAGTCGAAAATCAAAAAAATTGTTCTATGACAGGTACCGTTAATAACATTTAGCCCCAAAATTTGTTTTGACCAAAATGTAGCCCATGTCCATAATATCACACCTAATTTGTTTTATCAAAATCGTTACAGTCGAGATAAATGAGATACCGTTAGTTTTACAGCTAAAAAAAAAAACTTTCGATTTCTCCTCTAGGGAATCACAGAAGACCCTTAACTACAGTGATTGAAGAAAATAGGTCCAGTGGTTTAGGCTGTAGGGATAGTTACAGACATACAGACAAACAGACATACAGACAGACAGACGGAATTGTCGGACCCACTTTATTCGTCTTTGCTATCATCGTAATGTCAACTTTGATCAAAATCTCCAGTTCGATTTTTTTTCAAAATGCAGAACTTGCCCTAGAGTAGCTACATATATCGCAAGTAAAAATGAAAATTTGGAATTTTCCATTCAGGAACGTGACATCCGCCCAGTTTTTCAAAAATATTTTAAGTAGTGTAATATTGAAAAAATTTCGAAATTGTGAGGGACTATTTTGTTATTATCATTACTTACTGACTAAAATTTGAAGGGTTCTCTGGTCAAGTTTTCATAACATTAAACCCTACAAATTTTGGTCAGCAATAAAATCAACAAAACTTCCCCCTTATACATAATTTAAAGTTGTTTCGACATTATTCTACTAAAGAAATTACAAATTTGACATCAAAAATATATTATTTGACGTACATTTAGATCTCACTATTTTTCACAACTGACATGTTACAAACGGGGTCTTTGTGCATATGGGAACTTGGCTTACTTTTTTAAAATATTTTTTTTTTGTGATCTAATTTACCAGTTCAATTTTCAAGTGCCTCTTTTTTAGTTGTCAATAGTCCTGTGCTTTTGTTCGAGGAGTCTAGAAATTGAGTTATGAAACAGTTCATCAAATAAGAACTATTTAAATTACAGATACATATACCCTTATTCTTGGATCACATTTTACTCATTTCTCCTCTACGTCTGCGATTATTCAACGAACCGAATATTTTTTTTTTCGCGTGGGATAAGGGAATTCCTTTTTTTTTTTGTCAATCCTTTTTAACGCCAGACATGGGTTTCGTCGTCGTCGTCCTCATACAGATAGACAACTTTGTATAGTGTCTAAGCGTGCATTACCTCCTCCATAATTCGTACGCTTTTTCACACGTTTTCTTTTATAGATATATTTTTTTTTTATTATTTCAAAAGTTGGATTCACTTCTGCTTACAAAAGGACCGTCGTCGTCGTCCTAGTCGTTGACGTCTTATTTGGGATCGTATACTCGTATTCTAGTGCAGTAAGTGCATGTTTTTCAGAATGTAATTCCTAATGCAAACGGCTTGATGTTCAGCCACCACCATCATCATCATCGCACGTCTTTCCAATTGTTTGTATATCTTCAAAACAAAAGACACGGATTTTTTCGGGGGCTTTGTTTTTCTTGGCAAATCCTTTGAACCGCATGTAAATTTAACAACTTAGAGCGCATTTCTTATAAATGCGCACCGAACAACCGCACTAATCCTGGTCCTGGGTCCTCTGAAGCCCTGGAACAGAGGTACATTTTGTAAACAAAACTCACACGAAATAGACCAGGATTTGCCAGGAAGGATTGTTTACAAAGTCTTTTGTACCAAATTAAAAAAAAAAAGAGGAAGGAAAAAAATTATTAAATGTTTGTGGTGTGGAAAAGAAGGATGGATGAGCGCTTGTATGCATTACTCTCATGGCATTACGGGAATTATGCTCTGGATGATAGGGACAGTAATGTGCCAGCGAGCATTCAAACATATTATAACATACCTACCTACCTACCTACAACATATGGGGAGCTTTCAGCTCACAAACGACTATAGAAACTCATTTGAGCACGGGTCCCCCTGTCCTTTCTACTTGTTTTAGGGATTAGTGAATTGGTGCATGAAATATTCGACATACAATGTACATGTACTCCTCACATCCCTTTGCACTTTCGTTTTGCAAATTCACAATTTAGCTGTTGTCCAATGTCCATAGGGGATGTTATATTTGCAAATGCATATTATGTCATGTATGAGTGAGAATGTAAAGCATAAGTCTTTAAAGTTAAATATTTATTCCTTTTTGTTTTTTAGTATTAACTTGCATATTTAAGAAGCGTAAAATCGCTATAAAAAGTGCTTGTAGAACACAAATCTCTTTAGAAAAGCTTACTAGCCAGTAACCTGCCAGAACTATTTTAATTTCTTGGGTCACATTCTAGTGGAAGAGGTTCGGGAGATTTGCAAGTGGGCACTTTGTCTTTTTTTGTAATCCTTCAGCACATTTGGTTTGGCATTTATTTGTTAAGGGCTTTAAATAAAAAAAAAATAATTTTGGCTTTGTCCAAGGTTTCAAAGATTTAGGCAAGATGTTGTTTAACTTATTTTACAAGAAATATGGCAAGGCCTACAAAAATATAAAGTTTTTAACTTTGTTAAGCAGTGCCACCACAATGGTTTTTGTTTTTGCTAAACCGAAAATAAAATATGTATCACGCCTTTAGAAAAGACAACGAATAGGCGATTCAATAGAACGACTTTTGTCAAGAGCCTTGAGAAGCTTTAGTTTAAAATGAATTTTTCCACAATTGCTGTTTTGAAGAGCTTGTAGTTTTACTTTAAGTGAAATCCTTAATAAGGCTTCAAAGTAAATTGAAAATGTTTTTAATATCCATGAAATGTTGTCATGTTGTCATCAATGTTTGAAAAAGATTTCAGGCATGTTTCTTGCCGTCACGCCTGGCGCCTGCATGGAGTAATCTGGAGGTCCAATTTTCACAAACTCTTTTCGTAGTAAATCAGGCTTAATTGTTTAATTGTTCAGCACGATGACGAATTGACACATTTCGAACATCTTCAACACTAAGCTGCACATCAGCAATAGCTTGTTCTGTGCCTACTATAGATCCTCTTAATGGATTCGTATTATTGTTGAGAGTAAACGTATCCATACTTTCTCGAATTATTCGCTTTGATCAACTTTAGCGAGCACCCGAATCGAACCTTGTTTTTAAAAAAAATTTGTCCAATTTGCAATCACTTTTCCGGCTTGATAAATTTGCAAAAGAAACTTACCTTAACTTTTGAATCCGCTATTTCAGAAAACAGTGTTGTCAAATTGAAGTTCTTCGCATTTAAAAAAAAACCTTTATGTGAAGGAATTCCTAGTTTTATGATATTTGGTTAATTAGAATCCGATTGGAAAAAGTAATTCTATGATTCGAAGCTGTGACGTAGTCTGGTACTGATGATGTAGGGTAGATAAGTTAAACATATTTGACATCATTAAACATAAATTATAAAAAACAAATCAGAAAAGCTATAAAATTAATATTTTCTAAGACTTTTTTTTTTTCATAAAATTTTTAGAAAATTCTGGAACTCAATACTACTAGAACAACTTAGAAGTACTGTAAGCGGGACAACGATAGATCAGTGTCTACAGTGAATTAATTGCACTAACACTGCTATTTAAAATTAGTTGCTCATAAGTGTTTGTGTTAACTTAAATTCCATAATTTAATTTGATCAATTTTTATTAATGAAAGCTATTTCATTAATATTTTTTTGTAAATTAAAATCAATTAAAAGTTGAATACATTGAATCAGAAATTTTGTCTGACATTTTTGGTTTAACATATTTAAAATTTTAAGTTTTCATATGAATTTTTTTTAACAGTTTTGGTATTTTTGCGTTGTTTTGACTAAAAAAAAATAAATTATCTATTAATTGAAACAAACTTAAGAAATATTTAAATAAAATGATTTTTGGTGCCTAAATCATTGATCCACTTAAGAGATTTATTTCTAATTTTTTAAAAACCTTATAATAAAAAACTTTTTAAACAATAACTTAGCTTTGAAATTTGATGGTTAAATTAAATCTGATATATTGGAAAATTTGATAAAAAAATCTGATAGTTGTGGAATTAATATTGAAAAAAGTGAATATGAATCTACTGTTCAACAGGATACTCTAACTGTTTTCAAAATTGAAAACAAAATGGATTATCCCAGAAATATAATGTTAGTAGAGAAAAAATTGAAAAAAAGGAATATTTAAAATGTGTAGAAACCTTTTTTTTCAATTAAATTATTTCTATAAGAAAGACCAACTTTTAACCAAAGTCGGTTCAGACTTTTCCCAATCTTCTGTTCAAATTAAATCTTTAGTTCCGTTTGGGAAGAGTTTATGGTTATTTTTCTTAAGAACAGATCCAGATTAAATGAACATTTGTTAAAAAAAATTATAAAGTCGGTGAGCACAAATTTTATTTGATCAACTTTTTAATGGTTCCGTTTTTATCGACTGCTTCTTCATAGGTTAGGTTAGGTAAGAAGGAGTGATAAGTCGGTACAGACGGACCGTAACATGCCGACTTCAATGGATCCATTGCGATTCTCACGAAATAGATAAGGACGGTGTGCCGAAGATAAGGGTTTAGTTTAGTTTAGGTTAGGGGTGGCCGTGGCGCGATGGTTGCGTGCTCGCCTGTCAACCTCATAATCACAGGTACGATCCCTGCCGTCGTCTATGTCGTCTTTAATTCCATTAAATCCTTCTTAAAATTGTCATCAATGGGTTGCTGGTTCACTCATTACATGTTGTTTAGGCATAACACTAACAACATGTGATTGAGTTAAACTAGTATGCACAACAAGGATGAATACGAATAAAATAATGCGAATTATAAGGGACATAGAAATAAGACACGGCATTTCTCCGCTTTAGTTCAGCCGCCATCCCTGGAGATAAAAGATCTGAGACAACCTCTCAGAACATCGTGCCACACATCTTTCCTATCCTTCTTTCTCTTTATTAACTTCACGCCCGCGCTGTGTTGAAACATTTAAAGGGTAGTCATAATAGTCATAATCCCTTGAGCGAGGGTAGATTAAAAAAAAAAAACAAGGTATTCGATATCTGTTTCAATCATCCTGAATTCTCAATGATGAAGGATGTTCTTCAGTGGCAAGGTACCCAATTCGTAGACAAAATATTCTCTGGGGCTCCTTTTATGGTTCTGGCTGGGCTGGGTCAATCACAAATGCTGTAAGATGAGCCCACTTCATCTTGACACCACTTTCTATACAAGTCCGACGAGCTTTTTTGCCCATTCTGCTCATACTTTCGTTTAAATCTTCTTCACCTTTCCTAAAACGCTGGCACTGTGATCAAAAATTCTAAAGGTAGTCATAATCCCTTTAGTGCGTGGAAAATTATAAAAAAAAAAAAACATGAGCTTCAATTACATTTTGGCCGGTTAAAAACCCAATTCAATGGCTTGAGCCTTGAGTTAACATTCTTTTTTTTCTTTCTTCAGATATTCGGCCATAGATTCCTTGGAAATCCGAAAAGTCTCGGTTGTTAACCGTCGAGACCGCAGTCTTAGAAAATTCTAGAAAATTTGGCTTTTCTCTTGCTCCAAGTACCTTGTTATCGGCTTGGCTCTGATCAAGAGATGACCCGTTTTTGGCCGGTTCATCTTCCATTCGTATATATCAAGATATTCCGAGGGTTGCATTAAGAAACCTCAACTCATTTCGGAAACGATTGATTTATTTTCGACTTATAGTGATTGGAGGAAGGGCATGACTTGTAGTCTGGCTGTCTCTGAAGATATACCGATATTTTTGTTTACTACTTCATGTGAGGCAGTATGTTTTTCGGTTTTGCAAATGGAAAGCTGTTCCGATTGGAATATGCTGCAAGAACTTGGAAGTTTTATTGATCTATTCATAGATCCGTTTTCTGAGTAGATGTCTAATCCTACGCCTTTGTACTTCTTCAAACCTTCCGTAAACACGAAAAAATGATAAGCATTAATATACTTGCTTTCATTCCAGACTTTCCTTGTTGCGATATCTGGTCTATGTTTAGGAAATTCATTATAGTTCTGTTTAGGTCTTAAAGCATTCCTGGCCGCCAACTATATCGTAAAACACAACGAGCGGGGCTAGTGAACCAGAATAGGCATGCCTACGTTAGAATTGGCCTTATTATGGGAGTGTACATCCAGTTAATGGTTCTGGGGCTGATATCCCATCTTTTACCAAAAATGCTACTGCAAATGTAGCAAGTAATTGAGGATGTTTTTCTCTCTTTCTAGCTAAATTGATGATTAAGTATAGCTCCAAAATATTTGTCATGCCCGAAACCTGTATCGGAATTCCGTAAATGGTTGGCGGGTACATGTTGGGAATCTTTGTATCTTTGTATCTTTGTAAACAACATCAGGTCTGTATTCAATGAGTTCAGGTTTTGGTTAGCCGCAAGAAGCCCAACCGGAGGAGATAAGCTCCACCTTGTGGAGTACCTCTACAAGGCCTTACTATTAACTTGCTATCACCTATTTCTTCATTTAAGTCTTCTTTAAAGTATGCAGTCAGTTCATCACTGGTCACTGCCGGATCGACGTTGATGGAGTTAAGGGCCTGGCGAATTGCATTATTGGGGGTTCTACTATGTTCGAAATACTTCCAGTCTTTGAAGTAGCTATATTGAATTTTAAATTATGCAGCCCACTTCATAAAGCGCTGTCTCTTGATACAAAAAAAAGAAAAGGAAAAGGAAAAATGAGCGTGGAAAACACCTTTTCAAAAAGAATCACGTATTAAAAAACGACATTATTTATGTATAAGGTTTCCTCAATTTTAAATGTAATTTGACGGTTATAATACTTTTTTTTAAGGAAAATCTATCATAGAGCGAAGTTTTATTATGAAAATTTAGATGTTCTTTTTTAATTTCAAATACGGATTTTTGTGGTCTCGCATACAAAGTATAATATGTTCCTACGAAAAAAATTTTATAAAAATGTGATCTCAAGAAAATCAAAGCTTAACACTGATTCTATGAAAGTCTCCGTTAACATTTTTTTTTCCAATTTTACCCGTTAAAAAATTAAGAATGGCCGTTGAAAGCCTTTTTCTGACCTATGAACTTGTACGTTTTTGTACCTTCCTTTACGAAATTCAAAGCGTGTTAAGACATTTTTTTTGCACACTCATGGAATTTTGAAAAAAAAATTCCCGACATAGAGTCAGCGGGTAATCGGGGACTTTCGAGTTCCAATATTTTCTAATTGGCATAACATAAAAAAGAATGCGTATACGCCCCAGTGTCTTTATTTTTCACAAAATTATTTATCTCGGATTCCGAGTGAAGAATAAACTTCTTCAGCATTTTTTTTGTTAGTATTGTCGATTTTATGGGTATTCCAAAGTATATTGTTTCCAAGTAGGAGTCAATATATTTACTGTACGTGAGTAATGAACTAATGCTATAAAGAAATCTACGAATTTATTAGTGTCATTGAATTAATCGGAGAAATCAGCTTATGTGGGGATACGGTTACAAAAAAAGAGTTTTTAATTCTTCGCAAAACTACAACCAAACTTACTTTTTCCAGAAGCCTCGAACATTGGAAAACATATCCTCTTAAAACCGTTCATCCCATCATTGTCATCGTTTGACTTAAGTATCAACGTTTTTAACTAACTGGCATATAAGTTCAAAAAAGTGACACCTAATAAAATCATTTCAAGCGATAGAATTCCATTTTGGACTTCTCTTACCTCCAAAAACCCTGCCCTTCCCAATTTCAAACCATTTGAATATTCATGTATGAAATATTTCCACGGCTAGTCCCAGACATTAGTTCTGTTTCGAACCGCAGAAAGGGAGGGAGCTGCTTACCGATTGAATGCAAATGACAGTGAAATTTGATACCTTGCTTTTGCTGCGATCCTTGCTATTCAGTTCTGTGCATACATTATATAGGGGCAGCCGTGCGGTGGCATCACCATGACATCCGTTCCGTCCAGTCACACCACCAACAACTGTGGTCTGAAACCACGCATTTCATATGAAATGTATTCCTTTGGGTATAACGTCCGTCGTCCTCGTTCCTCGTCGTCGTCGTCGTCGTCGATGTCAGCGTCATCATCACCAACATCATCCGTATTTCGTATTCTGTCGTTGTATGTTCGTTTGGAATTCGTTCGGCTTTCAAGAACATCAGCAACAGAGTTGGACTTAAAAACGAAAAACAAAAATAAAAAAAAAATTGTCTCTCGATTGAAAATGTGAGCTTGTACGGCTTCGCGGTGTCTCCCTGCCTTGAGAATGCAATGAAGTGCAACGCGACAGTAGTGGGGTGTTTTAGTGGTTAAAAGATTAATTACTTACAACTTTCACTACAAGAAGGGTTGTAATATCATTTGCATTCGCCAGTTGCTATACAAGTTCAAAAATAGAGTTTCGTTATTTTAATTACAAATTCACTTCAGGCAGGTGTCAATGCATCATGATCCTCGATGTAGAAGGAATTAGATTTCAAGGTTTTCATATTATTTTTTTTTTTTTAAATTCCCGAGTCTCGAGCTATCTGAAGAATTCCAATGAATTATTCCTTAGTGACTAATTGAAAGCTCAATCGAGCTTCTATTCATGAAAACGACCATGACAGTGTGTATTTGGTGAACAACAACGCAATTTGTTAAGAGCAGTTCACACTTGGTTGCTTGGTTACTTGGTTCGTACCGCGCTCTGCTGACTGCTGTACATAGAGGTGTCAATTACCATTGCCATTTTTTATTTAGTTCGACGGTTGCAACTTGAATTATAGTCTATAATATCTCAACACAAAAAAGTACAAAATTCAAATTGAGGGAAGTCGCAATGAACGTGTACATGTGGTTTAAGTTCACACTTCGTCGCCCAATATTTTTCAACAATGCAAATTAAACAGGAGGGTTATTTGAATGTAGAGTATAGAGGCCGCGAGGAAATTAATCTACACACCTCCAGGGCTTTCGATCACATCTTGACAATGACATTTCATTGAGTGTTGAGTTGAGTGCGTTACTCAGAAACTCAGGACTCAGATGTTGAACGAAAATATTATAACTAATGGATTAATGGCTCTTGATGTGAATATAACTGACATCAAGTGATTATTCGTTGAACTTATGACTAATACTTTTTGAGAAATATTTTATTTGACAGGATTGGAAATTTTTTTTTGAAGTGGATTGTGTATGGGATTTTGGTTAAGTCAGTTTGGTTTTTAATTGAATGGATTTGGGGAATGGTGAGGCTTAAAGTGTGATGTCAGATGAGAAATATTTTGATCTGGTGGGTGCACAAGTCTTTTTGTTACAACTTCGAAGCAATGGGTTTAAGTATAAGCTTAATCAAGAAAAAAGGACATTATAATCATTTTTTGAAGTTTCCAAAAATAAGATATATTGATAGTTTGAGAAAATCTGGAAGGGTTTGCTACTTCTTTCTGAATGTTCGTTAGAAGAAAATTCATTTAATTTTTGTTTGAGGAAATTAAGACTGTTAGAACAAGTTCTGTAGGGAAAGTATTTTGTTCGTATTGAAAAATAGATTTGAACTGTATATAATAGTGATGCAGAAGTCCAAAGAAGTTTAAGCTACGAAACAATATTTATACTTTCTCCAATTTTGTCTTACACCCCTTTATCGATTTTGATTAAGTTTCGTATCTGTGATGTTATAAATGTTATTGCGGCTTATATTTTCGTGTTTAACCCATTTCCGGCGGCTACCAGTTCCAGGTGTGCTGGGAACTTGAAATTTCACACACTGTCTATTTTTGGTCTAATAAGAGGAAATCTGATAAAAACTTGGTGGAAAAGTTTTAAGTTTCCCGAAAAATTAATGTTGCGTTTTCGCAACATCCGTCGAATGTGGTAGCAAAATCTTTGGAAAAAAAAATAATTTTTTTTGATAATTGAAGTTGCGTAAGAGGTGGTTCTTTGGCAAATTTTCTGCAGACGCAATGTATTTTCCATACATTTACAAGTGCTGCATTGAGTCCATTGGCTAAAAGTGGCCAATACCACTTCTTTTCCCGAAATCTTATTCGATAGTTGCTTATGGCGTTATCAAACAAGTCAACTCCACCCATCGTTATATTATATGTGGACATGCTTCTTCTTTTTTGCGATCAAACCGTTTTGCTTGTTTGATTGGCTGATTAATCAATCGAATGATTTGACAAAACTGTCACTATGGAATTATCTTTCCAACGAACAGCAGCAATTCGTTTTCCTTGTCGAATGCAAAATCGGTGGACCAACGACATTTTTTCTTGTTTTCTGGTCTATCAAGACTGCTTTTGCAGTTGTAGAAACAATAAAAACTGATGTTTCTCTATAAAAAAATAAGTAATATAAATTACCTGTTGCGAAATAGCCCAGTGTAGATAGACGACACATAAGCTTATGTAATGTAAAGAAATTGTCGAAAGTTACCGTATGCTGACCTGGTATATCGAATTTTGAAAGTAACTTCATGTACAACGTTTTCGCCCAAACCAAAATCTGAGGAATTCTCGTTTGATGCACCACCATACGGGGTAAATTGGAACAGGTATGGGTTTTCCTTTAATGAACACTTTGGCCGAATGTCGTCCATAATAAGGAATCATCTGCTCATCTATTTAAAGATGATAGGCGAATATCCCAAATTGGATAAATTTTGCGTTTAGCAAGTTGTTTGGATCGAAAATTTTAGCAAACTTGTCGCCGGAATCGATTTTACTGTTATCATAGACATGTAAATATGCTTTTATGGTTTTAAATCGATCTCAACTCATGGCATTTGTTAACACATCGCAGCGAAATACTGGTTGATCCAACTAGGGAACTGTATGTATTTCCGAAAAAAATTCTTCCAATGAATGAATTGATTTCGTTTTCTTCGTCTTAGCTTGGATTCATCAACAACTCTTCCAAGTTCTTTAACAGTTAAAAATCCTTTGCGATACATAATATTATTTATTCTTTCAAACATGGAGAAAATTTTAAAAGATAACTTTCACTCACAAATCGCAGCTTATAAATAAAAACTAAATCAAATGCAAAAAACTTATATTCATTTGTGGTTTCTGGGTTTTTTCAATACATCATTTATGAATTATTGGTTTAATTTTATTCTAGGAAAATGCATTTTTTTGTAAGTTCTCTTATAAAGACCACGCTCATAAGAAAAATTACTTGCGCTTTGAGGTTTCTTATAACCAGTGTGTACTGTCTAATTATTTCTAAGAATGTGGTCGCGTAGACGATAAAGGGTTTTTCCAATATAACTGTTGAATGAATTTTCGGTTCTTTTTTTTTCTAAGTATTTTTTTTTTATCAAACACATTATTTTGAAGAAATCATATTTCATATGCAGTGAAAACTCGGCGAACAAAAATTTTTTGGTTTTGGGTAAAAATGCTACTACTTTTGGCGGATGTTGCGAAAACGCAACGTAGCAATTTTACCTCACCTACAACGCAGGCAACTCGTAAGTACATATATTGAAATATAATTTGAACCTATCCTTAACAGTAGCCGCAATTGAAAAAAAATATGATGTAAGATAATTTTTTTTTAATCCCTCAAAAAAGCTATCTCAAAATTTCCAAAATTTCGGTTTTTGAAGGTGCTCAATAAACTAAGAAATAAAATTTCCCAAAAAAAATCCAAAAACAGGTCGATTAGTTAATTCAATTAACTTTCAAAATCATTGATTAAAATAAATGATCATTTAAGTTAGAAACGCTCACAAACATTACGTTGCGTTTTCGCAAACTTTAGCCGGAAATGGGCTCTTATACTCACAAAAACTGCGAGACAAATAAATAAAATTCGGGAAAGTAGTTTAATTTTGAATTGTGTTGGCTTGTTTTTATAATATTTTTTTTTTTACGAACAGAAGTTGATTTGTTTTTGACCTTTGTGTCAGTAAATAAAAAAAAAGTTTTGGTTTTATATTCTAGAAATATTAATCCAGAAAATCGGTGCATCATCATATTTATATTTTCCAATTAAGTTAGGTCAACATTTTATAAAAAGTGTATAAGCAAGGTGGAAATCTGCATCTGCACCTGCAGATTTTTGAACGCCATAACATATATGTATTTGCATTCCTAGTTGACAATTGCAGGGTGAGTATAAAATATTTACAATTCGAAATATCAGGCTATTGTAGGAAAATATTTTTAAATATATATCAAAAGCACATTTGTGATGAAGAGCATGGGCTTATGTCGGGTAGGTCCATTACAACCATGCTTTACTCTTCAAGCATTTGCGCTTGATACTGTTTGCCATTCCATTTTATTGGTTAGATCTTGAAGCTTTTGGAATTTACATTCTGTTTAAGAGATTTTTATTTATTTAATTTTTATATATATTGCTATTTATATATTAAAAGTTCTAATTTTAAGACAGTAAAAGTTCTTTCTGGAGTGCCAGAAGGTGGCCACCTTCGACCGCTTCTATTTAATAAATGTATGAATGATATTATATTACTACTTAAATATGATTCTTATTAAGCTCATGCAGTTGAAATTCAATAGTTTTTGATTCAGATTTGTATAACCTCCAAAATGATGATGATTCAATTAATTGGTAACCGTTAACCGTCACATTTAAAGAGTTTATAAATTGTTGAAAAGATTTGCAGAAAGGATCCTCCTGTATGTAGATCAAAACGTGCTTTAAAAAGTTGTCCTTTTCAGTCGTTGTTGTTTGTTCAATATATTTTTTCTAACGATTGGAAATTTCGGAAACTTTTAAAATTTTTAAAATACATGTAGTGGAACGAAAAGTGGGTCAGGGACATTTATACTTGTGATACATGTATGTAGGTACAATAGGGTAAGTTGTGAATTTGAAAGAAAAATTCGAACTTGAGGTTTTAACAATTTATTAAGCTTAATTACTCAAAAACGGCTTGTCTGACGAAAATTTTCAATCAGACCTTTTTTGTAGGGAATTTAATTTTATATAAAAGTAAGTCAAAATGAATTTTTTTTACTTTAATGTTTTGTCAGTTCTGACGCAAAACATGAAATTATGACTAAAAATCAAAATTAGCGATGATAGCCCTCTTAAAATTGATATTAAGGGCTCAAACTTTTACGAAAATTTTTTTTTGTCATTCTGAATGATATTCTCGATATATCTTTCAAAAAAAAAAATAGTCAATTTTTTTGGCCCAGTCTAATGTACATAGGTCTGAATAGAGTGATAGTTGTTTCCCAAGCTTATTTCTAGGATCAGTACCGCCTTAAACTAAAAACCGACCTCATGTCATTTCTTTTAAATATACGAGGAGAGTTGCTCCCTTTGAATTATGTACTTGACAGGTGTGATCTACAAGAAGTGTGTGGTCTATGTAACCTTAGAGAGAGAGATATCGTGTTCCATTTTTTGGATAGATGTCCTATAGTTGTTGAAACTAGGAGAAGTATGTTTGGAAAGATTTGCTTGAACGAAATGCTGAAACTGTCGATATTCTTGACGGAGGTATTGATTGGGTGAACATAGCAATTTATTTTTTTAAAAATCTATCTAAAACTTTACAAAGAAAATACCAGTTGCCAGACGGCGCACAGTGGGGCCATTTTTATGAGAGATCGGAAAAAAGCACATAAAAATTGAATCACTTAACCGATTAGAATGAAATTTTCAGGAATGAAATTAATTTCGGTAAGATAACACTACAATTAATTTCCACCCACTGCTACGCCAAATAACAAAAAAAATCGTCAAAATTGATAAGAATCCAGATTTTGTTCCAAGTAAAGGTTAAGGATGGTACTTTTTTTTTGAAGAAAATGCCATTCAGATTTTGACTCCCGACTTTTTTGTAATAGGTGCTTGTTTCGTATGGAGGCAGTCATTTTTAGTGCGATAAAATAGAAAACACCCAACTGATTTAAATAAAATTTTCAAACATTATAAAGTATACACCCCTATTATGATTGTCAACTATCAATTTGATAGTTGATAAATTTTTAATTCAATGTTTAAAAACCCAACTGATTAAAGTTTTGGTCATTGAGAATGATTCAGACCATTGCGAAACACAAGCAAATTGAAAAATTTAAAAGAAAAATTGATTAGTTTTTTAATAAATTGAGTTTTGTAACCCAATTTTCAAGGTTTATCAACTATTAATTTGATAATTGACAATCGTAATAGGGGTGATAGTTTAAGAACAAAATATTTCCACCCACTAACACACCCACACAAAATTTTTTTTTATCTAAATTCTGAAGTTGATAATTTTGCTAATTAGCAAAAGTCCTATATTTTCGCGAAAAAATCTAATAAAATCAAATAATCCTTATTTATTTATCGGTTCAGTGTTTTTATGAGATAGATAATGGAAAGAAGCGGTGTTATTCTCTAAAAACTTTATATTTGTTTTCTAAAATTTGTCTAATTGTCAATTCTAATAACATTCTTTCCTCATCGAATATTTATGTATGATATGCATCCAAACCTTATGGAGTTTTGCCAATCTAATCAAAGGTATATTTGTGACACCTGGAATATTGAACAAAAACAGATAGGTCCTCTGGTTTGCGAATAAATTTATGCAAATAGCTTCATTTCATTATGCTCAAGCCACTCTATTAGAATTTACCATGCGAAACCTTCTCATGAAAAGTGCATGCTCCTGGCCTTTTGCACATTCGATTTAAATATAGAAACATCTATTTCTATCTATTTTATTTGTAGTCTGCCCACCGAGGTCGGTATGTACCGGCATAGTTGCAGCCACTGAAGCATTACAACATTTCAATAGCTATACTCCAGCAGCATGCATCTTTCTCAATGATAACCTAAAAATAAGCCCAAAGGTTGCCATTTTCATATTGTTGGCCAATTGTTTCAACTATAAAGAATTCACTCGCTCATTGCTCATATAAGATAAGCGAAAGATTGCAAAACAAAAAACCACCTCATAACTAAAAAACTAAAAAAAAAAAAAAAAGAAATTGAAAAAGCGGAAAATAATAATAGGAGAGGAAATAATATGATGTTATACCAAGCGATAAATTTTCACAATGGAATTCTAATGCTGGCTGTGCGAGCAGAGGATGCTGAGATGAAAATATTGGCGAAAAAAAAAAAAAGGAGCAGGAGGATCTCTAGATGTGGTTATTCTTTTTGCTAGGACCCTATGACGCTGCCATTTTTCTTTCTGGAATTTCCTCTTTTTATTTGTTCATTACCTTATAAGAAAGAAGCCGACAAAAAGACGAAAAAGTTTTTTGAATTTATATTTCTCCATTTTTTTTTTTTCATGAAGGAGTTGTCGGGATGAGTTGAGATAGAATACAATTTAAAATGCACACAGATGTTTTTTTTTTGTATGTAAAAAGCATTGTTCTGGGTGGGGTGTTGTCCTTTTTTTAGCTTTTTGTTTTATTTTCCTTCTTCCAATCTGACGTTCTTTTGCAATAAAGAAGAAATGAAAATAATCCTGTGCATTCTTTGTCTTTGGTTCAATTGTTTTTATGAATCTGCACTGAAATATCAAAATCGAATTCGACAGAGAAAATTAAATTATATGGAAATCAATGCTGGCCTTAATTTTAGCATTTTCTTTCGGTAGTTCCAAAAGTGAATTCAATTTGGTAAGGTAAACAGATTGTTTTTTTTTTTTGTCTTTTTTTTTGGTTAGGATTTTCAATTTGCATGACTCTGAAAAGATTGTTCGAGTATATTTAAAAAATAGAAAAAGTTGTTTTTGGTTCAAATTTACATACATTTTTTCAGTGATAATTCTAACTGCTATGACTTTTTAAGTTGAAACTAGGAGATTATTAATTTATCACCATCGTTTCGCTGATTTGTAGTACCCCCTAGCGAAATGGTTAGTGCGTTGGATTATCACCTTGCAGGTGTGGTGTCAGTGCCCAGCCTCTATCACCTAAAAGACATTGTTTTCAACGTTTTGTTTTTACATCTTCATCTTCCCAATAACTGTAGCGTATTCCAGGCGGAATATTTGACAATTAAAAAATTCCTGGCTTAGCTTAAGGAAAAAAAGAAAACCTGATATCAATGAACGATATCTCATCTTCTCAGACAGCCAAGCAGCCATTAAATGTCTTGATTCTGTCTCTTACAGCAAAAAAAAAAAAAAAACCTTAACTGTCGATCATCTATGATGAAGATGGCGCAGCAGTTCAACATTCACCTCTGCTGTGTGCTAGGCCACGGGACATTTCAGGAAATTGTAAAGCTGACGAAATTGCCAAAAGTGGAAAAATGATATCTTTATTGCCAGAAAATTCGAATATACACAGATATTCCCATTACTAGCTAAAGTAAGATGCTATACAGATAACAAACCTAAAGTGAAACAATATCAACACCTGCTTGGCTACAAAACAGATTTGGCCAATGCTTGATCTGAAGCGCACAAAGGTTTAATTATCTTTAAGCAGATCGCGCATAGGCTCCGTGATAGGTTTTATAACAGGCAACTGTTTCATAATATGCAAGCACGCAAGGTGGCTTGGGATTTGTTCTAACAAAAGCTGCAAAACTGCAAAAGCTGCATGGATGAAGAAGAGGAGGAATCGATCCCCCAACCTACTCTCAACAAGTCCTGCTTTGTCCTAAAGACGTAGACTGCATATTGGAGATTTCTATTACAGTGATCTCAGTGATCTGTCAAATACAGATAGAGGCAATCTCGCTCACTTTATAAGTAGCTTCAATTGGTCAAACGATTAGGGATAAAGTCTCCAAAACTCAATGTGGTGTTTCAGCGTCAGCCACGTCATCCTAACCTCTTGTAATGAATAGTACTTCTTATTTTAGTCTTTGGTATTCAGCAGAAAATTGCGGGTCCCTTCCACTTTATCCGATAAAACGCACACAGGAGTGGCGGCTTAGACTTTTAATTCGCTGTGCGATCCGTTTTACCCCTAATTTATTTATTTTATTTCACTGCTTGATGGCTGGAAAAAATAAATGCACGACTTGATTGCATGAATCTGCTCTAATGTTAAGGAAGCTTACCATTAAACAATGGATGCTATTATGCAACGAAAACTTCGACACCAAAAGTCGTGTGAAATAGATTACAACGCGAACAGCGCATTTGACAGCATAAAAACAAATAAATAAAATAGATTAAATAGTTGCCAATTATATGCAAAATCTGTGTGCAGTGATGTTGACATTTTTATCATACTGCAATGCTCGAAATATTTGATAAAAATGAAAGTGAAATGCGTCAATGTTCTTATACAACTTGCACATTTTGTTGTACAAAAATTAATTTCTTTTTACTAATTCTATAAGACCCTCTTCCATTGTCAAAACCAAAATATATAGACGAAACAAAAAAGGGTTAATGTATTCAAAGCCATTTAAAACTAGTGGCTCTAAAAAGAGTGATGGAGTTGTCAAAGTTGCTGTGCCAATCTGTTTCTCGCTTTAGTGTTTGTTAGCGATAAGCAAATTTGAATTTATGCAGGAATAACACTTTTAAATCGTTATTTATAATATACAATTTTTAAGAAAAAATTTTGGTACGCCAATTTTAAGCTTTTATGATTGTGCGAATAAATTTCGAAAAAATTAATGACCTAAGATATCGACTTTTCAAACAAATATTTTTTAAAGTTTTAGTATGCGATGTTTTTGAAACTTTTTTAGAAGTTCTTGTCAACAAAAGTTAATTTAAGTCTCTTATAGCGATAATAAGAAAGCCAAGAGCGGGCAAAATGGTTTTTTTTATTGAAATATAGATCATAAAAATTAATAGAAGTAAGAAAAGAAAATTAAGCGAAATTCTAGGTACACTTTGCGAGAGTAACACGATTATCGAAAATAATGTTTTAACATTTGTATGGTGGGTACTGTAATTTGTAGATAAAATAAAAATTTGTTTCGTACATGTTCTTGATAATATTGAAAAACTGCTAACTGCAAATTTTTAAAAAATCCAAAATATGGTTTTTGGAATGTTGAGCTTTCAAAACAGAAAAAATTGTAATTTTCGAAAAAAAAAATCCAAACAGAAAATCTGAAAATTTTAACACAAAATACTATTCGATATTTGTATGAGCCTTAGGAAATAAAAAAATAGATCAAAATCCGTAGCACGTTTTTGAGAAGATAAAAAACCAAAAAAAAAAAAAAAAAAATAAAATGTTTGAATTTTGTGTAAAGAAATCTGTGAAACAGCTTCAGAAAAAAAAATAAAATCTAAAATTTTGAAAAAAATGTATGGCAGGTAACGATATTTTTGGTTTAAAAAAATAAAAAAAATTAAAAATGCAATCTACCAAGTTTAAAGAAAATCAGATGAGCCGTTTAGGCTGGTAGTCGAAAAGTAATGAAGGAATCAATCAATCAATATTGTGGAGGGGAGGGGTTTATTGGACTAACTAGATGAGTTGATCTCTCCTTACTTATTTGGTTCACCTTCTGAGACGATGGGCCTTGTGAATAAAAAAAAGCTGAAGCTAAAACTTGGATTTTTAAGTAAAAGCTATTTTTAGTGAATACAAATAAGCTTAAGCTAGCTTGTTAAAGACGTTTTCTAGTAAAAGCTGATTTAAAATAGCCATCGCTAAATTTATTTAGTTTAAACTTGTTTTTCAAGCTTAGGCTTTAATTTGTGTGAATAAAAATAGCTTAAGCTAGAATATTTTAGTTAGGGCTACAAAAATTTCAAGATTTTTTCGACCTGTCTAGAAAGCTTTGACTAGGTCTTACTTTCAGTATTTTATGAAGCAGGTACTAAAAACTTGTGCGAGCCGTTAATAAAATATATGGGAATAGCTCAAAAATAGGTCAGTGAACGTATAGACGCAGAGACTGACGGAAAATATGATAAATACATTTTTTATGAGTCGATGTATGGGTGACAAAAATAATAACATCTCTTGTCAGATGACCCTATAACAAATAAAAATGTAAATCGAAGACCCAAGGTATCTATCGCTGAGAATTCTTTATGAGATATCTTGTCCACATTTTAATCAAAACAATGAGGGAGAAAATAGAGAAAAAGATTCCATATTCGTGAAGTGTGGTTAAGAAAATTTTAATTTGACAGAACGTCCAAAAATGGGCTCTATGGTAAATTGATGCACATTCCTAGAAGCACGGGCGTTATGGTTAAATTTTTTTCATGGACTGCAATGTGGTATTTCATTGAAAGACTTTTAAAGAGAGTTCAAATACAAAATAAGAATTATTACCTACTCGACTTTAGGGATAATTTCCTTTATGGTTGTAATCACCAGTCATTCTTAAAGTTTTATCTTGCATAATATCTGAAATATTCCAGAAGGACCTCCAAAGGATGAGAGTTATACCCAAACTTATAAAAACCACTAATTTCATTTTGAAAACTCGCTCCGTATTTTGAAAGACACGGATTTTTCTGCAACATTTTCTATCAGCAGACTTTTATCCCAACGTTGTACAAAAATATTTAAGTTCAACATAAAACTCTTAGTCTAACTTTAAACTGAAGCATCTTTCAGAGGACCGTAATAGAACCCAGAAATATTACAAATATTGTGTTCGTTTTGAAAACCGCACCCGTTCCCGTTAATTTCCTAAAGACATTCCAGCTTCAACTGACCCACTTTAAAATTATTATCAAATTGAAATTGAATAATAAACCACGATAACCAATTTGCCTGATTGACTGCAAATCATTAATTTACAAATTGATACAAAGCAGCTTTCACCACCTCCATTATGTTGGCTCTACATATCTATGTATAGGTACATATAAGTAATGCCCTCATAAGATTAGTTCCATAAATGAATCGCACGCTATTAATTAATTTCATGTCAACCATAAGTTCCTGGTATACCGCAGCCAAACCATACTCTCTCGATTAATCCCTTGAGCATTGAAATTTTTTTTTGTAATTTTCGAAAGCATAACACGTAGGAAGACCAACATTAAGTATACTCACATACCAACATGAGAAAAAAAAGCAACTGATTGGCAAAAATGTGTCACTACATAAAAAAAAATACAAATCGGATAAAAAGCAATTGAATTTCTCAAATTGTCAGAATTCTTTGGGTCACTTCTCGCGCGGCGGAAACCAGAAAACCCCATCATCATCTTTAATGCATTCGCAAAATTAAAACCTAAAAAATATATCGACAAAAAAAGTGAAATTCCAATAAAACGCGTTGATACAAATACAAGCAGACAGTCAGATTGTTTACCAACAAACAACTGACCACTGGGAAACTGCAATAGCAGCAGCCGTAATAATCAGCAATTTCAATGCACAAACAGGGTTGCCAAGGTCCTTACTCTGCCATGAATATCTTTATTCACCGAAGGGCTGGTTTCTTAAAATTTGATTTGATTCAAATTCAATAAAACAGAATATCTAATTTAATCTAATCTAATTTCCAATTATTTAGTATGTTTTCAGCCTTATTTAATCCATTACAAAAAGACGTCTTTTATATCTCGCGTCCAGGCTATATTCTACGAAAATTTAAAACTGAATGTTGGTGTGGTCATAAAGCCTCTCCTTAAGCCCCTTTCTGGACTACAAACTTGTCATTTCAGTGCTTGACGAAACACGAAAATTGTGCTCTGAATCAATTTGTGACATCATCTGTGCCTCCGAAGCATGTTCCTGAGATATTAAACCCTTCCGTCGATATTCCAAACTATAAGCTCTTTATTTGCCAGGAGACATACTATAAATGAGTAAGCCTTTCAAATGATCTCCATTAAGTGCCCAATGCTGTACCAACGCTGGAAATCAATACGTCGTCTATCACACCAGGTCACACTACGAAATAGTCGAATATCTGACCATTGTGTAAAACATAACACCTGACTTTCTTCTTCTCTTATAATGACAATAATTTTTGGGGGAATTCCTCTACCAAGAAGTGATCTCCAAATATATTCACGGTAAGCTCGGTACAAAGCCTACTCAAAATCCTCGAACATGATTTAAAGGGGGGGTCGAAATTCCGCAAGCTGCTTAAAGACGATACGTAGGGTTTTGATATGATCGACGCACGATCGACAGCTGCGAAAGCCAGCTTGATACCTCTTGAGTGTATACTCCATTCTAGCCTTTATCCACTTGAGAATAATGACAAACTCTCAACAGCCTTCAATTTCATCATTATAGATAAGTTTTAGATTTGACCATGTTTCACAGTATCGATCCTTCCTGATCAGATTTGATCTGTTTACCTACCTGGCCTTAAAAGCAGTGCTTTTATTGGTGAAAGTAATAGAATCTTTGAGAAGCTTGAATTTGCCAGACCACAACGAACTTTTAGTATTCCATTGCAACGGACAAATTTTTTGACCACTGGACGATTATTCATCAGTCATACTTTCAGACTCTTCAATTCTATGCCACATCAGATTAAAATAATCATCATTTTCTTTCCGCGACTAATTTACTTCAAAAACATAACAATTGACTATGTACTTTGTTTTTTCTAGTTTTGCAAGTGTAGTGTTGTGTTCTAAGTCATAAACGAACACATATCATGATTCTCCCTATTTAAAAAAAAAAAAAATTGGCAACCCTGCGAACTTAACAAACTCGACGCAAAAAAGTACAAAAATGCAAATCTCAAGTTAAGAACTCAATTTACTTTGGTCATTATTTAGTTGTCTTTAGCTGGATTCTTTGCACAATTTTTTTTGTTACTGTTTGTTTGTTGTTAAGCTGAGCACTTTGGTAAATGAGGAAATGAGGCAAAAGACTGAATTTCTAAGTGGAAGTAGAAAATGGAAACAACCTACCTACCTACCTCTACTTGTACATTCAGGAACAGGAGAAATAAAAAAAAAATAATAATAAAACTGGGAATAACCGCAGAATTTAGTCGAAAGGAATTTTCTAGCTTTTCTTACCTCACAATATTATAAAGGTAAAGATAGACATACAGATACAAGATACATCTGGTAAAAACAACACTATAATACTACGAAGTACACACTACGAGTGTATATAGGTAGACGAAAAGTTAGCCATCTGTGAAATGAGAAAAATCGCGTTTTGCGTTTTTAAGCATCATCATACTTTGAGGTGGCTTTTGTGTTTATTTTTCTCTCATTAGTTAGTAGCTAGTTTCTGTACTTAAGCAAGTTTTTTTTTTTTTTTGGGAAAGTTATGATTTTTTTAGTTTTTTTTTTCATGATGAAAATAAGCGAAAAAAAGAGAAAATGTAAATAAAGAATAATTCAGTTGCAAGGTTCTTGTTTTGGACCTCTCCAATTTGAAATATCTGTCATAAGAATTAAGACAAAAATTGTTACACATTAAAATATAATAATTTAAAATGATTGAAAGTCGAATGTTCTGCAAGTTTTTAGTTTGGATTTTAAGTGGCTCGATAAATGATACAACCATATTTATTTGAACCATGTATATATTTGAAGCTTACGAGTTTAGAGATATATCTTTCCAAAAGCACCTACATTGATATTTAATCCAACCTAAATTACGATAAAAGATGGAGCGTGCGACTAAGGTTTCAAAATTCTTCACAATTTTATCCGATTTTTAAAATTATTGACGCACTCTTTATTTTTAAGAACTAACAACAAAGAGTCGGATTTATGAAAAAAAAATATTCACAATTGAAAGGTGAATGTGTTTTGCCCACAGATTTTTTTTCTCTCCGATAAATATTTATATATTTCATCTATAAGTACATATCACTTTCTTAGACAAAGCTATATATAAAATAATATTAATATTCAGTATTGTGGCAACACTTCAAAAAAAAAAAGAAAAAAGAAAAACAAACGAATGTTCAAATGAATGATTGTCATTGTATTTAATAGAAAGAGACTACCGGTTGGTTAGAAGAATATATTGAGAGAATAAAGATATGATCACATGATCAGTTGTTGTGGATCTGTTAAAGAGGAAGGACCTTTTATTTGTTTAACCGAATATTGTTTTAGTTTTGTATCAATCAAAGTTTAACTGCTTACAGTATTAATATAAATTTTCTTAATCAATTACAATTTAGGTCATAATAATTTTTTTGAATATTTCTTTTGAACTTTCAAGTTCGATTACAGAAATTGCAGGCTTTTGTGTGTAAGAGCTTCATTCAATCGGTAATTTGTCGAATGATGTGAGATGCGTTAACGCTACGGTGTGGTGTATGTCTTATAAATAATTCCAATAAAGGAACACAATCAATATGATCTATTATTACACCTTTTGTCAGTGAGACCAAGTAGTAGATTCTCCTAGTTTCAAGAGGTTTTATATCAACCAACGGACACCGTTCAAATCTATGAAGCGAATATTGCGTGGACACTTAAACACTTACATTTCTGAGAGTTCCTTAATAAAAATCGAAGAATAGAATTGCCTCTGGACACGATATAATCAACATGCATTCTGAAATCCAGTCTGGAGTCGTATAGAACTCCCAAATCCTTATGATTAAGAACTCTTTGAAGACATTTTGCTGTGGATTTCCCAGCAACAAAACCATATTGAAATGGCGAGATATGTGCTTCAACTGGCATAATAACTTTTAACTTTGACCAAGGATTCGAAAATCATAGGAATCGATTGAAGTTCTGTATGCGGCCTATAGCTTCCAATTGATTGCCTTGAACCCCATTAACGAGTATGAATTGGAGTTATGTATAAACTTTTCCAAGAATCCACAAATCTCATTTCGAGAGACGTGTTGATAAATTATTGGAGCAATTTAGATAAAATGGACGTAATTTTTTTAAGAAAATTTCAGGAATATTATCAGAGGTCAAAATCACACTATTCTCCAAATTTTCCGATGGCGGAGAAAATTTCTTCTTCTGATATATCATATTTCTATCCCAACTAACATTTCAGTTTCTATTAGCTTAGAAATATGGACATGCTGCAAGTTTCAATTTATATAATGCTTCTAAAGAACCTTCTTCAAAAATAATTTTCTTATAGAAGTCATGGTTTCAATAGCATCTTCTGTTAAACCTTTTGCAAGTAAGACACAAAAGATTATCCGAGACTATAGAACCAATTTTTCGGATATGGTTTTATAAATGAAAGTAGAGAAGCTGGAACTTGATAAAGATTGAGATATATGATTTCGAAGTTTGCGTCAATGAGTTTTCAAAAAGTTTCTGTAACAATTTCCTAAAAGTTATATAGAATACTTCACTTAAGTCTAGCAGACTTTAACAAACAGCCTTTAAAGAAAATGTCAAGGTTCAAGCTTCTAAGAACCCTGTAAATAAAACTTAACAGAAATTGATACTTTAAATCTTAATTATATTTAGGAATATTGATGTATGTAAACTAATTATTTGTACACCTTTATTGCTATCCATCTACTTTTTAGATATTACTCAAGCAAGTATAAGTGTATAAATTGACATCCCTACGATATATAGCATAGACAATGAGTTTGATTGTTTGACCTGTGAAACTGAAGAGTCTATAGCGAAGATGAAGTTGAAGTGACGAATAACCAGAATTTAAGAAAAAACCTTCGAAAGTGGTCAGTTAAATTGCAGGTCAACCATTCGGCTCTTAAAAGTTGAATTGTAATTATAAACGAGCGTTTCGAAATAGGTGCGAAGTTTTAACCCGAATATCCGAGAACTTTTTTGTAAACTCCACAAAATATTAAGAAACAAACAATAAATAATGGAGAATATTGGCGCAATGGCTTGACATTTTTTTTTAAATAACTTTTCAATATTTCTGTTACAAACCTTTCAACGTTTCGTACCAAAATATGTTTTTAGTTAGTACTGTTTGTAAGTATTAAAATTCTTCAAACTTTTTGTTCTCAAACATATAATAAAGCTGCATTTATATGATCATCTTCATTTGGATCTTCTGTGGAAGAAACGTATGTAAATCCAGCATGATATCTCTATATCCCTCAAAGTGGAAGAGAAAAAATGTCAGAAAAACGTCTTCAAAGAAATATAAGTTTAAGTTTTTTTCTTATTTTTCAGGCTCGGTAAAAGTTCTAGTCTAAGCTTGTAATAGACTTAAAAAGCCTTGCGTTTGTAATTCTCGCGAAGCTTTATTGAAGCCTTCTGTAAAAACATCAACTTCAGTTCAATTTCGAATAGGATTCGGTTAAACTTCTAACAGTTCATACAAGAACCTGGAACTTTTATAAGATCTGTGCATGGTACTTCAAAGAGGTTTTTCAGAAATCACTTATAGAAGTGCATAAAAGGTTTTGTAAGCTAGTGTAATATTCTCCCTTTTGTTCTTAAACAACCTTTACAAATGTCTTAAGGAACTTCGAAAATATATTTAGTTAGACCGAATCGAAGCTGAAATGTTAGTTGGGTATATCAGTTATAGCAGGTTAGCAGAAATGTTATAATTAATTAAGATTGGTACTACCAATACCTCGGTAAGTCACGTAAGCAGGTATATCCAAAGTTTTTCGCTTAGAATTTATAAACTGTCAAAACTCTTAGAACTAGTTTTGATATTCGATTCCAAGGACCAAACGCATTGCCTGTGCAAGAATTTTTTAAAAAAATTGTTTTCTCTACGTAAACGACAAAACTCGCTTCGGAAATTTGTATCAACCCCACTCATCGTATTCTTAAATCTGGACAAGCTTTTTGTGAACTAAACGGTTTTATTATTTTTCTTCATCCGTTTAATAGGAAAATGGAAAGAAAAAGCTTTATGGAAAATGCTAAGAAAAACCTTATTATTTCTTTCTACTTCCTGGAAACATAATATCGATTTCTATACTATTTTAAGCTGACATAGTATCTATTCTGTTTTATTTCATTTAAAATATTACATGGAAAAGCGCTTTATATAACTCATAGTAAACCCAAATTATATTGCTTAAATTAAAATCTCCTAAGACTACCAAGAAAGAATTACAATCCAATGTTCTTAAAATTGTATTTATGTTGTTTATATGAGCATTGTAAATATCAAAACTTCGATTTTCGAGGAATGTAAGGTCTAAAACAATAGATATTAATTTCATTAAGAAGAAGCTTAAGGGAAACTTAAGCGCACACATATTTGTTGAATTAAACCTGAGGAGTTTGGAAAAGATATTTGCAATCAATATTCAACTTTTCTAAGTTCCGTACAGATTTTAACTCTACCCATTCTGTAAACGTCGTAATCATTGGATCCTTTGTGGTATTTTCATACAGATAATATATTGTACTTGACAAAGGAGATGTAATTATTGTGTTTCCAATATCTTTCCGTTGTTTTTTTATCTTTCCAGCTTATTTCCTTTGTCCAAAATTTTGAAAATAAAGCCAAATGACTCAGCTAGAATACCAACTTTAAAATTACCTTTTTAAGTTAGTCCAAATTCATTTCCCTACTAACTTGAAGCAAGATATTACGAGCACTCAATATCACTAGATGACGAAATATAGGTACTCAATTATTGATTTAATATTTGTTGTAGGACAGAAGCTGGATAAATGTAGCCATTTACGATTCTGGATAATATAATCACCAAAAACTCCAACATCTATAATTTTATTGCCTTAGATTTCTCTAATGATTTTTTACTTGCGACTTATAGGTACTACAAGGCAAGTTATGCATTCGTAAAAAAAATCGAACTCGAGATTTTGATCAAAGTTGACATTACGATGATAGCGAAGACGAAAAAAGGGGGTCCGACAATTCCGTCTGTCTGTCTGTATGTCTGTATGTCTGTACCTCGAACTACAGCCTACACTACCGGAGGTATTTTCTTCAAACTCTGTAGTTAAGGGTCTTCGGTGATTCCCTAGAGGAGAAATTGAAATTTTTTTTTTAGCTCCACAACTAACGGTACCCCCCATACACTCGTAATGCAAAATCTTATTTATCTCGAAAACGGCCCTAACGATTTTGATAAAAAAAAATTAGGTGTGATATTATGGACATAGACTATGTTTTGGTCAAACAAAAATTTGGGGGGAAATGTTATTAGGGGTACCTGTCATAGAACGGTTTTTTTGATTTTCGAATTTCTCACCAACGGCTCTAACGATTTTAACCAAAATTTTTATGCAGGAGCTGCTTTGCATTTAAAAAATAAAAACTACAAAGTTTTTCGAAAAAATAGTTTTTGGATTTTTAAAAAAATAATACAATTTTTTTTTGAAAATTCAATATCTTGAAAACCGATGCACGATTAAATTTTTAAATTACTTTTTAAAATGTATTTTATTAAATACTAACAATTTGAATATCAATTTGTTTTATAAAAATTTTAAGGTGAATTTAGTACACAAAAAACATGTTTCAGTGTGTCTGTATGTCTGTACCTCTCACTACAGCCTAAACCACTGGACTTATTTCTTTCAATCTCGGTAGTTAAGGGTCTCCGGTGATTTCCTAGAGGAGAAATTGAAATTTTTTTTTAGCTCCAAAACTAACGGTACCCCCCATACACCCGTAATGCAAAATCTATTTATCTCGAACACGGCTCCAACGATTTTGATAAAAAAAATTAGGTGTGATATTATGAACATAGGCTACATTTTGGTAAACAAAAAATTTGTGGCAAAATGTTATTAGGGGTACCTGCCATAGACCCGTTTTTTTTTGATTTTCGACTTTCTCATTAACGGCTCTAAGGATTTTAACCCAAAATTTTCAGCAGGAGTTTAAAATAATATTGTATATAAAAATATTCGAAAAAAATATTTGTTGGGTTTAAAAAAAAAAAAAAATTTTAAATCAATATCTTCAAAACCTAAGAACGATTATTTTTTGAAATTATTTCCTAAAATCAATATTATTTAATACTTAAAATTCGCATCCCACATTTTTTTTTTCTTGAAAAATTTTAGACAAATTTCCTATATAAAAAAATTATTTAATAATAAAATGATATTTTAGAGTTTATTTGCATAAATACTTTTCCAGAAACCAGACGGCAATTTTATGCATTTGAACATTTTTATCTCATTAAATCCATGTTTTATATTTATAAAATGTATCTTAAATTCCAAAGTACTTTTACATAAGAGCAAGTTCGTGCGATCCAGTCGTTTTTTAAAGAAATGTTCAAGGAAAGGCAATTTTAAATTAATCGTATTACTTGCTCTTTAAAAAAAAAAAAAAAAAAACTTTTCGAGAATTCTTGAAACACACACCAAAATCGTGAAATACAGGCATTCAAAAAACAACACGATAACATTCTGAAACAAAACACATTCAATAGAAACTTTCAGCATTTTCCATTTCAGAATGTTTCCAGCTTAAAAGCGTGTTTGCAATCTAAGATTCTTTGTCTAAAATTCACATGATTTTAAGAGCTAATATTCTATTCCTGGTTTGAGGAACCGTTGTATCTCTCATTTTTCATTTTTAAACAGAACACACTGACTTCTATTTAAAAATCCCAAATCAGAATTATTCACCGGGAACAAAGGAATTCCTAAATCATGTTGCAGCACTACTCCCGGTCGGTGGTATGAGTAGATACAGATAGAGCCCACAAAACCATTTTAAAAAATTGAGGACAACTGCACTTATCCATTGTCCATTTAGGGAATACCCACTTGGGGCGAATACAGGAAAAAGCAGATCATTTGTATCACGAAATGAAATCTAAAAATCAGTTCGAGCTGATTGTGAGTGTGCGGGGCTTACACATAGCACACACGGCACGCTGCAGATGCATCCATTTGAATATGTAACTTTTGTGGTCAAGCAAAGTAGAGAACACCTCTATAAATGTATAGCTATAGCTTAGTCTTCCATATTTGTGGCAGGTTGATTGTTTTCCCTTGCAACCCACTGAAGTTAGTTGGTTGTAAGAGCATAAAGGAAATCCAAATTAAGAACACAAATGGAAAAATAGAATTATACAAGTTACAACCCGGCCATCTTGTTGTTGGACTGCGGCCATTGTTAAGAGCTTCATTGTTAACGGACATTTTCCTCATTTTGCATTTATTTTTTATTTTCCTGATTTGAATAAATTTTGCCTGAAATTTATTCCCGAGGAGTGAACGTAATCACGGGAACCGAACACATGCAATCGGATGTATCTTTATGGGAATATTAAATAATTAAAAAGCTGCAGCTCATTAGACATGAAAGAAGGAATATACATATAATGCCAAATTTGCCTGCCTTGTGGAAGCGAAAATCCCGAGAATATGACAGCAGCCGAAAAATGAAAATACGAACCCTCATAATGAAGACATCAAATCATATTAAATGCATCGTAAATTAATGCTTCCATGCAGAAAAGTGGAACGAAAGACTTTTGGCATTTTGTGTTCGGTGTCGGTCGGTGCTGCAGACATATACTTCTGCTGCTGCTGGTGATGCAAGATGCGGCATGTAGCACACAAATATGATGCATAGCATAACGTATTCCTTAATGACCGAATACAAGGTATTTAAACTCAAAGGAATTGTTTGGCATATTTATTTTTGGATAATATTAGTTCTTTTCTTCATAAACGCTGGCATAAAAATGCATATGAGTACCTGACTGAAATAAACAAAGTTATAGGTTCCTCAGAAGGGCTCAGGCCATAATCCATGAAGGACCGAAATTATAAGTTAAATTTGACATTGTTCGTTTTCTCTTAATATCGAGCAGAGCAAAGAGATCTGGTGTAGAGGAAATTTGATCAATATCGGTTAAGCCCTTAACTTGAGAGTTGGAAATTCAATTTTTAAATGCATAAAACAACACTTGTAGGTGGACCACACATAGATGTCACAAATGATAGCTGTGAAAGCTCACATCCAGACTTTTTCAATACTACAGAAAATGGGGAATCAATGCCTCACAGTCAGAACTAGTCTGTTTTAGGAGACCCACTGCGGACGCAGAACAGTCAGCGGAAAATGCAGAAATGTGTTCCTTTAACTTTCTAAAGAATCAACAAAATATCTATGAGTGTTGAGTGTGTCGAAATAGTGTCGCTGTACATTGACAATAGTCGTCAGTCAAAGTCAGCCGATCGCAATCGAACCGCTTATGCTAGAAAATTGAAATTTGGTGAGGCGCCTGTGCCTGACCCAATATTAGTTGGAACGAGACGTTGCATCAAGGACTGTCTAATACCAGCTACTAAGGTTCAATCCTTATGCAAGATACGTTCTTAGAAAAGCCAGCTGGGACTTCCATCAACTCCACCCACTCATGAAAGGAAGCACCGCGCTTACCCAACAGATATCAGTTATCGGATACAGCTTTCCCCTATGGTTGTCTATCTATAATACAGCCATGCGACGACTTATGCATGCACCGGAATAAATTTCTACCGGTAGCGTGAAAGGTACTAAAGGAACGAACTTCTATACTCAGAAGCTGGTATAATAAATCTGGACAAGTACCTGCTACTTCTAGCTCAGAAGATAGTAGGAGACACTCCCAGCCGCCAATTCAGCTAATAAAAACATAACAACCCATTAATGACAGCATAATCCCAATTGACAACGGAGAATCCGTTGATTTCCACACTAATCCTGGGTCAGCCTACCACCGCCGCCGCCATTGCCTTTGAACTTGTAGTTGAAGCTGGAAACAGAATGCTATGTGATTTCTCAAGCAAATATGAATGTATGCAAGTACAGAAATTATAAATCGTGTTAGCGGTTTTTACAAAGAATAAGTTTCCATGTATACAAATTTTAAACGATTTTAAGAACAAATTTTGGAATTAAAAAACAAAATTCTAGTGCTGTTTTCGGGAAAAAACGATTTTCAAAAATCATTTTTAGTATTTCTAAGATTTATACAGCTATTATTAGATAAAATAAATAAATGTTTCGTTATGCTAGCTACACACGAGGCAACCGTTGAAGCAACGTCTTTCGTTTGTTCACTACACACGAGGCAACTGTTGCCGCAACCATAGTACAGTTGGAGCAACCGACCGAAAATATCAAAAAATTTTGATATTTCTGGCAACGGTTGCAGCAACTTAAAATTAATCGGCAACACAGCTACACACCGTTGCTTCAACATGACCGTATTGCTGGAACGGTTGCCTCGTGTGTAGCTAGCATTAGATCTTGAAGAACTTATAGTTGTCAAGTTTCAAAAAAATCGAACAAGTGGTTTTCGAAATATTGACTTTTCAGAAAAAGATTTTGAAAAATTTGTTTTAATTTGTTTAATACACATTTTCATTCAAACTTTTTTTGAGCTTAAGAGTTAAAAAAAATTAATCAACCGTTTTTTGAAAAAATCTAAAACAAAAAAGAAAGGTACTATGGGAGGCACCATTAATAACCGTATTTTTCGAAATGTTTTTGTTGTTTTTACTGAATACATTTTATTTTAATCTGGTAGAACAGTTTTTGAGAAAGAAAAATATTTTCTAAGATTAAAAAAAAAAAGGTTTTCATTAGGAACCTTTCTTTTTGGTCTTAAAAAAAGGAATAAAGTGTCGGGGCAAAAATTTTAAAATTTTATCTACCAAGCTTAAAGAAATTCTTCCGAGCCATGAAGACAGTAGTCGACAAAGCACATACCCCACTATTTTCTTCATTAATGTCAAGTCTGATCAAAATCTTGCCATTAGTAGTAACGACTATATTCTGGAAGAAGGAGCCTTCCCGCTTTTTGTACAGATGGCATGCGAGTCTCTAGCTAGTCCTCTTTCTCAGCAGGATAAAATACAAAAAAATATGAATCTGCTAGTTTGTCAACTTCTTCATGCTACTCCCCTGCTCTATGAGGACAGTTGTAGTGTAGTTAAACTCACTTATTACCAAAAAAATACTTAAGACCTTTGCAGCTGACACCCTATAATGTTCTTATGCCTATCGAAATATTGCCCAGGCATTTTCTGTTCATTGAACATCATTTTTTCATGATCGACAATAGTTATAATTAAATTTTAGGTTTGATTCCCATGTTGTCTAAGTTCTTTTAAAGGTCCTATTGATGAATTACTTTAAATTCAACACTAATTTTTTATTTTCATTCAATACTCAACAAACTAAGGTTAATTCTTACTTAATATATTTAAAAAACTGAATGTTTGTATAAAACAAATACAACTTGAGTATGCTATCGTCAAGTTTAAAAGTTTACAAATAAATTACGTCATTTCCTCATCAAATTCATCAGCGTCTATTCAACTCGATGCACCTCTCGGTGTACCACAAGGTAGTCATCTAGGTTAAATTGTGTTTGATCGTCTACTTAACTCAATGGGATTTTCGTTGTACCACAAGGCAGTCCACTAGGTCCAATAATGTTTATTCAGTGTCTATTTACTTCAATACACCTTTTGGGGTACCACAAGGTAGTCATCTAGGTTCAATGTTGATAATTCTAGCAATTTACGAATGACTCTCAGATTCTGGAGTGGTCTTAACTAATAATTGATTTCACTGATGACAAAGGATCTTATGCAAATTCATGATAATAATGCCCTTAACATTTTATACAGCTTATAGTTAGTTATAAGTACGAAACAATTTGTGCAAAAAACTCAGTAAACAGAACTATTTTGACATCCGGAAGTGTCAAAGAAACATATGAAGTTAGAACGAAACTAATAAAGATAAAATAGATAGGTGTTGGACGATTTTAACTTAAACCAAATATTAGAGTTAGCATGACGCTAGATTCTATTAAAATTTGCAGAAGTTTTGGCCAGTGAGTTTAAGGTCCCAGATAATGATAATGGGTCATCAATAACCCCAACGCTTGTCCTTATAAAACACATACTGGCCCACAAAAAAATATCTGAACCGTATATATCTCTAACTCAACTTTGTCAGATTTATTCTTGGGCATCTTCCGAGAGTTGATAATTATACAAGTTTAGAAGATGGACAAAAAGGAATTTTTTTATTTTAATGCGGCCATGTTCTACTTTGCGTTCTTAATTTAAGTGTTTCTTTTTTTTCAAACACTTAGAAAAAATCACAACAGCAAGAAGTAAAAATGCCTTATGTTCGCTGGAAGGGTTTTGAAGCAGTTGAAAGTAGAGTCTTTTTTCAGCAAAATAATTATCTTCAGCAATGAGGCAATTTTCGGATCAATAAGCAGAGTTACTGGATTTCGGACAGTACCAATTGACACGAGCTTCACCAAGTGTCAATGCATACGAAGAAAGTCCCTGGATTGCGGACCAGCGGCATCTTAGGTCCGTACTTCTTCGAAAACAACATTGCTTTATCCAACAAGGGAGAGTGCTTGTTTTTAATTAAAAATTAATATCTCCAAGCACTTCAATGATGTTTTTATCACTTTGGACTTACGACAAAAACCAGGTTTTTAAAAAGATGAAATGGGCCATAACCTGCCAATCAAAATAAAGAATTTTATTAAACTTATTTCACTACGGTCAGTTACTACACGGTAACATATCAGTTAAAACATTTTGTCTTTACCATATTAGCAATGACAATAATGTCTTCTAAATAACAACTAAACCAAACAAGCCCAATACTGACCTCCTAACACTAGCATCACAAAAATTAGTGCCCACTTATTCCAAACTCATTTCCTACGCAAAAACCATTTCACGCTGAGTCTGCATGCATATATGCATACCTATTCCTGCTTTCGTAGTGAATTTTCAAAAATGTCCCAATTACATATCATCATATCGAATTGGTTCAATTAAGTCTGAAAACAAATTGTGCTTCGAATGAAATTCAAAAAATTAAAAAAAAAAAAATTCATAAACAACAAACAAAATATTAAATAACCACTTTATTCGAGATGTTTGCATTCGTGTAGCAAAAATCGATTTGCATCACAAAATACCGCCCGCTGGGAGCCAGAGTATCTCTTAGCTCTGTTTATGCGACCCGCTGTGAGACTTACAACTGTTTGCGAGCTGACATGCGCCTTAATAATAATAATAACCATACGCAATTCCAGTTATGATTTTTTGTTTGTTTTGTATTTCTTCTTTTCTCTCATCAGGATCTTTCATATCTTTATAGCTTTCATTTCATTAAATTAGTTTATAGAAGTTGTATAAATAGAATCTCTTCCCTGCACTTGTTAACAATCTTTTTCAATTTTATAATATGCAAAAAAAAATAGTTGTGTATAACTAGCTAAAAGGATTACTTCAGATGGAAAGGAATTTTAATAAACGTCAGCAGCATGTTACCATTTTTTCAAATTACCAACTTCTTAACTTCTTGAATATCGCAGCGATTTGAAGCAATTTTCATTCGAAATTTTTTTTTTTTTAATTTGTATTCAAATCCTTTCCCTATCACTTCTTTGACTATGGTCGTTTTTAAGATTTAAAGAAAGATACTAAAATAGGGAACATTTCCCTGGTTTTGGGGATTTTTAATATCCCAATTCCGTAGATACTATGACAACTTATTTACTTAACCGGCTCCCGATTAATTAAGAATATCTGCGGGCAACATGGCAGCTTTCCATCATTTGCAATCCTCAGTACGCTGCTTCCAGTCATCTAAGCAAAGCGCTCTGGCATCCACGATGGCTTGGTCTTTAAAACGGACGTTCGGCCTTCCTTGTTGCCGCGAACCTGGGGGCTGGGCTTCGAAGTCTCTCCTCACTGGAGCATTGACTTCATGAAGCCGCAACAATATATTCGAACGTATTTTGGCTTTTTGCACTTCATCCACATCTTAGTACAATTGACAGAGTTCAATGTTATATCTTCACCTCCCTTTGACCTTCTCGCACACAGGACTCAATATCCGTCGAAGAATTTAAGTAGTATAAGTGTTTTCTAGAGCGTGCACTTAGTCCTAAGAGTGCAATTTTTGAACCTATTTGTTTTGTTTATTCGAAGTAGCAGGGTTTTCCCAGGGTAACCCTTCGACGGATCTCCACTAAGGTGTCGTCCATGGAGTTAATATCAACTCAGATGTAGATTAACTCCTTAACTACATCGAAGTTTTTGGTTTAGCATATACTTAGTCTTGACCTCATTTACTTCAAGACCAACAAGTCTCGCTGGATCTTCAATAACTGTGAAGGACTCTATTACAGAACCGTGAAAACGGCCGACAATATCGCTATAGTCCACATACCCTAACAGTTGGACAATGTCCCCCGTGTTAACGCCTGCCCTGCGCACCTTCTACTCTAGAAAGTTATTGAAGAAATCACATGATAGCGCATCTCCTTGCCTGTTTATGTTTGGAAGAGTTTAGAAGAGTTGCCCCCTACTTTTATTTTGCACCGCGTATTTTCCAATTTCACGCGACATAATTGGATGAGTTTTCCTGGAATCCTGAGTTCGGCCATCACCATATAGAGCTCCTGACGATTAATGCTATCATATTCGGCTTTGAAGTCGATAAATAGATAGGAGATTCGACTTAAACTTCGTTGGTCTTTTCCAGGATTTGAATCAATGTGAATATTTGGTCTATCTATGGTCGATCTGCCGGTCTGGAAGCCACACTTACCGACTGAATTATTACAGAACGGTTTAAGACGATCAAATACAGCATGTAGGATAGGATCTTTAAGGCGACATTTAATAGGGATATGCCTTGTTAGTTCTTGCAAGAATTATATGATCACCTTTTTTGTAGATGGGGCATATTGAGCTGATAGTCCAGTGACCAGGCCCTTCCACCCATAATTGGTTGATGGTTTGATGCATGCACCCTACCACAAGATCTCCTCTGCAGGTAAGCTATCAGATTCTGCGGCTTTGTTGTTCTTAAGCTGGTTCTTCATTGGAAGCGGGTTGTCTTCTTGCCCTATTAAGCGCTCTACATGATGCCCATTTATTAGCTGTTGAAAATGCTGCTTTAGAGCATCTACAATTCCCTAGGTGACTAGGTTCACTTCGTTGTTTTGAAGATCATAACTTCCGGTCTTGAAACCAGCGGCCATTTGCTTGGGTTTTGATGAACCTTCCGGGTGTTGTTTCTATAGCGATATACTCTTCGATCTCCTTGAGGCTGCGTAAATTCTCTTCTTTTTATGGAAGATCTTTTCTTCCTCTCTCCTTTTTATCTACTTCTTTAATGATATCGCGATAGTGGGACCACTGATTGTTGGCGTTTGTGGTAGCTGTATGCATAGCGGACTTTGTAAGCTCTGGCAATTCCAGGTATGCTAAATATGCAACTAGTTATAGCAAAGTCATTAAGTCAGTTCTTCATGTTCTAGTACAATTTTATCTAAACTCCTTTATTGACTCGATTGCTAAGCGTTTACGACTATTTTTACCGACTTAATTTAACCTAAAAGACAATGCTTTTCGAATGAGGAAATAAAATATAGTCACAAAATACTGATTAAAGAAGAGAATTTTTTTATGTTTATGATTACTTTTATCCTTCATTTTTCTTTAACGAACCATCGTAAAAGGAGAATATTGTGAATTTTCACAGCAGACTGGCAAAATGCTTGCAGCAAAAAGAGGACTTCGATTAAGGTCTATTAAATTTTATGAGACCGCTTTTTTTAATTTTTTTTTTTTTTTGATGAAGATGAAAAAAGAAATAAATGCATATTCAGAGTGAATTTAATTTTATGAAATTACCCCAACAACAGCCAGAATAACCTGGCGCTTCAAATGGTCGTTGTTTTATTCAAAACATAAAGGAACGAAAAAATAAATAAATGCAAGCTTCATGAAGGTATTAAAAAATAAACGATTGCAAATTAAGGAGTCTACGCAGATTTTTTTTACCTAAACGAAAAGTAATTAAAATGCTGTTGGTTGGGAGTTTTGTTTTAAGACCCTTTTGATGATGGACGTTATTCCTTTTGTTTTAAAGGGTTCTTTGACTGAGTTCTTGTGGTACGGGCCATACGTTTTCTCTCACCTTACCTGACCTTAATATGCGTTTGGACTGAATTTGCGTAGTTAAATGTTTTCTCGTTTGGAAAAGTCGTTAGATTAAACAAAACAAAGGATTCGTTGTTTTTTTAAATAGGGATAACTTTTAGATGTTTGAATAGGTGAAAGAGGCTTAGAAATTCACGCACTTTTTATAAAGGTAAAGGTATGCAATTTATTTGAAAAAAAAAGAATGGTTTTGAATTAACTTGGGAAGTTTGCTCTTAATTTAAATGAACATTTTTATGTGCTAGGTACTTTGAAATCTTAATAAAAATTCACTTATTTAAAAATTCAATATAAGACATTCTATGGTTTTAAAAGTTTTCATTTTTTGACTGTACTTAAAATGCATACAGAAAAATAAAACAAAATGAGACCCGTAATAAGCGTGAAGTATACAATTTTAAACTCAGAATTTCAAAAGTGATTTTTATTTTTAAATATTTTTTGTATACATACTAAAAAATTGCCATTAAGAAAACGCCTTTTGAGACCGATTAAAGGTCTTTGAAAATCATCATTGATTTTTTTTTTATTTCGAGAAAAAACAACGTTAAAAAATTACTTCAAAGTCTAAGCTAATATACATATTTACTGATTTTCATATTACTTCTTAGAAATGACAACACAGTAAAATAATATATGAACTCTAAGGATTGCAGATGATCCTCAATCTCAATTCTCAATAGATTTTATGATGACCTTTAATTAATAAAATATTAAAAATAAACATTTATTTAAATTCTTTAAAAACTGAGTAAAAATAGGTGCTGATTTCCGATTACGCCTAAAAAGCTGCACATTTATTTATAGCACGAACAAAACTTTTTGTATTTTAAATAACGTCTAACATTCTTCTTTTGGACAAGAAATTCTGGTTCGAACTGTTTCAAGTCTGTTATGATGGTATACCTCAGGGCTCCATATTGTATCCAACTCTCTTCGAAGTTTTTATAAATGATCTCTTGTCTGAAATTTCATTGTTTTTCCGAAGACTCGAATTTGAGCTTTTCATAATCATTCTCAAATTCACGTCCATCTCCTTCGGAAGTGAAATTGCAACGGGATCGTACGATAATTTCTTTAAACTTCGATTATTACAGCATTTTAAAATTGGGTTTGAGAAATCGTCTGGGGTTTGAAGTTTGATGCTTCGAAAACAAAATCTTTTCTCTTGTTCTAATTTCACTATCCAAATCTATGACAGCCACTTGCATTGAGGAAACTTATAAATTTTAGTTCTCAGTATTAGCATCACAGACCACCTTGTGGCAAATACTCACATATTCGACGTCCTTAATAACCCTGCTTAGTGGGAAGATGTAGAAAAAAAGGAAATTTCTTCTGTTAAAGTGAAGCGATTGAATTTAGTTCAAGTGATTTCAACTCAGTCTGTTTCGCGCAGGTAGGAAAGTGAGGTCATTAGCCATTAGGAAGATGCTGTCGAACCCTCCTAAGACACAACAATTGATCGATGTTTACTGACTCTTATAAGATTCATAGCACTGATCTACTGAGAATTGTATTTTTCAAGGCAAATTTGATCAAATTCTGATACCTAGAACTAATAATATACACGGTCGTACATGGGCGAAACGCACTTTGGACTTAGTTTCAGTTGAACTTTCAGTTGTTTAGGTTTTCTTCGAAGATGCAGTAAATTTTTCTACCTTTAGCTTGAGTACTATTCCCATATTTGGATAGGTGCTCCAATAACCTATTTTAAGTCTTGGATATAATCAAAAGAAGAGCTTTAAGACTGGTGGAAGTATGTATAACAGAAACATTTTAACATCTTGAGTACTTGTGCAATTTTTTTTGTTTTCAATATTTTACCGTTAGTTTTATAAACAGTTTTCTAGTAGTGAAAAAGGCAGGTAACTTCTTTTCCTTAATTCAACCATAATAGTCGAGCTTGAGGGAAAGTCTATCAGTTTACCATTGAACCCAATTTGGATTTCTGTTAATTTTCATAGATTAATTCTTTAGCCGCACAACACCAATGTTGAATGCTCTGCCTGACTCAATACACATTTCCCTCCCATTTAGATGTTTAGGTAATTAAAGCCAATGTTCATCGGTATCACCTTTTAAATTTTCTTTTACTTTCCTAACGGTCGCACTGTGCTCAAACATTTAAGAGCTAGTCATAATCGTTTTGGTTCAATTTTTTTTTTTTTTTTTTTTTTTTTTCAAAATTAAATGATAGAATTTTTTAAACTTGGCAGATATTTTTTTAACGCTATCTAAAAATTATTCAAATTACGTATTCGAAAGTGACTTCTTTACAATCTATCCAGGTGAAATTGTTCCAAGCTAGATGGCAAGGAATACCAATCTTTGGTTGGGTCTATGATGTATCTTGCCGTTAAAACTTAAAACTAGTTCGGATATCATGCACGGTGTTAGCAAATTGGCTCAATTTAATATGGAGCCTCACAAGGAGCACATGATCGCTGCTATACATTTGTTAGGATATTTCATTTTAAATGTTCTCTAAAGAAAACTGGCTAGCTGCAGATGCTAATGGGGCTAGCAGCTGCGATGACCGAAAATCCTTTGCACTTACGCTTTTTTCTTGGCTGGTAGTGTTGTGGCGTGCGAGTCGCGTAAGCAGCCTACTGTGACGTTCAGTAGTACCGAAGGCGAATATATGGCACTAGTGGCTGCAACTAAGGAATCTAGTTATCTTCGAAGATTACTGCACAGATATAAAATATAATTATATTCGTTATATATGTACATATACATATAACAAATCTTTAATACAATTAGGATATGTACCTACATCTGAAATGATTACAGATATTATATTCACTAAACTATTAAATAAATCAAAACATTAAAAATTATTTGTTAAATAAGGATTAATTAATTAAAATTTGTTTTTAAGAGATAATGGGGCGAAATTTAAAGCATAGGGCTTAGCATGTTACTAGTTAGCAATTTGCTAAACATTTAGTAATTTACTAGCTCTTCGAAAATTTTAATCCTTTTTTTCGTTTTACTAACATTCCCTTTTACTAAAAACGGTGCATCATCGTCTAAACAATGACAGTTCGAAAAAAAAGTTAAAAAACCTAAATCTGGGGAACGTACCTAATAGTTTGAAATGTCAAAAACTCAGAAGTTAAGACAGCCTACAATTTATTTTGTTATTTGTTTATTTGTAACTGGAATGGACTATTCCATGTAATACTCCTAAAAGATTAATTGTTATATACACCGGTATAACCTTTGTTTTCCAGTGCAATGTAACTACTTGCAATTCTGGTGAAATCGGAAGACCAATGTTTGTATTTCGGTCTGGGATATTCAGGTTTTCAACCAAGAACTGAACTGTTGTCTTGTCAAACTTTAACCCGGAGTAAAATTCTTCATTGTCTAGCTAATCAAAAGGATTTTCTCGGAACTTAAAACTAACTTCACACTTTTCTGCACAAAGCTAAGTCTTCAAACATATCGAAATATTCGTCTTTCGAAAATATTTTATATTACTTACTTTGAAAAACAATTAGCTTACGAATTTTAAAACAAACACAATTTAACTCTTTCAAATAAAATTGCCAAGAAATTGTTTTTGAGGAAGATGCAGATGTCGTATTGATTTAGCAAGTTACTATTATTTATTTATTTTATTTATTGTCTATAAGTATAAACTTTCGTAGACTTGAACAAGCATAATAACAATGAATATAAATAAAACATTGATAAATAAGTAGGTATTGTAGGTAGGTATTGTGATATGTATAAAAAAATTTTCTTAATCTAAAAATCGAACGATATAATATTTAAAAATTTGAATTTAAAAGTTTTCTTAGAACATTCAAAGTCAATAACATTTGCATATTTATTAAAAAATTTACAGCACCTTGTGACAGGTTCATTACAGCCATAATTTGTAGAATGATGAAGAATATCAAAAAAGTGGTTAACTCTTGACCTTAGAGAGCGTGAACGGTTATGCGTTCTAAATAATAGATGTAAAGAAGGACAACAAATATGTCCAAGACAATATCTCTGGCGAAATATATTAAGAAATAAACTCGTCTTGTTTCCAAGGTTTTCAAGTCTAGTAATAGGCAACGCGATTTATATTGTGGTAATGGAACTGTCCAATTAAGCTGACGAAGAGTATATTTTGTGAATCTTTTCTGAATCTTCTCAATCCTATTCGAAGCATTTTTATAAAAAGGACACACACAACACTACAATATTCCAATATTGGCCGCACTAAGCTCACAAAAACATTTTTCAATGTGTATGGACAGCGAAAGTCTTTAGAATTTCTAATTAAAAAGCCTAACATAAAGTTAGCCCTAGAAATGATGAAGTCCACATGCATTCTAAAATCCAACTTGGAATCAAAAATTACTCCTAGATCCTTATGATTATATATTTTTTGTAGTTGGCTTGTTTCTAACTTATAAAAAAAATTAATGGAAGGAGAGTTGACAACATTTATTGATATTTAGAGATAGATCATTACGACCACACCATTTATAGAAATAATCTAAGTCGCTCTAAAGGTTTTTGCAATCATCAATAATTGATTCAACCCTTTTGAAAATCTTAACATCATCAGCAAATAATAAGCATTGAGACAAAGAAATATTAAGAGGGAGATCGTTGATGAAAAGTAAAAACAACAAGGGACCCAGATGACTACCTTGAGGAACTCCAGATTTATTTGATATTATTTCAGAACGATTTGAACCTACTTTGACGTATTGAATACAATTCGTAAGATAACTAGCTATCCTATTGAGTAAGGGTCCATTGAATCCGATATAACCTAGCTTTTTAATAAGTATTTTGTGGTTCACTCTATCAAAGGCTTTTTCAAAGTCTGTATAAATGGCGTCAATTTGACCTCCTTTTTCCATTGTACTCACGCAAAAGTTTGTACAAAGTGTTAGATTTGTTGCTGCCGATCTTCCTTCTATAAGGCCATGTTGGAGTAAAGTTTAAGTAGCCATTTTGTGATTTTAACTTTAGTAAAATGTTAAAAGATAGTAACAGATCGTTTAAAATCGAGCAAAATCTTGTTTTTTTTTAACTTAGTAGATTATTAAAATGGCTTAAGCAGTTTACTTTATCGTTTAAAATTTTGCGCAATTGTGTTGAAATGAGGTATTGAAGTTAAATTGTACACTAATGACAACACGCAATATAATACTCTTTTCAGTAACTCTTATACTAAAGCTTTATACTCTGAATTACTATGTACTTAAACTCTACTTTCTTATTAGGTTTTAAATATATTTAGTTAAACTTTTTAAACTCAATAGGGATTGAATGAGTTTCATCTAATATCATAACATCATTCGATAAAAACTAATTTTAAATTAAGACAATGTTAACAATACTTATGTATGTATTTTCTCATTGGAATCATCGGCATAGAAAATTTAAATCATTTTTTTTGTACAGAAGCATACTAATAAAAACAATGCTCATCAAAATATTATTTTTTTTATTTTAAAAATAAATTTCAATTTTATATTTTAAATTCGATTTTTCGAAAACGAATTTTTTAAAATACAATTTTCATTTTCATACAATCAGCATTCAATCAACTTTGAAAAGAATGAAATCTTTTTTCAATCGCCAATCAATCGAATGCAATCGTATGAGAATTCATGTCTTCAAGTCATCTTTGCATTCTTTTTCATTCCTTGCATTCTTCAGCATTTTTAGAGAGAAAATTTTTGCTTCTCTGAATTACCCTACACCCCAAAAAAAATATATGTATCTTAAAAATGTGTATTGATATGAATGTTGTCATGTGTCTTTTTTGTATATGAAAGTACAGCATTCATTTACACAGATAAAATTTAAATTGAAAACAATTTTTAAAAAAGAAAAATTAAATTTACTTTTTTATCTTCCCGCATCCGAGTATAACAATAATTAATTATAATAGTTAACTCTACAAAAACTCTCAATTGAATTTTACCTCTAGGAAATTTGCATTCCATTTGATTTTGTTCCTTATGAAAACATTCCCGATAACACTGTGTTTGAATTTCAAATTTTAATATTAAATTCACATTCGCCAAATAAAAAAAAAAATAATCAATTACTACGCGGTCGGTTTACACAGAACAGCACTGCGGTGGCGATTATTTTAATAAAATAGTTTTATAAAAACCAACAACGAATACCCAGAACCCAGCGGATACGGCAAACTTGCAAAAGTACAACACTAGGACTTAACTTTTACCGGAGGAGGTGAGATGTGTGGCAGCAAGGATTTTGTTAGCATAGTGGCGCCAAGTCGAGCCGCCGCGCACACAGAATATTCTCTAACTAGTACTAATTTATTAGTTTACTCGGTTTGTTAATTACTTCAGAGGAAAATTGTATTACCCTCTGGTTTTTGTGTAGTTTCAATATTTATGTACCTATGGTGGTTTTTTTTTAACATACATAATTGCAAGCAGAGTTATTGCATACTTTTTGCAGCCATGTGGTAGAAAATTTGCGGGTAAATGCTGGATTTTTATTTTAATCTCGAAAAATGCACACAAACAATTCGAAAGTTTCTATAAATGTTTTTTTTGAATTTGAAAAACTGTTTTGTGTAGCTTTAAAGCCATTCATTGAAATTAAATGTCGGATACCAAGTGTTTTCTTTAAACGGCATACAAGGCTGTAGTCAGATAAATTTACTTTTGTGTTTAATGGTAGAAGTTTTAAATTGTGAAATATTGAAAACGCTTAAAAATATTTAAGCTAATTTTTGATTTTATCTTATTTTGACACTGATACTTTGCGACAGTTCTTATCACTTTTAAAAAAATATATTAATTTTGGTTCAAAAATTATTTAAATTTAAAAAAAAATTACGTCGAGAAAATATCGACTATTTTAAATTCTCGTTTATTTTTTTAAATTTTTTGAATTATGAATTTTTTTCACAATATGAATATGATAAGTTGCTCTTCCAACTCAATCCCTTCTGAATCATGGTCAAGTAACGTGAAGAAGTCACAGTAGCCACTCAATCAATTTCTTTAAGAAGAGGAGGACCGATGATTCCAGTTAACGGATATTGCAGACCACACTGGCATTCTGTCGGAGTGTTTAATACGTTTAATACGTATTTAAGTCTTCTTAATCAGTATAATTAAAAACACGAGAGAGTTATTTGAGTAGCACTTTTTGAGACAAGATATTTTATATATCGCAGTGGCACAATAGGTACAGCACAAGAACGCAAGCGAGAGGACTCGGGTTCGAATCTCAGTGGAGAGCACAGAGGTAAATTAAAAAAAAATAATTTAAAATTCTTCCATTGCAGCAAAAATCACATAAAGAGTCGAATGTAGGGAGGCAAAGAAAAAATGAAGAGAACTCCAAAATAATCAACAATAATAAAAAAAAAAACCAATCAGTTAATAAAAAAAAAATATTTTTATTGTTTCTAATAATTTTTTTAAGAATTGCCGTAGCTCTTTAAGAAGGAGTTAAGAAGTGTTTAAGAAAATGTAAGGAACTATTTAAGTAATGAAGTATTTGAGAAGAAAGATGTCCCGATTTAAGAACATTTTAAGACTCAATTTATCTTCTTATTTCCTTCTATCGGACCTTGCGCCTTTCCTCTACTTAATGTGAACTTAAATCTGTCTTATAGAAGATGTCAGATACCGATTTAGAATTCTTAAAGACTTCGTTAAGTAATTCTGTGCTACTTTTGGGACATCTGGTGGAGCTCACTGGAGTATATCTCACTACAGTGGGCATTGTTTGCTTATTAACGCATCCACTGAGGTGAAAATGTGCCTCGTAGGAAAAGAAAGCGATAGAGGCTCGAGGCAACTCAGCCATCATGTTTTTGCTAGCGAGTTGTCTGGCTTCAAAATCAGATGGCGTAATATTTGTGTGACAACTATCTTAAAGGGGATGTAAATGAAGACGTTTTTTAACCGCTTTGGAGATTGTTCTAATGCAGTTCGTATCGTCGCGATGGTTTTTAAAGTAGTAACTATTCTCGCGCGGAGCAATATTGAAATTTGAACGGACGACACGCGGCACTCAAAATATCGATCGAATATGAAGTTATGAGACCGAAGTCATTGACAAATCCTCCAAGATTATTGCCCCTATTATGGATTACAACTCAACTTAGTTGAGTTGTCATCAACACAACTCAACTCTTAGACAACCAAACAAATTTTTCGTATTATGCAAGACAACTAAAATCAGTTGTATTGAAAAAATACGTTGCCGTCTTTTAGGAGTCGATTTGCTGTCAAAACCAGCTGCTCAACATGAAATACATACAAAACCAAGAATAAGAAATTGTATGAAAGTTCTCTCGATTTGTTTTAATTTGTTTTAATGTAGCCAAAATAAAAAAGAATATCCGTATATTTAATAAACTCATGTACACTTCTATTCCTAAAGTATGTATATTTTTGATTCGAAATAGTTTTCCTAAAACAACCAACGTTCCTCAGCGATTCCACCAATTGTTAAACTTGCTACTGCTCTTCGTTTCATGAGCGAAGGAAGTTGCCAAAAGTGTAGTGACAATAATTTTAATTTAGGACTGACTCAATCGGTAGTGTCGGTTGAATTAAAAAAGTGGTAGATGTGATTGAGGAACTCATTTGTGGAAAATGGATAAATGCTCAGCTAACATAGAGCAACAAGTCGTTCAAATTGTGATGGCCATGTAGTTTTGAAACTAAAATACACTCATTACATTCTATTTTTATTAAAATTGTTGTTTAACTTACTGTTTTGTGTCCATATTTTTTATCCGAATGCAGATTTTTTCATTAAAATGTTCTACACAACTGCTTCGAACCAGTTGTCTGATTTTGACGCTTATTACAACTGAAGCACAACTCAACTTACTTACATAATACGAAGAGACAACTGAAAAGTCGACCATTTTGTTAGTTGTCTGCTAATCGACAACTGGTTGTGCTTTGACAGTCAACTGGTTGTGATCGATAATACCAATTTTAAGAATTACAACTAAACTATAGTTGAGTTGTCTTCCATAATAGGGGGGTATATTTTGTCATGAAAAAGTGCCTCTCATCTCAGCCGTTTAGATTCGACAAAAAAAAAAAGCTTCAAAATGTTTGTTCAATTCAATCAAAATTAATCAACATTCTAAAATATTAAATATGATGAAAAGTTACAACCCCGATATGAATTGTTTGATTTAGTTTAATGGACAATCAATTTATCAATTTTTCTGTTCTATTTCCTCAATGTAGGTGCCGCTCTGATGGATAGCGGCAACGGGGTAGATTCCTCTGTAACGACAGAAGACAGCAGAGTTTTCAACGCAGTTTATGGTTATTCTCTATTTAACAATGCCATAGAGATCGATAATAATGAATGAGCTTATCATACGCTGCATTCTAGATCTACATCCGAAGGACAAGGACGTGAATCTAGAAACGAATATGAGAATCCAAGAGTAGTTAGAAAACTTTTGTTAGTGAAACAATTTAATTGAGTAAAAGTTTCAGACAGAAGATCATTGATGAATATCAGAAACAGTGTCACAGACAACACAGAGCCCTGCGGGATACCAGCTGTTTGAAAGGTAGTTTCTAACGATGAAGATATTTATCAATACCATATACAAGCTTTTTTGATAAGAAATTAAGAGAGCTGGATGCCAAACTTTATCAAACGCTTTTGAAAATCAAGTGCAATAAATCTTACATTCTCCAAAACGATGTTGAGTTTTATGTGGTTGGTCGGTGAGATATAGATACCATCAGATCACTAGTGGAACTGTTGCAACAAAATTCATATTGTTGGTCGTTGAGAAGCTTTGCTTCAAGAGCTAATAATTTATTAGCGTTTCCATGACCTTGGAAAAAGAAACATATTGTGCAATTGGAAGATATGTAGTTAGAATGGGAAGAAGACTCGGCTTTCTAGAGACATGCTGTTTTCCATTCACTCGGAAAGCTTACGCAATGGTTGTACCAGCGTTAAAGAAAACTTCCTCAGAATAATGTGAAAGACACTTTCTGGGAGCGTCGAATTAACAGCAAACTTTGCTGCAAGCAAATTGGCTTTTTCTTCTTAGCTGACAAAAAGAGTGTCATTGAAGACGAGCGTAGGAACCAAATACGAAGTGGTACTTTTTTTTATACAAATAACCATACAACCATTGGGGCATTGTTATTGTTGGTCACGCAAAAATTTGGTCTTTATAAATTTGTTTGAACTTATTCCGGTTTTCTTCTGTTGGTTTCGTTTCATAATTTTACAACTTACTTCTCTGACCTTAATAACCTCTACACTGTTCAAATCAAACCATGAATTCAATTTCGATTTGATAGACTTTGTCTCTATTCCGGATAAAATTTCTCATTCCGAAAAAAATTTAATTTGTGATCATATCTGCACTGGATTCGACGTCAGGTCAGAGAAAGCAGAGTGACCATTTAAAATTCCTGAAGATATCAGGAAATGAATTTGAGAAGCTGAGAATACTGTCGTCAGCAAAACAATTTAATGCATTAGAAGTTTCAAACAAAAGATCATTGATTAATATGAGAAAAAGAGTATGAGATAAAACAGAGGCTTTGGGGCATACCAGTATTTATTTTCTGAATATCAGACTTGCAGACGTTAAATAAAACTCATATAAAGGGCGGTTTGAACGGTACATAATTTCCAAGGAATGAGAGATTCACCAATACAAAATGCACGTATTTCCGATAATGCTTTTGATGTTAAACAGCAAACAAAACATTTCAAATTTCTTCATTTTGAAAATTAGGAAGTTTGCTTTAGCAATTCGTTTAGGGGATAAGACATACCTATAAATGAAGTGGAATAGCATGGTTGAAAACTTATACACATACTCGCACATAAGGTCCTTATTTTCAGCGGAAAAAAAATGTTTGGGTTTATTTTTCCAGCAGAGTTGTGTATGGTTGAAACATAATTAAACTGGCTGGCTCATAGTTATAATTTTTTAAATTCTTTTAGTAGTAAGAGACAATAACAGAATGTTATGCAAATATAAATCTATGCAAAAACAAAAATTATAAGTCGTTGTAGCGGTTTCTAAATAAAATAAGTTTTATATACAAAATTTTTAAAACATTTTTAAGAAAAAAATTTGGTACGTCAACTTAAGGTTTTAATAATTACTATACGAATAAAAATTAAATTTCCAAAAAAATATTGACCCATTTTTGACATGGAATGATTTTTTTTTTTTTCAAAAATTCAAAAAATATTTTTTTTATTGTTTTAAAATGCAATGTTTTTCAAACTTTTTAGAAGCATCTCTATAAATTTTTTTATTAAAATCCGTTAATTTTTTTTATTGTTTTAAAATGCAATGTTTTTCAAACTTTTTAGAAGCATCTCTATAAATTTTTTTATTAAAATCCGTTATGTCGATAATGAGTAATTCAAAATTGAAAAAAAAATGGTCCTATGGTAGGTACAAGCTGTAATATCTTAATTTCAAAATTTTGTTTATTAAATTAAAGATCGTAAAATTAATTGAAAGAAAAAATTTTTTACCAAAATTCTAGGCGCCGTTTTCGAGAAAAAAACGATTTTTGAAAACCATTTTTTAACATTTGTATGGTGGGTAAAATAATTATTTTTTTCTCACATTTTGTAGATTATATTGAGAAACTTTTATTTATCAAGTTTAAAAAAAAAATCTAGCATGTGGTTTTCGAAGTATAGAGTTTTGAAAAAAAAATTGATTTTTCCTTAAAAAATCAAAAAAAAAAAAATTTTTAAACTTTGAATACACAATTCTATTCAAGTTTTTGGGGAGTTCTAGCAAACAAAAATATTATCAAAATAGGTTGTACTTTTTTCGAGAAAATCAAAAATGAAAAAAATATTTCCATGGAGGGTACCCTCAATAACCATTTTTGGGAACAAAGTTTTCAACTATTGACTAGCTTTAACTAAATGAATTTTTTTCGTATTTTTACTTTTTGAATCTGTCGAAAAGTTTTTGAGAAAAAAAAAATATTTATAAAATTTCGAAAAAAATTCGTATGAATGGTACCATCATTTTAAGTCTTAAAAAAAAAGAAAACAACATGTGGGGGGAAAAATCTCGAGTTCCATTTTTTTACGAATGCATAACTTGCTTTATAGAACCTATAAGTCGCAAGTAAAAATATGACGAAGCATTGTGGCCCTTTGTTAGAAAAGGGCTTGAGAAATGTATTTTTCGTGTTGGCCGGCCTGTAACGTAAAACTGTGTTTTAGTTCACCTTCAACATTGGTGCTAGACAAATTAATTCGAAATTTCGTAAGTTTTCGTTTAAGGCAAAGCGCCCATTAAAGACTATTAATCAGTTGATAATTTTGTATGACTAAGATTTAAGCCCTAACTATCGATGGATGGATGATGGTAGGACTCACTTCAACGGTTGTTCGATACTTTGGATTCCACTGTGCGCTATGTTTAAAAGTTTCTTAAATTTAAGAATAGGAATTTTATTTTTAATCGAAGTAAGTATTTTAATAATAACCTTTAAATGGACAAATAATTTCTCAACATACCAATCAATCTGCCTGTAGTATTATGTCTCCAACATCACTTTGTAATCCTGTGGAAGATTTTCTATTAATTTTCTTCTTCTGTTGAAACTACAAACACAAAAATACTGCAATAGCTTTTTTTAGATTGCAAACTGAGCTCACTTATTCTTTTCTTTACAATTTCCTGTATAGGCACTTTTTATTGGTTTATAAATGAAAGAAACGAATTTCTTTGCGATTTTATTATTTGTAAATTCTTTTATTTTAACACCGATTGCTAAGGGAATACGCAAATACAGGAAAACACCCGACGATGGACAGGGACACGCATGTAATATACTCTCACTACACGGAATTTCAATAAACGTAAAACTCGCATTTAACGTCTTTGTGGGCTGTTAAATTTGTCACATAAATTTCGCAGTTTCAGCGTCCGACGACGGCCGGCGTTCTGAATTTTAATTACGTCGTCGCGTTCGTTCAATATACGAGTAAATATACAAATATATTTTTTTTAAATATTGAAAGGATGATTTTATGACCGACGACGACTACGACGAAGGCAATGTACAGCACCAATCCCGGGATTAGATCGAGTTATATTAATGAACGAATTCAGATAGCGATAATAATAATTATTGTTCATCGGATTTGCTGAGATTCTTGCAACATCTTCTGCAACAAGTGTGACATTTATGTCATAATTAAGTTGAGAAATTGATGCTTTGCTGAACTTGGATGGAATTGTTGCTGCTGTTGGAGTCGTTTGAAGAAGTGTGGAGTTCATAAACTGACCAGCGTTTGACATCTTAATTGATGACGAGACCGGAAAGCAATCTGGAATGAAATAGTTAATTATAAAAAGGGTTAATTAAGTGAGGTTTAGCGAGGGATAATCAATTTTTGGTTCACATAAAAATAAATTTCTGCTAACAGACATTAGGCAAGTCGACTTGTTTTAGACTTCAAACTGACACAGAAGTAAAGTAAGTATTTTAACCTAAATGTACTTTTAAGGTTAAAAATCTATATTTAGGCAAAGTTATTTTATTTCGCTGAAAACATAATCTAAAGCTATTGCAAATTTTTACATTGTGCAGCTACTTTTTAAAATTCATTGTTACCACGATTTTTCTTGTATCTTATCCACTTATCTCTGCCACAAAACAACCTAGCGATCTCATGCTTTAGCTAAATATACAACTTTACCATTACTTTCCGATTTAATTTGCTATAATTCAGACATTTACTTCTATAGAGTCGTGTTTTGTATCTTTTTCAAGCTAACGTGGAAAATTGTTTGCCTTCTTTTGCAAGGGGCGCCCTAAATATGTCTGTCTATCTGTCTGCGGCAGCTATGTGTTAGCGAAGCAGCGGCTGAGCTCAGTTGTTGTCGGGTGGCGGCGTCAAAATGTATAATAATATACACTAGATGGTGTTGATCTCAACGTCGACCATTTAAAAAGCCACTTGCATGCATGCGAGGTTCCATGCGCGGCTCAAGATTTATGGCTGATTTTTGTAAGAAATGATTTCCGAACAAATTTTTATTCCAAGTTTAGGTTGAAGATAATTCTCAGCTAAAGGCTGGTTTGTGTTTTTTTGGGTTTATATAGTGAAGTCAACGATTTATGCCGCTTGTTTTTAATCCACAAAAGGTGAACCGATAAAAATCAAAGCTCCAATTGGGCTTAGAGATACGTGTATCTTATGTGTGTATCTGGCTACTTTCTGTGTGAACATTTCACAAATCAGATATAGAAGCCAATGAACAAGTTGTACAGCTTTTTTTTAGGCTACTTTTCAATGGAAATCGTCACTGGGTCGCATGGAGATGCTTTTAGGACTCGAGAATTTTGTTAGAATATACTTATTATATACTTATTTATAAAATAAACATTTTTAAGGGGAATACATTCTTCACTCTTACACTATTGAAAATGTATGTTTTAGTTAAAAACTCGATTTGTATATCGATTCCAATACGTGTCTTAAGAAGCAAGTAGAAGACAAAACCACTCTAAATGCACAGCTTTTGGAAAGAAACAATAAATTAAAAATACAAATGCGATAAATTTCAATTACACGAATAAGACAGTCTCCTAGACGACACACCAAGCCTGCAAAAGACGAATCTTTTTTCGGATGCCAGAGCTTAAATAGGGGGGACCAATGAAAAGAAAAAAGAACAATTGCAGCTAGCAGTAACCTATTCATAAGAGTCACACCTGTGGTTTTGATTCGAGTTTTCACTTGAAAGTAAATACAACAGAAAAAGATATTGTCACTTTCGGCACTTGATTAATAATCCTCCTTTTTATTCGTTCAACCGCCAAAGTGAGACACAGAAACTGCAGCTTCTTTCTCTAAACAGCAACCGAGGAATTCAATTAGGCAGATTAAATACAAATGCTTGAAAATAATTAATCAAGCTTGTAGCCACTTTCGCAGTCAATTACTCAAATGAGCTGGTGATATGCATCGAAGTTGTTATAATACTCTCGGATATAAAAATACATCGCCTTCCTGATGCAATAAGATTTGCGAAGTCGCACATCGGGGGCTAGATTGTCTACTCTTATCTAGACAGACAGACAATCTTCACATGATTTCCCCGACAGAAGTCACGATTAGTTGGTTTTTATTCGAGAGGAGAGACGTTAACGCAGGAGAAATTCGATTTGTCGATATTGTCGGGGGTGCACCAAGCACCATGCAACAAGCACCAGGCACCATCGGCAAACGGCTAACCAAACACTCGCATGTAATGAATTCAATTTTTCCAAATCAATCAATCGCAAGGAGTAATCACAAGTGGCACTTAACAAATATGGAATTGCTGAGTTGTTAAAAGCTTGTAGAAGCTAGCCTATACATACATACCTACTGTTGGCGCAGAGAAACCATACGCATTTGCAAGTAGCGTTTACACAAGTTGGTACACCGCAAAAAAGTCCATAATGGATACGAGTACAGCAATTGCGGCAAATTGAATGATATTTACTTTTGGTTTTAGGAAGTTGGGAAATTTTCCATTGTTGTTATAAGATTGTTGGGAAAGTTTGAGTTTACAAAAAAAAAAATGTATTCTTTATTTACACAATAAAAAGAAAAATTATAAGGCTATTTTTTATGTGAGTGAAAATGTTCGTTCTTGTTGATTCTCACACATTTGAGTTTGGTGTCTGTGCCCAATTTTAAAAACTGTTTGAATAAAAACATTGCGTCAAATGCAGTACTTTCAGTTATGGAAACGAGAAAATGTTCGTTCTTCTTGATTCTCACAGTTTCGAGTTTGTTGTTTGTGTCCAATTTTAAAAATTGTTTCAATGGAAACTTTTACATAAATGCATTACTTTCAAAGGACGAAACGAGATTTCTTAAAAATTATTTCGTAAGGTCCTAAGACAGCATAGAGGCAACCGTAAATATTTATTTATTTATTCAGCCTTAAAGTTAAAAAACTTCGCGTAGACTACATTTAATAATATAAATAAATCTGCACATTACTTTTATTTTATTAAATTAAAAATATTACAATAAATTATTTAAGTTATTCTTAATTTTATTTGAATTTAAATTAAAATAAATGGCAAAATCATCTTCATTTAAATCTGTGCAAGCTTTAGTGACAGGATTTAGGCGAGTGTACATTTAATACTTTGATCACGAACATTTTAAAAATCTCTCCAGTTCTCCGGCGCAAAGTACAAGAAATTGAATAAATATGAAACATCAATAACAAAATCAGACATTCAATGACACAATTCAAGATTTCAAAAACAAAAAAGGACTGAATTTAATTTTCTTCTCAAAACAAGAGGTTTTAGGTATATAACCACGCACCTAGTTTAATAGGGTGAACACTTGAATTTCGAAAAGTTTTCCGTAGAACAAGCCTAGAGAATATCTTTTAAGCCTTTTCTAAACGATAAATACCAGACTGTGTATAGGGATTCCATATAATGCTGCAATATTCCAGCTATGGTCTAACAAGATTAGAATATAGGGATTTTACGGAGTAGGGATCTTCAAAGTTTCTTTAATTTCAAATTAAGAACCCTAAAATAGCATTCGCTTTTGAAATAGCTAGATCTATATGACAAGAAAAAAAAATTTTGGAGTAGAAAATAACTCCTAGATTTTTTTGGCAATCAAATCTTTGTAAAGTATAGTTTTCAAATTTTTAATCAGAATACCTAATATTTTGCCTTCAGAAAATATTACTACGCTACATTTAGTTTGCACCAATTGAATTTTGTTCAAATCAGATTTAACCTTATTCAAACTTTTAAATCTTCAGCAATTAAAAGGCATTTAGAATAAGGTAGATGAAGTAGTAAATTATTTATAAGAAGTAGAGGATCAAGATGACTTCCTTGAGGAACACCTGAGAAGATCAGAAAAAACATTACCATTTTTAACAATTTGAAGCCTATCCACTGAATAACTTTGTATCCACTTAAGGTGCAAAGAATGGAAATAAAAATACTCAAGTTTCTTCAAAAGGACACAATATTCAACACGGTCGAAGGCCTTCGATAAATCTGTGTATACAGTGTTTTTCCATAGAAAATATGCTAAATTAGTAGTTGTAGATCTTCTCCTCAAAAAGCCATATTGATTTTCAGAAATGTGATTATGGATAAGAATTTTCATAACAGCTTCAAAAACTTTAAGGATTTATTGCAACTTTGCAATGGGGTTTTTAACAGATCCTTTTTGACATAGATGTATGAAGGGGAGTGATTATGGAATATTTCCACGTTCCTTAAAAAATATATGTTGACCTAAGACTTAATGACAAAAAAAAAAGATTGAATGCAATATTTTAAGAAATGGACATGATGAACTGACTCAATTCGTAAAGAAAAGTTTCTTTATATTAATATATCTGCTTAAACCTTAAATACGGCTTTATTTGCTGATCGCCGGAATTGTTTCCCTTTTTTACTGTTTTTTTATGAAAAGATAATAAATCAACAGAAAACTGAGGGCTTTTCTGCATTTTCACGCCCAAAATTACTGCATGAATCGACTTTCCTTATGTCTCGAACCATTTTTACTTACGACTTATAAGTACTACAAGGCAAGTTATGCATTCGTAAAAAAAATCGAACTCGAAATTTTGATCAAAGTTGACATTACGATGATAGCGAAAAAAACCAAAAAAGTGGGTCTCGCAATTCTGTCTATCTGTCTGTCTGTCTGTCGGTTCGACTACAGCCTAAACGGCTCGGCCGATTTTCTTCAAACTTGGATAGATATGGGTTTTAATTTTTTTTCCCCGGACGTTTTTTTCTGTTTTTTTTTTTTTAAGATCAAAAATAACGGTACCTGCCATACGATTTTTTTTTCGAAATCTTATAAATATTTTTTTTCCCAAAAACTGTCCAACAGATTTTTTAAAAAAATTTTTTTAAAAATTTCATTTGGTTAACACTAGCTAATGGTTGAAAAAAATTTTACAAAAAATTGTTATTTTTGGTAGCCCCCCTGGGTCCACTTTTTTTGTTTTTGATTTTCTCGAAAACGGTACAGCCGATTTAAGTTATTTTTTTATGCCAAAGCTCCTCCAAAGTTTGAATTTTTAATTTTTTGGATTTAAAAAAAAAAATTCAAATTTTTTTTTTGAAAACTCAATATTTCGAAAACCCCACGCTCGATTTTTTTCAAACTTGGCAAATAAAAGTTTATTAACATAATCTACAAGATTTGAGAAAACAAATTTTGTTTTCTCTAAAACTAACGGTACCTTCCATACAAATTTAAAAAAATGGTTTTCGAAAATCGCATTTTTCTCGAAAACGGTTCCGAGAATTTTGCTAAAAATTTTTTCCTTTGATTAATCTTTACGATCTATAATTTAATAAAAAAAAATTTTAAATCTAGATATTACTGATTGTACCTACCATAGAACGATTTTTTCGAATTTTGAATTTCTCATTATCGACATAACGGATTTTAATGAATTTTTTTTTTACTAAAAAGCTCCTAAAAAGCTGAAAAAACATTGCATTTAAAAACTTAAGAAAAAATATTTTTTCAATTTTTGAAAAAAGTCATTGTTTTTTTGAAAAATTCAATATCTCAAGAACGGCTTAGTATTTTTTTTGGAAATTAGACTTTTATTCGTACAATAATAAAAACTTAAGGTTGTCGTACCAAAATTTTTTCTTAAAAATGTTTTAAAAATTTTGTACATAAAAGCTTATTTTTTAAGGAACCACTACAACGACTTATAATTTTTGTTCCTGCATAAATTCATATTTTTTTTTGGATTTAAAAAAAAAATTTCAAAAATTCGAATGTTTTTTCAAAACTCAATACATATGTGAGAAAAAACAAAATGCACGACTGGGTCGCACGTACTTGCTCCTATGGAAAAGACTAAGAATTTCAAAAATGAATGTTATTAGAGAAACTGTTCACAAGCATAAAATTCATTTTTTAAATGACTAAAAATAACTTCTTTGGTAGTTAAAGATAAGAATAGGATGCCATGTGATTCAAGCAAATATAGATTTATGCAAGAACAAAACTTATGTCTTTGTAGTGGTTTCTTAAAAAATAAGGTTTTATATATGTAAGAAAATTTTAAAACATTTTTAAGAAAAAATGTTGGTACGCCAATTTGAAGTTTTTATTATTGTATGAATAAAAACTAAATTTACGAAAAAAAGTATTGAGCCGTTTTCGAGATATTGAATTTTCAAAAAACAAAAAATTGATTTTTTTTTTCAAAATTCAAAAAAATATTTTTCTTAAAGTTTTGAAATGCAATGTTTTTTAAAATTTTTAGAAGCTTCTCTCTACGAAATTTCATTGAAATCCGTTGTGCTGATAATGAGAAATTCAAAATTTTAAAAAATCGTTCTATGGTAGGTACAGTCAGTAATATCTTGTTTTCCAAAATTTTTTTATTAAATTACAGATATTAAAAAATAGAAAGAAAAAAAATTTAAGCAAAATTCTCGGAACCGTTTTCGAGAAAAATACAATTTTCGAAATTCATTATTTAACATTTGTATGGAGGGTACCGTTAGTTTTAGGTAAAATGAATTTATATTTCGCATATCTTGTAGATTATTTTTCCAAACTTTTATTTATCAAGTTTTGAAAATATCGAGCATGGGGTTTTCAAAAATATTGTGTTTTCAAAAAAAAAAAATTTAAAGTTTTTTTAAAAGTCCAAAACAATTTTTTTTGGAAAATTTGAATACACAATAATATTCAAACTGCTGGGAAGCTTTAGCTCCGTTTTTGAGAAAATCAAAAACAAAAAAAAAATGGTCCCAAGTCCCAAGGGGGGTACCAAAACTACTACTACTACTAATTTTTTTCAACCATTACCTTTAACTAAATTAAATTTTTTGATTTTTATTTTTAAAATCGTTGTGACAGTTTTTGAGTAAAAGAATATTTATAAAATTTCGAAAAAAATTGTATTGCGAGTACCGTTATTTTTGGTGTTAAAAAATCAAATCAAAAAACATCCGGGGGTAAAAAATTAAAACCCATATCTACCAAGTTTGAAGATTTTGTACATATTCCATTGAAGGTCCCATTGTGTATCAATTGTATAATAACTAGAGACACAAGTTGGTGTTTGCAAATTCGGTTTCTATCGTTTTCTCTCCCTGAGTTTGAGGATCGACTTGGCACCCCAGATTTTCCTCCAGCTTATGCATTCAAAACTTAGTGATATCACCATTAAGTTGTTTTTGTCATATACAAACCTTAAATATTTATACGAGCTTTGCAGATGACTCCAACTATATTATCATGTGAAAAGCCCTTTCAATAAAACATTTTTTTTCCAATCTAAATATATCTCAAAGCCATCATTGTCGTTATTTATGAAGTTTTCCTTCTACTCATAAACCGCAAAATCATTGCAGTTTCTACTATATACCCCAAACATTTCATGAATTTCAAACAAAAAAAAAATAGTCAAACTTTTATTATTAAATTAGATAGCAACTTTTTCATTCAAAAATTTACAATTACTTTCGCATTTTGCGGTGAGAACTTTTTCAAAATGAAAATGTTATAAATTTCCATCGCTGCTGAATAATATAAAACTTTTCGCCGCGCTGCGTCACTGTCTTTGTCTTCTCTTCATAATATAATCTTGCATTGCTTTCTTGCTGACTTGCTTTCTTGGTAAGGAAACTTTAAGTATACTAACTTATCCACCTGAAAATTTACATTTCTATTCTTTAAGTTAAAAAGTTCATCCACAATACTTAGTTATTATCTTCATAACTACGAGTATACATAAATATATAAATATAAATATGTATTACTAGTAGTTCCACTAACGCGTTCCATTCCCCGATAAGCTTCTCGTTAACGTTTTTCAGAGGAATTTTGATTGCTTCTCCACCGAAAACTATGTATTTGAAATTGAAATTCAAAAACTCCTAACAAAGCGAATACCTTAACTTCATCTGAAGCACCCTTCCCGATGCTATTCCCTTACTCGAAAACTTGAAACACTTTTATGACACATCCTATACCCAAGATACCCCGACAAACGATCTGAAAATTCATGACGACCGCCGCACGATGACGACGACAACGCCACCGCCTTAAATTACATTTAAGAACTTCAAAGGCTCAATCTGCCGCGATTGGCTTTTTAGTAAAACGTCTCAATTCATCTCACGTTTATGAATGCTAATCCATTAATAAATATTTACATTCTGCGATTAGAGGTATTCGAATAAATAAAATAGTGTTTCAGTTTTTGGCCCAAATAAATAAAACACAAGAAATTAACAAATTTCCGCGATTTAATTAGCATAGGGTTAAGAGGAGCATCTCAAATACCAAAGACAGTGGGGCGAAATAGTAGAAAAGGCAGAAAAAAATAAAAATGTGAGTAATCAAATTTAACAATGATTTATGAGGCCTTCTTAACTATGATTTAAGATCACACAAATATAAAAGAATGGATTAATACAATACCAAATGCTCACAAAAAAGGGCATAGTCCTTCCCAGGGCTTCTCCTTCCGTTTTGCTTCTTTTATACCAACAATACCTTTTGGAAGGAGAATAAGTATGTATATTAACAAAATATTCATCTTCAAAATCGGAAGAATTATCGTTACAGATCTGTAGATATTGCCAAAAAAATGGAAACAGCAACTGAATTGAATTGCAACTGAAAAAAAACTGAAAACTAGTTGCATTTGTTCCATTTTCCCACTTCTTTAGCTCGTTCTAAATTTATTAAGTTCCACTCGTAACGGCCTGTATTCCATTTGTTATCGGTTGCGAAGAGTTGCCGTGAAGCCATTACACACAGACTCGTTTCATATCCGTATCAGGTTTGTTTTCAAGGATCCGACATCTGAGTTAATCGCCTGAAACCAGTCACCTGAATTGAATTATAACCGCGTATATGCGTTAACCGTGTATTTTGTATGCCCTTGGCTCCAGTTGGTGCCTTTCTGAAAACAAATGAAACTGATTCATTAAGAAGGGGCCTATCGGTAATAGGCGCGGTGTCTATTAGGTTTTTACACTGGCCGTTCTAATCGGTTGCAACTTGTTGGATGCAACTAGATACAAACTAAATACAGACCGTATATAAATAGAAACAAGCCTAGGGCTAGGCGCGCAAATTCAATTTTTAGTTGCACAACTGTTTGGTTGCTTATAGAAATCAGATGAACTATTTGGTTGAATGTCCGTGCAGGTGCATATAATTATATGTTACACAAAATAGTGAACTCATTTTAGAAAATCGTTTAGTTTGTGTCAAAACAAAAACTTTTTAGTAGCTCGAACCAAGCAGTTGCGCAACTAAATATTGAATGTGCGCGCCTAGCCTTATAGATTGAAGAAATGATTGATTAAAAGGAGACTTTTTAGTGCGTGTATTTCAGAGGCAGATATTTAAAGTTTTCTCATTCGAAGCTTTATTTGAAGGCAACTTTTTATTTTATTTTTAGAAATATCTACATATTTATAGAAAATATGAAGCAAGAGAACAAGAATTTTAGTTTGAAGAATGAACTGAGCTTGAAAGATCTATAAATCAAAGGTTTGAATATTAAAAATTTATTTAGAAAAAGTGTTCCAATTCTTAAGGGAGTACTACCCCACTGTATTACGGGATAGACGCACTACTCTCACATAGTTTCATAGTTCTAGAAGCCCATTAGTTTCGGTTTTATTTCTGGACTTGTTCATAAATTAGTTCGACATAATATTTTTTTTTTGTTTCTTGCTTCCTTAAAGTGGGTACCAGCAGCAGTAGAAGAAGCTACAGCGCGATATTTCTGAGAAAATTAATGAAATCCAGATTAAGTGGTTATGGTGCGGAATCCAGAGTGATTATCATGCTCACAGGCGAGTGAAAATAATACCCATCCATCGCTTGAAATAGCCCATTATAAAAATGTCAGCTTATATTTATGTTTATGTTGATGTTCGGAATCTGCGCGGATTAGAAACCTAAAATTTAGCCTAATTTGGAGTGGTTTGAGTTTTTGAAAATTTATAGCCCATCGAACATTGATGTTAAATAAATAGATACCTATACTTTATCGTTTAAAGTTGATTGCAGATCGTAAAATTAGTTTATTTCTTTGCCCCCACGTATCAATTAGGAAGACTATTGATGATTCCAATCTCTCTTTAAATAATCATGTTGATTGCAATCGACTAGAAACTTAAGTCGTAAACATATTACTTAGAAATTAATGGGAGGCAGTTTTTGTTTAAGTGGCAAGCACATTTTAATAAGAAGGGATAATAAAAATAAGTATACAAAAGTTGGAATTAGTTTAAGAAATCTTAGCACATGTTTGTTGATAATCACAAGATTGATTTGGAAAAGGACATGTAAAGATATTTAGACTGGGGTAAAAGGACACGAGCCAACTAGTTTCCAATGTGAGTTTCAAACCAATCGTCGATGCAACCATTTGAAAACTCATCTTTTACAATGAAATGGTGATTACATCAACAGAGGTTGGAAAAAGAGTATCCAGTATTCACATGCAACGATTCGGTTTTAAGGTTGCATAGGCTTATGACTTTTCGCGATTTTTTAGGTGGGTTGACAGAATAATTTATCACCATAGTCATGATGTAATTTTAAGAAGGCAATCAAAATATGACGTATGTCATCTTATTGATTTTGAATGCAATTCGTTCAAAGCCAGATCCTCAATTAGTTGCATATGGGTTGCAAACCAGTTGACTCATATGTGGAGAGGCGTAGCCAGTAACATAGTTATTGTTTTTTTTTTCAAATTTAAATAAATCAAAATGTGCAAATTTTTGAAATTGAAGGCTTTTGATTTATGCGATTCAGCTGGGCTCCCACCTAACAACAAGAACAGTTGCTAGCAATTTTAACTTTCTCCTCTGCTGATTGCATACGATAATATTAGGAAAATATGTTTCTATCATTTTTGGAGGGCTTCTGGTGAATTGAAAAAATAAATTTAAAACTGTGGGTGCTAGAAGCATGTCACTATATATATATATATATATATATATAAAGTGCTATACTGCGTTTGAAAGCCAGAAGATTGTTCTATAATCCTGCATTTAAATTAAATTACTCATGTCAATGGTTTTTGAGAAATTCGCATTTAAAGTTCAAATTTTGATAAAATAACGTGAAAAAAAAAGTTTAGACCGATTGTTTTCAAAATTTTGAAATGAAATTGTAAATTAACTTATATGTGATCCATGTAGATATCAGTTCTTAATCGAACACAAAAAACCGCATGGTTCTATGTCTTCTAGTTTTTGAGAAAATCGAAAATTACCAAAACTACTTTTCTACAAAATGTTTGATATTTTTTGCTTCCTTACATAAATAAATCAGTGCTAGCTTCCAACATTACAATATATAAACAGTAAAGTATGTATGGGGGGGCATGCTGCCCCCCTGCAACCCTCCTGCTTGGGCACACTATAGGATTTGGGGTAGGTGCGAGGTTGGGTGCATGCAAAGTTTCTTTTGCAACGAACTCGACAGTTATAGTACGGACGATGGCTTTATTGACGAGACTTACACACCTTTTTAATACATTTTGACCCTTTTTAACTAACTATGACTGACTAACTCCTGACTAACTGATAAAATAACTGACCCAGATGCAATTCTATCTCCTCATGGTGCATTCTGGGTAACGCTAAATGAATTGCGGTACTGAACTAACAAAGATTCATTATGTTTATTAACATTAATCCTTAAAATAGAATCACCGTCACCACCAAAAATCAAAAAAAAGTAGTTTTGGTAATTTTCGATTTTCTCAAAAACTAGAAGACATAGAACCATTCGGTTTTTTGTGTTCGATTAAGAACTGATATCTACATGGATCACATATAAGCTAATTTACAATTTCATTTCAAAATTTTGAAAACAATCGGTCTAAACTTTTTTTTTCACGTTATTTTATCAAAATTTGAACTTTAAATGCGAATTTCTCAAAAACCATTGACATGAGTAATTTAATTTAAATGCAGGATTATAGAACAATCTTCTGGCTTTCAAACGCAGTATAGCACTTTATTGTAAGTATTGCCGTTGTTTCGATTTTACTTTTTTAATTTGGAATTTTGCAACTAACGAAAAATAACAATTTATTAAGCTTAATTACTCAAAAACGGTTTGTCTGACGAAAATTTTCAATTAGACTTTTTTTGTAGGGAATTTAATTTTATATAAAAGTAAGTCAAAATGAATTTTTTTTACTGCAATGTTTTGTCAGTTCTGACGCAAAACATGAAATTATGACTAAAAATCAAAATTAGCGATGATAGACCTCTTAAAATTGATATTAAGGGCTCAAACTTTTACGAAAACTTTTTTTTGTCATTCTGAATGATATTCTCGATATATCTTTCAAAAAAAAAAATAGTCAATTTTTTTGGCCCAGTCTAATATACACTACTTAATTAAATTAACATTTCCTTAATCACTTTCGTTCAATTATGCCAGCTGACGCTGAGGGTGTGTTTTTGGTACTGCGCTATTAATAAAGGCTTGGGAAGAGCTTATTGAAAAAAAAAAAAAAACATTTTTTCAAATTTTTTTTATATGAAATTTTATTTCGTTTCATTTTTTTGATATAACGAATTCTTTTAAGAATGATACAAGGTGCGTTTTATGTTCTAGGTCGACTTTATTTTGTTGCCATTTTTGTGTAAATGAAATTTGTCAGTTGGCATTTGACAGGCTTAGAGAGTCTTCGATAACATTTTCACAAAAAAATGTCAACCAAATAAAATAGACCTGGAACATAAAACCCACAGTGTGTTTTACGAGTTAGAGAGCCTTTTTTTCGGTTTTTTGCTATATATGGAACATATTCCTAAGCAGCCTGAAAGAGGGATATGTGCCCAAAGCGTGGCGAGAAGTCAAAGTGGAAGGAATGCTGGTAAATCTTAATGTGCATAATGCCATCATCAGCTGGCTAATGTGAATGTTAAAAAACAGACAGATCAAGTCGGAGCTAGGAGGATTACAGATCAAGGTATCTACTTCTGAGTGATTCCACAAGGTGGGGTGCTTTCTCCGCTTCTCTGCGGTCTAGTGACTAACCCGCAAAAAACCGAACTGGTTCTTTTTAGAAAACTACCGACTCTTAAAATTTTCTTAATTGAAGGCACCCAACTCAAAAACTCAGATCACGCGAAATATCTTGGCGTGATCCTAGATAAGAAATTGAACTGGAGTCTCAACATTAAAGAAAGAACAAATAAAGCCATGTTTGCTTTCTACTCCAAGAGAATATTTGGTAAAACCAGAGTGCCAAGCCCAAAAATTATCAAGTGGATGTATACGGCCAAAGTCAGACCTGTACTGCCATACGGTACCGTAATCTGTTGGAATGCATTAGACAAACCATGACCAAGGTACAAAGAATAGCATGTATTGGAATCATCGGGCAATGAGGTCCACCTCTACATCGGTTCTGGAGGCTATACTTAACCTAAAACCCTTAGATCTATTTATACAAGAATCGGCAAGCAATAGCTGGGGACATAGTGTCATAGGTCATGCGCAGATTCTACAGAAATACACGGGAAATAGGGTATGTACTGACTACAAACCCACCCCTTAATTTTACAAGCCGTTCAAGACCGCCTTTCGTAGCAGAGAGGACTGGCAAATCAACGAGTCATCAACCTGCGAATCGATGATAGCAATATGTACCGATGGCGACGGTTCCAAGATGGAAACTGGTGTGAGTCCAGCGTTCTTGGGCTAGCCAGCTCATTCAAACTTTCTGACTACAGCAGTGTCTTTCAGAGCGAGGTCCTAGCAAGCTGCTCGACAAGTCTCAATACCACAAGCTGATATCACATTTTTCATTTATAGCCAAGCGGAAATAAAAGCGATTTCTGTTATTGAAATCAAATTTAAGCTTGTAACTTGCTGTCGCGAAGAGCTAAGGGTTCTTGGTACACAGCACAACATTAGGCTCTGTTGGGTTCCTGGTCCTGGTCACAGCAGCGGTGTCAGGATCAACACTTGATCTTAATCAAGGAGACACAACAGTTCAAGTCCCACCCTATAATCTTAAACAGGTAATCGAGAGCAAAGTTCTAGCTATAACACACAAGAGATGGAACTCGCTCGATTCCTGTCTTATAGGCAGAAAACTATGGCCTAGTTTCAGCAAATAAAAAACCGACTCTATCGTCCAACTGAGAAAAAGTCTCTTTCTCTTCTCGTGAGCATTATCACCGGTCAGAACCAACTCGGTTACCACAAAAAAAAAAATTAAACTCAGTATGGACGACTTATGTATGCAGAGGCGCCTACCTCTCCTTAGCCAGGTGATTGTGTGACGACAGACATTTCTTCAACGAATTAAAAGTACTCTTCGACATTTCAGGCTATAGCTTGGCATAGGAAAATCACAGGTTTCAATACAAGGGGTCACAAACCCTAGGATATCACAACGGATCTATATTGATTGTGACGGTAACAAGATCAACTGTCAGCCCACTAACCTAGCCTAACCTATATATGTTACTCCCTTACAGTTCCAGGTTTAAAATCCATTTAAATAGCACCTTGTACAATGCCGACAACTTTGTGCTGCTAGTTGTTTGTGAACTTGGTTTTGAAAGATGTACAATCAAACGGAGCAATCAAAAGTTGTGCGAAACGTGTTGTCTTGAATGGTTAGCAAAAATCAAATAAAAAGTTGCGCGCGACTAATTACTGATTTCGGCAAACTTAATGCCATTAATTTTGTTCGAAACTGTCGACAAGAAATTGTCTGGCTTCTAATTTCCAGATATATATGTATGTACTATATTCCACCTTAATTTTAATTCTTTCAGTTTCAAGTCCCAACGGGACTACGATATTTAAGAGCTAATCAACTCATATCTTCAAAACCTCAAAGAATGTATGAATTTAATTTCAGCTTAATCATCTTTTGTTCCCTATTATTTTTAACCAAGTAAACAAAATATGTTAAAATATGTACAAATGTACATATGTCCGTATGTGCCCTCCACTAATTGGATGCTCATCAGTAGCCAGACATTCGCTTTATTATTCATACAAAGTCATCTCAATTCGTCAAATTAGTTCACATATGGGTCGTCGCAGTCCGCATAGACTAATTCCGTCACAGATGTGAATAAGCTAGTCCGTATAGTCCGCACACAGTCTATTGCGCAGGCAAATCTACCATTTCCGTGATGTAAACTTGCCTAATGGACATTCCGCGCAGTTAAATTAGTCGCTCATAATTGCATGCACGTTCCCGAAAGAAGCTACTTACTCTTCGCACGCAACACAGTTCGTGTGGCATAAGTCAAATGCGGATTGCATTCCCGACACATGCATATTACGTAGGGATAGACAGACACAACATTTCCCCTGGATGATCTCTGCATCGCTGCCCGACTACGCATTTAAAACAAAAGATTTGCGCGGGTCGCTTGTCGTTAGTTAAATAAGACAGAGCGAGACATCGGGTAGCCGCTGCGCTGCTGGTGGTTTGTTGCCTATGCACGCACAGCTATGCGGCTTCTTAAGTCCCAAGAGTTTGGTCTAAGAAGACTCTTCGGGAGCGTCTTACTGCGCGAACTTCTGTGAATAATTTAATTGTTTGCTGTCATAGCATTTCATAGTTGTTCTCTCTGTTTTGTCTGTTTGTTTGCTTTTTTCTTTCAATATGCTTTGCATGAGAAAAGAGGACTCCCCCATACTAATTGATCGGCACTATTTCCTGGTGTGCTTAGTCATCGAACGTCCCTGGGATATGCCAAAAATTATAGCCTCTTGTCACGAGCCAATCTTCCAACAATCCAAACGTGAGAGACAGAATCATTTTGACTTTGACATTTAGCAAAGTAGGTACTTTCCATTATACCCAAAATGTCAAAAATTGAAACTTTGATAGTTGTATCCTCGAAATGAACATTCAAAATTAATAGCACTCGCGCCATTTGTCTTCATACTAAGTGCACGTTTAGCCACACGACTGATGCAGCCCTTATGAAAACACACTTTGACTTTGACTGTGGCATTTATTTAAATTATTTAAAATTAGAGACACGACTCAGAAAGAAGCAAGAGTAACTCTGCTATGAGGCACAATACTCTGTGGCAAGCAAGCCAAGCAGGATATACCTGACATGTTGTATTTGCTTGCATTTACTGTCAAAATGTTGACACGAATGTTCGAGTGTGTGTGGGGTAGGAAACCGAGGGGGTAGAGTTGAGGGGAAATCCATATTCATTCGTTCCATAAGCCCATTGACGAAGCCAAATATGTTAAAGGAAATGAGACCTATCAGCCATTAGTGTTTGTAATTTATTTAAACCTAATTTTGACTAATGTACTTTTGAACTGTGCTGAAAGCCAAAAACGCACGTTGCCGTTAAATGATACGCAATGTTGTATTAAGGAAACATACGTAAGTGTATACGTACAATACATATGTTCATATGTGTGTAGTTGGGGGGCTTTTGTTTTTGTTGTTGGTTTTTAGGAATTGCTTTGCTTTCCGAAGGATAAAGAGGAGAAATTAATTAGCTTGTCTATGTCATGTTCGGTTAGTTGTCGCAACTCGAATTGAAATCACTTTGTTTAGAGGGAAGGCTCGGTGAATAACTTTATTTGACATTTGAACAACGAGGATTGATTGAGGGAATAGTTCATGGGGAAACAGCATATTCGAGGTTTTGAAATTTAATTTAGGAATTTACAAGCTACAACACTCTTGTGACACGTCCTGACGCCAGCAGCGTTATTAACGTATTTTGATTGTAGAAAGTCATCTAAGTATTTGAATAGGTTTTACATTGAACACTTAAAGGTTTAAAAAAACATGGGCAACGAAATACATTTTGATAAAGCAAGCGCTTCTAAAAGCGGGATATTTCTTCCCATTAACTGCATCAGATAACTAACAGCACTCACAAGGTCACAAGATGTTTCAGCGATATAACTGTACCTGAATGAATTTTCACTCTTAATGACGATGCTTCTATCCTTAAATTCCTAGCAAATACGTAAATGAAAATTGATTAAGTTCCGTGGAAAATATAACAATTTCGATCCAAGCTACGAGTATGTATTGCAAAGAAGTCCACTAACTAGAGAAAGCATAAGAAAGTTGGTGTTGGAATGTGTAGGCAGGCTAAGCGACTTTGGTAAGAACAATAAAGTCCTACTTTATTGGATTCCTGGGTATATAGGGGTCCAGAAAAGAATTGGAAAGAACTCCCAAGCTGAGACAGGCTAACCTTTTACTTGGGAACAATAACATTTGTTTCATGAACTGTATCCGCTTTAGAAGGGACAACTTAAAAATAGAAACAGATCTCCTCACGGGCCATTGCGAGCTAAGAATGCATTTGAATGTTCTTGACCTAGAATATGCAGATTATGCAATATTTGGACATGAGGAAACCCTGGACCACACACTAGGTACATGCGAAGTACTTATGCATCAAAGAAATAAGTACCTGTGACGCTGCTATCAGGCAGAATAGAGAGCTTTTTCCTCTCTGGATACTCTAAATGATCAATTTTCTTAATGGGATAAATTTGGAGGAAGAGTTCTAAGGTAAGGAAGTCATCTAGCTTTGGATGGATGCACGATAGATCTTTAGGTCAGAGTGCAATAAGCCCCCAAAATATTCATTCATTCATAAAGAAGGTAGAAGATTGGTCTGCCGAGGCAAGATTTAAGACAAGATTTAAGGCATCGTTTAGTCGATGAGGAAACTTCAGAATTCAGGAAAACTGAGATTAAATATGTTGTTAGAAATCGTACGAGACAACGAGTAGAATTGGCGTATAAGAGATCTACTTCCCTCAAATGGGTTTAAATATTGTAAAATAGACTTAAGTAACATTTAAACATCTGAAAAAAAAAGCTTTCAATTGATTCATCTAAAAAATAGTAACTTCACACTGAATAAAAATTGGGAGGTGGATTCTTCACAAAAAACAAGTTGAAATTTGAAAGTTAGTTAAAAATGTCGGCAAATTTCTTCTCTTCAAGTCAAAATCTCTGTGGGTAGTAACTGCTCATCGAGATAGAAGGCATACAATAAATAAAATTTTGAGTGTTTTTTTTTTTTGTTTTTTTTTTTTTTAAATTTAAAAAATATTTATTTTAAAGTTCCAATCCAATCAATCCAATGTTTCTTAGACTTTTTAGAAGCTTCTCTATAAAAAATTTCATTACGGTCCGTTATGTAGATAGTGAGAAATTCAAAATTCTAAAAAATGGTTCTATGGTAGGTACAAGCTGTAATATCTTAATTTCAATTTTTTTTTTATTAAATTAAAGATCATGAGAATTAATTGAAAGAAAAAAAAATCTATCAAAATTCTAAGCGCCATTTTCGAGAAAAATACGATTTTGTAGATTATATTGAGAAACTTTTTTTTATCAAGTTTAAAAAATTCTAGCTTGGGTTTTTCGAAATATTGAGTTTTGAAAAAAAAAATTTTGAAAATTTGAATACACAATAATATTGAAACTGCTGGGGAACCTTAACATAAAAAAAAAATGATTAAAATCGCTTGTACCGTTTTTGAGAAAATCAAAAACAAGAAAAATGGTTCCATGGGGGGCACCCTCAATATCCATTTTTTGGAAATTTTTTTTCAACTATTATCTAGCTTTAACTAAAAGAAATTTTTTTGTATTTTTATTTTTGAAATCTGTCGAACAGATTTTGAGAACAAAAATATTTATAAAATTTCGAAACAAATTCGTATGGCAGGTACCGTTATTTTTGCTCTTTAAAAAAAAAAGAAAAAAACGTGTGGAGGGGGCGAATTAGAATTGATATCTGCCAAATTTAAAGAAAATCGGCCGAGCCGTTTAGGCTGTAGTCGAACAGACAGACAGACAGAATTGCGAGACCCACTTTTTTAGTCTTCGCTATCGTCGTAACGTCAATTTTGATCAAAATCTCGAGTTCGATTTTTTTTTACGAATGCATATTTTCAGAGTTTCTAGATGAACACAATATTCACTTCTTTATTTCTTTCACATCAACAGGATAGGCTAATGTTCCTCTTTTACTAAACATGACCTTAGGCTATTCCTGGTCAAGTCATCAAATGTCTTGCTTATAAACTCTTGCTTATATAGACTCGACTTCTTCTTACTTTTATTGAATAGGCGAAAAATGTGTTCCCTCAGTGGAAATTTAAATTAAAAAAAATTACTCCGAAGCTATTCGAAGTGTAAGAAAGTTAAAAGTACCAAACAGTATTTTTCCACTGTTATTTTCTATACAAAAAAAAGTTTTTGTTTATTTTAAAATATTGGGATGTAATATTATTTGCATCGCTTAGAAGTATATTTTTGGAAAATCTGAACTAAGTTGGACAAGGCATTAACGAAATATATGAGAAAAAAATTGTTTAGAAAACTTCAAATTGATACATATTTTTGTTTATTTAATTTTCGCCAAAAACTAAAACGCAGTTTTACTAAACTTAATCAAGGCGTCATATTATAAAAAAAAAAAAAAAAATCAGCACATTATTGGCCGCTAACTATCCGTTCTATACGAGTAAAAATACATTGCACCAAATTTAAAGTTAATCGGTACACACTTGAAGAATTTTGTGTAATGTTAAATAATCGAAATATAATGAATTTAGACTTTTTCGGAAACTTACCGCGTTATTTATTAGAAATATTTATTTATTTCTTCTTCCCGACGTTTCGAAGAAATTACACTCTTCGTGGTCACGGGACTAGGCTGACGTTTGGTTGATGCTGTTGGTTACTCTTTTTCTTAAAATGTACCGGTGTGTTGTTGTTGGTAAATTCACAGGAGATGGCAGACTATTTGGCTGTTGTTGAATTGTGTTTGCATAAGCTTGGGTGCATACAAAGCTCACAACATCAGATGTTTCGGTGCTCATCTTATTCGGTTTGAGATTGCTTATAAGAGGATCCCATGTTGGGGATAGTTTGAAGCTAGAATCTCTGTTGAAATTCTTGTGTTTTTTTATTTTAATTGCTTCTCTTACTATCCTTGGCACATAGAATCTTTCTGTGGCAATGGATTTGGCTTGATCAAACCGAATAAAATGATCAAATGATCAATGACCAACAGGATCAACCAAACGTCAGTCTAATCCCGTGACCACGAAGAGTGTAATTTCTTCGAAACGTCGGGAAGAAGAAATAAATAAATATTTCTAATAAATAACGCGGTAAGTTTCCGAAAAAGTCTAAAATATTACAATGATCAATGTCCGCGAAAAGAAAAGCTTAAAATTTCATAAAATGAATTTAGTTTTTTTTTTAGAAGGTTGTAATACAGCTTCTTCTGATAATCAAATATAACCGATTTACTACGCAACAAATGTTAACTTGAATTTTACTCGGATCTAATGGAGATCATACACTGCTAGAAACCTTGAAATCATTGGGAGAAACTTGAGTTCGAAAGACGATATGGCAAGTCATCAATAAAAAATGTAGAGGACAGAGGAGCGGTGCAAGGAGACAGCACTGAGGTAGGCCAGACATTTTTCTTAATACATCTCTAATTTTGACAATTTAGGAGAGTTTAGAGTGAAAAACAAGTAACTAAAGTTTTCTTAGAAGAATGTTGGGTTATATGCGATCAGAGCCTTTGAAAATCGGTAAAAAGTACGTTGACTCGCAATGAATTTTCTAAACAACGAAGATAAACTGATTGAATTGGTGATGTTCGATTACAGGATTTCGAGCTAAGCTATTATTTTTTTTTCTAAGAATATTGCTCCAAATACCTTAAAGATAAGCTGAAGTAAAGCAGAGATCAATTTTGTGCAGAGGATTAATTAAAGAATTTTGTCAGTTATCTAAAAATATACATTGTCTATTGAAAATATTACACAGTGGGGCGGTTGCAAAATTTTAAATGGATTGGTTTAATATTACAAAACTGTTGTAAAGGGTGTTAAAGTCATCACATCATATAAAGATAGACACAGGGTATCACCATTTATATTTGATTTATTTATTAAAATTTGTATCATAATTTTGTCTTAACCAACTTGCAAGATGTTAGAAAAAACTTATTTTACCTAAAAATAACGTTACCCACTGTCAAAAATGGTTTTCGAAAATAATGTTTTACTCAAAAACAGCACCTAGAATTTTGATAAATTTTTTTTCTTTTGATTAATTTTTACAATCTATAATTCAATTAACAAAATTTGAAATTAAGATATTACTGACCTGTCATGGACCCATTTTCTCTTTTTTTTTTTTTTTTGAAATTAAATTTTTATTCGTATAATAATAAAAACTTTAAGTTGGCGTATCTAAATTTTTTCTTATTTTTTTTTTTAATTTTGTATATAAAAGCATATTTTTTAAAGAAACCACTACAACGACTTATAGTTTTTGTCCTTGAATAAACTAATATTTGCTTAAATGACATGGCATTCCGTTTTAAGCTGCAACTACTAAAGGAGTTGTTTTAGTCATTTAAAAAATGAATTTTATGCTTATGAACATTTTTTCTTTAATAACATTAAATTTTTAAATCTTTATTCTTAGTCTTTTACATAAGAGCAAGTTCGTGTGACCCAGTCGTGCATTTTATTTTTTCTGGTTAAGGAAGTTTGGTTGAAAAACAAAGGTACATTATTTTAAATATCACTAATACTTTGAAAAGACCCCATCAGTATTCAGTTGAAGCAGTAGATAGAATCCCAATCGGCAAAACGTAACTCAACTGTCCCAGAGGTTGTTAATTTTTGAGCGGTTAACTTTGCTGGTCATTTTTTCCGATTGATTTAAATAAAATTTTCGAAAGCATTCCCAACTTTTTTAAAAATTATTTTATTTTATTTATTTATTTTTTTCTTAACCCTAGAAACATCGTAATTAAGCATCTACCCATCGAGGTTGTTAAATGCATTTAACGGTATACACTTATGTCATACATACAAGTTGTTTCAATTTTCGAATCTTCTCTTAACAAAAACGTCAGCGACGCAGCGACACGTTAAGGCGCAACAATACCCAACTCCAGAACACACCCCATCTCACAAATATGGTTCTAATGCATGAGAGCGATTGCAACGCACCACCAAATCACACAACATAAGTGTGGCTTTGGCCTTAACCTTTTTTGTTTTAAAAATCTCCGCATTTTGGTACGAATTATTTGGTATTTTTTGCAGCACGCATTTTAAAAATAATTGAAATTGAATCTTTTTTGTTTCGTTTTCGTCAAAGAAACTGTCTAAAAATTACCAGTAGTTAACTTGTGAAGCACCTTCTCAATTGTTTCGTTCATTTATAAAAAAATCAAGTGTGAACTTGATTTAAAGAACACGAAAAAACGATCAAAAATATTGTCTCGACTAAGAGACTATTGAAATCAATTTTCGATTTAACGATAACATATTTATAACATTAACGAATAAATTCATTGCCTCAACTAAATAAATCATAAATAAATAAATTATACATTAAATGCTTAAGAAAATGAATTCATTTTGACTAAACGAAGAATTTATTTTTAAATGAATGGATTCTTTAATGTTCGAATCACTCCCCATTGATCCAAGTCAGTTAACTATAAGAGTAATTAAGTCAACGAGATTTTTGGTTTGGGCGAAGCAACATATAGAATTTCGTTCAGTGTAGATACCCAAGCTAAGAATATGGAATATTCTGGAATAAAATTCAATCGTTTACCTTAAAATCATTATCTGTCAGAGAAGAACCTTCAAAGGTTAAAACTCTTAAGATCATAAAAAAGGATCCATTCAAATCCAGATCAGTTCTTACCTGAAACAGAAACATGTTCATGTCTAAATTTTGTTCAGCACAACTCATAGTTGAAAAGTACCTACCTCAACAGGGAGATGCCCGCTTAATTCGAACAAACGCAATAATCTTAACGAGCCCTCTTATCTCTGAAATGTATCTTTTGATTGATATTGATACACTTTCACCATCGCAGCGCCGCCGCCGCTGCCGCCGCCGCAAACCATTTATGGTCGCTTGCCCGCCAAACGGCCAGAAAGGACACACAATTAATTGCGTATTGACAAGTTGCCACTCTCGCAAAAGTCACCGCGTTTCTATGGCAGACATATTACACCGGGAATTCGTATCGCAAAATGGATTAGGCGCGCATTACGTATACGGACAAGTTTCTTGTTAACGCGCTCGTAAACATGAAAACTTATAGCTATCTCAAATCAATGATCGCCGAAGACCGACAGACGCCGCTCCGCACTACAACCTCAGGAGGAGAAATTGAATTTGATCTCAGGGCGCACAGAGGCAATAAATGCGAAATCAGTCGCAGCAACCACAAGAGAAGTCAGTCACAAGAACAAAATAAGGTCGACTGGGCTTAGTTATGATGGTTATTATCTGATCCAATGGGTTAAGAAAAAAAAAAACATCTATACAACCAGTGGGTTCAATTTGTTGTTGCAGAATGCGAGGTCTAAAGTAAAACGAGGTTTTATGCCCCCCGATGATAGTGATCTAAACTGCTTTTGAAGAATTTCAAGACTAGGCACAGGTAGAATCCAAATAAAATACCGATGGGGGAGGGATTGCTCCAAAAGGTTAATGAAATGAATTAAACAAGCCGAAAAACTTTCTCAAGAATCCCGCACCGGCCGAGATCCGTCTATATAGTCATGGTCGTCGTCGTCGGCCAAGCAAACCAAAAGAGGTCACTTGACCGCTTAACATTAAAACAAATGACCATCAGCCATAGACAGAAACAATTCAAGTATAGTTCCCCAGCTAGTAGAGGAGACAAGATTCCCAGGAACGTGTCTTCCAACTCGTGTTCCTTTACACCTTTTACACCTGCCGCGAACAAACAACAAAACAACAAAAATGGATCATTTGCTTCGAAGTTTATTGAGAGAAAGCCCTCGCAGTGTGCGCCCCATTAAGTTCTTCCCGACCGACCGACCCCATGAGCAGGCCATAAATTCTCCAGAATTAGATATAAAAACTAAAACACTGAGCTATGATTAAAAATTCAAAACAACAATCCAACAAGCGGCATCGCATCAGTTTAATGTCTTTTTATGTTACACGAGAAGACGCGAGAATAGGCCTTCAGATGTAAAGCTAATGGCATTTTTTTGTCTTCCTTAGTTTGGAGTGCAGACTAAGTCTAGTCTCAGCTTATTTTCTTTATGTGGTGTAATTTAATTAGATGAGTTTAATAATTACAGGTTGCAAATACGTGGTTACCTACTGTCGAAGACTTCCTAAGGTAGCAACCAAGCCATAGACTCAATCGTTCATACCTATAAGTATACCTAAACAGAGGACTATCTCAGCCTTAGCGGAGAAAAAAGGCATCCAGCTGGGCGAACGCGAACGCACATTACATATTCTATACACAATGTTGGCATTCAGTATATTTCTAGCTTTGGCATGATCGAACAAATTTATTATGACTGAATAACATTATCAATAAAACTGCTCTGCCCACCCACAGAGTGATGTGTGGTAAAAAGTTGCATTGCTAAAAGTCCTTTTTGTAGGAATTTTTTTCTTCTTTTTTTTTTCTTTTTGAAATCAAAAATGTTTACAGCGCAAACGAACCTCGTTAAGGGATTTTGCTATTTTTACAAATCACAAACACAAATATGATGTAGCTCGTTAGGTTTTACAAGTTTTAATTGTTTTTTTTTTTTTTTTTTTTTTTGTAGGCAACGTGCGTAACAACAGGATCGGCTTAGTAATTTATAGAACACGAAAAGTTTAATTACAAAAATCATTATACAAATGAAGAATTTTTGATTATTTTTTTAAGCAGTATCCTCTAGAATCGGATTGATATTTAGACCGTCTTTGGTGGGACTTACGACATTTTGAAGTGCTTACCTACCTGTTAAAAATTGTAATAAAAATAACAACATCAACTCAACACAGATTAAACAGAATTAAAATATGTACACTTTTATTTATTGTTGTCATTTGAATTCGGATTTATTTAAGAACAAAAAATATATAAATAAAAGCTATAAAAGAAAAGTTTGAAAAAATTTTATGATTTTAAATTATTATATTATAGTTTGCTCATCAGTTAGATGCTGTCGTACCCTTCTAAGTTCTAAGACGCAAATATTGGTCAATTTCTACCGACTCTTATAAAATGTACAGCATTAATAGACTGTGAATTTTATTTTTCTAGGAGAATTTGTTTAAATTCAGACACCTAGAATAATAATGTCCGTCGTCAGACTATTAATCAAGGAAGATATATGAAATTATTTCGGTTTAAGTGGAATGATTGAATTTATGAACATTTCGCGAAGTTTTTCAATTTTAAAAAAACCAAAAGTTTTTTCTATAATATTGTTTATCTTTTCTTTCACTATTTGACCGCCTTGTTTTTAATGCTACTTATTTATTGCTTTGACAGAATCACTTACAATTAGAGCTGTGTAAATCGTTCATTTCAAATGATCGAATCGTTCAACAAACGATTAAGAAAATGATTCGATCATTAGAATCGGTCGATCATTCGATCATTTTCATTTCATTCAAATGATTCAATACTGTTCCGATTCGATTTTCATTTCGATTTCGATGATAGGATTGACTTGAGGCTTTGATAGTTCTTACAAAATTCTATACTTATGTTGTAAGCCATCAATTACCAAATGACATCGATTGATGGCTACTATGTGAATGGATTAAGAAACGTCTAAAAATGCAAAAAAAAAAGAGATTTTACTTATTGCTCCGGAAAATGTCAAGTTTGGGTCTATAATACTTAGACTTGGTACTATGGAATAAATTATTTTTTAGCTACTATCGAATATGTAAGTCGATAGTTTTTAATCGAAAATTCCCATTACTAGTGAATATTCAACGAGCTAGGTAAATTGCTGGGTTCAATACCCAAAGTTAACGTATCGGATCCTGATAACACCTCAAATAACACCAAATGGAATCGAGTAAATCATGGTTAATCGAGTTAACTGATATCGAAAATCGAGAATTATTGAAATGATTGAGATTGAAATAGAAAATCGAGAATCATTTAAATAATTGAGATTGTGATCGATTAAAATGAAAATTTGTGATTTCGATAATCAATACTTTTCGATGATCGGATCAAAAAAATCGAATCGATCCTGATTGACAAAGCTCTACTTACAATTTTAGTATTCAAAATCATTGGAAAACGACGTCTCTCTAGTATGGTTTTTGGAGAAGCTTGATGCCAGAAAAATTAAATCAGTTTTTGTTATTTTTTTTTAAGGAGGTCTTTAACAATTTCCATTGAAACAGCCTCCATGCTGTCCAAAGCTTTGAAAATTGGAATAGTTTTCCACAACATTTATAATTGTGTTGGTGAATTTTTTTCTTGCCTAAAGGGTAGAAGAACTCGGCCTTTCCCAGCCAATAGTTTGGCTAATTTTGCTTCATGCTTCATGTTTTTGGCTAGACTCCTACAAGCTTCAACTGATCTACGAGCTTAGAGTTAACAAGCAATGAGGTTTGTTCGTAAACTGAGCTCCCGAGCAGTGGAAGTTGACCACAACGTCAATTGAAAAATCATATTCAGCGACGACAAGCTCCATTTCTGAATAAATGGGTGAGTCAGCGAGCAAAAGTGTCGAAAGTTGGCACGATCACAACCCCCACGAGAATTGGAATGGATCTAGAGAGAGAAAGTCATAGTTTGGAGTGGATTTTGGGCTGGGGGCATCATCAATCTATTCTTCTTTGAGAACGATATTGACGAAGTCATCACCGTCAACGACGATTCATATCGTCCAATGATAACCAAATTGTACTGGCCCGAAGAAGATGATATGGGCACCGACGAAATGTGGTTTCGACAGAATGGCACTAGGTGCCACACAGGTCTTGGCATAATGGACATTTTGGACGAGCGATTTCTGAACAAGTTTATCTCACGTGGAGGCGATGTTAATTGGCCATCGAAGTCATGTGATTTGAGCCCGTTAGTCTTCTTCTTGTTGGATTTCTTAAGTTACATGTCTGTGCCAAAAAACCAAAAACTACCATTGCCCTGAAAGCCAACATAATCATTTGTAAAATTCAACCTTATGTACCTTATGTATGCGTCAGAGTTATGGAACTTGGCGCGCCAACGGGCCCGACATAAAATTGACATTATGGCATACATGGGTCCATAACTACGAGTATATCATAAAGTGCAATGATATCTTACTCACAGTTTGTTTTATTCAAATTCAAAGATAAAAAACACTTAATGGAAAATCCCTAACAAATATTGATATTTTTATTTATTTTAGACACACATCAAATTATATTTGAAAAATTCTGAAAAATATAAAAAAATATGCAAAAATTTGCAAAATATGCTTTTTCGATGAAATATGCAAAAATATACCCAACAAATGTAGCTCAATAGAGAGTTTTTCATACAACCGATTTCTGCCAATGTCTCGATAGTTCATTACAGCTCTAAATAGAAGTCAATTTTGCGGAAATTTTGGCGTTAGTTTTGAATTTTTTTTATGACTTGGTTCGGTACAGCTGTGAGCTCTCCATATATACATTCATAAGCACTTTAAAATCAAAACTTGACTTAAGGTTCCTACTACCTACTTCATATCTCCAGTTAAATTGAAATAATAGCTTGAAAATACGCCGCGCAGCACAATAGGGCAAACGTAAAAAAGCTGGCATTTAATCAAATTATTAAGTTGAGCTTTGTATTAAATACCCGTTCTACGAGTATTTCTCTTCAAAATATGAGAGAGAGAAAGTTTATTTAAATCACGTAAACTTCTGCAGATCATCTCAAATGAAGAGTAAGTTCAGGTTTTGAGTCGAGCGCAGATCTCTTTTTGCCATTTCGAGTTGGTTAAGTAAATTATGTACAGTTTATTATTTATTGCGAGTAACAAATTAAATTACATTTTTTTTTTATAAAAAATAAATTCTTGTTATTTTAATTCGTAGTTGAATACGAAAAAAAGTAAAAAAAAAATGCTTATTTTTTTGCATTTTTCTGAAATCCTTAAGCGTTTAGTTGTGTTAGCCGTAAAACGCCAATAAGTTTTATATGTCATTTTGTCAAGTGTTTTGTCTTCTTTCAGAATGTGTAAAAATTTCTTGCTACAATTTGCTCCCCAGTGTGGTGTGTACATTTTTGTTTGTGACGTCACCAACAAAAATGTACACAACACACTGGGGAGCAAATTTCTAGAAAAAGACATTTTTGGTCAATATTATTGTATATTATAATTGACACTTTTTAGACCGAACAACATCCAAAATACTATTAATAACCAGGCAAGATCTTTTTAATATAATGAAGAAGTCGAGTTGCCTAGGATTTAATAGCCAGATGGAATTTTTAAAGGAAGAAATTGTAAGGCGAACTCAATACTCGGGTACCTTTCTGAATCGGCATATATGTACAGCTGAAATGAGTTTGAGAGCATCTGGGCAGTCGGGAGCTGCAAAACTAATTCACGAATTACCCAAAAGACCTAGAAAAGTCGAAAAGTGTACTAAAGCTTTGAGAGAGTCCATTGAACCTACTTCAATGACTGGTGAAGAAGCTTTAGCGTTAATTTTCGAAGCAGGCTTATCCAAATTTAAATATGAAATTATCAGATCAAAAACTTCTTAAGTATTTAATTCGTATAAAATCGTTCAGGAGTGTAATCCCCATTCTGAACATATCAGTGTTTCGGAAACACTGTAAGGATGCAACACACGCAGAGTTTTATTTAAATCGTTTGAGCCGTTTTTGAGAAATTTCGTAAGCTAATACAAATTTGTATGGGTGGTAACTCTAGAAATGGGCGTGGCTATTAGAAACTTTGACCATGTATTAACATTGGTAACAGAATATTTGTGCCAAATTTCAAGTTCATAGCCTTTTTGGTTGATGTAATGCCATCTTTTCGCCATTTTGACCCACAGATGAACCGGCATCTTTAATAAGGGGATGAATACTGGAGCAAGTATTACGAGCTTCTTTATTAAAGCAAAGAATGCCTCGCTTAGCTTATAACATGTGTGAATAAATCGATAAATGATTTTAATACTAAGACAAAGTAGAAGTAGTTAGTTTAGACAATTGTTTTTCCAAAATACGAGTGGGCCACAAAACAATGGCGTTTCACTGCCGAATCGAATGCTATATTCGGCACAACTTCTCAATACCACGGACACAGCGAGAATTTCACAGTTACTTTAATGTAATAAGTGTTTCCTTTAGTGATGTCATAGTGTATTTTTGATAAGCAGACATTGTGATCCAACATTCGTACACACCTTCAGGTTCCCTAAGTTTGCAGCAAAAAGAATGCAATATTCTTACCATAAAATCGTTCAGGCAGAATGTCAATTGTGGCGTCCGCTGTGTGGCACGTAGCGCCGTTTTTCTGGAACCACATATCATCTAGGTCCATATGGTTCAATTTTAGACATAAGAAATTGGTTGTAACCGTGTGTAGCAGTCGCCATTGACGGTGACCATCTCACCAAGATCGTTTTTGACGTATGAGGCCGCTAGCCTATAAAATCCACATCAAACGGTGACTTTCTGAGGATGCATTGTCACCTGGTGAACCTTGTGTGAGTTGGTGACGTCTCATACACAAAAATTTGCTTGTTAACACACCCATTTTCGCCCAAAACTGGGGTCTTCTTCCAAATGCCCTGAAGCCCAGTCAGCGCACAAACGGCGCGGCGTTGTCTATGATCATGAAATTTGAGCTACTGAGCCAATAGGATCTTGTACGTATGAGTGTATGCGCATGTCCCTCAACGCAAAATTAGCCAATTTGAAGTCTGTGAAAGGCCGAATAAATTTTTATCATTTGGGCGTGCTGCTCAATTGTGTGTAACTTACTGGTGATTTGGCAACAGTTACTGTATAAGAACCAGCAGATTTGACAGATATCACCAAAACAACATGGCCGCCACTGGCCACCAACATCTACCTGCGCCAATTGAAAAAGCTTTTATATAGCCAATAACTCTTATGAGGGAATTCCCTCTACCTTTCCTATCGAATTGATTTTACTTCATTTTGTCAAAGTGAAAATAGCCAAATATGACAATAACGGCGAATCCTTCCATTCTTATTTTTCTTACGATCGCCATTTTGTTGAATGATCTCAAGGGAACAAAATACCCTATAAATATGCTAAAATTTTGAAACAAAATTTAGATTGATAAATGCACCCACTTGGAATTACGATTTGGTGGAGTGTCTTCGCTTAAGAAATTATATGGTGATGCTCGACAATTATTCACTTTCACAGCTAAGTCACCCATTGCCGCAAAATCTTTAATGCTCAAATGGTTAAGTTTGTTTGAATAAAATATTAAATAATGTGTTGAAAGTTCTATTAATAAAAAAAAACATATTCTACGTTTAACATCCGTGTTAGCCGTCATGCGGCTCATACGGAGAGATTTGCGTATTTGATATTTAATATTTGCATTGAAATCAGCAGTTAACTAAAATATCTTAAAATTGACAGCTAATGTCAGAATTTGTTGGTCAAAACTATTAAGCCTTTGCTTATTTTTATTCATATGAAATTAAACCTCCAGTTAGTTTTTTGAAACTTCAACTGTACCGGCATATCTGAGTTTCTTCCAAAATCTATATTTTCCCTTTTTCCACTTTTATGCAACTTAATTAAAAAAATATGGGTCACTATTTTCATAATGACATTCATGAGGCAACAAAGTTCGCCTGACACAATGAATCTAATCAAACAAATGGTAAATTATTGGACCGGATCTATTTGTGAGTTTAACCGATTTCCGTTTCTAAAAACATTTTAATATTAACTTGGACTTGATCGTCAAACTTATTTTAACTTCTTTGTTTGAAATTTTGAACAAAGCCAGCCACACCTTAAGATCATAAAAAACAAAACTAATTCTGCATAAAATGTCCATCATGGCAGTCATGATTGTCATGAAAAATATATAAACATTCGTTTGTGTGGAGTGTCTTGAGTTGTAAGCAATGTTGCTGCACAACATTTTCTTCTGTCATGAACATCACTCGATAAACTGTCCCAATGGCAGATGGTCATTCTTATATGAGAACTGCAAGACTTTTAGAGTTGTGTCCATGTCGATTGTCGACACTAAACCAATCAGTACAACTCCATAAGTAGACCTGACGATGACGAAGACTATACGACTATACGAAGAACCGACCGACGACCAAGCACAATGACAACACGACCTCTAAGCACACATGTTTGACTCGCTGTTCACAAAACAGCCAACAGAGAAGTTTATACTCGTAGCCAAATTTGGAAGCCAATCAAATTTAAACTATTCCAGGGCACAGCTATAGCCAAACCAGAAAGAGCCTACAGACCAGACCAGACGACCTGCGGACTTGGGATCTGGAATCGCTTCGCTGTTGCTGCAGCATTCCTTCATAAATGGGATCATGTTGTTTTAGAAAGACCACTGGCCGTCTATCTGTTCACATTCGCTTATGACTCTTCTCCTCTTCACTTATTCCATTGGGATGAATGAATGAAAACCAGGAAAAGATACGTGCAAAGGAAATTTTTGAATACCCGGGACATCAGCGGTCTACGACGCGACGCGACCGAATCGTCGATCGAATGAAATCATAACCTTATACGGCGGATTCAGCGATATAGAATTGCAGCCAATTGAGTGGTGACAGTGCAGCAAAGTGGTATTCAGTGTGCAAATGTCAAAGTGTCCAATTAAATAAAGTACAATTTGACAAAAAACCAAACGACCAACACCAAATTGTCTGAGTCTCTATTCTCGAATTGCTATACCTACCCACCGATGAGAGAGGAGTCCGAAGTTGCAGTTCCAGAGCACACCTGGCGCGCAATTACTCCGCTCTGCGTTATGTAATTCAGTAATTTAGACTTGCAGCATTGCATTACCTCAACTACTTGCTACTGACATTCACCTCGATGTGTCTTCGGTTTCGATGATACCCGATCCGAGCCGCGAGTTAAATTACGAGTACCGCTCGCTCTCTCAAGAGGTTGGAATTTAATTATGAGTGCTTCGAGTACTCCACCCCATAACCGCAGCATGTTTCTATTTCCATTTGTCGTGTGACAGGGCCTCACCGCTGCTACACAGCCGCATCTCAGGTCTAGGTCAAGATTGAAATGCGAAACACTTTGATCGAGATCCAATGGAGTTAACGCGTTCGATGTATCTTCTAGCGCTTCTTGGTGGTTCAGCAGCAGTGCTGCTACTATTGCGACATCCATTGTGGATTTACCCAAGTGCTGTTGTAGAATAAACTCCACAAGAAGATGGCGTTGTGGTTTTTCCCTCGCGGTAGTAGTTGTCGAACGGATATTGGTGTTGCATTTGATGCACGCAGCCATAGCAAGGGGGATTTCGAAATTGCCCACTAATGGGGAATCGTATAGAGTTCATTGTAACTGTAATTAAAGATCCCCTGACTGTGCAGATTTCTCCAATGTTTGCATTTTCTGTTTATGTATGTTTTATTTTTTTATTTTTGCTATTTTATGTTGTTACTGTGTGTTTTTGAGGTTAGGACAAGAAAGGAGGTTATTGTGCGTTCCAAACGGGCCCGTTTAAAGCTGCGGTTGACTACTCATACCCTCCCAGGGGCTATAAGGCTTTTATTTGTGACCGCATAGGTTAGCAATTTTCTATTAAATGTGTTCCTTGCCAATATGTATTTTGTTAATATTATTTGGTAGGTATCTCTGGTGTGTGTGTTTTATTTTATTGCTGAACATTGAAATGGCATTTATTTTAAATTTGTCGCAAGATCAAGTTACAAAATTGTAAAGGCCAAACGAAAAGCCATTTCAATTGCGATTGAACAAATTTTTTTTTGCAGGTTTGTACACACAGCATGAAGTGTCGAATTGCTTGAGGTGGTGTTGTGGTGCTACATGGCATGGTTTCAGAAAATATGATTTTTAATGGTTTTTAAATAAAAAAAAACATGTTTTCTGCTGAAACTCGTGTCGTGGAAATGATCATTGTGGGAATACTTTGTCTGTTGATTGCGTCCATTAACATTGCTATGAGTATAAGCAGATATACTATGGGACAGATTTTTGATAGTTTAAATAAAACTAGGCTCGAAATTTATCGTCATTTTTCTGCACCTTAAAGCACTTGATTACGCATTAAATATGTAGTACATATTTTGCAGGGCGTTAAGACTAAAGGAATTGAGCTCGGGGTTTGACAATCCTTATGGTCGCAGTAAATTTACTGTGTTAATTTTAATAGAGATGCATTCGACCGCCACTGACCACTGCACTCTTAGAATGAGCATCAAAAAAGATTTTAAGGTGAGATGATGAGGTCATAACGAAAGACTTCGACACAACTATCTCTACTGATGGCTCAAAGATGGAGTATGATGTTGCTTCAGGAATCTTTTCTGAGTTCTTCTACTTACTTATTTTTTTTTACTTTAGATGGCGCTCACAGTCCAGGGTGGACTAAGGCCTCAACCAAAGAGCCCCTCCAGCTAGCTCGGTGCCTATAGCTAGCTGCCTCCAGTTACGCACTCCAAGTTGGTTGAGGTCGCTCTCCACTTGTGCGCGCCACCTGAGGTGGGGTCTTCCTCTGCTGCGCAGAACATCAATGGTGGATTCGAAGATTCGACGGGCTCGTGCTTCGGTGTCCATACGCTCCACGTGTCCCAGACATCTCAGCCGTTGTATTTTCAGCTTCTTGACTAGGTCAACGTAGCTGTAAAGCCCGTATAACTCGTTGTTGAACCTTCTCCTCCATACTCCATCGATACAGACTGGGCCGAAGATCAAACGAAGAACTTTTCTTTCAAAGCACACAAGCAGATTTTCATCCGTTTTAGACAGAAGCATGAATTCTGCCCCATACAGCAGGACCGTGATTATGAGGTTCTTATACAAGGTCTCCTTGGTTCTTTGAGATAGGGCTTTATTACTCAAATGCCTTCTTAGCCCGAAGAAACAGCGGTTGGCAAGAGTCATTCTTCGCTTGATCTCTGCACTGATGTCATTTTGCGATGTTATAGCGGAGCCCAGGTAGGCAAAGTCTTTGACGACGTCGAAGTCATACCTATCCATCGTGACGTTTTGCCCGAGTCGACAATGTTGAGATTTCTTTCTCGATGATAGCATATACTTCGTCTTGTCCTCTGAGTTCTTCTAGATATATTTTAGGTGCTTTCGGCTACCGAATTTGCTTGTGTTTTTGAAGCTGAATTACGGAAATTCAAGGAAGCGTGAAAGTTACTCACCCAAGATCTAAACCAGAACCGGAATACGGCTCTTATTTCATTCAAATGGCCTAAGCCTTAATACTATTGTCAATGTCACTTTTATCTGCGTTCGGGATTGGTCATAGTGGCATTGATGGGAATGAACAGGCAAACGAGCTGGCTAGTTAAGGATCAGGTCTTCAATGGCTAGCTCGTGGAATGAGCCAACATTTCGCTAAGAGTTATGTAGGGAAATATTCTCTCAATGTTTCAGAACGTCTAATAACAATGTTTAATAAACCCAGAAAACTTGTTCTGAAATGCAGACCCAGGATCGTTGCTACCTGAAGATGATACTGGGTATTCCTCACATTCAGATGTGGGGACCAGCGAGAAAAGGAAGCAGTCATTCTTTTCCTCTGCAAATGGTCTTCTATGGCTAAAATTAGGGCATAGTCATTCTGAAGGACGTTTTTGGACAACATTCACGAACTTTCGGAAATAAATATCAAAGGCTTGGTAACTTTTTTTTGCAACGCGACGAAATGGATTTTGGAAGAACTTCGCCTACTTTTGTGCGCGCCCCCTGTTGGATTCATTAGACGACGATCTAGCGCACTGAGGGCTCTGATAGAAGTTTATGGTGCAAAGTGGCCGGATAAATATTCGATGGGATTAGTTGGTGCATCAGCATCAGTCAACAAGCTTCCCAGTTTGTTGATTTGTAGATGGTTTCGGATGCAGGTGGTGGTCCAATTGAATGAGTGATCTGATTCTTGTTTATTGTGCTAAATCAAACTCACGTCATATCACAACAATAAGACACACCAAAACCTGGTTGATCTTTTATTTTTTTACTCAATTCAAGATGGAGGAATCCGTAAGAATATATGCACATTCAGCCACCGGTTCCAATATCACATGGTATCAAAACGGCGCAGTTCAGAACGAATTAGGCCATAATACTCGTACTTGACTGCCAGTATTAACCCATTTCTACCTACCTTTCTAACGTCTGTACTTTCCAAGGTCATGAAAGCATTGATAAAATAATTTGAAGACCAAAAACTTCTTAATGATTGAGAAAACGGTTTTCAAAGTCAAAAGTCTTCAGTAGATCGAATGGCTTATCTGACCGAAAGCTGGATTATTGCGCTTGATTTCTGAAGCATATGAAAGAGTTTGCCACGAAGCTCTTTCATCAAAAAAAAAAAAAAGAGCATTTGGCTTCGATGATTGTATGAGAAATTATCTTTTAGACCGTCTGACAAGTCTGACATTCACAAAATAAATGCTGGTATTCCACAGGGCTCTGTGTTAACTTCGACACTTTTCCTTCTTTTTTTTAATGATAATTTAACTAAAACTTTTGATCCATTATATTGTTTTGCTGGTAGTACCCCTTGGCATAATGGTTAGTGCGTTGGACTGTCATGCGGAAGGTCTCGAGTTCGATTCTCTAACGCTGCAAGAAAGTTTTTTTTTCAGGGGTGAACTGCCTCTTGCGAGGAACTGACAAATTCTCCAAGAGTATCTCTTGTCATGGAAAGTGCTGCTCATTAGCCGTTCGGAATCGGCAGAAAATTGTAGCTCCCCTCCGTTCCTGGTAACACGCACGCAGGAATGGTTGAGAGTTGTAAGTCACTAGGTCCTGGTTCACTCCGAGCTGTTGCACCACCAAATTTTTTTTTATTTATTGTTTTGCTGATGAAAATACTCTTATTTTATCATATTGGTTTACTTCGACTATCCAAAAAAAAGCTCATTAGTGAAACCGCAAATTCACTCTGGAACATTTTTGAAATATTTCCTACGCACTCAAAATCAATGATCATCGATTTCTCTTCTTTCATCCTAACTGCTTGCACTTAGGTTAAACATTATAAGGGTGGCTAAATTCTTTAATTATAAGAAAATAATTGGTATGTTTTCTGACCCGAATCAATTCAAACAAATTTCAACAAACCTCCAAAAACTATAAAGAGTTATTCTGAGGTATACAAAATTTCCCTTAAATTTTCATCATCACCAACAATTTTGTTAATTTATTTTTAAACATTCAACTAAATTCCATAAAATTAAATGCATAAGTTATCTTGAGTACCAGCATCATATTGCCTCAATATATTCCTTACCACATGAAGCACCATTTAATTTGCATGCACTTAAAAGGTACTTCTCTTCAGGAAGCAATAGATAACACTCTGCGACTCTGCATCTCTACAATTCCCTATTTTTACCCAACCCCCAATCGTATTCAATTCACATGGCACAACGACTAAAATAAACAAACACTCCAGCCACATGCCACAGCACACTATTACACAACCACACAGTCCACACAGCCCATCACTATGGCAATAGAAACTTTAAGGCTTGTCTACCATATGCCGATGAAAAAATCCCGAAGGCGATATTTTGCGCGAAATCTGGTTTCCGTCAAAGCAGCTACGCATTTTATAGTCCTTTCTTTTTGTTGTTGTTGTCGTTTCTTAAATATCAATTCAGCAGGATTTTAATCGTAACGCAACAAATGGGCTTATCGCAAAGGCGCATCTTCCCTGTGTTTCTGGTGCGTTGTTTGTAAGTCCAGGCGTACATCTAGAGAAGGAATGCTCATAGCTGGAAACCTATATATTCCTTGGGAGAGAATCTCAGCCTCCTCTTAACGTCTCCATCCCACATAGATGAAAACAATTAAATGTCCAAGTATAGGCTCTGGAGGAGAATCGAAACAAAAAAATCAGCCTCTTTGCTGCTGCTGCTGCTCATGCATCCGACCTTTCTCCGTTGCTTGCGGTGCCGTAAGAAATTGATGGACATTAAGATAGACTTGTACGACCACTTGTACGCAACCAAACAACCAAAATACACACTCTGTCGCTTCTCATAACAAGCCCCGGCTTCAAGGAGTATCCTTTGACGTTGGTGTCGTCGTCGTCGCAGTCATTGGCATCGTCATCGGTCGTCGTGATGGTTAACAGAAAATTGCATCAGCAAAAAGAATGGTGAAATAAAATTGAATTTAATGCAAAGGTGCATCTAATTTGTACGAAGAATAATAATAAGTTGGAATGTGTACTCACTGACGATCGCTATAAATGTAATAGGAGCCTTAAGGTTGACCATTTTGTTAGTTTCCTGGATAATATTGCTTTCAGTTTGCCATAAACGTTTGCTTTCTTGGAAAAGTGTGCCTCACTTGAGTTTGAATAAATACTAACAATTTTAAATAGGCGATAGCCACGGCAAGTATTGATTTCGGATCATTAGTGGCTTTTGCCCAGAAGCAAACTCGTTTTGGTAAAAGCGCGAACGCGATTTTACTTTTCTGTAGAAACATAATTTCTCTTGTGATGCATTATTAAGTTTAAGGCGATGGATATGAAAGAACAAAAAGTGGCGCCCGGGTGAAATTTAGCTTATGTTTCTGATTAATTGTTTTTCCTCAATGATGTAAAATATTTGTAAGTGTCATTTATGTAAATTTACCTTAACTGATTCCACCAAATAAAAATAATAGAACAAGAGAGAGAACTTATCATCAAAGAAAATATGAGGGAAGAGGCGTAGTTCCCTGTTTTATCTTCTTTTTTAGTTCTCTTCTTTTTTTTTTTTTGTTACTACGCCCGCTTCGCCAATTTAATGGAACCGCATTCTGTTAGGTACATAGCATTTAAAAAGATAAAAAGAAGAATCATTTAAATCCAAAGTATAAACAAATAAGAAAGTTAGGCGACATTGGTTACAACTCGGCCGCCATTTTTGTTTGTATTTTAAAGTAATGAGCGCTTTAATCAAGACTAAAGAAGAGTCTTTTATTTTAAATGTAATTTATTTACTGAATATTGATGAAAATATCTGTTCTAATGGCCACTTATGCCTAAAAATATGTATAAAATATAGTCATCTTTTCCCGGGCGCCATTCTGTGATGTACATTTTATTTGTTTTTTTGATGGCTGGTGATATTAGTTTGAAACTTGATTCATCAAAAAAAAAATAATAAAACTCAATTGCTCTCCAACCATCTACTAGTCTTAAACTATAAATCGTTATTACCTGGGTGCCATTTTTTGATAAGCCATTCAAACAAATTTAACTAAGTTGAAAAATCAACTATTGAGAATATATTTAGACATAAAAATTTATCGAAGGTAGGAACATCTGAAATGAAGTAATCATTGGTTATTAATTGGGCGCCATTTTGCCCTGTCGAAAAATCAGAATCCTTAAATTATAGTACCATAACTGCATTAATGAGGCAGACAAACTTAACTTAATCTTGATACCTGATGAGCTAGACGAGCTTAACTTAATTTTGAAAACTCAATGGCAAGGAATTTATTAGAAACATTGGTATTAACTATTGGAAGTATGTGAAACTCGTTGCGTAATGGTTAATGCGTTGACAAATCACGCTAAACGTCTGCGTTCGCTTCAGAGCTGCTGACACCTTAAAAGAAAAAAATGTTACTTCCTTTAACAAGGAACTGAAAAGTCATGATGTCAAGAAAAGTACTTCCTATCGTAGGACTTCAGACTCGGCAGAAGATTGCAGGCCCTCTTCATTTTTGCCGAAAACAGGCACACATATGAATGGTTAACAATTGTCAGTCAATAGACCCTCGTTTTCAGTAGTTGTCACTTTTTTGTGTAGTTGTCACTGCACTAAATATATTTATTTTTACTATTGAAAGTATTACGTAGGTTTTAACTGTAATATGATCTCTTCCCGGGCGCCATTTTGTGATGGAATTTAGAATTGATATTTGGTGGCTAAAAAAAAAATAAATTTAGTGGTGCAACAGCTCGGAGTGAACCAGGACCTAGTGACTTACAACTCTCAACCATTCCTATGTGCGTGTTACCAGGAACGGATTGGACCTACAATTTTCTGCCGATTCCGAACGGCTAATGAGCAGCACTTTCCATGACAAGAAATACTCTTGGAGAGTTTTTCAATTCCTCGCAAGAGGCAGTACACCTCTGAAAAAAACTTTCTTTGCAGCGGCTGGGAATCGAACGAGAGACCTTCATGACATGGCATGCATGACATATTTGGTGGCTGGCGAAATCAATTTTTAAAAATTATCAAGCTCTGTTATTAGTACTCAGTCCCTATCTAAGCATGAATCACACTGAAGTTATAAATAGTCCCTCACCGGGCGCCATTTTCCTATGTGTGACTGCTTAAAAAAATAAGCATTTTTGCAATGTCTTCTTGTTCTCACAGTACCTAAATATTGTATTTAAGTAAAAATTGTTGAAAAGATATTTTAAAAAATTGTGGCTTTATTAAACCGGCTTCGACGAACGATCTTATTTGCCAAGAATTCCATACAAAATAAAATACTTTATTCTTTCATGGAAAATAATTTTAAAAAGTCATGGTTTTAACACCTTCTAACCACACCTAACACTTTTCTCATTATTGTTCAATAAAAAAATCCATCGTCAAAATCGAATTCGCTACGTCAGATAAATCATAAGCGTCAGAGAGTATCAATGATAATTAGCAATGTTCTGTTAATTAAGTGATTGGGTTAATCCCACTTCTCAGGTATATAACCACAATCCCATTAACACCTTTTGTTGTTCGCCATTCGACACCTTTCCTAAAAGCCGCAATAAAAGTTCTTGAGACAACTCTCCGTGAATGTGCGTATTAAAAATCAATGTTTACCCTTTAAGAAGCCTGAGATATGTATGTAAACTTACGCAACACAGCAAGACCCCTTGCATCACTATTAAACTTTAATCGGATTAGGTGACACTTAAGCTTTATGAATGGCCGAACGCACAAAAGGAATCTCAAAAATGAAGTCATTATCGCTGCTCACGGAACATTTACTTGATGACGATTGCTATGTGGCACACATTTGTTGTGTTCTTTGAGAGACACTCAAATAAATGTCGTGGTTTCCGAGTCCGAGACGCACGCGATGTGTGGTCAGGAAGACATTGGCGAATTTCATAATCGCGGATCACCATTACGCGAGCACAAAGCGTCATAAATAAGACATGGCGATCCAGAGATTAGAGGCATCCTGCGCAAGCACATAGTTGTGGAGGAATGTGCATTCAAGAAGTGCCATCTGCGCGAAATATGATTAATCTCCTTTATGAACTTAGACCTTGGCCGGCAATTATTCACCCGATGCATCAAGGGATAGTGAGAGAGACATAAATTGAGCCGGAAGAGTGGCCAACGGATCAGGTGTTCCAGACTGATGGTTAGCGATAAACGTGGGTCATCATCAGGTGTTATTGACCGCTGGTTGCATTCTGTTATAATCAGGAACTAAACCATGAACATAATTTAACTTTTTTTTTTGGTTTTAATTAAGAAACCAAATTACCATAGAACTTATGTTGTGCCACTAAATCATTGGAATCAGTCCGCGCATCTTGAGGTCGTTTCCATGGTAATGTTAGAGGCTGCATGGTTGAACATATGTATGTATGTCTCACATTCATTATGGGACTATGAATTAGTGTTGATAGAGCTGCCGCGTCGTGCCGCACCGGCCCTCGCCGAGCCGCCGCCGCCGTTGGATGCTAATTGATTTTTGAAATAAAAACGCATTTTTAGGCAAATTTAGTGAGTGATGGTGGGGTGTGTCTGTGTGTGTGTGGCGTAGAGTGGGGACGTGTAAACGTGATAAGGTGGACCCAAGCTCGATAAGTGGAGAAATTTATTAGATAGCTTTCGAAGAAGTTCTGTTTCTTTTTTTTTTATAATTTCTCGGGTGGGGCATCCCAGACGCTATACAAATCACCTTGTCACAGTTATTTATTTACATAATTTTTCATAAATTTTACTATACAAGAAAAGAGAAAAAGGAGTCTCTGGGGTCTGAATTTTGGTTTCATTAGAATAAGTTTAATTAATTAAAAAAGTCGTCTGTGTCATAAAAATCAACAAACGGTTTTACTTTAAATTGATTTTTCAAAATATATTCATACACAGTATCGGCCCACTTTTGTTTTTCTCATTTTTTTTTATATTTATGTTTGATGATCACTTTCATTTTGAATGTTTTGGGTTTGAGTTTTGCTGGGAGGAAAATTCAAATTTTCCAAAAAATATTAATAGAAAAAATTATGGCAACGCCTACCTACAGTTTGTGTCTCGGTTTGATTGATGGAAGGAACTATTAATGCATAATTTATTCAACATTCAGACATATGTAGTTTCTTTCTTGTTGATATTCGCTTTCAATTAGGCCAAGAAGATAGTTCCAAACGAAGAACAAAATATGGAATTTCTATTTAACCTTAGAGTACCTAAGTATAACTAATCAAAAATCACATTTTCGACAATTTAGGGATCGAAAAAACTACAACTTAGATTTTAATATTTAACTTTAAATATAAGAAATGAAATGCATGGGGGTCGCACGAATTTGCTCCTATGCTTAATAGTTAGGCCGATGACGAGAAAGTGAAAAATTTAAAAAGGAATTGGTTATATTGTAGGTACTGTTAGTAATGTATTTATTTAATATTTCATTTTATCGTTGATAGACTGTGAAACTAACCGAAACAGAAAAATTTTAGCAAAACTATAGAATCTATTTTCGACAACAATATAAGATTTTCGAAAACAAGTTTTTAGCATTTGTATGGTGGGTACTGTTAAGTTTGGATTAGAGGACAATTATTTCTACATCTCTTAGATTATAGTAAAAAACTGTAAGTTGTTAAGTCTCCAAAAAATAGATCATGTTGTTTTAGAAATATTGAGTTTTTATTAAAATATTTTTATAAAAATAGCGAAACCAATTTTTTTTTCGAAATTTGAATACACAATACTATTCAAATTTTTAGTGAGCTTAAGCGCACAAAAATTGATCAAAATCAGTTGTACCGTTTTTGATAAAATTGAAAAAAATGTAAGTGACCACTAGCATTAATTTTTTCCGAATTTTTGTTAAACTTTAATAAAAGTTTTTTTTTTTTATTTTTTTTTATTCTTATATTTCGAAGAAAATTTATATAGCAGATATCGTAATTTTTAGTTTAAAAAAAAAAGAAAAGACGTTTTGAGGAAATAAATAAAAAATGCTATTTACCAAGTTTAAAAAAAATCGGCCAAGTACTTTAGACTGCAGTCGAACAAACGGACAGACAGACAGACGGACCTACGAGGCCTACATTTATTTATCTTCGCTGTCATCGTAATGTCAAGTTTGATCAAATTTTCGTGTTGAAGAATTTGTCACTTTCTCCCAAGAGATAGTACCTACCTCTAGAGTTACTTATTATACATCGATACATCGAAAACATCGATGTTTTCTTATTCAATGTATCGATGTTTTCTTATTCAATGTATCGAATCAACTGAAGTATCGGATATTTTTGATATTTGCTTAACGGTGCATCCATATGTTTTAATCGTTGTATCGAATAAAAGCTTGCAATACACATTAATTATTTTGTTGTGGCGAAAAAGCGGTTTTTAATCGAAACATCCGTTGTATATCGATCGCCTGTTTCAATGCAATGCATCAAATTAAACATCGATGTATTTTTGGTATGAGCATCTCTAAGCAATAGCCCATTTAGCAATGCTGTAAAGATCGGAGTTTAAAGAGCTTATCATACGATACCGTTGCAATTCCACTTCCAAAAGAGATGAATGTGAATTTAAGAACGGGCATGAGAAACTGAGGGTAGAGTAGCTTACAAAACAATGAAGTGGATTAGAGGTTTCAGACAATAGATCATTTATTAAAATGAGAAAGAGTGTTGGAGCTAAAACTGAGCCTTGGGGAACACCATTTATTTTCTGAAAATCAAGTTTGTTAGCGTCCAATACAACATTTATTACATGATCTAGAACCCAATTAACAATTTATAACCTGAGTTACAAAATGACGGCGGTTATAATTTTACTTAAAATAACCTCGGTCATAAAGTGGTCTGTAATTGGTTAATATTTTAACTGGAGCTATTTTCCAGTATAAAAAAGTCTAAATTTAAGCCTTAGTTGAATTCAGGTAAAAATATATCCTTAAAATGTGGTAAATTTTGAGTTTCAGTTAGAATTTGGCTCTAAAAAAACTTTTTTTGAAACCGTGGTTCAAAATTAGATTATTTTTTACCGCAAAGTAACTTTTAATTAATTTTCCGGTAAAAAAATAACGTATTTTACTATTTAAGTTTGAAATATGTTCTGAAATAACTTGTTTAAGTGGTTAAAAGCAAACCAAGTTAGAAATTGGTTGTTAAATACCTATAATTGTAAGCTACAATATAACCAATTATTTTGCCAACTAAATATTGGTTTCAAAATAACTTGTTTTCTTAGTTGCAAAATAACCGGTTTTAGTTTTGGTTTCAAAATAACTCAGTTTCCTGGTTATAAAATAACTTATTAGTTTTCCAACTTAATATTGGTTTCACAATAACTTCTTTTCTTCAATCTTTATTGGTTTCCATTTCTATTTCATCGCGAATAAGTGTTACCACTGGTTTCATTTAAAATTGTTTCAATAAATGATGAAAAACTAAGGTATTTTGGAAATAATTGAGTCCCAATAGATAAAATTCAAGATATTGTTTGAAAGACAATTATTAATATGAAAATATTTAGTATGAGTACAGATGCATTTTGGACAATGTAAAGAAAATCAAGGTTATTTTTATGATTAAAAAAACGAGTCAAATCTAAAAATTATGAGTCTTTAAGAAAAACTAAAAAATCGTGTCAATTTTGACTGTATTGTATCGCAGTGGTAACACTGACCGCGAATGTCTTTTGTTTCTCTTCTTCATTTGTGCATAAGCAGTCTTAGTTGTGGATTTGATTTCAGTAAGTGCGCGTCGTCTCGGAAGTTTGTAGTGTTCTAAAAATTAAAAGTTATAAGATGTAATTAAAGTCTAAGAAATAATAATCGAAAAAAAGGTAAGTAAAATAAAATTCTTTTTGTTATTATGTGTCCATATGGACATAAATATAAAGCAACCCACACAACAACAAAAATAAACTTAATAACACAGCTTCAGTTATTTTTTTACTTGTGTCCATATGGTAGAAGTAGAAAAATAACTCGAGCTGTGTTGCTTAAGTTACATTTTTACTTGTGTCTACAATGACACAAGTAAAAAAATAACTGAAGCTGTGTTGTTTGGGTAACTTTTTTACTTCTGTACCTATGCCTAAATTATTGAACAGTAAAAGAAATATAATATGTATATTTAGATACATAGTTTTCTAAAAACTTCTTTTTCCTTTTCATTTAAACAGATTCGAAAACTAAGCACGTTTGGAGGTGTAAATGCCTCAAAAACAATTCGAACGATTGCCAAGCTACTTTTTGAAGATCAATTGTGGAAACAATATTATTGGCACGGCACCAACAGCAAACCAAATTTGAAAACTTTAAAAACATTTTCGGAGCAGTAACGGAGGCAGTAAGGGAGCGCTACGTTTTCTTCTCAAATGGCGAAGCTGCAACATTTTTTGAAACCTACATTTAACAGGCTCCGTTTCGCATGAAAATTTTGTAAGTACATTGCTATAAACCTATTATAAAGCCACATGTACATATTTTAATAATATATGTAAAACTCTCTAAAACGATTTTTTCTTCTTTTCCAGAGATGAAAACGAAAATAATTTAACAACAACAACAATAATAACACTGTTGGAAAAGAGTAATTTTTTAACTGGTTTTGGAACAAAATACTGGGTTTTTTCCGAACCCAGTAAAAAGCCTACGTGGGTTTCTCTTTGGTTTTATAAAAACCTTAAATATAGGTTTTCTGGTAACCAAAACAAAATGGTTTTTAAAAAGCGTTAATATAACGTTTGTAAAAAACGTTTAAGAAGCGTTAAATAAGTACCATATTTAAACGGTTAGTTTTGAACTCCAAAAAGTAGTTTTGAAGTAACTGCTTTTTAACCAATTTTAAATAACCACGACACAACTCAGGTTACAAAGTTACTGACCAAAACCGGTAATGGGAACGTTTCTGTAACGCTTCTAAGACGTCTTTCGAACCAATTTCTAACTTTACCGGTTAATAACCGGCGGTAATAATCCGGTAATAAACCGCTTTTTTACCAAAAATTGTTTATTGGGAAGGTATGTATTTTCGATAAGAGAACCTTGTCCCAAACTCTATCAAATGCCTTACAAATATCAAGCGCAATAATATTACTTTCTCTAAAACAATGTAAAAATCTGTTTCACTCTTCTGCGAGATATGCCATCAGATCACCAGTGGAACAAATACTGCCTTATTGTCGGTCATTCAGAAGCTTTCGATCTTCGAGATATTTATCGAACTGGTAATTGATCAGGGATTCCATAACCAAAGAAAGGGGGGGGGGGAGAGAAAGGATTGTTTTTTTTTTACGAACAGGCCGGACATGTGCTGTTTTCCATATCTTTTAGTGAAGATTCCAAGTCAGTAAGAGCAAAGGAAAATCTTACGCCATTAGTGTTCTAGCGAGGAAGAACACCTCTTCAGAAGAATGGGGGCATACCATCAGGGCTATTTATTCGTATGTGTGGCGTCTCTATCCGCTAAGATGAAATTTTCTGTGAAATTTGCTGTACCGTTTTTTATAATTATAAATCAATTCTTTGATTTTACCTTCAACACAAGTTCTTTAAATTGATAGTTTTAGAAAAATTGGAACTATCAAAAATAAATTTTCTTTTATTAACCTTCAATCCGTTGTTGCAGTTGCTCTGAAGATACTTAAGGGTGGGCCATCTAATGGTTTCTTTTTAAATCGTAGCGTAGGTTGTTTTAATAGTGACAGCTGTTTCCCGCTCGAAATCTTGACGGAAAGTCAGTATAATAGCTCCGCGGACCGAAATGAGTCGATTTACGATTGAACAACGTTGACAAATATTGAATACTTATTTCCAAAGTGAGTGGTGTGTAGCACAAACAGTACGTTTTTTTGAAAAGACCCAACGCGCCTACTGTACGCAAGTTTGTGTAAAAAGTTCATGAAACTGGTATGCCAGTAGACAGTAGTCATGGTCCCCGTCGTCATACTGTGCTCTTAGTCGAAAATGTGGCTGCTAAAACCGAGAGTGTGAGACTCAAATCACGAACGAGAATATGAATGCTGTAGCCGAGAGTGTGAGGCTCAATTCACGAACACAATTCGTCATTGATCTCAACAGCTCTACATTTCACGCACTAGACTGAGGAGAATTCTGCAAAAAGATCTCGGATTGTCCGCTTGGAGTAAAAGAATGCGCTACTGCGAAGCCAATCGAGGCAGCCACTTGAACGACATTGTGTTAAATAATTAATGGGAATGTTTGCTCTTAGTAAAAAAGCCATAATACATGGAAAAAATTTAATTTTGTTCATTTTATTGCATTTTTAAAAAGAAACTTGTATTTGGTTGTGTTGGTGTTGAAGTAGTTTTAAGTGACCGCGGCGGCCACATTCCCAAAATCATATTCAAAAGTTAATTCCATTAAAATATCTTTCACATAAAGCCACCTTCATGGATATTAAACATATTTTTCTGTATGTTATTTCATCTAAAAAAAACACCCTTTTATCAATCCAAAGCAAACTTATTAAGGAAAGTGTCAGACTTTTGCACGTTTGATTAATCGGCTTATCGCTCACGGTGATAGGAAAGCACAATATGTGAAAAAAAATATTCATAGAAAGTTCTCAAGCTTTTAATCATATTTAGAAAAGGTTTTATTTTGACTACAGATTCTAACAAATTGATATTTTACTTTAAATCTCTCATGAAACTGATATGTATTCATTTTTCTATAAAAATGGCAAGTAATAAATTATTATGATTGTATAAAAAAAAAGAACACTCACTTCTTTATTATGCTTCGCTCATCTAAGTCTTTAGTTACAAATTACATCTCAAGTAAGACAGTATCATAGCCAGTCACTTCTCCTTCATTAACATTTTTATAAGGATGCTAACCTGCCGGTGTTCCGTCATTTTCTATACCTAAAATACCTTCTAGAGCTTCTTCTTCAATAAAGCAAAATACAGAAAAAAAAAACAAGTTTTGTTGTTACGGAATGTTCCCTTATTCCCTTTAAGGACTTTCCCATTTAGAAAAACTAGAAAGTAGAAATAAAAAAAAATGTTGCAATGAAACTGTATTTGTAACTTCAGTGTAAGCACAATAAGTAGCCAAGTACCTACTGCCAAGCCGTTAACATAAGCATCACTCTGGATCTCTGAATCCGGGATGCTGTTACTCGTATATATGTACCATTGTGTGGCTGTTGTCTGTGATGTACATATAAAAATGATATACGAATCACTTCTTTTCTACACTGTTGCGCGCGTCTGTACCGCTTTTTTGCATCACTATTTTTCTTCTCAGCTGTATACTTCAACTGTAAGCATGAATTGTATGTGCAACTGTGTGCAGTGTACTTGGAATAGAAGAAACTTCTGCACAATTCTCATCCTCATGATACCTTTATCTGTCTTTAGTTTTCTAACGTTTCAATTGACACAAAAGAAGGTTTTTTTTTATATAATTTAACAGAAAAAGTATGTGCTTAATAGGGATTTTTAAGAATTGTTGCCATCAGATTTAAAAAAACTAGCCGACCCAGCTCTCGAAATTCGAGTGCCAATTTATTTATTATTTATATATTTGGCAGTGTTTTCAAGCAAATTTATTAAATTAAATTTTATTTTATGTAATATGCAAAGTGTTCGACAGTGCAAAAACAAAAATGACCCACAGTGTGTAAATGCGTGTCTGAAGTATATTCTGCACATCTCCGTAACTGTGGCTTTCCAACCATATAAAATTTATCGAAATCGGTTAAATACTTTTGGAGAAAAGTGTACCACAAAAAACATGTTTGCCGTTTTATTATATGAATGATATCAATATACTATACCTAAAATATATACTAAACGAAAATTAATACTTTTCAAAAATATATTTAATCATCTAAATTCAATCAATCAACATGCAGAGTTCTAGCAACCATAGACAAAAAAGTCTGTCGCTAACTGGGCTCTCGAGCAGTTGGAAATTGAGCCCAATTTCGGTCGAAAAATTATATTCAGCGACGGGGCCCGTTTCTGGATGAATGAGAAAAATTGTCTCACGAGATGATCACAATCCACACGAGATCCAACAACCACTGATTGATATGAATTTTGGGCAGGTGGCATCATCGGTCTATATTTCTTTGGGAACGAAATTCGACAGGCCATTACTGTCAATTCCGAGCACAATTGGTGGATGCCAACCAATTTCTTTTGACCCGATTTGGATGATATCGACACCAAGGATATGTTGTTTTAACAGGACGGCATTACGTTCCACACCCAATTGAACATTTTGGACAATCTATTTCCGAATATGGTTATCTCACGCGGAGGTGATGTGAATCGGCCACCGAAATCTAACGCTTTAACCCCGTTAGACTTCTTCTTGTGGTTTTTTTTTTAAGTCACAAGTCTTCGCCTTTAAACCATTAATCACCGCTTACCTAAAAGTCAAGGAAATCAATTTAAACTATAGAGCTTTTTTTGATATTTAAGAATTTAAATTCCACTTTGAATTTTGGTTGGTCTTAAAGTAGGAACAGGATTTGGACACCTCGTTCAAGTCCAGTTGTTATAGTTATTTGTGTTGCTTCGTAAATAAGGTTTGCAGGATAAACATTTCCGAATTTTTGTATAGCATCGAATTTTGCGCAACAATAACTTCCGCTATGAGCATTTTGTTTGCTCGCAATAAATATTTCTAATATTTTCATTTGGTTTTAAATTTTGTTCACAAACTTGATTTTTGATTGCCTCGCAAAACTTTAATATGGTTCGCAAATTGATATTTCAATAATTTTTTTTTTACAGCTTTTTGCAAATCGAATTTTGAGACATTTTAGTTATATGAAAAAATTTTTAAGTTCGCAAAGTGACATTTTCGCAATACTTTTTCATATTTTGCTGACCAATAGCTTCCAATGTATGCATTTTTTACTTGCGACTTATAGGTACTATAAGGCAAGTTATGCATTCGGAAAAAAAATCGAACTCGAGATTTTGATCAAAGTTGACATTACGATGATAGCGAAGACCAAAAAAGTGGATTTCGCTATTCTGTATGTCTGTCTGTTCGACTACAGCTAAACGGCTCGGCCGATTTTCTTTAAACTTGGTAGGTATATGGGTTTGAATTTTTTTCCCCCGGATGTTTTTTTATATTTTTTTTTAAGAACAAAAATAACGGTACCTGCCATACGAATTTTTTTGAAATTTTATAAATATTTTTTTTTCTCAAAAACTGTACCACAGATTTTTTTTTTTTAATTCGAAAAATTTCATTGAGTTAAAGCTAGCTAATGGTTGAAAAAAAATTTCCAAAAAATTGTTATTTTCGGTACCCCCCTTGGAACCATTTTTTTGGTTTTTGATTTTCTCAGAAACGGTACAACGGATGTTGATCATTTTTTCTGCTAAAGGTGTCCATATGAATATTATTGTGAATTTAAGTTTTCAAAAAATAATTTTTTGGATTTTTAAAAAATATTTCAAAATTTTTTTTTTTGAAATCTCAATATTTCGAAAACCCCACGCTAAATTTTTAAACTTGAATAAATAAAGGTTTCTTAAATAATCTACATGAAATGAGAAAAAAAACTTATTTTACCTAAAAACAACGGTACCCTCCATATAAAAGTTAAAAAATGGTTTTCGAAAATCGTATTTTCCTCGAAAACGGTTCCGAGAATTTTGCTTACATTTTTTTCTTTTGATTAATTTTTACGATCTATAATTTAGTAAAAAAAAATTGAAATCTAGATATTACTGACTGTATCTACCATAGAACGATTTTTTCGAATTTGGAATTTTTCATTATCGGCAAAGCGGATTTGAATGAAATTTTTTATAGACAAGCTTCTAAGAAGTTAAAGAAACATTGCAATTCAAAACTTTAAAAAAAAATATTTTTTTGAATTTAAAAAAAAAATCTAGTTTTTTTTGGAAAATTCGATATATCAAAAACGGATCTATATTTTTTTTGTAGATTTAATTTTTATTCGTACATTAATAAACACTTTAAATTGGCGTTCCAAAATTTTTTTCTTAAAAATGTTTTGAAAATTTTGTATAAAAGCTTATTTTTTTAAGAAACCACTACAACGAATTTTAATTTTGTTCTTGCATAAACTAATTTTTGCTTAAAACACATGGCATCCTGTGCTTAGCTCCAACTGCTAAAGTAGTTGTTTTAGTTTTTTAAAAAATGAATTTTATCCTTAAGAACAGTTTTCTCTAATAAAATTCATTTTTGAAATTCTTAGTCCTTTACATAGGAGCAAGTCCGTGCGACCCAGTCGTACATTTTATTTTACAATCGTATTGTTATTTTGAAATTGTTCATTTAATATTTAATATAATTTCCAAATTTTTCACTTCGCAGTATTTTTGTATACCAAATCAGATTATTTTGCTACTATTTCAAAATGTTTTTTCTTTAGGTTTTTAGTAAGTTTTCTTTTAGTTTTTAGCAATACTAATCATAAGTTCTTTTTTAGTTAAAATGGTAAATTACTCAATTTAGAAAGCGACCATTTCGCATTGGTTTTTCTGCGATTTATAATTGATTTTGAGTACAGATTTTATATATACGAGTATTTGTCGCAATTGTTTTCCCTCCAAATAGCTATTTCAGAGTTTTTCAATTTATTTGGGTTGAAATTTCATCATTACGCAGCTTAAAATGAGCTACTCTTCCACTTAGTTAGTTTGTTAGATAAAGTGTATACATTGTCTTGCGAAGATTTCTAATTTTTGCAATAACGGTTTCAGATTTCTGATGAATCAAAATAAATTATGTTAGCTTGCTATATCGCAAAATTTGCATAAATCAACAAAACAAACTGCTGCATAAAATAATTGCAATAAAAATCTGCGAAATTATAATGCTACAAAATCCGATCATCATGTTGCGAAATAAAAGGCAAAGAAACAATTTTATACAAACATTTATTTAAAAAAATGTAAACAACTTTTGAGATTTGTCAGTCAGTTTTTTCATAAATAAGAAATATAAGAACGAAAAATTAATTAATCAATTCGATTGAATAAAAAAAAAATAGACACATTATATAAACTATATGGCAACCACGGTCGTTTACACGAGAAATCTCATATTTTGATGGTACGGGGTAGTTTAGTAAATTGCAGGTTTTTCACTTCAACAAGAAAAAAGAACACAGATTAGAAGAATAAAAAGGCGAATGGAGTGAAAGGAGGGACCTGCAGGGAGAGTATGGTGGTGTGTGATAATAAAACTAAGGAAAAGAAGTTAAATCAAAGGAAAATCTCAACTAGACATAACTACATATCAGAGACGCGATTCCAGATTCCATTTCTTCTTTTTATGGAATCAGTCAACTTTCATGTTGGTCGGTGCCCGTGCCCGTGCCCGGTAGAGAAGTAGGCACCTATATTTCTATCTAAAGGGAAAACTTTGTTTTACAAAATGAACAACAACAAAGCCCACAAAACCAACCAACCACAAGCAGAATCATGGGGAAACAAGGCTCTTGATTTCTGTTCTAGTTTTTCATCGAGTTTTTCCTTCTATTTTGTAATATATTTTTTGTTCTTGGTTTCGAATGGCAATCCGTCGTTGTCATTGTCGTCGTCGTCTCAGTCGTGGTCGACTAATGTTCATCTTGGACATTCCCAAGGAATCAAATCGAACTCATTTTCATCATCTAGCTTGGTCAACAGCACTCCACCTCACCTGGGCCCCGTATTCTTCAAATGAGAATCATCATCATCTTCGCATCTGCAACGTTATCCTGATGTACACCTAAGCAGGCTTCCCTGCTTAAATAAGAAGCCTGATGCGAGATCTTTGTCCATTAAATCATAGTGGTAGTGGCAGTAGCAACAGCGGCAGCTATCAGTCCATCACCCTTAGATAGAGTGATGAGGAAGAGAAGATAATCCTTGGTTGGAACGCGCGCGAGATTCCATAGCAAATGATTCTTGTCAAGCAAAAACAGCACAGAATACATGTTTGCTGGAAAAGTCAGCAACAAAAACACAAAAACACAATAACAACAACACAAAACTCGTGGTCAACATTAAACATGGAGTGAAGGTAGAAGTAACAAAAAAAAAAAAAAAAAAAAATGAGATAAATTGTGGATATTAATGGCGTAAGTAGAAAGAACAGCTTTTGTGTCACTACTTGACGACAAGTAACATGACACATTCTGTCTGATAACTGACAGTCATAATATCTTTGTGGATTGGTTTTTAACTTAGGCTTTGTAAAATCTGATTGAGAACATTTAGTTTAGGGAAGTTGGTAGGAAGAAGATTATATATATTTTGTCAGCCACGATGTATAAAAAACATGGTGTAAGGTGTCAGATTTAATGGTTATAGATGAAGCTTTGAGAATATTTTTATTTATGGATATGAAGATTTTAACTGGCGATAACAATCTATGACATATTAATGAAGAATATACTTTGCTAGAGTTGTATATTCGGCCCACTACATAATTTAATTCTTGAATTAAGTTCCATCATGACTTAATATCTCAGGTGAGTTCGACAATAGATAAACATCAAAAACAAATTCGACGAAACTGAGAACAGTTTTCTGTACATTTCTCGAAAGCTATAACTTCTATTTGAAAAAAAAAAAAATTACAAATCATAAACTTGTATATTATAGAAGGTTTTTCACAACTGGCGCAGGCAGATTTTGGCGGCCATGTTGTTTGGGTGACATCTGTCATATATTTTGTTTATTATTCAATTACTGATGCCAAATCAACATGTCAAGTACCACGAAAATTAATATTCGTGAGTCCAAACGTTGCCTATGTTGCTCCCATTTTACGACAGTAAACATGGTGGCCCTTCACAGTCGACTCTTTAACGTTTGATGGTCAAATTTAAGTTCGGTAATATATCAGCCAATATTCGTACGTGAATGGAACATAAGATTGGCCAACAACAGTCCGTGAAAGTGTGGAGCATAACCGGAGGTAGTCGATTTCTCGTCGTGCACAAGAACTCGGCTTTTCGGCAGACTTAAACTTGGTGAATTTTGCGACTTAGGACTTCACTCGTACAAGAGCTTCAAGTAAATGACAGTATACAACGCCGTCCCTACACAAGATGTTCTTTTTTAAAACAATTTCTGTTGGTTAATTGTGTCTGTGAGTGTACTAACATAAGTCACGTTTTTGAGCAAATTTTAACAGTAAAATCAAAAGTGAATACAGTTTAGGTCAGCAATGAGAGAGAACAAAAAGTTAATTTTAATTAATTGTTGAAATGTTGAGAGTTTAGATGGCGCTTAAGTCAATTTGGGAAATTCGAAATGAAGCACTGATTTTAAAATTCAACAAAAAAAAATGCACAACTAGGTCGCACGAAGTTCTTATGTTAACGACTAAGAAGTTCAAAAATGAATGTTATTAGAGAAAAACTTTTCATAAGCATACAATTAATTTTTTAATAGACTAAAACTGTAGTTCTTGGAGCTTAAAACAGGATGCCATGTCATTCAAGCAAATATTAGCTCATGCTAGAACAAAAATTATAAGTCTGTACTGGTTTTTAAGAAACATAAGCTTTTATGTACAAAATTTTGAAAGCATTTTTAATTTTTAGTACGCCAATTTAAATATTTTATTATTGTTCGAATAATAATTAAATTTACAAAAAAAAAATTATTGAGCCGTTTCTGAGATATTGAATTTTCAAAAAAAAAATATTTTTTTTTTCTCAAAAATTCAAAAATACTTTATTTTTAAGTCTTGAAATACAATGTTTTTTAAACTTTTTAGAAGCTTCTCTATAAAAAATTCCATTAACATCCGTTATGTCGATGATGAAAAATTCTAAATTTGAAAAAATGGTTCTATGGTAGGTACAGTCAGAATAATATCTTGATTAAAATTTTGTTTATTAAATTATAGACCGTAAAAATAATCAAAGGATTAAAAATTTAAGAAAAATTCTCGGAACCGTTTTCGAGAAAAATACAATTTTCGAAAACCATTTTTTAAAATTTGTATGGAGGGTACCGTTATTTTTAGGTAAAATAATTTTTTTTCTTACATCTTGTAATTTATATTAAGAAACTTTTATTTTTCAAATTTAAAAAAAATAGAGCATGGGGTTTTTGAAATATTGAGTTTTGAAAAATAAATTTTGAAATTTTTTTTAAAAATCCAAAATAAAAAATTAGAAAATTTTAATTCAAATTAATATTGAAACTGCTGGGGAGCTTTAACATAAAATAATGATCAAAATCGGTTATACCGTTTTTGAGAAAATCAAAAAGCAAAAAAATGGTTGCATGGGGGATACCAAAAATAACAATTTTTTGGATTTTTTTTTTCAACCATTTCCTAGCCTGTAACTATATGAAATTCTTAGATTTATTTTTTAAATCTGTGGGACAGTTTTTAAGAAAAAAAATATTTATAAGACTTCGAAAAAAATCGTATGGCAGGTACCGTTATTTTTAGTCTTAACAAAAAAAAAGAAAAAATCGTGTGGGGGGGATTAAAAATACTATCTACCAAGTTTAAAGAAAAGTAACGGAGCCGTTTAGGCTGTAGTCGAAAAAACGGACAGACAGAATTGCGAGACCCACTGTTTTAGTGTTTCGCTGTCATCGTAGTGTCAACTTTGATCAAAATTCCGATTTTTTTCCGAATGCATAACTTGCCTTTTAGTACCTATAAGTCGCAAGTAAGACACTGACTTTGAGAGTGAGCATATAAGCATTTTATTTAATTTTAATTTCTGGGCTGGTTATAAGTTTCACCAACAAACTTTCCAAGATTTAACGAACTTAGGTTTTTACTATGATATTTACCAGAAATATTAATAATTTATTCATTCCGACATTTTGAAGAAATGTCACTCTTCGTGGCCACATGATTTGACTGCCTTACTTAGCCTAGATCATGAGGAGCATAATTTCTTCAAAATGTCCGTGGTTCATACTATTGAAGGTTTCGTTAATAACAATTTTTGGAAACAAAAAAAAAAACACTTATTAACAAAAAGTTGTTGATCCTTTATTAAAGTCTGTGGAACGTTTTTGAGAAAAATAAAAAGATTATCTTAAATAGCTAAGAAATGTTGTATAACATGTAGATACTGTTATTTTTGACATGTCAGAGGAAATTTTGTAAGGAAGTTTTGAAAGAATCAATTCATCATTTTAGGTCAAAGCCAATTTTTCATCTTCCATAATATCATCTTTACACGGAGGTTGCTACGTAAGTCCTGAGGCAAAGCAACACCATTGTGAAAATGCCAAGTTTGAAATTGTCAGAGCAAAGTTTGACATTTTTAATGATAATCTTATTTAGAAAGTTTTCTCATACGAGTGCTATTTGTACAGTAAACGGATATTTGAAACATTTATCTTGGTCAAAAAATGGAATTAAATTGTGAACATTTTCGTGCAATAATTTTCTATGATTTTCGACTTGGAGGAGTCAATGAATAATTTTGGGGTTTAAGTGCACCTTTAGATAGGTATTGTGTCCCCGTCTACATCTGAGTAAGATCAATCTCACTGCACCCCTTCCTTCAGATTTGCTTATTTGAGAAACTTAATCAACTATAGGGAGTATTTTCAGAGATTATAGTTCACTCTCTTCTATTTGGTGATGTCTCAGATACCTGTCTCTAAACCTGTAATTATCAGTAGTTTATTCCTGCTTAGTCGGATACAGAATATAAAGCGTTCTTGGCTGTAGCTGCCATGAAACATTTTGGCATATCTCAGTTAAGCAAGTTCTATCTATATTTTGTATCGTAGGTATGGCATCGTCTTCCGTTTTGATTCTATTATTTATCATACTCTTTTCTATTCCGCAGAGCTCAAGCCCCGTTAAATGTGGCGTGTCCCTATTTAAGCTAAAGATTTTACCTCTTCATTCGACGTGGATTAAGGCAACAATAGTGTGCCCATCAACTCGCTTTGACTTTTGGTAATGCAGCACCAGCTCGACCTCCCGTGTTTCGCTGGTTTGCCGAATTCAATCGCGGTCGCAATTTGCTATAGGACGAACTTCGTGAAGGTGAGATTGAGGCATGGGTGACCATAAGTTCCGACTGCATATATTCAGTATTGTATGAAAAAAAGATTGTTCACGTTGGAAACCGCATAATTTGACAATCGCTCAAAAAAATGCCTCGTGTCGATTGATGCCTGGAAATGTTAAAAAAAATCGAGTGCGGTTTTTGCAACGACGTCTTTAAGATCTTGACATGCCATGAATTCTGAATCTACATATGTTTAGAACCTGCAAATAAACAACATTGAATTGTAATTGGTCTTTCAAGACGTGCTAAGACCAAGCTAAGTTGTTACGGCACGAAACAAATAGTAGCCTTTTTTCAGAATAAACATGTCTACAAAGTGTCACTGAATCGATCGTTTAACAATCGATTACGAAAATGATCGGATCATTTCAATCAATCGATCATTCGATCATTTTTATTTCACTGAAATGATTCAATACTGTTGCTATTCGATTTTAATTTCGATTTCGATGATAAGATTAACTTGGTGTTGGTTTTGATAGTTCTCACAAAATACTCTATTATTGTAAGCCATAAATTGCCAAATAACATCGAATGATGGCTACTTTGTACATGGATTAAAAAGTGTCAAAAAATTCAAGAAAAAGAAATTTTATTTGTTGCTCCGAAAAAGAGCAATTTTACGGCTTTCGGCTAACATTTGGTACGAAATACTATTTGTACGTCAAAACTGAATTCGTTCTCTATTTGTCAAGTCATAAACTGTCAAATTCCATCAAAGGATGGCTACGATGTCGATGGATTAAGAAACTCTAAAAATCCACATTAGACATACCGGACTCTGATACATCAAATAGCATCAGTTCAGCCCAACAATTGTTTTTGCGGCCTACAACATCAACAACCAACCCAATCAATCATGTTCTTAAATGCCGAGTTCAACCCAGAAATTCCAGTCCACCGTCCATTTGGCGTTCATAGTCCACGTTGATTGAATCGGAACAAATGGAATCAAGTAAATCATGGTAAATCGAGTCAACTGATATTGAAAATCGAGACCCATTGAAATGATTGAGATTGAAATAGAAAATCGAGAATCCAGAATCGAGAATCATCTAAATGATTGAGATTGAGATCGATTAAAATGATTGATTTCGATAATCAATACATTTCGATGATCGGATCAAAAATATCGAATCAATCCTGATTGACACAGCTCTAAGTGACAGATCATCCACCGTACAGTCCTGTTTTAACACGCAATTATTTCTTTTAGTACGGCAGATAAATGCCAGGGTCGACATTTTTTCGACAGCTTAAAAAGCGGTTGATATTTTCAAAATCCATGTTTTGGATATACCTCAATCAGAGCGGAAAAACTGCTTTAAAAATTCGTTCAAACGCATGCAAAAGTGTTTATCTTCTTCTTGGAAAATATTTTGGAAAACAATAAAGTCATTTTCGTTTAAAAACTCGTATTTTATTTAGAAATTCTCATCCCCATCAGGTGCAACTGTCTAGTCGAGTTTTTTCTAAAACACTCTTGAAAAGTTGCACTGATTTATTAACTGTTCAAAAAACCTCCTAAAAAAGAGAATCTTTAAGAGGAACACTTAGGAAAAACTTGACGCAAATTATTGTCCCAAGTACACAGCCTGAGAAAAAACCGGGTGGAATCCGCGCGAGTAACATTCTGCAAGTTAGCTTTTATATAGCGAAATAAAACCTCTCCAGCGTGCGTATCTCTCAGACGGCACGCAAGTGAAAGAGTTTTCGGTAACCCAATTTTCTTTCTAGATTGGTATTGACTACTGGACAAGATAAGAAGACAATTTCCGTGTTTTCTTCGACTTTTCATATTTTAATTATCAATGTATGGCCAGTACAATTTTAGAGCGTTGTTCTAGGGTAAATGGCAAAATATACTGAGCACATACATATGTAAATCTCCTACCAGGCGGTGTCATATTTACTGTCACAAAAACTTAAAAATAAGTACTAGACATAAATTGCAGCCGAGACCACTCTTCACCAATGAGCCTCAGTAAGTCTTGAAGTTCTTCATTTCCATACTGTAAAGTTTGGCGAAACTGAAATTTCTATAATTTTATTTGAAATCAGGAGAAACTCTTAACATCATTCAAACTTCGTATGTGAAAAGCTGCATTCCATTTTTACGGCCTTTCTAATTTGTTTTTGAAAACTAGACCAAGCACTAATGATGATTCGGATAAACACCCCTAAACACGCTCATAATTTCTCATAGATCGTTAATTTTACAATCCAAACCTATGGTAGAAGCAGTCCTTAATTTGATTCTCGCCGTTCTGAAAATGTCCCTTAACCCCGCCTTTTCAGCACTCATTGACTAGATTAAAAATTTTCCTTTTAAATTTATTCCTTCTTCATTGTGGGTTCGGCTTGAAAAATTAAGCTTAAACACATTAAAGTGAATTTATGATGTCAACCTTTCTTTGACACTAACGATCCTTTAAATCATGTTTTGACACATGGTGACAATATTTTTCGAGCCAAACAAAACGAATCATCGCAGTTCCTGCGGTCGCACTAAATCAAACTAACAATGTCACTTAAACCTTACCTATACCTTTGGAACTACGAGTATATACATAAGTTAATGACTATCACACTTTAACCTTTGCTAATAAATTCAGCATTTTAATGAGTCAGCCTATAAAATTTGACAAATCACCGACATTATTTGAAGAGGGGGGCCTCACAAAATTCTCAGAAACTTTTGTAGCACTCGGCGTCATCAGTTGGAATTAAGGAGAAAACCTACAATCGATGATGGGTTTCGTTTGAAAATGTTGAAAGGTTTGCCATTGGCACTATGATGGTTCCAGGAAGAATAACAACGACATCCACATCGAGTCGTACTGTTTACATACATTTTGCACCAGCATCATCGGTATCAGCATCAGCAGTTGAAGTTCTGGACTTGGACTCCGGCTGGAGTTTGTTTGTGAAATAAAGATTTGTTTACATTTGCATCCTGTATGGTGTATGGACTAGTGACAGTCTTTCGTCTTCAATTGTCATATCGTCTCCATCATCTTCATCGTCGTCATCGTCATCAGAACTTCAGAAAGTATCTTTTGCTTTTGCGGATGTGTCAAGGGAGAGTTGCTGGATTGTTTACTGTTTACTGTCACAGAGTGTCAGCATTTGGAAAACAGAAACGGGTTCAGTTTGTTGTTTTGACCAACAGAGCGCACAAAAGACTACCGGCCGACCGACTTCTTCGTCTGTTTCTTCTGCAGTGTGCGGATTTAATTCATTCTGATTGAATTACTACCGAAAATGCTTCGTATGCAAATTAATTTCGTTCGTCGCATCGTAAAGAACATCTGAACATCTCCTACCCGACCTACCCACCGACCCGAAATTCAAACTCTGAGCATTTCCCAAAACCCATAACAACTACCGTCTACTGGGAACCGACCGACTTGACAGCTCTCCTCCAATAGTAGCTGTTTATGTAAACACATTCCCCAACTGCAGCCAGATGGGGACCTTGCTTCAATGATGGTTTCCAGCTGACAACTTGTATCTGGAAATCTAATTAAAATCGATTCTTGTCAGTTGAGTTGGTAAACGGGTTGAGACGGGCTGAAGGACCCGACGACAGACCAAATATATAATCAGAAATTGTAACAGCTTCTTTGAAGTTCTGTGTTTTGTTGATCGAGTGTGGAATCTGTGAGTAGGTGGACTCAAGAAGTTCAATGCAAGTAATCGAAATTGTGTGGGAATTCGTTCGTTCTCCAAATCTAAGCCAAACACACATTTTCTTCTTTTGGGTGAACTCGTGAATTTGAGTTTTTATGGTTTGATTTAAAATTCATTACGTGCATTAATCGAAACATTAAAAAAGGGTAAATGTGCTTCATCTTGATCGATCACGTAATTGCTTAATGGGTTGTATCTTTTTATAAGTGCGTCGATGTGGGTTCTAACTGGTGTCTTTTTTGTTTTCTGTTTTTATTGTTTTCAAGACATAACTTTTCGGCTTGGACTAGATAATTTAAATGACAAATTCGGCCATTAACTTTTGGGTACAAAAATAATAAAAGCAAAATCGTTAAGAAGTAGGTGAGAGAATTTTATTGGCTATTTGGGCTCGAATTTACATGAAACAGAGTGCTTTTGAATATGACAAAATCAAATTACTCAATTTTTTATTTGTTTTTACGACTTACAACTTTGTATAATTTTTTTTTCTAGGGTTTTGGGTTTGAAGAGTTTTTAAATCACTTTAGGTTTAGGTCAGAGAAGTTAATGAATCGCGAGGGCCATTTAAAATGAACTCGAATCAAGTTGATTAACAAACATTTTATTAACTTGGAAATATTTAAGTGTTTGTGCTACAAAAATTGAAACACGTCGTTGGAAAAATAAAAAACAAAAAAAAAAAATAGAATAAAAGATTTGTTCGGAGCAAAACCAAAATTTGAATGAATATTAAAGACTAGTTTTGGTTTTGGTAATTTAAGTATGGCGTGATTTATATATTCATATAACGACAGCTTATAAAAAGAATAGTGATAAGGATTTTATGGTTCTACCTTAAGTGAAATAATATTCGAAATAATATTCCAAGAAAAAAGTATGACAGGATTGTACCTTGGAGCATATCTTTGCCAGAACTTGCGTATGAATAAAATTCAATTCAGTTTCGAAAATTCATTTATTTGAAAACTTTTATCTTACTTAAAATCAAAAGTTATTATAGCTCATAAGGGCGTCTTGCTTATCCCTTGTATTCCTTTTACTGAATAAATTTATCAGCTTCGAAAACCCGAGGTAATATTATTTGTGGAAGATGATGTAACTTAACAAGGCTGATTTTGCCTGAAAAACAAGAAATTTAAGGGTGTTTTTTTTTTAGAGGCGGAGAACTTTAAATTGGCAACACTGTTTTCTGAGAAATCGGATTTGAAAGTTCTCGGTTGTTTTGAGTTAGTTTGTTTTGGAAATTTACTTTCAACGCCGGAAAACCGTTCAAATTCATTTCGAAAAACATGGTTCAATTCGAGAAACGCATTGGGCGTTATGGTGCTGTGATGGTCGTTCAACAGAGCGACTAATTCGAGAAGCTATGAATCGTTTTCGCAATACGTTCACTCTTAACGATAATACGCATGCCGTAAAACGTCAGTGCGCACAGAAGAAGCGATGATGACCGAAATGCGTCAGTTCGTCAACGAGCTCAACAATTAAACTTATGCCCATCCACTGTATTGAAAATTTTGGGTTGGGTTCGATATCCGGCTTTTTATAATCCCGATTTTTATAATCCCGCTTTTTAAAATCCCGTCTCTTATAATCCCGTTTTTTATATTTTTTTTAATGTAGGTATAAGGCGTTTATAATACTTAAATATAAATATTTAAAAAACGAGCTTGGCGGGATTTAACGGGATAAGTCGGGATTTTTAAAAGCGGAATTATAATAGATCAGGATTTTGAAGAAGCGGGATTTTAAAAAGGCGGTATTTTGGAAGGCGGGATTTTAAAACTTTTTTTTCGGGATTTTCGAAAAACGGGATTTTAAAACGCGGCATTCCGATACAAAAAGATACAAAAATTTTCTTTCCAAAAAAGACCCCCCCGACGGGTTTCACCTTGTCGTGGTGGGGGGGCTTACGTCTATCCTCCTGCTGTTGAGCATAAGCAGGAGGTATTAGGCAACTAAGAAAACCCAAGAGTCAGGGAGATAGGGACAGTCAGGATTGGAGACGATATGAGATGGTTAGGATTCCGGGGATATGCCTAGCCGGAAACCTAATGCATCTCGTAGTAGCTGGTCTTGATTGGATAAGTATGGTGGGACCGTAGGGTCTCTGGTTGCAGCGACAGCCAGGGGTCTGAAAGTCTTACCATAAAAAGTGTGTGTGTGTGCGTTGGGTAAAATTGGCATGGTTCTCTTTGGGTCACATAAACCAATGAGAACCTTTTGATTTGATCTTGATGGTAGTGTTATGGGTGGGACTGTGGATTTTCGACTGGGCATACAGTTGGGGGTCCTAGGTCTCACCCGGGTCTGGGGACTGAGTCTGGTGTGACGTGTGTCACGTTAGTACAAGAGGTGTCAGAGTGTGTCCGATGTGTCTAATTGGTTGTTTGAAGTGTGCTGCTGCTGGAATACTGTCGAAGGTTGCTTACTATATACATGAGGCTTGGTGGCATGTCTCCAGGGTGTACCATGCGTAATTCCCAAGCGATCGTGTGGTAAGTGATTTTGATGGTGGTTCCGGTGGTTGGTACATGGATAATGATTGGTTGGATGCATCGGATGTGGCGAAGTTCCTCGGCTGATCGTAACCAGCTGGAGTTCTTCAAAAAAGATAAGGACGTGTGTCGAGGAGTGCTTAATGTGCAAGAGGTGTCAGAGACTTGGGGGTTCCGGGTACTTGTACCTGGCGTCCTACGTTAATAGCGTGAAGTGGACCGTCGTCCAGAGTTCTTCGGAACAAAGACCGGGGCGTCACCCGTGTGTACCGTAAGGGGATCAAAAGACAGGAGCGTCTCTCCTTGCTCACCAACTGGTGGCTAAAGACAGGGGGGTCTTTCCTTGATTGCCGTAAGGTGAACTAAATAAGACTAGGATGTGCATGAGTTGTTCGTTGACCGCCCTCAGCTTACTTTTCTCAATATGTGCATCCTAGGGTTGTCAGGCCCAGGGTTTTGCAGTAACCTATCTGGAAGTGACTAGTTCTATTCCGTGTTTCCGAAGCTGAGTAGGAATTAGGTTTTGTCCTCTTTTCCGTTTTCGCCTAGGAAGGAATAGACGAAGTTGCGAGGCTCCACCGGTAGCCTTATACTGGTACCACGGGTGATAGTGCCCGGGATTTTGAGAACAATAGTGCACATCTTCGGGTGTGTCAGTTCTCTTTTTCCTGCTATCTTGAGGTCGGCCCCCTAGTGGGAGATCGTGGTGGCGTGGTTTACTCCAAATGCGGAAACGAATGGGATTCAGGATTCTTTTCTTGGATTCAAGAGGCGTTGGTAGGTCTCGACTTTAAACAAGAGGTGTGCATATGCTGCAACATATCACAACTTTGTTACCGAAGTAGCTTGCTACGGAGGGGTTAATGGCTGGGACTAAATCTGGCTCCAATGGTGGTAGGCCACCCGTGGGGTCAAGGCGTAATAGCTAGGTATCCACGTTAAACAAGGAACACTACTTTCCAAAAAAGTCAATTTCACGGATATATAGGTATTAAAAACATTTCTCTGTGTTTGTTTCATTTCAAATTCAAGTTCTCCGTCTCTATAACAAAAACACTATTTCTTAAGTAAATTTACGCGGATGTGATAAAGTTATTGTTGTGTTTCGGTAAATTTAGCTTTTTAACAAGATATGTATAAATTGCGGAAAACATAGTATATAGAAGAAGGTCTATATTACAATATACGAGTACATATGAACAATTTATTATGAGCTGAGATCTTATGTACGAAGCTAGCTTAGTAGTGTAAGTGAAAAGTAAATTTACACAAATACGCGATCGGGAAAATATCTCATTACTTGAAAATCTTTAATAAATCCGATTTCACTGAAAGCGGACAACGAAAAACGTGATTTTGGAATCTGTTCATCTTATTTTCGTTCTTAACATTACTTACTAAAGGGGTTTTCATCTGTGAAGCTATATTTATTGGCTTTGAAGGTTTTGGCAAGAAATGGTGTATGATTTTAAATGAAACAGTAAAATGGATGTTATTTTCCGTTACGAAATAGATTTTTTTTTTGGATAAGAGAGTATTATCAGAATTTAAGATTTCAAATCTGTCGGTCTGTATGTCTTTACCTCGATCTACATCCTAAGCCACTGGACCTATTTTCTTCAAACTCGGTACTTAAGGGTCTTCGGTGATTCCCTAGAGGGGAAACTGCATTTTTTTTTAGCTCTAAAACTAACGGTACCCCCATACACCCGTAATGCATAATCTTATTTATCTCGAAAACGGCTCTAATGATTTTGATAAAAAATAAGTAATATTATAGACATGGATTATATTTTGGTAACAAAAAATTTTGGGGGAAATGTTATTAATAATACCTGTCACAGAACCGTTTTTTTTTTGTTATTTTCGACTTTCTCATTAACGTTTTTAACAATTTTAACCAAAAATTTTCACCAGGAGCCCCCTTAAGTTTACAATAATATTGTATATAAAAATATTCGAAAAAAAATATATTTTTTTTTTGTTTTTTGCAAAAAAAGAATTATATTTTGAAAAAGCAATATCTTGAAAACGTGTGAACGATTATTTTTTGAAATAAAATGATTATTAAACTTTGTTTGCATAAATTCACTCTTTTCCGGTAATTCCATGCATTTGAACATTTTCATCTCATTAAATCCATGTTTTATATTTATAAAATGTATTTAAAATTCCAAAGTACTTTTACATAAGAGCAAGTTCGTGCGATCCAGTCGTGCATTTTACTTTTTTTTTCACTTAGTAAAACAGTAATTCAAAAACAAAAATTGGATGACTAATTTTGCGCCAGCTTCCTCAAATTCAGTTTTCCGAAAATATTTGTTTAAAACCAAAAAAAAAAAATAAAATGCACGACTGGGTCGCACGAACTTGCTCCTATGTAATAGTCTAAGAATTTCAAAAATGAGTGTTATTAGAGAAAAACTGTTCATAAGCATAAAATTATTTTTTTAAATGACTAAAACAACTTCTTTAGTAGTTGGAGGTAAAAATAGGATGCCATGTGATTCAAGAAAATATAGGTTTATGCAAGCACAAAAAATATGTCTTTGTGCTGGTGTCTTAAAAAAATAAGCTTTTATGTAAAAAAATTTTAAAACATTTTTAAAAAAAAATGTTGGTATGCCAATTTAAAGGTTTTATTATTGTTCGAATAAAAATTAAATTTGCAAAAAAAAATATTGAGCTGTTTTCGAGACATTGTATTTTCGAAAAAAAAAAAATAGTTTTTTTTTTCATAATTCAAAATAAAATATTTTTCTTAAAGTTTTGAAATGCAATGTTTTTTAAACTTTTTAGAAGCTTCTCTTTAAAAAAATTTCATTAAAATCCGTTATGCTGATAATGAGATATTCAAAATTTTAAAAAATCGTTCTATGATAGATATAGTCAGTAATATCTTATTTTAAAATTTTTTTTTATTAAATCATAGATCTTAAAAATTAATCGAAAGAAAAAAATATAAGCAAAATTCTCGGAACCGTTTTCGAGAAAAATATGATTTTCGAAAACCATTTTTTAACATTTGTATGGAGGGTACCGTTATTTTTGGGTAAAATAAATTTCTTTTTTTCATATCTTGTAGATTATATAAAAAAAACTTTTATTTATCAAGTTTTAAAAAAATCGAGCATGGGGTTTTCGAAATATTGATTTTTTTTTTTTAAATCCAAAAAATTATTTTCGGAAAATTTTAATTCACAATAATATTCAAACTAATGGGGACCTTTAGCAGAAAAAAAATGACGAAAATCCGTCGTACCGTTTTTGAGAAAATCAAAAACCAAACAAATTTTTTTCAACCATTACCTAGCTTCAACTCAATGAAATTTTTCGAATTTTTTTTTAAGAAAATCTGTTGGACTGTTTTTGAGAAAAAAAAATATTTATAAAATTTCGAAAAAAATTCGTATGGCGGGTACCTTTATTTTTGGTCATAAAAAAAAAAAGAAAAAACATCCGGGGGGAAAAAATAAAACCCATATGTACCAAGTTTAAAGAAAATCGGACGAGCCGATTAGCTGTAGTCGAACAGACAGACAGACAGTCAGAAAGACAGACGGAATTGCAAGACCCACTTTTTTGGTCTTCGCTATCATCGTTATGTCAACTTTGATCAAAATCTCGAGTTCGATTTTTTTTTCCGAATACATAACTTGCCTTATAGTACCTATAAGTCGCAAGTAAAAACTAAGACTTCAACAAGCTCAAAAGCGTGCGAATTAGATCAATTTTCAACAGTGGCTCTAGTGTTGGCTAATCATTCTCCCATCTCCGTTTCCGATGATAGGTAAGGTAGCTACTCATCAATTGTTAAAATTCAGGAAACCGTCTCAGGCAGGAAATTAACATGTTTTGCATTTGGACAGTCAAAAATTCGTTAAAACGAATCCGAAAATTGGAATTTCAAATTTATCTGCAGGCATAAATCAGACATCAGCAGCAACTTTGGCGGCAGCACCAGCAACAACACAGCAGCCTGTAGTCTTTGGTTAATTTTTTTTCGTATCTGTCTGTTTGTTTCATCTTCCCAAAATTGTTGTTAGTATTTGGAGAACAAGTCAAGTTTCATTGTGATTTTATTTGGTTGTTTTTGAAATAAATTTCGGGGTGCTGACAGGCGCTTGTGTTCAGACCTAGCTTTTGTTTTGTTGCCGCGTTTGGTGTGGTTTTTGGAATATAACCACAAAATAAAAAAAAATTGACAACCAAAATGATGCATGGCTTAATTTGGAAACATTGTCGGAGGCTTACATTTTTGGGGTTTTGTTTTAGCAAACATACACACATTTGTGTATAAACTATACAGCAAACTCTGTGCTAATTAAGTTCTTAGTTTTCAGAATTGTTGGCGGTTGACAACCTTGTCCGGAATACAAAAGCCAGAAAATTTACAAATTAATGCGAATTCAAAGGTTTGTGGCGGGATTAATTGTTTGATTTATATTCGAGCCTGCAACAACAAAAAAGGTGGGTGTTAACGACCGGTTTGTTGTGAGATCGAAGACCCGCTCTATCAAGTGATAAAGCTAAGTAGACATATCGTTAGTGGGGGCTCTATCTGATGTAGATGGTTTTTTTTATCTCTCGTAATGATTGAGAGACTGAATTAATCATGATTAGGAATCCTCAATGAATAATTATACGAAATTAAATGAGCAGTACAAGAAATCCAAACATGGAAAATGGTGTCCAACATATTAATTTTAGCATTGACTTTTATACATCTCGGCTTGTGGGGCTGCTTTGATGAACATCAACTATCGCTCTAAGAAGAGCAGGTTTTGTTTTTTGTTTTTTGTTTTTTGTTTTTTGTTTTTTTTGTTTAAGTTGTGGCGGCTTGTAATTTGAAGGAAAATATGATAGATATATGTAGATTCAAAGGTGTCGGAATTTTAAAAGTTGAATGTAATCACCGAGAAATCATATCGATAAATTTTGAATAAAACGTAGACACAGCCTTGATACATTAAAGATGTGCGTCGAGGAATGTGAATAAGGTTTGTTTCTGTTATTTTTTTTTTAATTGGTAAATTAAAAAATGTGGCCTTTTAAAATTGAAGATTAAAGGCCAAAAAGTAAGGGAGTCGTTGATTTTTTATGAAACGTTTTTTTCAGTATGTAAGTATACTTTTTTGTGAACTGATAACTATACGAGTACATACATATGTTGGTACAAAAAGTTTAACCTGAGACAAAAAATTCTTAAGACTTTAATGCTCAAAATTTTAAAGTCTACACCACTTTTTCTCTCTAACAGGAATTGAAATTAATTCGGTTTTTAAACACATATGAATGTGGCGAGGAACCGGAAGATCTGGAGGGGTTTAACAAAATATTTTTTAGCTGCCTTAGACTTTGGATATCTATAATATCTAATTAAAGGCCTTTTCGCAAATTTGCAAATTTTACGAACAAACTTTTTTTTTTTAATTTCGATCTACCTAAAAATAAAAGTTTACTAGTAGTTCCCTGTTGCTTAACTTCTGCCGCCAATAATTGCCAAAAAAATAAGAATTTGCATATTTCCTATACGTTTGCGGCCCAAGGTAAATTTTTCAAAGCATAAAGTTGGAAACGCTTTTTCGATTTTCTAAAAATAAAAAAATGGGTTACGTTATGTAAATTTGAATTCACACAGGTTTAAGACGTTTCAGCATAAGACAAATTGATCATCAGAAAAATTGAAGTCAGTAGTATGAAAGAGCGGGCTTAGAAGTAACAAGGGTAAGAACTATCAGCTAAGAAAACTGGGTTTCACTGAAAATTGAGAATAGCGTTGAAACTCCTTTTCCCCACAGCTGACGCATTAGCACGTACTTCACATATTAATTGGAAACCATCGAAGGGGGCTGCTCCCAAAAATTCGCAGGTTTGTAACTTTTTTGTATTTCCGAACTCATTTTTCACAAGAGAAAGATACAATTCCGGATATTGGATAGGTTAAGCTTGTGTATCTATTTAATACATGTATTACCTTGTTTTGATTCATAGTGGGGCTTGTTGTAACATTTTCAAAACTAGTCTTGTTTAATTTTTTTATGAAACGAGAGAGACTGTAAATGTCTTAATTAGATCAATAAGTAGATCACTAGGTTCCTCATTCCAAGATGGAGTCTACGTCTATTGGATAGATTAAAGCGTGTAAATAGTAGATGAGGAAATTCTTTAATTTCTTTCTCAGCCATAAAGCTTCTGCAAAAACCGTTTGAATAAACGCCAAGCTAGCTCCGTTGTCCGGTCATGACACCAATTACGGAGCAGATGTGGAATCGAATTGGAGATATTAAACACTTAGTGCGTTTGAGATCAAGCACTGTCTAGATCTGTTTTGTCATCAAACAGGCGGTTCAGTTATTCCGATTTAGGTTTGTTCTCCCTGTAGCATCTTGTTTCAGCATGCAGCCATGGTAAGCCTTTATTAGCTTTATTAGGTAATATTGGTAATGTTCCACTTTTGGTGCATTTATCAGCCTTAGAGTTCCTTTGAATGTCCCTATGTGTTGGCACCCAACACATAGGTCAATATTGAACTGCTACGCCAGGTCTGTTAAAGAGTTCACAGAGGTCGAGTCCAGAGATTTCATATAGCCGCTTGACTATCAGAGAAGATGCGGATATCAGTTGCTGATAACACATTTTTTTTTAAACCAAGACAGGACTTCTTTAATGGCCCTAAATTCCGCATGAAATACGCTAATATGATAAGAAAGAAAGACATAATTTAAGTGTATCAGAGTATACACCCCCACAGACCCCATCATCAGTTTCTGATCTGTCTGAATGTGACTTAGAAGTTTTTGCCGAACTGTAGTTTTGTGACTTTAAAGTGATTCGAATGAGTTCAGAATTATGGAATGGCCAATTTCGTTATTGATTCATTGTGAAGAGGGCTTTAGGCGGGCGGCTAAGCTTGCCGCGGTTTGTTTGCTGATAATATCGAGGGGTGGCAGATGGGACAGAAAGTCTTGTAAGGCAGAAGGAGTCGTTCGTTCCGCTTATTAAAAAGCAAGATAATCCATGGACTTTGCTTAGATTGTCACAATTTAGAACCTTTTCGAGAGTGGCACACTGTACTTCTACACCATATAAGTAAGGATCGGTGGGAATACCGATATGAATACAACCAGTGGCAGTGAGTAATGCGGGGTCGGAGGCCCTAGAAGAGTGCCATTATGGCTTAAATTTGTATCTTAAATAACACCGAAGTGTTGTGCTTCATATGAAAAAGCTTGTGGAATACCTTTGACAGAAGGAGAATCTACTTGAGGATTTACTACTAGTCCACACCGCTATGCTCAATTTGTAAGCTTTGCATTTATGTTAAATTTATATTTGATTTGATAAATTGAAGAAAGCTATATTTATTTTATTAAAGCGAAAGTAATTTTTTTTTTGTTAAAAATAAATGAAAATTTTCGTATGTTATCATTTTATATGAAAGTTTTTATAATACACATTCTATATAGGTACTACTGAATTTAATCAGCCATGAAGAAGACTTAGCACTATTTAATTGGACTGCATAAATCATTTTATATAATTCTTCCTACAATTTCCGCTCAAGCGGACAGGGTACTCTCAAGTACATATTTCATTTAAAAAAAAGGAAGAAACATGTTTCTAAAATTGTTCCTATCGACCTAAGTTTTTTAAGAAATATCTGTCGGTCCTAAAGTGAACTATTTTGAAACAAGGATTACTTTACTCTCACCCCAAACATTCTAGAGGACATGAGTTCCAAAAGTTAATTAATCTGAAAGAAAAAACTTTAATTCATCTTATTCGTACATCATCGATGTGTAGGAGTAAACCAAATTACATTTCCATGATACACTCTGTGTCTTATACAAAGTCTGTGTCCACGTCTTTATACACTTGACCTTGGTTCTAAATCTTCAGTATATGGACCGATTAACTTTCTCTTAATAAAAACATCACTCACGACTCTCGATAATTACATACCATTAACCACATACCATAGGTTTCAGACCTCCTTTGTTTTGTTGGAACTTTTGTTCAGGTCCAAACAAAATCGAAGACCAACAACAAAAAAAGAAAAAAAATAAATACAAAATTTCGTTAATTATCACGAAATCGCAACATGAAGTAGTACATCAGCTAAACACAGCATCACCTGTCTCATAGCCGCTGCTTAAGGCTGCGCCACCATTTACCTACTTTGGCATTCAACAGCGGCAGCAGCGACGGCGGCGGCGGCACATCCTCGACCGACAAGGTGGTCCTCTGCCACCGCGTGTGCACATGAGAAAACTTATTTCTGCATCAGACACCGTGCATTTTGGAGAGAGACTATGGCGAAGGATAGAGGGGGATTGCTGCTAGCCAAGTTAATGTACTGGTGCAGCCTCGACTTTCCTACGCTTTTTAAATGCCACCAAGAAGACGACTGCGACTGCGACTACGATGCGACTGGCGGGCGAACGGTTCTACTGTTGTTTCGACATACTCGTCGTCGTTGTTGTCAACTGTTGTTTTGATTATTTATGAAAATTAAAAAATAAAAGACGACCCTTAATAGGAACACACCGTCACATGTGCTCACCGCAGACGAACAGAGACGAAATTCCACTATTGTTTATTAGTGTTGCCAGATGAGTTTTTTTTTTCTAAAGCTTAGTAGTAATTCTGGGGCCAAATTACCGCATCAGTGTTCGAGTAATACGTGACTGAATTATGTGAGTTTGGCATTACCGCTTATGTCATAGAGCAATCGATTACCCTAATTTGACATTTTCATTCGATCGCTGAAGGGACTCACTCACTCAGTCACTGAAGCGGTAATTTGGCCCCTGAATCCTTAAGATCTTAGAACTGGGTTTATATGGCAAAAAACCTTTTATTTTTTGGTTTACTCCTACTTTGGAGACTGCGATCGATGTCGGATGTTTCAATTGAATTGGTAGAATCTTATTATAAAAGAACACAGTCTTTCTTGAGAACAAAATAATCTCCCTAAGGGTTTTTTTTTTAAATATTTTTACGGAATGAATAGTTTTTTAAAGTTTTTTTTTTAAGCCACTCGGTTTCAAGTTTCAATGTCCAATGTCCAATCTCTCAAACTAAAATGTTTTTCAATTATTGGTGCGGGTAGATTTTGGCGACCTGTAGGGGCCATGTTGCCTTGGTGACATTTGTCAAATATTTTGTTTATTATTCAGTTATTGACGCCAAATCACCATGACAAGCTACACGATTGAACAGCACGTCTAAATGATAAAACATTATTATCGAAATGAGTGTTGGTTTATGCAAACGTTGCGCCCATTTTACGGTAGACCTAGTGCCCTTCACCATTGAATCTTCAACGTTTCGTGGCCAAATTTATAGATACGATCGGTTCGGTAATCAATCAACCAGCATCTGTACGTGAAAGGAACCCAATATCGGCCGAGAACATCGCCACGCTCCGTGGAAGCGTACAGCAGACTTAAACTTGGCGAAATTTGGGTCGGGACTTGGGCTTACATCCGTACAAGATCCAACTGATCGAGGAGCTCAAAATTCTTGACCATAGATACAGTAAAACCCGCTTAAGAGAAACGGATTTAAAAATTCCATTAAGCGGAGATTTAATCCTAGAAACAATATTGTTTTTAACTTTTGGACTTGCCTCGAAAGAAGTTAAATAAAACAACGATTAAATAACACAAAAATAATTAATCGAAAAACGAAAACTAGCAAATTTTTGTTCTGTTCGATTCAATTTTTTTTTTCACTTAAGAGAGTTTTTTTTAATGAAAAATATTAAAAATTAACTGAAAATATGTTTCAGTTATCCGGGTTTTTCACTTAAGCGAGTTTCACTTAAGCGGAGTGTTTTAAGGGAAATTGGTCGGAAAACACTTGGGGATGAAAAAAGTGTTGCAGGTTAGCGGGTTTTTCTCTTAAGCGGGTTTTACTGTAACACCATTTGTTCGCTAACTGGGCTTTGTAGGGTTTTGGAGAGAGCCCCAATTTTGCCCGAAAAATCATCTTTATAGACGAGGTTCACCAGGTGGCAATGCATCCTAAAATATTTACTGTTTTGATTTTAAGCCGGGCGGCGGCGGCGGCGTCATTGGCCCGTTTTTTTTTTAAAATGAAGTTTGTGATGCGTTCATCGACAATGGAGATCGCTACAGAACGATGAAAACGAATTTCTTATGGGCCAAATTGAACCATATCGAGCTAGACGACGACGTGTGGTGCTAGCAAGATGGCGCTGCGTCTCACACACAGTGGACGCCACGATTAACATTCTGCATGAACGATTTGAGGGTATAGTGTTATCTCTCGCAGAAATGATGTGAATTGGTCAACAAGCTCATGCACTTTGACCCCGCTAAACTTTTTCTTGGTTTCTTAGTTTCCTGAAGTCGCAGATCCATGAAAATAAACCACAATCAACCGATGGTCTTAAGGCGAAAATTATACACGCCATCACTGAAGTTCAGCTCGATCTATGCGGAAGAATCATTGAAAATTGGACCACTCGGGTACGTGTCATCGTAGGAAGCCGAGGCAAGCATTTGGACGATGTCATATTACATACATAATGGCATAAACATGGCAGAACAAATATTTTTGTATTTTTAAACATTTTGTTATATGGAGGGCTGGTAACACTGCTGACACACGAGACAGTCACTCAATCCTCTCCTTTGCATTTGATTTGCAATGCAACGTCAACCCAGTCAGCCAAACCACACATACTCAAGGAATAAGGAAAATGTGATGGAAAAATTAAAATTTCATTCCATAAGCGGTTTTAGTGCGGCGGCGGCCAACATTTAGTCTTCTTACGTATGTAGGTACAGACGTAATCACCAACTCTAAACCGTCCCGCAGACCCAAACACCGACGACCGCATGCAGTGCACCGAAGTATGCACTACCAAAGAAGTATCTCGTGCAACAGAACAGAAGTACTCCAGCAGCACCATTACCACTTCCATGGAGGCGCAACAGCAGCATTAGCATCAGCAAAAAGCAGCACAAACTCAGCACTACCTATTGTCGTGGCTTTTTGTTCTTTCTTGATGCCAAAAACAAAACACCACCGAACCACTCGAAAGGCCTCCAGAAACACAAACAGAAGCAGTGCAGAGGAGGGTGCCATTGAGCAGCAGATATGCAGGGGAGGCAGCAGCGGCAGCATTTTTATTAATGAGAGAATAATTAATTAATTAAAAGCCACATCCATAAAGATAACTTAAGTACGCAATTCAACTGTCGAATAAAAATAATAACAATAATAATCATAATACACTGATGATGGTGATGCTGATGCTGATGATGCTGGAGCAGCTTTCCCTGCTCGGCCTCAGCCTGACGGAGGTTGTGGTAGTGGTTCGTGGCTTGGCTTCATCGAAAAACGAACAACAAACGCCGAGGTTTGGTGCTGTGTGACCGCGCAGTTATCGTGTAGCCGAATACTGTCCCGTGTCGTCGTCGTCAATCGTCCGTCTGGTTAATTTGCACTGCCAAAGGATCCATCAGTATTTTATTTGATTTTTATGCATTTCAATTAATGACATTCGTCGATTTGTCGCTCGGCGTTTTTTTAAACATTTTTTTTTTCCGGATTTTGTTTTATGGTTCCCTTGTCGAACCCTTTGGTGACTTCTGGCGGTTTGGCTTTGTGACGAGTTTTATTTTTTGTTTTGTTGTTCGTTGGCTGAGTTTATTTCTCACATCACTGTGCTGCTAATTGAAAAGGTCTTCTCTCTACACACAGAGCGGTTTTTACAAGTCTTGTTTTGTCTACGATATAGGAATGTGGATTGAAGCTATTCGAAAGCGCCCCTGTGCTTGTCGTTTTGCTCGCCAGGCGGTACTTAAGTTTAATCATATTTGTTTTTGTGTAAGTCTGTTTTAGACTAAGCGGCTAATTGAGTTTTGGCGATAAAATTAAACGTTGTCATCTGTATAGTGTAAGTTAATTGCTTGGGAATTTTTCAGATAATAAAATTAGAATGTTGAAGTCAATGAGGCTAAGGCTCGATCTATAGGGAATGACAGACGCATTAAATTTAAGATTTTTTTTTCACTCGAAACCAAAATATGAAAAAGCATTAAAGTCGTCCTCTAAACCGGTAAAATAACGCTTTAAATAATTTTCAGCTCAAAACAGAATGTCGTCAGATTTCTTGAAAAAATATCAGTTGTTCAAATTTTCAAAAACCTGAAACAGGTTTTTAAAAATTATTTTTTCAAGTAAAGCTCTCTAACTCAGCTTCTGGATATGGATAGAGTAACAAAATGCTCTGCTTCTTGATCTTTTGCCATGATGATCTATCTATCTATCATGAAAACAGCTCGTTGCTTATTCATGAAGGTGAAATGAAGATCAATTAACAGGCTTCATTTGAGCATACAGATGAATGGTGATGCCAAAAAAATTGATTGTAAGAGAGCTTTTGAGTAAACTATGAAATCGATTCTTGACATTATAACAAAAATTCAAAAATTGATAATAAATTATAACACAGCTTGAGCATTTCCCTTAAAAAAAATATTGACAATTTTGTATGGTACTACCCCGGTGGGCAATGGTCGGTGGGTTGGATTCTATCAAGCTGAATACAGAGGATGCCACCTAAGTTTTTAAATACAGGAACACCAATGGGAATATGTCAAATTTGACATTGTAATCGCAAAGTTTGACACTTTTAGTGGTAATGATACTCAGAACGTTTTGTCATAAGAGTGCTATTTGTGTTGTTTACAGTTATTTGAAACATACATCTTGGTCGAAAAAAGGAATTGAATCGTGCAATGATTTTCGACGTGGGTTAAACCAACAACAGTGCGTCGATTAACTCGCTCTGACTTTTTGTCAGATCCTCGGTGTTTTACAGGTTTTACGAATACAATCGTGCTCGCATGTTGCAAGATTGTCATGTGACATTGAGGCATTAGTTGCACTCGCATAGATCAATATTGCATGAAGATGTGGCCATCTTTGGATACCAAATAATTTGATAATCGCTCAACAAAAGGCTCGTTTGAATTGATAAAAGGAAATGTTGAAAATATTCAATAGCGGTTTCTCAAAAGACGTCTATAAAATCTTTACAGACGACAAAATCATGGATCAGTGCAAATGAACTAACAACTAAACTGAACAACATTCGACTGTAAAAGATGAGCCAAATCGCGAACGAAGCACCTGTTTTCTTCGGAATATTTGGACATGTCGACACCGTGTCATAGAACTAACGTAAGACCGTCAATTCTGAATGGTGCACCATTAGCCAACGAGGCTAAATATCTTGGAGTAATTCTTGATTCCAAGCTAACATGGAAACGGAAAACAGAGGAAAGAATGAAAAGAGCACTATGCGCTCTCTACATATGCAAAAAAACCTTCGGTACACGGTGGGGCATGCGACCGCAGGTCATCCAGTGGATGTACACGGCGATAGTTCGTCCCATACTTACCTATGGGTCGATCGTGTGGTGGAAGGCTGTAGAAAAAAGTAGCTATCTCAAAAACCTGAATAAGGTACAGAGACTAGCCTGTTTAGGAATAACGGGGGCACAGGGTTCTACGCCACAGGCAGGCCTGGAAATTATTTTAAATCTTCCAGTCCTGGACGAGCACATAAGATGCACAGCAGCCAAATGCGCGATTCAGCTTAAAGAAATTAACTTTTGGAAGCACAGCAGTTATGGTCATGGGTCTATCCTGCAAAGGTATGACACAGTGGCAGGGCTTAATGTGACGACTGACTTCTTACCACCCAGAATAGATTTTGAAATGAGTTTAATTTTTAAAATTCGAACTGAAATGTTTGAACTAAACTATAGGGCTCATAGAACTGATATAAATCCTATTTGTTCACTGTGCAACCTTAATCAGAACGAAGACGTCTTACATTTTTTGGCGTTATGCCCGATACTACAGGAAATCCGAAGGCTTCATCTAAGTGCAAGTTTTCTGTCTTTAGAGGATTGTGTTCGATTTTTAAATGGAGACCGTGGCTGGAAACCACTTATACGCTATATCCTGCATGCGAGATGTTATCGCAATACTTATTTGAATTTTTTCTGATTCATGGTAGTACCTATAATTTTTGTTTTAGCTAAACTAAAAGCAAGTTCTTAAGACTTAATTATGCAATTATTTTGTGCCTTCCATTAAAGTAGGTGTATATTCTTCTTTTTCTTCTTTGTTTTAGCTAAACTAAAAGCCATCTTTATTTACGATAATGTATAATAATCTCTAATTAAACTTATTTTGTTTTCGCTAAACTAAAAGCCATATTGTGTACAACCATTGTTTTTTGTATATGCACATTAAAGTTATTTATTTTTCATTATACAAGAATTGTTACTCTTATTTGATATATATTAAATTTGTTTAAACATAATGTATTTATCTCTCTGTTAGTGTAATTTTGTTAAACGGCAGACGGCCTATGCAGCCATGCTTTTTCGATCTATTTAAATAATATTTGTAATGTTTTTTTTTCCTTTATATTGAAAAAATAAAGAATCTAATCTAATCTAATCTAATCTAAATCTAATTAGTGAACAAGGTATCTCCTTCTACACCGATGGGTCAAAAATGGAAGAGGGAACAGGAGATGGGGTGTTCTGTGAAGCTCTAAATATTAAAGAATCATTCAAACTCCCAGATGAGATGTAGTGTTTTTCAGGCTGAGATCTATGCTATTGAAAAGTCGGCAGAATTGGTACGCACGAAAGGATTGAACTCGTTGGAAATCACATTTTTCGTGGACAGCCAAGCTGCCATCAAAGCTTTAGCCAGTGAGACTATAAGATCCAAGTCAGTAACAATATGTCTAGACATGCTGAACAATATTTGTAACACTAACCAAGTCAACCTCTGCTGGGTTCCTGGACATAGTAATATAGAAGGGAATGAAATAGCAGATGAACTGGCAAGGAAAGGATCACTATCAAATAAAAACAGCAGTAGCCATTTAAATTTAGGACCAAAAATCCCGATTGGCGTGATAAAAAGGAAAGTAGACCTAATAACGAAAGAGCGAATCAATAACTCCTGGTCCTCCAGGGACGACTGCGTTAACTCTAGAAGTTTATGGCCTAGAATTAATGAAAAGGAAACTCGATTTATCTTATCGCTCAATAAAAACAAAATCAGAATCCTGATAGGTGTACTAACGAGTCACTGCGCCATTGGCGCAATGGCCGCTAGAATGGGTGCATTTGCACCCGATTTCTGTAGGAGCTGTCAGGATGTCGAGGAGATTGAAACCATTAAACACCTACTCTGTGACTGTCCGAACCTCCAAGCAAATCGCCTTCGCTACTTCGGAAACATGTTTGTTGGAGAACTAGACGATCTAACGCAGGTCTCAATGGCAAACATGAGAAAATTCATTGTAAGCACAGGCTGGTTCCAAAATGAACCAGTCTACATTAGACATTAGTTAGGAGCATCTCTGAGTTTTATTAATTGGGGATCACAATGGACCAATAGGCCCCCGTGTACGCAACAGCCTTGGCTGTGCACGCCCCTCCTAACCTAACCTAACAACCATCTGTTTTGCCACAAGGAAGGAATGCACTTAGGTGATCTTATTGCAATTCTAATTTGCAATTATATGGGAAATGAGACGATTTGGAATCGAATTTGGAAATTGAGTTTGAAACATCTTTTTCGATTTGTTTACAAAATGTTTAAAAGATTTTGCTCTTATAATTTTCGAAGTTTTAACAAATAGATACCAAAATACCAAGTGTGGCGTTTTCGTGGACATTATTTCCGTTTTAGTTGACTCGATTCGCATGTCCCACTTAGGTTATGTTCAGTCGTCATGCAGAAATAAAGGCAAATAATGGCAATAGAAAAGATAATTATACAAATTCTTTGCCCTCAAAGTAAAAAACGCCATTCAGCTTAATGATTAGAAATGTACATCTTGCTAGTCATAGTCTAGTTATAGGCAGTTGTCATTGAATTTTTGTCAAAAAAGAACCATATTTTAACTGCATTTTGCATTGACCACGCCAAATAATGAGTTCAAGTAAGACTGCATCAGGACTAAAGGCCGATTAAATAGTACTTAGTTTTCTTTTTGGCCATTTCAAATAATTTTATTATTATTAATATTAATATATTTTAAAATATATTTTTTGTTTAAATAATTGACAGTAAATTTATGAAAAAATATTTATTTTATTAGCGTACTCCTGTAGGCTAATTTTTTTCTTGCAGTGCTGCTTTTCCAAAAAAAAAAATTAAACGACAGCCACTTTTTTGATATTTTGAAAAAACTTTTAAGTGTGAAAATTTTGTACAAAAGTTATGATCGAAATCAGTAAAGTCTTTAACGAAAATGTCGAAAATATGAAACAAATATTCTATGGCATAGATGTGCCTTCTAACAATTCACAAAATTTCGGCGATGTCTAACTCACAGTTTATTTCATTCAAATTTTAAAGACACGTATACTTAATGGAAAACCCTTTAACTATATTTTAGATATCACCTTTCGGACCGCTCAAGTTGAAGTGGACGGTTTCAAGTCTGATGTTCATAAAATATATGATATCTTGTCTGAAAACTTCTAAGACAGCACCCTCAGCATGTCTTATTCGTTTCCAGATTCACAAACGGCAGCGTATGATAAGCTCATTAGATTCCGATCTCGACAGCATTATACAATGAGGTACCTACAATTTCTTGCTTCGAAAACACAAAGCTGTCTTTTATCGGCCAAACGAAATATACCACCCATGCCATTATCCATGAATGGCACTTGCATAAAAGAAAAGCTGTCCATAGTCGGTATGTACACATGTTAATGACCATCTTTTAAAAACTATTTATATTTTTTCAAGCTGCCAACTTTTCAATGTCGCCTAACAGGCTTATAGTTTTTTTTAATTTAATATTTAAAAAAAATATAAAGTTTTTTTAAGAAATTTAAATTGACTCAAATTTTTGGTATATCTAGATTTACAGATTGTGAAAATGACATCCGCAAAACTATGAGAGTGCCTTGATATCTACTAATTGTAAAAAAAAATACTTAAAGTTGTTCATATGTCAACTTCATCCGAAATCCTGCAAATAAGGGTACCTAAACTACTTTTACCTTCGAACGATAAGAATCTACTCAAATACAAATTTCGTATGATCTCTTAGACAAAAAATTCAGCTTATATAAAGCAAGTAAAAAGTAAGCAATTCAAGGTTAGTAACTTTTCTTATTTTATTTTATTAAAGAGTCAAGTTTTTAGAGGCATATTTACCTCTGTTAATCAACTGATTCAAGGGAATCTTATATATGCATATGAGAATTTCGTACTTTTAATGGGCTTACTACCTTTACCAGGTTAAGTTCAAGTTGAAATACCCCAACCAAAAAACTCCTAATAATAATAATAATAATAATAATAATAATCAGCAAACTAAAAAGAAAAAATACCAAACAGACAGGTCCTTAATATCAAGAAGAAAGGTACTCGTTAAGAAATGTCGGTGGGTATAAACCGTTTTCAACTAAGAAGGGATTGTGTCTATTTCCATGCAATACCTTTTAAAAAATCATATTTCATTGGATCTGCAAAAAGCAAACGGAATAATCCTTCAAACGAAATTTCCTATATTTTTTTATAGTGACTTAAAATATTTTAAAGCAAAGTCCATTGAGACAGTAAAATAAGGCTCTTGTCAAAGTCCAACCCTCCAACCTCAGAGAAAATAAAATAAAAAAATGTCAACCAACATCAGGCCAAATAATATTTAATAAAGCTATTCTGTCTAAGAAGAATCAAAACAAAAACTGAAAAAGTTGAACGAACTAAAAGAAAATGCTCCTTCTTCCCAGAATGCTAAATGCATTATCCTGGCATAGAACGTGCACAAAGAATAGAAGAAAGATGTCTTCGCTTCTCTTTGGAACTAAATAACTAGACTTTGATCTAATTAGTTATATTTTTAGTTTCATTGCATTTCAGGGCTTCAGAGATGGAAGAATAAAATTTAAAAAAAAAAAAAAAACACAACTTTTCACTCAAAGAGGAAAGATAGAGTTCTTTGAAGGATGTCATATAATGCCAGAAGACATCAGGTTTCTTGCATTAAGTTATGTTATTAATTTGATTGTTAAAAGTTTAAGTACTTTTTGAAGTAAAAAAGTTGAAACTTTTATTTTATTTTAATTTCAGAAAGTTTTTATAAGCCATCCGAATCTCAGGAGAAAATGAGGTTTACCTTGATTCTTGTATATGACTCGGTGCAGTCGGGTATTTCTAGTAGGTATTTTATTTGCAAAACTTTCAATTTAGAATTTCTAACATGCAGAGAAAATGCTTTGACTTGGAAATGATTTATTATATTGGAAGGCTTTGAACTTTGCAGACAAGAACGAAATAGTTACAATCATTAAGTTTTAGATTTTTGAAAATTCTACTTCATAGGACCTGGGCCCTATTGCACCAACCACTTTGCACTTTGCAACTTTTCACTTTAACTTTGCAAATTTCGTTTCACCAAACACCAATTTTACAAAGAGGAAATTATTTTTTTGAAAAGCAAAACAAAAATTCATTCTTTGCAAATTTTGTTTCACCAACCACAAATTTGCAAACTGAAAAGTGCAAAGTTTTGCAAATTTGCAAAGAATTCTCTGATTTCGTTTCACCAAACAAAAAAACTTTTCACTTTGCATTTCAAATTCAGCAAAGCTTTTCAATAATATGCAAAGAAAAAATTTCACTTGCTATTGGCCATTTGTCGTGTTAAATTCGGGTATATTAATTAATAAATTAAAATGAATCACTTTGAACGTGTTTTTGAAGACGAAGAGTATAATAATAGTTAAGTAAGAGATGTTAAATTAAGAATAAATTTTGAAATTGCAAATAATTTTCAAACAGTGGAATATTTTGCCTTGACAAAAACAAATATAATTTTTTTTTTTATCAAAAATTTTACATACATAATATATAGCAATATAGCAGTCAAAGGAATATGTGTTTAAGTCCCTTGCAACTACGTTGGATGGGAACCATGGAGTTGCATCCATGCACGGAATAAACAAAGCAACAGTCTGCACCACCATTTGCTGGCCAGAGAATTCTTTGGAAATAGCTATACGGTTTTTTTTTCTCAAGGCGGTTTTCCACGTGTAGCTGGACTTCTTCCCACCCTTCTCCTTTTTGCTTTTTTGACGCAAAGTTATTTTGAAACGAAGCAAAGAGAATATCCTTTAATTAAAAACTTAACGAAATAATGAGAGTTCTTTTTACATAATAAATTTAAAAATTACTTTTTTATTTTTTACCACTTCCAAAACAGCTAACTTTTTACCGTTTTTGTCAAGTCGATTCATTTCTAATATTTATTAATAAAAATGTAACCTTGACAAACGCACATTCAGCAGAAACTGCATTAACATCATAAAACAAATATTTGTCCATGTATGTCTTATATTTGATTAAATTGAGAACGGTATTATACTTATGTATGTTCGTTTCGCAATAGAGCTGTTACCTTATAACATACCTTACATACATGGATCGCTCTTTCATCGTGGCCACAGGGCCTCATCCAGAGTTACCAACCGCCTTATTCAAAATTATTCATCATTCAAAGAAAAGTAGTTAATTAAAAAAAATACAAAACAATTGCAATCGTAAGTTAAATTAATGATAGATATTAAAAATTTGATTTGAATTTTCTTCTTCAATCAAATTTTGTATACAGCAATAATTGCAGCATAGCAACATTCCAAATAATATTGAACAAAAAATAAACAAATGATAAAGTAAAGTGCAACAAAATTGGGTGACGCTTTCAAAAGATTTCGTCGCTTAAGTAAAAAACAAGACCTCAACATTTTTAATTTTGTCATAACAACGAAAAGAAGTTGAAACCATTTAAACTCATTTACTTTGCAACTTTTCAAATTACAATTGAAAATTTTTAGTTGCTGAAACACACACGCATTTTTCACTTTAAAAAAAAAAACATCGAAAATTGCAAAGTGCAAAGTCGGGCACTTTTCCTTTTTGGTGAAACACTTTGCACTTTGACTTTGCATGAAATTATTATTTTGAAAAGTTGCAAAGTGCAAAGTGGTTGGTGCAATATGGCCCTGATTTCACGATGATAAAGAAAACGAAAAAGGTGGGCTACTCTATTATAAGGGAAGTTTTTTTCGAATACCTACTTTAAATTGACAACACTATTTTCTGCGACAGAGAATTTCAAAGTTTGGTTTTAATACTCATCACGGATAGATCACGCCGGAGCAACGTTTAGGAATTGTTCAAATTTAATTTGAAAAAAAAAAAATGGTTCAATTCGAGAAACACATCAGGCATTACGTGCTCATAATCGTCAATCTTCTTACGATAATATTGTGAGTCGCAAAATTCATTTTAATTTAATTTACAAAGTAATTTCATTGTTAGATAACTAAGAAAACTTTACTCAGACATTGTAAAACCAACCCTTAAATGAGTACTTAAAGTACGTAAGTGAAAGCCATTAAATCGGCATGCGAAAATAACCCATAAATTAGGCATTTTGCTCAAAAAATTTTTGAAACACTATTTCGTCAAAGGAGGTGACGAGAAAGTCAGTTAAAAGCACGTTTATTAGATTGATTTTTTTTTATGCCAGAATTTTGTACAGCTTTAAAAAAATAAAATGCACGACTGGGTCGCACGAACTTGCTCTTATGTAATAGACTAGGAATTTTAAAAACGAAAGTTATTAAAGAAAACTGTTCATAAGGATAAAATTGATTTTTTAAATTCTTTTAGTAGTAAGAGTTAAAAACAGAATTTTATGCAAATATGAATTTATGCAAGAACAAAAACTATAAGTCGTTGTATTGCTTCCTTAAAAAAATAAACTTTTATGTACAAAATTTTTAAAACATTTTTAAGAACACATTTTGGTACGCCAACTTTAAGTTTTTATTACTGTTCGAATAAGAGTTAAATTTCCAAGAAAAATATTAAGCCGTTCTTGAGATACTTACCTATCGAATTTTCCAAAAAAAAAGAAACGACTTTTTTTTCTAAAAATTGAAAAAAAAAATTTGTTTAAGTTTTGAAATGCAATGTTCTTTACAATTTTCAGGAGCTTCCTTATAAAAAATTTCATTAAAATCCGTTATGCCGATAATAAGAAATTTAAAATTCGAAAAAATCGTTCTATGGTAGGTACAATCAATAATATCTAGATCTCAATTTTTTTTATTAAATTATAGATCGTAAAAATAATTCAAAAGAAAAAATTTTTTAGCAAAATTCTCGGAAAAATACGATTTTCGAAAACCATTTTTTAACATTTGTATGGAAGGTACCGTTAGTTTTAGATAAAAAAATAACAATTTTTCGGAAAATTTGTTTCAACCATTACCTAGTTTTAACTCAATTAAATTTTTCAATTTTTTTTTAAATTCTGTGGGACAGTTTTTGAGACAAAAAAATATTTATAAAATTTCGAAAAAAAACCGCATGGTAGGTACCGTTATTTTTGGTCTTAAAAAAAAAGAAAAAAGCGTATGGGGGAAAAAATCAAAACCCATATCTACCAAGTTTGAAGAAAATCGGTCGAGCCGTTTAGGCTGTAGTCGAACCGACAGACAGACAGAATTACGAGACCCACTTTTTTGGTCTTCGCTATCATCGTAATGTCAACTTTGATCAAAATCTCGAGTTCTATTTTTTTTCCGAATGCATAACTTGCCTTATAGCACCTAGAAGTCGCAAGTAAAAAATGTTTGTTTCAATAACAATCTGATTGGAAACCTTAAGAGCTCTCAGAAAGTTGTACAGCATGTGCAAACGTACTTTCAAAAACGTAAGGGTTTTTCAATTGTTACGGGTAGATTTTAGCAACATGTGGCAGCCATGTTGTTTTGGTGACATCTGTCAAATTTGTTGTATATTATTCAGTAACTGATGCTAAATCACAATGGCAATTAATTAGATTGAACAGTACGTCCAAACGATAAAACTATAATTTTTAAAATGTGTTGGTTATTGCAAACGTTGCGCGCGTTGCGTCTATTTTACGGTATACGTAGTGGCCCTTCACAGTCGACACTTCAACGTTTGGTGAGATGACCGGTTGCGTATTCAATCAGCTAACATTGGTACATCAAAGAAACGCAAGATCGGCCGAGAACATCATGGCGATCTTGTAAAGGGTACAGCAGAACCGGAGGCAGTCGAGTTCTCGGCATGCGCAAGAACTCGGCCTTTCACAGACTTCAACTGGGCCTACACCCGTACAAGATACAACTGATCCAGAAGCTCAAAGTTTATGACCATAGACAACGCTGACTGAGCTTAGGAGCGTTTGGAAGAGGACCCCAATTTTGGTAGAAAAATCCTCTTTAGCGGCAAGGCACATTTTGGGATGAATGGCTTACCCTCATTCTCAAAAAGCTACCGTTTGATGTGGATTTTTGGCCGGCGGCGTAATTATTGGTCCGTACGTTTTCGAAAACGAAGTTGGTGAGCCGAGTTTTTAAGCCCTAAATTATACCATATAGAACTATAGACGACATGGGATTCCAGAAGGACGGCCGGCGCTACACAGTGATTAACATTCTGCATGAAAATTTTGAAAATAAGGTTATCTCTCGTAGAGGTGACGTGAATTCGCCACTAATGTCATGCAATTTGACCCCACTTGAATTTTTTTTGTCTTGGCTTCTTGAAGTCGCAGGTCGATGCAAATAAATCTATTCGGAACAGTTATAGAAAATTGGATACTGGGGTTCGTACCACCATCGTAATAAGCCGATGTGGGTAATTGAACGATGTCGTAAGTATTTCATACATAATGGCATATCCATAGGTAGGTACATGGGCTTTTCGAATAAAAAAAAAGAATTTTGCTAATACCTACCTCACACAAACCTTGTTTTATTCTATTTAAACATCTAATATTATATTTAAATCTAATTGACAAAACCACAGTTGCTTAAATTTTTGCAGACTTTAATTAAATTTAATTTTTAAAATTTTTGACTTTGAAAATTTAAAAAAAAAAAAAACAATTTGAAACAATTGAACAAATTGAAGAATGAATTTTTGGCTTAAGAAACTATAGCAAAATTTGAAAGTCTAATCATTGACATTTTTATAATAAACAGCTTTTAAGAATAAAAATTAAAAAGAAGACTTCTAGTACTTATGTTACATACCTACCTATGTACCTACCAAGATATAGGTAGGTACCTTCATATTATGTTATCTAAATTTAAACTCCTTGCAGGGTTGGAAATATAAATAAATGAATTTATTAATTAAATAAAAAAGTTTTTTAATCTGACGTCAATATTTAATATTTTCAGTTTTATTTAAAGAATCCAAGAATATTTTGACATTATTACATCTTTAAATTGGCCCAAGACAGGAACTGCAACAATAACTATTCTATATAAGTATGTACTTACATACATATACCTATGTACATATACCTACTTTACTTATACCTATAAGCAAAGTACCTACTGATACTTCGAGTCTCATCAGCTGATTTTAAGCCTCGAGATAAGACAGATCCTGCTCACAGTTCTTTAAAAAACAACGTCGATACACATACCTACCTATCCTCAATTTATCTTTCTTTAAAAAATTATTTCTGCATAGCATTTCAACATTTGTGCTCAGAAAGATGTTTGAAGCTATGGCCGTGGTGTTTGCATAGGTACCTTCCTATCTTCTAGGATAAAAAATGATTTCAAATCATAGGTACATTGACCTAATTAAGGTGGTTATATGCAGGTATCTATACCAACCCACAAATTCAGGATAAGTTTCTAACTTTCCTGTTGTTGTCATATCTACTGAAACAAAGAGGTTCTAAAAATTCGATGCTTGTTGAGCTTTTTCAAAGTCGCAAATACCTACTTTGCTGTGGATAATTGCTGTGATGCTATGATTCCTTTCTTTAAATGTACCTACATACGTACCCAATAAGACTGGTCGGAAGCATCCCCCTCACGGTATTTATTTCAAAGCTTCCGAACCAATTTAAGTTCCCAGACATTCTATAGGTATTACTTCCTCCATTATCTTGCCATCTTCATCTCAATCACGCGAGGAAAATCCTTAGAAAAGAATTTCCAACTCGAAAAACTGAAACAATTTCTTTTCTCTTACCATTTCAATGTCACATGCAATCACTTGAGACGACTGTCATAAGCATTCCCTTGAACCCTAAGGGATATCCATGCACGTATAGGTACTAGGTATTATTTGTAATTTCCCCCAACCCCCATTTCTCACATTCAAAATCCCTCCAAAGAATGCAACATTGCTATATTAAACATGTGGTAGCCCCCTAATTGCATACAGGTCTACATTGCAATATACCGACCCAACACCCTTCGGTAAGTGTAGGGGATGTTATCTGCACCCTTAACTTCTTGTTGCTTGCTTATGGTTTTAATATATTTTTTTTCTGCAACAGGAGACCCAGACTGGGGGTATTCTGCACAATCCAACACAAAACACACTCTTGTGTCACTCAGTCGCTCACACCCAATTGGAATTTCCCTATTTTCCGGAATAAATAATGGCAAGGCTTGACATATCCCTATGTGTTTATGTGGTGTGGAGGGAAATATTGTAATTACAGAACGGAGATTGTAGGGGGTAGCACATAAGTGGTTCTGCGGGTCTCTTGAGAAGTCTTCGTCTAGACTGTGGTGTAGACAGAGCGGGAAGAGGTAAGTACTCACCTGTCTTCAAAGAGGCTTGCGATATCCGGTTTATGCTTGTTCTGGTCAATGGTCATTATTTGCAGAAAAAAAAAAACAATCCCAACAGAAGGAGTTAGTTTGTTTTTGTTTTTGCAGGAAAAAATCCCTTGTAATCCTTATCGTTTGTGTATTTTAATTGAAATTCACTTTTAAATTGCACTTTTTACCGCCAAATTATTCACACGGCAGCGCACTCAAACACAATTTTCCAATCCGGATATCCGGTAGCAGAACACAAAGCTGCAAAACGCCACTCACTCAATCACAATCACACGAGCACTATTTGCTTTATTTATTATTTTTATTTTTTTTTGCAAAAATAGGCAACGGTACTCTTTGTTTTGAACCAAACTAACCGTAAATTAACCGGCCATTTCACGAACCACAGACAGGCTGTTTGTTTATTCGGACAATCACATTCACAACACAGTTTTATTCTAATTGAAAATATTTTTAGAGAAAATTTTTAAGGATGACAAGCTTGAAATGTTCACCCACCTACTCGAAGGACAATCTGGGAACAAGTACAAGAAAAACCGGCGAACAAGAACCACAATTGAAAATACAAAATCCCAAACAAGAACAGAAATACGAAAACATCAACTTCGAGAATACGCCAAATGACAGCTCTCAAACACGCACGCTTTCCATAAGATTCGGACGAACGAACGTCGACACTCCGGTTGGTTCGTTTCTGTGGCTTCTTTAACTGCTGTTGGAACAACAGAAAGTGCTCAACTTCGACTGAACCAGAAGCGGAGCCACGGAAAATGCGAACGCGGCAAATGGTCACGAATACGACGACGATGATGACGAAGGCGACAATCAAATCGACCCCAGTCGTTGGAGTCGAGTCGAATCTTAAATGAGTGAGTGTATATCCAACTGGTTTGAGTTTGCATCTGTTTTGCTGTCCCCCCCAAAAAAATTGCCGGTTGTTTGGTTTCATGCACCACGGAGAACAACAACAAGAAATCTATGTGGCCTTCCAAGAAGCTGCCAACGAAACGAACATAAACAACGGCAAACGAGTTTGTTTTTGTTTTTTTTTTTTTTTACTGGATAAAGTGTTGGAAGTTTGAGTTGAAATTTCACGGGAATGGGAATAGTTGTTTTGTTGGATTTTAGGTTGTGTCTCTGTTACTCTTTCAAAAATTAACTTCCGTTCCCGTTCTCGTTTGACAAATGGCAATATTTTTCCATCCATCTGATGGGAATTATTTTACTTCCCCTCTTTTCTTATTCATGTTTTCAGTTGTTGTTGGTCGTTCTATTCCGTTCCGAAAACCGAAATTCCAATTGCATTTTCCAGTTTATTTTAAAATTGAGTGAGAGAGTGGGAGAGACCAGTTTTCATTTCTTATTGGATTATGCTGATTGAGATGGAGTGGATTTATTTAAAATGGGAAAAGAGGGGAGTTTTTTTGGAATGTTTCAATTTCGCATGTTTCAGTAAGTGGGCAATTTTTTCTCAAGAGAAATTTTGTTTTGCTGGGAATTGAGTACATTTCTTTAATATAAGAGCTACATATTTTAAGTTATTTAATTTATTCTCTTTGTATTTCGATCATATTTTTTTTTTGTATTAACTTACCTACTATTTGTTCATGGTGAGTTTGTTTTTTAAGTTTTTTAGAATTTTTACCTTAGTATCTACCTTTGTATCCTTGTACTAGGTGCAGTTTTCATATTTATGTTTAAATTCAAAACTTGCATTTTAAATAATAGTTTATCAATTAGACAGGTACCTACATATGTAGGTATTTCGTTTTTGTATGTTTTTGAATAGGAACAGGTACGTACCTATCTACCTATAGGTATTAAGGCTTCAACTATTCACAAGCTATCTTAAGGTTGATTAAGTGGGTGGGGGCGTACCTAGCTCTATATAATACCTACTTTATCCTGATTCTAAGAAACTTAGTCTAGCAACGTTAACTATTTACAATGGTGGATACACAACTGAGCTGACCATTGCATTATTCAAAGGGAATTTTCATACCTCTATTTTTATGTGTACAAAGTTCTCCATATTTTGTCTAATTCTGTGAAAAATCATAATTAGTTACTTTACCCAAAAAAAGCCGTTAGGGCTGAATTGGTAACCTTCAGGAATACCCGGCTAACCAGGGGTGTCGTTTCCACTATGGAAGGTCTGGACACTTCCATATTTGCAACCTTACCTTACCGGATTTTGTGGGGTTGCAATCTTAAAAGGTAGATATATAAGCTGATGGAAAATCATTTATATCAAACAGGTAAACCGAGTAACTCAAAACGATTCCAGGTTTACCTTAAACAGATAGATAACCGCTTAAACAGATGGTTTGGGGCCAGAGGGAAATATTTACAATTTGTTATCGGGAAACTGCGATTCATTTGCATCACTTCATCAATACACAGGAGCTTTGTGTTGGTATTGGAAAGGGTCTCAAAGGTAGTAATCCATTCAATATTTCTAGTGTACACATACCTAGGGTTGAGATTAGGCTTCGTTTAGTGCCTCGAAAGCCATGGGAGCTTAGTGTTTCTTAAGATAAAGGTGTGTAAGATAACAAGAACTGTTTCGTGGCGAGCAACATTAAAATACAAGAACGAGATTAAGCCACACTACTCTCTTACTACTTACTTTCTTACTGTTTCCATTTATGAATGTAATAAAACTCAAAAAAATGTCAAGACCTTTGCTAAATGATTTAATAAATAAGAGACTCCTCAATGAATTACTGTAGTATATGCTTTATCTTCATTTTAAAACGCCGTCATATTAAAGAATTTTAGTCAACCTGGACAAATTTGAAGACAAAAAAATATTATAGAATAATTTATCTCCTGTTAATAGTTTTAAGTTTATACCTAAAAATTCGGTTTGCTTGGGAAATAAACCATTTTAGAACCCTTACGGAAGGTAGAGCTAAAATCCCTTGGCCAAAACTACAAGCTGCTCCAACTTGTCAGTCTTTTTAAAAATATTAAGTTTGACCCTTAGAAAATGATTTAAAAAGTTTCGGAAGACTGCACTAAGCGAACGCACAAATTCAAGAGCTACAATATGAAAAATAAAGCTTAACTCCTAAAAAGGTTGCCTAAGACTAATGTAGTAAACGTTTCGTGATCATTTGAATCAATATTTGAGCTAAGAAAAATATTTCAGTTTGTTAATAGTTGTAAACACGAAAAGCGTGTACTGTGTACATATACATATGCAATTACAATTTCAAATTTTCTTTTTGAATTTTTAAAACAGATCGTTAGTCTTGTTCAAATTCCCCTAGAAAAATAAAATTCACAGTATATCACTGCTGTGAAATTTATAAGCTAAACATCGACAAATAATAATTGCGTCTTAGAAGGGTACGACAGCATCTAACTGATAAGCCCACTGTCGTACGTGGGCGAAAAGTACTATGGAGTTGAGGTTGCATAAAACTTTGAGTTGAAATAATATCTTACTATCAAGAACAAGATGAAAAAATTTAGTTAAATGCATAAAATCGGTCAGTCCAGGTTAGGTTAGGTTAAAGTGGCTGTCATTAAAGCGTCTGACACACTTAGACCATTGGAGGTCCATTGTGATACCACGATCTAATAGGGAACAAAGAAGGTTTCCTATTAGTTAAAACCATTTGGAGCTTCTGATGAAGCGAAGGAGACTTTTAATGTCTTTGTCTATGAGATCGCTTGGTTCATTATAGAAATGTTCTCCTAGATGAAGTTTGCGTCTGTAAGAGAGAGCAGGGCATGTACAAAGAAGGTGTGGGATTGTCTCCTCTTCCTCTTCGTCCTGCAGAAATCGTTTGATAGCACACCGAGACGTGCGGCGTGTCTACCTATGAGACAGTGTCCAGTTATGACACCTATGACGGAGCTGATCTGAGATCTACTGAGGGACAATAGACATTTTGACCGTTTCAGATCCAGTTTAGGCCAGATCCGCTTGGTCGCCATACAAGTGGTACTATTAAGCCATCTTGTATTCGATTGTTCCAGAGCGATTCGTTTCAGCATAAGTTTACTTGTAGCTATGGGCATACCTATATTTGCCTTTTCGGGTAAGATAGGCATTTCCGTTCCAATTCTGGCGAGTTCGTCGGCTTTACAATTCCCCGGAATGTCCCTGTGACCCGGCACCCAGAATAGGTGAATGTTAAACTGTTTGGCCATCTCCATTAGAGACGAACGACAGTCTTGGGCTGTAATGGAGTTTACAGAGACTGATGCTAGGGATTTCAAAGCAGCCTGACTGTCTGAGAAGATACGGATATCCGTGTTAGATATCACGTTTTCTTTAAGCCAGGACAATACTTCCTTTATCGCCAGAATTTCCGCTTGGAATACGCTACAATGGTTTGGTAGGCGGAAGGAGAGACTAAGATTTAGTCCATCTGAGTACACTCCACCACCCACTCCGTTTTCAGTCTTCGATCCATCTGTAAAAAAGTTTACTGTTTTATTATCTGCCAAAGTCCCTTCCTCCCAAGCTGACCTTGAGGGAATGGTGACTTCAAAGTTTTTATCGAAGACCAAAGAGGGAGTGATGTAGTCAGAGTGACTTGGTAGAGTTCCGAATAAATTCAGAATGGTGGTGTGGCCAATAGAGTTATTGGTCCATTGAGAGATGGCTTTGAGACGTATGGCTGTGCTCGCGGCTATTTGTTTACTGTAAATATCTAGGGGTGTCAGGTTGAGTAGTATGTCTAGTGCAGCGGAAGGTGTCGAACGGAGAGCTCCGCTGATGCACATACACGCTGAACGTTGAACTCTGCTTAGTTTATCGCGATTAGTCGCTTTATCTAAGGCCGTCCACCATACGGTCACCCCGTAAGTAAGTATCGGTCTGATGACCGCAGTGTATAGCCAGTGAGTAATTTGTGGAGACAGGCCCCACTTGTTCCCTACGGCTTTTTTGCAAGAAAAGAGAGCTACCGTGGCTTTCTTTACTCTTTCCTGTATATTAGGTTTCCAACTTAACTTTTTGTCTAAAATAAGACCCAGGTATTTAGCTTGATCTGAGAAAGTGAGTGGAACACCTTTAATCGATGGAGGGTCTAGTTGAGGAATTTTGTATTTCCTTGTGAAGAGGACTAGTTCAGTCTTGTGGGGGTTGACACCTAAGCCACATCGATATGTCCATTTTAGTAGCTTGTTGAGAGCGGTTTGTATAAGTTCTGTTAAAACTTGATCGGTCAGTCCAAGTAATTGAACAAAATGAACGTACCTTCATAAGACTAAGACTAGGTATACTATCGAATAAATGAACAACTCGCTACTATCGAATAAGTTGATAATTTTTTCTTATTATCACTACTGTTAACCGTGGGAATATATGTATTATGATTATGGGACTGGATGACCTTAAACTCAGTAAAAAATGTATATATCTACTGTTGCAAAACTTCCAGGACTCCTGAAATAAGCGCAGATTAAATAAAACACGAGAATAAATTAACCTCTTAAGAGCATTCCACAAAATTGAAAACGTGCAAGTTTATTCACTTCTAGGTTAGCAACAAGGTATTATTTGACAGTAGAATCTCGTTGTCATATTTGAAAATTGACTGGTTGTGTTGTGATGCCTGCAACATTCTTCCCCCTTGAACGGAAGCCTCTCTTAATTCACCCAGCTATTGATGTTCTTAGCCCTGTAGAGCGCCAGACGATCAACATGAACTAACTTCGGTTTCGTTCGAGGTGTCTTCTGAATCTTAGCTCTAACATCGGTTATGTGTTATGATCTGCATTATTCAGTAAGGCTTAGGACCATCCCAAGCTGATTCTTATTTTAGACAATGATGAACCGGATTATGCAACCTGACAAACTGCCCGCCTGAAAAATTGCACAATTTCATGAAAGATCATACCTCTTTTTCATTATCGCTGCAGCTTTATACGTCTGTTTTCTGGCGTTTTCATGAATAATAGCCAGATTTTGCTGTAGCTCTTTTGCATAGCTAGTTACGTCGGACTCCTTTTCAGGCCAGGCAAGCAACCAAGAAAAGATCGGGAGGGAACCTCATTTCTCTTCCAAAAAGCAAGGAGTAAGGCTATTCTTTGATTGAATCCTGTTTAGCAGCACGATAAACCATAGTAAATAATGGTAACAGATTACCCCAATCATCTTGAGCGTCGTTGATAAATTTTGATAGATTGTCCTGTTCAACAACAATTTTATCTACCAAAGCTTTATCGGCTTTTTTTGAATTTTTATACAGAGCAAAAATCAACAAAAACCGAAAAAAGTCTCAAAAAAAAAAAATCGGATAAGATTGGCGTAAATATCTTATATATTTAGTTATATTAATAACTAGAGGGTAAGGCTTGTGGAAAATGATTTAGCATTATTTCCTGTTTTTTAATAAAGGAATTGAAGTCATTATCGCTACTGGATTTTTTAAGCCCCTCACCTCAACCTTATGGCTAAATAAAAACATGCCAGACTTTTGTATTTGATATCATGACTCATGCACCCAGAAACATCCACAATAAGTTATACATAATCCAAAATAAAAATTTACTGTCGGCTGTTGGACGTTAAAGTCAGTAGGTATATATCATACAAATCGAAAATTTAAGCAAAAACTATGAAGCTGAAATTTTCGATATTTTATTAACCTATTGACAGGAAGAAAAGTATAGTTAAACCTTAAAATAGTTCTACCCTTTTATTCACAAGGCCCAGTATATCGAGAATATGAGTTTCTTTTAAGTCTTAATAACTGTAAAAAGTTTTGTTAGAAATGTTCGCCTTGATTGTCTTTGAAATTACACTGAGGGAATAACGTATGTCATCAGAAAATAAACATTATGTACTCATATCGGATAGATTTCAGGTTATTTACTTATTACATGTTGAAATCAGTACTCACTACATAAATTTATTAGCGGTGAAATAACCAATTTTATGGATACAAAGATACAATACATAAATAAGAGTAAATCGGCGATGAGTGATGAGATTATATAATGAGTATAGAACTTCTATGTACTCTTTTCATAAATTTAAATATTCTAATGACTTATATCATCTGTATGCTCGGATGCCAACATACTATTCACCATACTTTGTGCTCATTAAACAAATATGCGTTCATGATTATGTATTCAGTACTACTTCTAAGTACTCAATTCATTAATATGTAATGTGTATATAGACACATGGACTCATTGAAATAAAAAGTGAGTAAAAGTACATATCTACGTATCTGCTCAAGTTCATGTATATGTAGCCACTACACATTATGTAATGAGTCCATACGTCGACCCTATCTTCACTTCGCTTATTATCGCGCAAATCGTTTCCCGCATAATCTGAAAATAAGCAAAATAGCTGTTTAACAAAGACGTGTACTCAGAACATGAGGTATTGATTTAATATACACTTTGCTTGTATTCATTACCTACCTTTCTGGGATTATTACACTTTTTTGATGATCTTTAAATTGGGGTTAGATACATATCGTCTGTATTCGATACAGGCCAAACATTTTCTATAGACTGACTAAGTATATTAATATTGTCTCAGTGAGTACTCCTTGATGGTGGATTACATTCGATACATTAAAGGAAATGTAACCAGTACATAAGAACTGTTTTCAGTACATAGATAATGCGATGAAATCTCTTGAAACTTCAGTATCTTCACACATTTAACATAACCAATTATCAAATAACAATTGTTCTGAGACCTATCAAATAGTTCATTCACCTATTTAGAAAAAAAAGACTTCATCTTCCAGCTCATTAAAAAAATGTTCTAATTAAATTCTTAATGACCGCAATGCAACTTAATACTGCAACTAAACAGAAAAGACAAAGTGTCATCTCAAATAATAATCAACGCTTGCTCATAATCTCAGTTTCATTGCATGCGACTCCATCAATGTAAATTACCTGTTTCTTGCTACTTGCAACAGCCAGCAGCAAACCTAGTATCTCTCGCTTTCCATACGATATAACTTCTCGACTCTAACAAAAGCAGCAGCAACTCATTCACGGCAGAAACAAATTGATTTCTCTCTCCTAGATCAGGATATACTTGTAGTTATGTATTTCAGACTTGCAACTTGCGAACATGGCCCGCGCCCAGCTGGCAAGGGGCATCACAGACGTAACACACACAGCTCATAGGGGAGGTTGTTCAGCATTCAAAAATAATTTCATCGGCCATCTCTCATCCGAGCTCAGGCAGCTGAATACACTTATGGACAGGTTGGTCTTGGGCCGGGACTGAGACCGGGATCGAGATTTGCATGCGGTCAGTTTAAACACGTTTTATTACCGCGCGCCAGCCACCACAGCATCTCTTTTTTGAGTTTGAGGCGACCGATGTCTTCGTGTGCTCGGAATATTAATTACGATTTCCGAATAAATGATCTTTTAATTAATTTCCACTCCGCATCTGCATCTCAGAAGTCCAGCTTCTTCGCCATCATCTGATGCGTTTTATTGTGTTTCCCGCTCGGGGAGCGCTGTCTAGCCGCCCGCCCCATCATCGGGGCGCTCGCGCGCAGTTTATTAATGATTTCATTATGAATTAGCATTTGATGAGGTTCATCGGTGGTGAACGGCGATGACTCAGTTCATTACTCAATTTGTCACGTTCGATTGGCCAGTAGATGTGTCTTCGATTAGCAAAGACACATGATGAACTTTTAGGACCTGTTCTGTTTTTGTTTGTTGGTACTCGTATTTAGGAGAGAAAGATGCCTTAAATGTTGCTTTGGAACTTTACGTTACGTAGCGCAGCGATAATTCTTACTCCGGCTTGACAAGTAAATTGCTGCTATACCGCCGCCACCACTGCGCCGCACCACTCACTAGCGAGCTTGCGACCTGCCGGTAATGTTAGGTATTCCTCCATTCGACAGACAAAAAAAACCATCTCTGAAACACACATGCACAATGCACATTCAACCCGGCAGTCCAGAACTCGTCCTCGTCGAGGAGTGAAATTCCAATGAAACAACTCTCGAGGAGCTCATGATTTACTGGTAAATCATTGGTTTGGATGGTTTGGCGAAAGATTTTGCTCGAGAATTTCCTTCATTTTTGGAATTCGGTAATTGCTATATTGTCAAGAGTTGGTTAGTTGGTTGGTTGGTTGGTTGGCTGGCTGATTGTGGCTGCTCAGAGGAACTGATGGCACAAGGTAATTTCCATTGCAACAAGTTGAAGGCAAAATTTTGGATTAAGTCACCTTTCCTTTTTTTGTGCTTAAATTCGCGCCTCTGCAAAGCCCAGAGACGCATCGTTGACGATCACACCCTGCGTTGTTGGTGTGCGAGACAATTGAGCTCTGGACAAAAGAAAACACGTTCAATCAATTCATATAAGTACACCACCAGTCAAAACAAATTGACTTTTATGGATCACGAGAATGTGTCAAAAAAGTAGAGATATTAGTCGAAGGCCTCGCAGGTATGGATGAATACGAAAAAAAAACCGTAGTGCAAATTGAAGTAAGTGATTGATGAATACAAAGTGTGAAGGTGGAGGTAAATTTCCAAAATTGGAAAGATTAAAAGGAAGTTGGGGAGCTGTTTTCCTTTTTCAGCAGAAAATTTATTCGCAACCGAAAAGCCGGGGCTGTGGCAGGTTTTCGCCATCAAGTAGGTAACTGAATTTTCGAACTTCATCTCATTTAAAAAATTAGCTCTCGAGGAGATGTCTTTGGGGTTACATTAAGGGAAACCGGAAACTCCGGTAGTTTGTTCTTATCTACAGCAATAATGGTAGTTGGTTTATTAAAATTGATAAGCAATAAAAGTTGTACTGGAATGGAGGCTGATTCCGTCCTGTCTGAAGTTTTATTTAAAATTCGATTCCAGTTCGCACAAAAATATTTTTCAGTTAAAATTAAAGGACTAGATAAGTAGAATATTCGGATTGGTCCTTGTCAAAAAGGAGTAAAGCTAGCTATAAACTTCTTTAAGATGCAACTTATTGAAGATAATGTTAGCGTAAATACGAAGAAGATTATGGGAAACATACGGGCCTGGTCTTATCCGCAATTAGTAACCCAATGAACCTCTTTACTAAGAAACTTACAACCAGTTCGCTGATAGATTTGTTGTTGAAGGTACAGTGAAAGCTGAAAGCCTTTAGGAGGATAGTGATGGTATCAATAAATGTAAGTGAATCGCCTTACAGGGGCTATGCAAAATACTCTGAATATTGTACCGTACTGTGCGACATTCGAGTGTTTTTATTGCTGGCTTGTGAGCAAGTGATATTTTCCAATTGAAACATAACAATAAAATTTAAGATTGCCTTCAAAATCGGAGAAGTTTCAGCACTTCAAAGGAACCAGCCTTCAGTCTTTGAGTCAATTTGATTTTATAGAACAATGGGTCATATGGAAAAAGATGAGTTCAAGCTTTTTACTCGCTTTTCTGAGAACTTTCCTAGAGTGGTATGCAAAAAAAATATAGAGACTGAGATCGATCTCAACCTGTGAGTTCGAACTCAGAACGTTGAGATCCATCTCTTGAAGAAAGCTCGATGTGAGAAAGTTATAGTTTTGATATGCAAAAAGATGAGTAAATGATTGATTGCATGAGATCGATCTCAAGAATTATTAAGCATGGATTTTCTCTTACTCAGTTCATAAGCAATTATCAAAATGGCCGTGTTTCAGATCAACTTTGAAAGGAATCGTGTTTCAAAAATAGTTTTAGTGAGGCGGGTGTGCAATTATTGACCGATGAGTTTTTGGGCCCAACCCTGGAAACAAGTGGTGGTGCTCTGACCCACTAAGAAAAAATGAGGATTTTTCTACGATATATAGGAGATCCTGGATTTCAAAGTGGAGTTGGTGGAGACGTTGGTGTCAATAAATCAACAATATCTAGGGTGGTACAGCAAGTCGCAACGAAAATTGCAAGCCGTGCGACTGATTGGATCATATTCCCACACACTTCTGAAGAAAAAGAAGAAGTGCATAGGTTATGGAGCTGTAAGTATGAGGTTCCTTATTCCATTGGTGCTCTTGATTCTACGCATGTATACGTATAAAGAAACCGACCTAAAAAGACGAGGAGTACGTCAACTGCGAAGGATACTACTAAATTTACAGGCTATGTGCAACGCGTATGAAAAACTTACAAGCATTGAAGTTTGCTGGCCAGGATCCGTCCACGACTATCGTATTTTAAAAAATAGTTTATTATTTGAATTTTTACCATACACTGAACCAAAAAATTTTGAAAATTTTAATAAATCGCGTTTGTTGAGTGGTTATTTATTGTTACAATAAACTTTTTCTTGTCACAATAAACGATTTGTTAAAAAAAAAGTTAACATTTAATCACCGTTTGTAAATACAATAAATTGCCGTTTATTGAGATATTTTGGTTATTAAAAATAACAAATCGTTTATTGTTACAATAAACAGCCGTTTTACAAATGAAAATTCTTAAAAATATACAATGGTTTATTGTTTTAATAAACTTCTTGATTGTCACAACAAACTTTATTTAATGAATTTAATAAATCGTTCATTGTTATAATTAACGACATTTATTAAGAGCTTAATTTGTAAATTAAAAAACAATTTATTGTTTTTATATTTTTTTTAACAGAAACAATAAATTTTAGTTATTGAAAATGAATGAATGGTTTCTTCAATTAATCAATTACATTTATTAAGAGGTCAATATTCTCAAGTTAAGAAAGGGTTTACTGTTTTTATAGTTTTTCTTAAATAAAACAATAAACTTAAGTTATTTAATGTTAACAAATCGTTTATCATTACAATAATTTAGAGCTTAGTTATCAAATTGATAAACTATTTATTGTTTTATAATCTTTCTTAATTTAAAAAATAAACTTTATTTATTTATAATTAACAAATCGTTTATTCTGATAATAAACGGAATTTATCAAGAGCATTTTTCTCAAATTGATAAGCGATTTATAAGTTTTATGATTTTTCTTAAATAAAACAATAAACTTTTGTTATTAAAAATGAATGAATGGTTCATTCAAATAATCAACTACTTTTATCAAGAGCTCAATTCTAACATTAAGAAACGGTTTACTGTTCTAATAGTTTTTCTTAACTCAAAAAATTAACATTTGTTATTTATAATTAATAAATCGTTTATTCTAATAATAAAATTATTTAATTAAGAGATTATTTTTTAAATTGATAAACGATTTATTGTTTTTATAATTTTTTCACCTAAAACAATAAATTTAAGTTAATAAATAAAAGTAAAGGATTAATTAGGCCTATTCTGCCACATCTGTTATTCTGCTATAGATTTTGTGTAATGAATCATAAAAGATTTCCATCTTAAAAGATCTTTTATAATTGGTATTCGGGGGCTCGAACTTTTATAAAAGTCTGTTATGCAACTTCGAAAACGAAATCTGTTATGAAACTTAACTAAATCTGCTATCATAATCAGCTGTGATTAAATAAAATAATTCATCTGACAAAATTAAAATGGATGACGAACAAAAAAGTAATCTCTTCTCTTACACATTATTGGTGTCCTCTACTCTACTTACATATACATATGTTTATATAATACTCGTATGTGTGTAAATATATTTTCTTTCATTTGTCTCATTTTAAAAAGATTTCGTTGACGAAATAAAAAATATATCGTCGTCGTTCTATGAAACGTCCATTCTTAACAAAAATGTAATTTAATTCTTATTTAATTCATTCCAGATCAGCCATATTTGCAAAATATTGTATTGCACAATTGACGACGATGATATATCAATTTTTCATTGATATACTCGTATCTGTGTATGTATTGAAATCTTTTATGATAAAAGTCACAGAAGTTTGTCTTTTATTCTTTTATGATTTTTAACAGATTTCATAACAGATTGTGGCATGCTGAATACCAAAAATGCTATTCGTAAAAGATTTTTTCTATGTTCGAACGTTTGACAGTTCAGTTTTCTTAGCAGATTTTATAACAGATTTTAGCGTGCTGAATACCAAAATTAAAATTCATAAAAGATTTGTTGACAGCTCAAACATTTGTATGGAAATTCATAGCAGAATAACAGAATAGAAGAATAAAAGATCTCGCCGAATAGGCCTAAATAAATCCTTTTCTGTGACAATAAACGATATTAAGGGCAACGGTTTATGATATGTATTATATATTTCACTGAAACAACGACTTTAATTCTTTAAAAATCAAACAATTATTGTCATATTGAACAACACTTAAAAGTAGATAAATTTTGAATTTTTTTTTGAAGATTAGACAAACCTTCTGTGGAACTTAATATTTTTTATTTTATTGGCAACTCCTAACATAAAAAATATTTTAAAAACATTTGCACAAATGTAGAGAAATGCTGAGCGCCCTATCAATTTAATGGTCGATTGTAGACATTAGTGTATTATACATTAATAGGAGAGCTTTGGCCATACTCTGAAATTTACTTGGTTAACTCTGTCTGTCGGAGATAAAAAAGAAAAATGCTTATAAATTGGATCATTGTAATGTAAACCGGGGGTAACCTCCATTCATAATTGATTTGAAAGTGTTTTTATAAACAATTTATTGAATTGATACAAAATGCATGCCTTTAATAATCACATTTTTTAATATAATAAATGGTTTGTTAAAAAACTTGACGAAAAGCTGACTTAGTGCATCGGGTTTCGTAGTTAAATATAGGCAGAATTCACACTTTTCCTATCTGTTCTATCTGTTGCATAAACTATTAACAAATTTACTTTCTGCGTATGTAGGTACCTATGTATATGTATGTTGTTCAGATACATTTATATAAATATTATTTAATTATCATGTATAGTTGTGGTTGTTTACATAATAAAGTACATAATATATATACGAATGTTAAATGACAAATACCTAGTATCAAGATATATAAGGCAGTTACTTGTATTGCAGTTACAATCGCCCTCCGTTGCGCCTTTCCTTATTGTTGGAATACATACTAATATTATTCTACCATTTAGATACAAAAACTGTTCACAAATTCAACAGCATACTCTAACAAATTGAATTGAAAATTTTGATCACAAAAAGCTAAAATCTATGCGCAACCGCAACATTATTATGAAAAAGGCACTTGGTTCTGCCCAAAAACACAAATTTGAATGAAAATATTTGAATCCAAAAACGCTTAACATAATAAATGGATCCCAAACTAGTGATGGGCATTATCGAATGATTTGAACTATTGAGTTGAACTATCGAACGAATTCATTCATTCATTCATTCCTTCGTCCAGCCATAAATTGCCAAATGACATAAAATGATGGCTACTAACGAAATACTCTATGTAAGTCATAACTAAATTAGTCCTCTATTTGTCAAGTCATAAAATGTCAAATTCCATCAAAGGATGGCTACGATGTCAATGGATTAAGAAAATTCCAAAAATGCAAACAAAAAAAAAAAGGGATTTTATTTATTGTTCCGGAAAAGAGCAATTTTAGGGCTTTCGGCTGACATTTGGAACGAAATACTCTATGTACGTCATAACTAAAATTGTCCTCTATTTGTCAAGTCATTAAATGTCAAATTCCATCAAAGGATGGCTACGATGTCAATGGATTAAGAAAATTCCAAAAATGCAAAAAAAAAAGAGATTTTATTTATTGTTCCGGAAAAGAGCAATTTTAGGGCTTTCGGCTGACATTTGGAACGAAATACTCTATGTACGTCATAACTAAAATTGTCCTCTATTTGTCAAGTCATTAAATGTCAAATTCCATCAAAGGATGGCTACGATGTCAATGGATTAAGAAAATTCCAAAAATGCAAAAAAAAAAAGAGATTTTATTTATTGTTCCGGAAAAGAGCAATTTTAGGGCTTTCGGCTGACATTTGGAACGAAATACTCTATGTACGTCATAACTAAATTTGTGCTCTATTTGTCAAGTCATTAAATGTCAAATTCCATCAAAGAATAGTTGCGATGTCGATGGATTAAGAAACGACCAAAAACGCAAACTTTTTCTTTTTGCTGTAAATATAATATTATGGATAACTTTTGTGAAACACTTTTGTATCTACATAATTGACCAGCTCTATGCAAAATAAAATTTAAACATGTACCGATATGTTAAAATAATAGGAATACAAAAGACGAAACAGAACCCAAAATTTAATCTTTCATAGCCAATCACTGAAATATTAAACCCAAACCTTAAAAATAAACCCTAACCTAAGCCATAATAATAACTCAAATATTACCGAGTCTCAATCAAATCTCACAAGTGAGTTATAAGTAAACGATGCTTTGCATTCTAAAAATATAAAAAAAATTATTTATTTAATTTTTATTAATTAAGTTCACAAAACTGAGGTCTCACATATTTCAGAAAGTTACTTTTAAATTTTTAAAAAAATATTGTTTAAACATACATAGATAAATCGACATAAAAGAAACCAAAACATGAGTGGTGTAATCTTCCAGAAAGCTAGTTAGAATCTATAAATAAATTGTGTTGTAATGTGTATGTCCAATAGTAGTCGCTTAAAACGAGATAAGTGGATATAAGTAACTTCAATAAATTATAATTATAATAGCTTCTAATTTTTTTTAGAAACACAAAAAATTATTAATTTTTCCCAATTCTGAACAAAATGGTTATGTTGAATGTTCTGAAGCTTAAAGAATTCCAGTTATAAGCAAAAAAATAGTATACAAATCACCCTCGGTATGGAAAAAAAGGTAAAAAACATCAGAATTTTCAAAGAAGCAACTAAATTTTCTCGGCTGTCCAAATGAAAACGCGGTATAATGGTCAATTGTGGATGTTTTTTGATTTTATAAGACCATTTACTGACACAACAAACTGTTTATTAAATCAATAAACTGTTAATTTTTATAACAAACAATTTATTAATCTTCTTTACATTTGTTTTAAAAATATAACGAAGCGTGCTTTCTAAAATGCACTGTTGATTTGTAATAATAATCTATTTTCTTAAAATTAATTAATCGTTTATTGTCATAATAAACGTATTAATTCAATGATATGCCTTCTTTATTGCAATTATTACGTTTAATAAACGGTTTATTATCTTAATACCCCATTTTCTTCATTTAATTATCTTGTTTATTAATTTTAATAAACTTTTTATAAATTATAAAATTTGTCGCTAGAAAAATATAAAAAATATCAAAACTTGGTAGTGTGAACAGTGCTCAGTAATGCTCGTAAAGTGGAAGAATTTTTTGACGAACTTAACGAACGAAGTAAAGCGTCGCCGGCTTGCTTTTTCTAACTGCAATGAATACGATTCAGTTTCAGTTAATATAAAGAAGACGACGCCGCCACATCCCTTAAATAAAATCAGAACCAGAAAAAAGTTAAGTGTTTTAAAAAATATATGAAGTATAATATATTATGGACATGTATAGATAGTACATACAAAAAATTGTGTGCTGAAACAATATTCAACTTTAATAAAATAGATATGTGGGTAAGTAATTTTTTCTTTATTAATACCTAAATAAAAACTTACGCTTCTGCCATGTGTTGGATACTGATGGCGGTAGCGACCAATTTAATGTAGGTATTTTTATTAATATTTTCCGGCTAAAATATTGTGATATCAATTTTAAAGTTTGAATTAAGTAATTTATATTAAAAAAAAGAAGTTATTCGAAACATCATTTCTAAAACTTGAATCTCTGTGCCATCAAAATGGCTGCCATGTCTGGCAAAAATATGTTTTTATTGCTGACCGCAGTACCTTTTTTCAATCCACGACACTCAGCATTATTTTCTTGGCAAAAAACTTAATAATATACATGCAAAACAATCTTAAAAACGCATTCGTATAGAAAAGCACATGCATACGAGTCTTTAAAAAAAGGCCCGACAAAAAACATATGTAAGTACCTATATATATAGGTACTATTCCGATCGGAATAAATATTATACACGAATTCAAAACAAAAATTGTTCAAAAGATCAGAAACTTTTTTTAAATTCGTATGCGATTGCTTTTCAATATGAATGTGTTTTTATGTAGGTATTTTATTAAGTTTTTTGCCAAGAAATAATGCTGAGTGTCGTGGATTGAAAAAAGGTACTGCGGTCAGCAATAAAAACATATCTTCGCCAGACATGGCAGCCATTTTGATGGCACAGAGATTCAAGTTTTAGAAATGAAGTTTTGAATAACTTCTTTTTTTTTAGTATAAATTACTTAATTAAATCTTTAAAATATACAAATACCTGCTGGCGCAGGATAAAGATTTGTATGCAATTGTTTATATAGAGTTTAAAATTTTCTTTGAAACAAATAGACTACACGTAAATAAAAAGTGTTTACAAAATAGGTCCGAGAATAATATTATTAATCCATATGAAGTAATGAAAATCAAGATGATCTAGCTGATTAAATTAAATCTTTGTCCTTTTTCAAATCATTATACCATCTATTGATTGAAGTATCATATAGTTACTTCTTCCAAAAAAATTTAACATTAGTTTTACAGTTTTTCAAAGAAATACAAAAAATCATTAGATCATTCTGCTTTTCATAACCTCATTACAACAAATTTATACATAAAACTAAAGTAGATACTTTTTAACATTTTTACAGCATATTGAACAAAAAATTGAGGCTTCCTATTCGCAGCAGTAATCAAAGTCATTATTTAAAACGTAAGTCATTATAATGCTTATATATTACAAACATATTTGAACATATTCTTGCTGGCTTTCAATTGACGATGATTAGATGCAGTTTCATATCTCATAACAAAAGCTTCTTTATCTCGAAATTCAAAATCATTATAAAAAACGTAAGTCTTTTTAATTTGTATGTATTACGAACATAACATATTTTTGCTGGCTTTCAGTTCGAGCAGATCAGGTTTATTTTAGTGGCAAAATCTTTTTTTTTCTACTTTTTTTTCTAAATTTTTCAGATATTGGAAAATGTAAGTCAGCAATTATTATAGAATGAACAAATTTGAACACGTTCGCTGCCGCGTTAATTGCTGGGAACTGTGAAAAATATAATTTTTTTTTATGGAGGATATTGCTTTGGTATTTGTTTTTCTTAAAAAAATATTCATCTCAAGGGGACTGATAGGGGCTGGTATATACGATTTACTTTAAGTCCATTTTCAACTTTAGTAGATATTGCAATTTTGTAATAAATTGTTCATATAACGAGGCCGTGAGTGTACGTTCAAAACTGATAGCCTTTTTTAAGAATTCACTAATTTCATCGTTTTATCTTTAATATCTAAAATAATCACTACTTTTTCTGTGCCAACAAGGAATAAGGAATTACAGACAAACGAAAAACCACATAAGTTAGTATCTACAGAGCTTGCAGATGGAAAAACATCATAAGTAGAATTCTTTAATTTTATTTACAATTTGTGCTTTTATTCAATAACGAAAAACCAATTCAACACACACATACGTTTACTTATGCTCTTTTTCCAAAACAATTATATTTTTCTTCGCGATCATAAGTTTACTTTTTTTCTTTTTCCAAAGTAAAATTTTAGCTTACTCGCAGATAAGTTGACTTATGTAGTTTTTCAAAAATCCTTTACGTACAAAATGCAGACACAAGATGACTTGTGTACATTTTCTTTATTCCTTATTTACAGCTAAGTTAAAGTCATAAGACATAAGTCATATTTTTATCAAAATAATCTGTAAATTGACGTAAAATTAATTCGTTTTAATTTCAAATAACATCTTATAGTAATTTTAGTGCTTTTCGCGTTTAAACTTTGTCGATAAGTCTTGAACCTGATTTGCAATTGCAAACTAAACATTCAAATCGCTCTTCTTAAAAGTAGTGAAAACTGTCTTATGTACATATGTTGATTTTCCTTGTTGCCACGGATTTTAAAACAATCGTGTTTATCACTTTTACAGTTTTGCACTCACTGTCTCAAATGCAGATATTGATAGAAGAGTAAGATATTCTATTCAGTAGCAAAGATGTTTGCAGCCAACGTGTTTAAATGATAAAAATAATAATTCAAAAATAAGGAAGAAAAGGCACTTCAATCGTTTTTTTTGTGTTTGTTTCTTTATTTTTAGCTTAATTCTCATCTAATCTCAATGCGAAGTTGTTTGACATTTACACCTTTTTACAACCTAAGGCATCGATATTAATTTTATTATATAATATTATATTATTTAAACATACGTATATATTTCTTAAAAACTTTAAGTTAGAAGTAGACGAAATGATTTGCTTTATATGTAAGGTTAAAATTTCGTCAACAAAGTTGTTTATACAACACCTTAAAAAAATTCATGACCTAAGTACATATAGTAATTTTAAATGTAGGGAAACTAGTTGCTCACAATAGTTTCAAAACATAAGCAGTTTTAAGCGACATATTACCAGAAAACATGATGATAGTATAGATAATAGTATAGATAATCTTGATAAACAAAATGTTACACCTGATAATCATTTGCGCAAAGAAAATCAAATATCGAATAGTTTGAATGAAAACTCAAAAAAATACGAGACTTATATTCATGAAAGCGTTGAAAACAAAGAATCAACTATAGAAGACAGTCTTAATAACATGTACACTTCTGCTACGCGTTTTATCTTAAAAATGCATGATAACAATAGTTTTTCTAGAAAAAATATTTTAGAAATTCAGGAAGATATACTCAAATGCATCTTAAATCCAATTTTTGAATTGTTTAGATCATTTTCCAACGAAAAATTGTCAAAAACAAACGTCGAAGTTCATAATGAATTTGTCAGTGTATTATCAAGGTGTCGTAACCCTTTTAATTACTGCAACACCGAATATAAACTATTAGATTGGCTTAAAAAAGAAGACTTGTTGGGCAGTTTGAATGAATTTTCGGTAAACAATGAAATCAGTACAGTTTTTAAGAATGGGTGCCTTGCGTATGATGAGAAAAACACTAAAGGGATATTGATGCCTTTAAAATTTCAATTCAAAAAATTTTTTGAGAGTGAAAACATCTTAAATAAAACGAAACTTTACATGGAAACACTAACCCCCAGTTTCACAGTGAGAGTTTAAACTCAAGTTCTGCTGAACCTGAACTGGAGTTTAAATTTGAAGTTCAACTCGTCCGGTTTCACAGTCTAATCTGAACTTCAGTTGATTGAACGTAGTTTAAGTAAATTGTTTTCTCTTTCTATCTGAATCAAAGTAAAAACAATCAACGAAAGTTTGCTTTGTTTTAGTTGTGACCTGTGACAGGAAAACAAATTAAAATATGAAAATAAATTTTATTTTCAAATGTTCGAAGGGATTGTTGATCTGAGGTTTAAACGGCAGAATAGTATCGTTTAACTTAAACTACAGAATGAACTCTGTTCAAGGATTAAACGAAACTGTGAAACCAAATTTGTTGTTGAACTGAAGTTTAAACCAAAAGTGGGGTTTAAACTCTCACTGTGAAACTGGGGGTAAGTGAAAAGAAAAAAATTTCAAATTTTGTTCAAGGCGAGCTTTGGAAGAAAAAATCTGAAATGTATCCGGGAAAAATACTAATTCCATACTTTTTATATACCGATGACTTTGAAATTAATAACCCTTTAAGCTCTCATGCAGGCGTTCATTCGATTTGTAATATTTACTATTCATTTCCTTGTCTTCCATGGAAAGAATCAAATTTAGATAGTGTTTTTTTGGCAGGAGTTCTAAAAGCAAGGGATCTCAAAGAATTCGGCAACGATAAGTGTTTTCAATCTTTAATAAATGAGCTAAGAGTCTTGAAGTTGATGGTGTTGAAATAAGCTTAAGCAACGAGTCAAAAGTAAAAGTATATTTTATTTTAGGTCTTGTGTTAGGGGATAATTTGGGCTTAAATACTGTTTTGGATTTTAATAAATCGTTTTCAAGCAACTCTTATTGTAGGTTTTGTAAAGCCAAAAAACTGGAAACGCAATCGTTAACAATTGAACGTGATGATTTGTTAAGAAACCGATCAAACTACGAAAAAGACCTTCTTCTTAACAACCCTTCTGAAACGGGCATACATAACTATTCTCAACTTAATGAAATTCCATCGTTTCATGTCGTAGAAAATTATTGCGTGGATCTTATGCACGATATGTTTGAAGGAGTTTGTCATTACGACATTTGCCACATAATTGAATATTTCATTAACACAGCTAAATATTTTAACCTGGAAACCCTTAATTTAAGAAAACGAACATTTCAGTATGGTGCAATTGAGATCGACAATATTTCAGGTGAAATAAAAATTGGTCAATTAAAATGTAAACATCTAAAAATGACAGCACGAGAAATGATGGGTTTCATTTCATTTTTTCACTTAATGATTGAAGATTTAGTGCCACATGATGATGAAGTGTGGCAATTTCTTCTTAATTTAATTGAAATAATTGATTTATTGCTTGCATTTGAGATTTGCGATGAAATCATCCCAATGTTAAAATTAAAAATTGAAAACCACAACAAGGATTATGTTCGTCTTTTTAATGACTCCTTGAAACCAAAGCATCATAATTTAACTCATTATCCTAGCGTCATTACACAGTCAGGGCCTGTTCGTAGTTTTTGGTGTTTTAAATTTGAAGCTAAGCACAAAGAATTTAAGCTTTATTCCCATGCTATCACATCTCGTAAGAACATTTGTTTGACCTTAGCAAAAAAATACCAACTTAAAACTGCATTCAAGTTGTTAACTAATATTGATAAAAATTGTCTTTCTTACTTTGAAATATATGACAAACATAAAATCGAAAGTGATTTTAGAAATTTAGTATCTGAAATGCTAGGAGTCCCTAATATAGGGTAGCCAGATATGTTTAGATGAAACTAGTACTGGAGTTTGAAAAACCCGGACTTTCCCGGACAAATGAGGATTGAAAAAAGAGTACAAAACAAGGACAGAATAAACACATTTGTATTGTAAGAGGAAACAAAAAATTGTATTAACATTTAAATAAAAATAAATATTTAGTTTAAAAATCACATTTTTAAGTTACAAAACATCTTTGAGGTATAAAAAAAGGAACTTCATTTGTTTTTTTTTTTTTAATAAATAGCCTTTACAGTGCTTGTTGTATTTTTCATTACATCTAATACTGTTAAGTATATCACTGTTGCTTTTTTGTTAAATTAATTCCTTTGTTAAAATAATTCCTTTGACGGAATCAGGTAACAGTTTGTTTCTATCTTTTGTCCACGTGAATTTAAAAACGTTTTCTTTACAGCCGGAATCATCAAGCTTCTTCAAAATAGATTTAATTTTAAGTGGAACAAAATCGTTATCAATTCGCTCGTAAATATTATTGACAATATTTTGTAAAATTTCAACGGTTTCAATAATAGAAATGTCTTGTTTTTTAAGTTTTTGAATATTGACGTTGAATGTTGACATGAGAGAATGAACCAAAAATAAATACGCCTCGCTTAAGTCGTCTTTAAAAAATGTTTGCAATATTTTAGGCGGATTCTCGTACATAAGTAAAAGACGTTCAACAGGAAGATAGAGAGAAAGCCATCTGGTTTTCGAATGGTATAAGAAAGGCTTATATTCATTTTCAAGAAATTCAGAAAAATCTCGAAGTCTTTCCGTTCTGACTGTGTAGATAGAGAAATAGTTGTATATTTTTACAATTATGATATCGGCGTCAACTGGTAAAGTATCACATCCATGGTAGATCGCATTGACTAATGTGGTGGACATCCTATACCTATCATGTTTTGGTTGACTAAAGATTTTAACTTCGAATAGACATTGTTCGAACCTTTCCTTTGTCTTCCACCAAAATTGGTATTACAATAATTGTCAGCGCAAAATCCACTTACTTTTGATAATAAGTTATTTTGTGTAAGAGCTTTAACAATAAGTTGGGCAGTTGTTCTATAATTTCTTTTCTCATATATTGGATCTGTTCGTTCACTTAATTTTAATGGGCCTCGGTTCATTTTTGAGTAACCATTTAATTATAAGTAGCATAAAAGTAAATAGATACACAATGGGTAAAAGGAGTACAATCCCGGACAATTATCAAAAACTATCCCGGACCTCCCCCACACAGTGAAAAAAGAGTACATGTCCGGGAAAATACGGACGGATGGCAACCCTACCCTAATACAAATATAGAATTTTTCTTTAAAGCAAAAATCGAAGGTTATAAATACCAACAAAGTTTTTATATAGCACGGTCTGGAGCTGATATCGAGTTATATGTTATAGTAGACATAGGTCTTTTAAAAAAAAATAAGGTTTTTTTGTTTTGCCAAAAACTAAATAGAATTCAGTACAACCCAAGTATATTATCTTTTGAAGTTGACGAAAAGCAATTGGGTGCTTTTGCTATCATTTATAGCAATGATATTGTGGGTCCACCAACTAATTTAATAAAAACGGCTACAGGAAAAACTTTACTACGAGTTAAAGAGTATTATTGTTCACAATAGGCAAAAAAAAACATTTAAATTTTTTGTTGAATTATCATCGAAAAAAAGTCTAAGCTAAAAAAAAATTATATAATTTATACAAAATTAATTAATATACTAATTTTAAATAAGATAAGATAATGAGGATGTAGGTATCTAGATATCAATCCCGCAAGTCTGATTTTTTTCTGTGTACACATAAAATTGTATAAAATATTTTTGTTTTCAAAAGATTAACATTTATTGTTTCAACAATTCAAAAACCACACATATTTATATCTTAAGTAGAATATTTATCTATATTAAAATCAATTTGCGAATTTGATACCCTGACTTGTTTTTTTTAGAAATGACTATATTTTCTGTAAATTATTTTAATATTTTGAATGTTTTGTAACGTTTTTAATACATTAACAATAGGTACACAAAAATTGAATTTTTAAAACTACCTCCTTAAGAAAATGACAACCTTTGATAATATATCGGTGGATGAAAAGGGTTTCGAGGAGATCGAGGAAGTGTTCGTTGATGAACTGCAGGTCGGTGAAGTGGGTATTGAATCAACTGGGGATAGGGAATGCATTGGGACGATGTCAGAAGCAGAATTTCAAATACTTTTGGACGACAAAACTGTGACAACGACTTTTGTTAACATTGATCCATGCGACGAGATAACGAGTTTATTGGGAAAATGGGGCCTATTAGAATTACTTGAGCATTTTAAAAGTAAGTTGACTTTAATTAAAAATGGTTAAAACAAAGTTTTTTTGCATGTTTTTCGGTCTTTTTTTGAACAAAAATTGTATTAAGTAAATTAAAAAAAAAAATCCAAGTCTCTTTCTCGAAGTTTTTTTTTGCCGAAAATTATTCTTATGATCATTTTTTACTAAAACCTTCATGTTAGCTAGTGTTTTTTGCTTAGAATAAAAAAAAACGCTTTATAAAAAAGAAATTTAAATTGAAAACTTATTGATAATGCAAATTATTAAAAATTCAATTTTAGTTAATGAGATAGATATTGAAGTTTTGAAAAATTTGGAGTGTCACCACCTTGTTCAAATTCTTAAGCCTTTCAAATATCGAACCTTAATTATGTTTGAATCAAAGCTAAGAGAATGGCGAGAGTTGATTGGAAAGCCTCTTTTCATGTATTACAACTCAGAATGTGGTCCGTTTCGCAATATCTCTTATTTATCGGAACCGTCCTCACCATACCAACTTTCATCAAGATCAAATATACACAGCTGTCCAAGTTCGCCAACAAGTGCTCTTGAATCTGCCTCTTCAATTTCCTTAGCAACAATTTTGAACAGTAACTTAAAGAGTAAGTCGTTGGTTGAAAGTTATGAAGAAAATAAAAAATTCAACAATCAGCAAAGAATGCAATTGATTACTGCAATTGCAAGATATTTTGATCAGAACAAAATTCATTTAGATCTTCATTCAAGTTACGCCATTGAAAAAGAAATAATTGAAAGATTTCCCACTGAGCAACTGGTAAACTTATTATTTTTTATTCTATTAATTTTACTTATTTTTAATATTATAATATTAATAATTATATTAAAATATAATAATAATAATATTATAATTATAAGGTATATTATCGCACGGGTAAAAGAGGAAAAATTTACAATAAGTTCTGCAACTTGAAATTCTCAAATAAAACGATCGAGAAAATTTCGAAGCCTTCAACAAGCAAGACCGAAACAACAGATGACAATTTGCCTCTAGGTTTGTTCGATTTTTATTTACAGCCACCCCTGTTTTGACTTTCGATCGGAATTCGTACAGATTTGAAAGTCAGAGCAAGGATGTGCATTTCAAAGCTTCATTAGATCTTTTTTGATATGATGATTGTCACAAAAATAATGGTGCAAACTCATTCAGGTGAAAGATAATCAGCCTTATTCCGTAAGGCGTTGAACGCCAAAATAAAAACGTCAGTGTGAATTTGGTATTACGTAAGGCGTTCGACGCCAAATAAACGTCAATTTGTCGATTCTCTCTTGTGGAACGTGTTCTCTATATTGGTTTTGGTATTCCGTTAGTCGTTTGGATACAAAAAACGTCTGTAAAAATGTCGAAATCTGTCGTCTAGAAATTTGTTGACGACAGGAGTCAAAATAGAAGTTTTTTTAAATTTATTTTAGTTTTATAATTTAAAATTCTTTGTTAAGGGTGAAAATAACAAATCTATAAGGATTTACAAGAAAAGGCTCGAGGGGGTACCCAGCATCTCCTGCAAAAATGTATTTTTATATGAACTGTTATCAGTCACAATCACATACCCAAAAGTCAAGTATTTCTTTCTCCTCCATGATATGCATATGCATGTATATATACAAATATTTATATCAAGCGATCTATCTTTATATGTATATATATCTATCCGATTAAAATGGAAAATAAAAGAATTCGTAGAAATTACAACTTGGCAAAGATAAAACGCGAGCAGGTATTTCCTTAAGAATGTTGCTTAGGCTTGGCTGGGATAGTCCCAAATTGAAGTCGTTCCCAACCCCTTTTGGTAGCTCGCTTTTGCAAAAAATCTAAGGGTATCAGCAAGTTTGAATCTGTAAACAAATGCGATAAAATAAAAAATCAAAACCAGTGGTAGAATTACCTACTGCATATATGTATATTTTTTTATTTAATAACATATTTTGTGCCAGCCAAATCAAAAGGATTTGCTTTAGATGAAATGTACATTTATATCTTCTGCAGTAGTGCAGTATCAAATCTTTCTTTTCTTCTTCTTCTTCGTCGTCACTGCTGCTCTAAGAAAAATAACTTTCTACACTGTACATTTGTCTTATGTTTGAAACAAATTCACACAAATATAATTTTCAAAACCAAATTATTCAATTTGCAAACAATTTGATACGAGTATGTCAGATGTTTGGAATGTATTGTGGAATGTAAGAGCGAGAGAAACGCTAGCGTTTTAGTTACGGAATACAAAAAAAAAACGACACGACTCCTAAAACGACAGTTGGCGTTTTAGAAAAACGCCTATCGGAATAAGGCTGAATAATTGTTTAAAAAACCGATAGTGTTTTTAGTTCTAAGAACCGCTAGTTTTTAGTTTTAAAAACCGCTAGAGTTTTTATAACAATGTTTTTTCTAAGGCTTGATAGTGAATAAAATCAATAACTTTCTAAAGAAACCGGTAATTTTACAAATCATACGCACATGCCACTTAAATGGACTGCCTTGTAATATGACCATTATACTTTCAGAATTGTCTGCATTTTTACAGCAAAAAACTTTCTTTAAATTTCAATTCCTTAACGTTCAATTGAACAAAATTTTAATAGATAATTGCATTGATAACAAATTCTAATTTTTAGTTCCCGAAGAAGATTCGGAGCAAACTATTAGATCCTTGAATTATGACAATTTATCAGGGGAAGCATTAGACCGGTGCTGGAAGGCGTGTACAAATAGGAGGCTTTTAGATATTAAGGACTCTACCTGCACTTCTCAAATTTTTTTAAAATGGCCAAAGTACAAATGTCCTACTGGATATCGTTACGTAAGTTAGAATTTTTTGCATATCATGTAAACGATTTATAAACAAAAAAATACATTACTTTACTAGATTGACATGGATTTTAGCTATCTATATACAAATGCCGGATCATTTTTGGATAAATGGGATCAACTTAAACAGCTGATCTTAAAATTTCTATTGACTGACAACCATGTGAAAGATAAAAATATTCTCGAAGTTTTGAAACAGTTGTCATCAAATCAAAGAGATACAAACACAACAACAAGTAAGTTGTGTTTATCTAACTTTGTTTTGATTTTTATTTCAATGTAACAATACAAATTTCGCAATTCGCTTATGATTATGATATTAAGATATCATAATATATATTTCTCTATATTTGGACGGAGTAAAGTTTAAAACCTTTTTAAGAGTTGTAGACATTTGTTTTACGATCTTTTATCTGTTCAATCTTCAATACCCATTACATGTTCCTCATTTTGGGGTTTTTTGTTTTGAAGTTTTTTATCTGTTCATTTGGTCCAAGATCACATTGAAAGCCACTTAAACACCGAATTTCTGTTTATTTTTAATACATCTCAATTCTTTTTTTTGATTATATGAAAAATCAATTTAATTTAAAACTTTAATAAACTTTTTATATTACCAGATTGTGACGATGCAGCTATACTGTGGGCATTACATGGATATTTCATTCCATATCAAAAAGTTGCAAGGAAGAGCAAGGAAGGAAAGAAAAGCTTAACACGATTTAGCATCAAGGACTCGCAAAATGCGTTCGTTTGGATCGGTACAACAATCCAAGAGATAGACGACCATATTGGATATCTTAATGGAAAGTCTGAGAATGTTCAACCCTTCATTATAGTAAATGGTAAATCAATAATGCAGTTTAACGATATTTTTTTGTATTTTGACGGGGTGAAATATGTATTTAAAAGCTTTTTAAGAGCTTAAGATATTTGTTTTAAAATCTTTTATCTTTTTAATCTGCAATACCCAGTAGCATGTTCCTCATTTTGGGGTTTTATAGAATCCACATATTTTAAAAAAAATAAAAAAGAAATTTGTACGAAAACTCACATCTTGCTTAACGAGATAAGATCAATAACAGAGTAAAAATATTGTATCTGTTCAATTTTCAATCCCATAAGCCCGTTCCTCATTTGGAGTTTAAGAAAAAAATAAAAAAGAAATGTTAAAAACCTAATGTCTTGCATAACAAGATAAAAACAATCCTACGCAATAATTTGACACAAAATAAAATATTAAAAAGAAACAAAAGTTTTTCTTTCAGTTCGGATTTCTCAATTTTCAGCATTAACTTTTAATTTTCAGCAGAGATATGATTTCAGTATGAGATGCAAGATAAGATAACTATTTGGTACTCTAACCAGGTTTGTTACTGGAAGTTTTATGCTTCCCTTAATTTTAACAATACTAATAATAAATTCTCTTTTGTAGGCTTCAGGTGAAACTAATGCTGAACCTATACGAGTGACAAATTGCCGTAATTTCTGTCGTTATTACTCCATCTTTCTGTCATAAATTAAGTTTGTGACAATGAATGGCTCATTCGCAGAAATAGTGGCATTTTGTCAATCGTGTAAGAACAACATTATGTTTGATTTGTGTGACTGACAAAAAGCCATTATTTCTGCAGAAATAATGACATTTTGTGAGTCGTGTAAATCAGCAGAAAGCAGGCAGGCTTATTTCAATAAATCCGTTTGTTATTTTAATAAAAGGGTTTAATAATTTAACAAACCAAACTAATCATTTGGTTTATTAAATTAATAAATACCCGTTTATTGTCTTTACAAACGCATTTATTAACTTAATAAACAGGTTTATTGTATTTATAAACGAAAATAATAAACGGTTGCTTGTATTAATAAACACGTTAATTAAATCAATAAATGCTTGTTCATTGCCGCTACAAACGCATTTATTAATTTAATAAACAGGTTTATTGTATTTACAAACGAAAATAATAAATGGTTGCTTGTATTAATAAACACGTTAATTAAATCAATAAATTTCTGTTCATTGCCGCTACAAACGCATTTATTAATATAATAAACAGGTTTATTGTATTTACAAACGAAAATAATAAACGGTTGCTTGTATTAATAAACACGTTAATTAAATCAATAAATGCCTGTTCATTGCCGCTACAAACGCATTTATTAACTTAATAAACAGGTTTATTGTATTTATAAATGAAAATAATAAACGGTTACTTGTATTAATAAACACGTTTATTAAATCAATAAATTCGTAATCATTGTCGCTACAAACGCAATTATTAATTTAATAAACAGGTTTATTGTATTTACAAACGCAATTAATAAACGGTTGCTAGTATTAATAAATACGTTAATTAAATCAATAAATTCCTGTTCATTGCCGCTACAAACGCATTTTTTAATTTAATAAACAGGTATATTGTATTTACAAACGAAAATAATAAATGAATGTTGGTATCTATGAACAAGGTTATTATATCAACAAATAACTGTTTACTGTCGCTATAAACTCATTGCTTAATGCAATAATTTTCGTTTATTGGAAATTGATAAAGCATTTATTATCCCAATTAATGCGTTTATTAAAAAAAATTATAAACGGAAATTAAAAACGGTTTATTGAATTAACAATCGTTTATAAAGTCTATAAACGGCAGTTTATTGTAATAACAAACGAAATTATTGGTTGAATTTTAAGAAACTATTTGTTGTCACAATAAATTTTTTGCTTGAATCCACGTACCTTTTTGGTTCAGTGTAGCATTTCTTTTTTTTTGCCTTAAAAACTGGTAATTGAGACTTCTCTAGCAAAACTTTATTTTCTTAAAGTTCTTTTACCAAAAATTCACTAAGGTGATCAAAATTATTGTTTTATTAAACTTTCGTTTTCACTTTCAGAAGACATTTTTTCTTCTTCTATTTTGACTCACCGAAGCTACAGTTTAAAGTAGTTTATACGAAGAGCTTTGAGAACGTTCTCATATCCATCGAGTCAAAACTCTAAAGAGCTAACTCATTTTTTTGCATATGAAACTGAGTCCGAGTTCCACTCTGTGCGATAGATCTCACATGTGAGTTCAAGCTCGTCAGCTCTGGCTCTGAGAACTTTCTCATCTTTTAACATATGACCCATTATGTTACATTTTTCACAATAATCAGTTCGAAAAAAAGAGAATTTGACATTTACATCTTTTAAGTCTGCTTTTATTTTAGGGTTTGTTTTAAAAATGTAGGTATAGAGCTTTATCCAGTTATCACCGTTGAGAATTGATATTATTTCTGTGTTGCTTTCAAATTGTTCGTGAGCTAAGAAAAAATTTCTTTGACATGGACGCCGATTCTGTTAAAAACAGACCAGCTGTTTTGGCACTAGATGAAACAAAGGTTAATGTGTATATTGATATTTAAGAACTTCGCCTGTCTGGCTGTACCTAACTTAATACCTTGCATCAGGGCCTTATATTTTATGTTAGATATTATGTAGCTTACCAGAGTCGTCCTCAATACGGACATTGTTCCTATACGAACACTATTGGAATGGCCATTTTACATAGATAGAACAAAGATAGAACAATGGATTCACGAATTTCAAAAAATTGTCTTCTATTTCCATCAATTTTCTTGCACACTGCCCATCTGACTGTATTCAAAAGTTCTGATATATACTCGTTTATTCGGCATTCAGGGTATCATTAACTCTTGCTTTACAGTCTCCTATAATCATTACATCTTCCTCACCAAACTCTAAGAAAAATTTATTTTTAAACATAATTTCTAACAAACATTCCTGAAACTTAAAAGCGCGTCCAAGGAAGCTAATTGTAGTGAAAGATTTTCCTGTTGATGATTGTAAAGCTGTAAGAAAAACAGTTGGTTTTAACTGTAATTACTTACATAAACCGGTTACCGATCCATGAAGGGTCTGTGCTTGAGACCAGGCAGCTTTCCATTCTCTGCGATCTTGAGCACGCTGCTTCTAGTCATCTAGGCCCAGCGCTCCGGCATCGTCGATGGCTTGGTCTTTGAACTGAAGGTTTGGTCATCTATGTCGCCGCGAACTTAGGGGCTGGGATTCGAAGATTCTCTTAGCTGGAGCAATGTTGTCCATTTGCTCAATGAGCCAATTAGTCGACGTATTTTGGACTTCTCAGCTAAATCCACATCTTATTACAGCTTATAGAGTTCACGGTTATATGTATGTATATTCACCTCCATTCGAAGAATTTTTCTTTCGGAAGAGTCTGGTATCATCTCTCGATTTCTGCTTATAGTCCAATACTCGGCGCCGTAAATCAGGACTGGTACTATGAGAGTTTTCCTCTTATGAGTGAGGTATTTTGAAACCATTTGTTCAGCGGTTTCCTAGGGTAATTCTTCGTCGGATCTCAACTGAGGTGTTGTTCGTATAGTTAATATTAACTCCGAGGTAGATGAACTCCTTAACTATTTGGACGTTCATGCTACCGATAGTGGCGTTTTTCCAATGTCATGCGACACAGTTGGGTCATTTTTCCCGGGATCCCGAGTTCTGCTATTGCCATGTTAGGTCGCCTGATGATGAATGATATCATATGGGGTTTTAAAGTCGATAGATACATGGTGAGTCTCGACTAGAAATTCGTTGGTATTTTCCAGGATTTACCACAGTGTGAAAATTTGGTCTATGGTCGATCTGTCGGGCCGGAAGCCACACTGGTTCTTTCCGACTAAATTATTATAGAACGGTTTAAGACATTCACATTTCCCGTTGGATAGGAACTTAGGACTTTAGTACGGAAGGGATATGCTTCGATAGCTCTTGCATGACATAGGATCGCCTTTTTTGTGGCTGGGGCATATGGATGGTCGGGCATGCTCCCTTTCGTCCATATTTGGTTGATGGTTTGATGCGTGCTCCCTACCAAAAAATCAACTCCATGTTTGAAGAGCTCTACAGGCAAGCCATCAGGTTCTACAGTCTTGTTGTTCTTAAGCTTATTAAAAGCTAACGTACCTTTTCTATACTGGGTGGTGCAACTGGTTATTCATTGATTGGAAGCCCTATTAAATGTTCTACATGATGCCCTTTTAACAGCTGCTTGAAAGCTTCTACAATTTCCTGTGATTCGGTGACTAGGTAACTTTCTTTGTTTCGACGAGCCTCCGTTGCGAATCGAATCGAATTCGGGACTTATGTACTGAGACATAAATGCCGAATTTTTTTGTTGAAAATGGGACATAAGTTCCAAATAAAACAAAAATAATTGTATACACATTATTTTGTTACATGTAAATGCTCATGTACTAAGCATAAAATTTATAAAATTTGCGATCCTTAAGACTACGTTTATACATTTGTATATATTGGGTATTTATGAATTCAAAGTATCTTTAAATCCATATTCTGTTAATGGAAAAGAAACTTTGAGTCCACCCAACCTCGCACCTACCCCAAATCCTATAGTGAGCCCAAGCAGGGGGTTGCAGGGGAGTTGCAGGGGGCAGCATGCCCCCCATGCCCATACATAGTTCACTGTTTGCACGCCATAAAAATACACGTGGGGCATAAGTCCCGACATTTTTTTCGGGACTTATGTCTCAGTACGGTAGACATAAGTATCGAATCGGATTCCCAGTGAAGTGGGACATAAGTCCCGAAAATTTTGCGTGTTGTTTCTATATCAAAACTCTTCAATATCCTTGAGCTGTGAGGCTGCCTAAGCTCTCTTCTTTTTGCCTAAGATCTTCTTTTCTTCTCAGCCATTTGCTCGGTACTCTTCTCTCTTTGCTCTTGTTTTGCGCTGCAGCATATTCGCTTTCGCATGTGCATCTTCTGTCGCTCGTTTCAGTTAAACGCATTCATCATCATATCACGGATTTTTTCTCTAAGCTGGTCTTTGTCAGCTCTGGCAACTCCAAGTGTGCTGAAGCGGCCAACGCCAAATTTCTTTTTCTGGACGGTTCGCATTTTCTTTTTATTTGACAGTCGAGCTCTGAATTTGGCCGCAACTAACAGGCCGATTCTCCCCAAAGTCAGTGATACGTGATACCTCACAAGTCACAAGAAGAGGTGAAATCGATTTTATGACTTTTTCGGATTCTGCCGCTCAGTCACAACTTGTGAGAGTCACAAAAACAATCGAAACTGTGATCTCCTTCAGAGCAGGTCACAACTCATAAATTTTTAAGTTTCTTGGACTGACATTCAGTATATTTTGTAAGAAAATTTTCTAGATTTGTGAATAATTGTGAGTACACAAAAATGGAAGTGGACTTTGTTCTAGTGAATATAATTGCTGATCTTTCCCACGAAAATGAAAAGTAACATTTTTAAATAAACTAACATTTTTTTTTAAAAACTAATACATAGTATCAAAAAATTTGCAGCGCCGACGGCATTTAAAAACTCTGAGAGATACAAATGATCCATTCGCTCTCCAAAACAATACATTTATAAAGTAATTTTTTCGTTTTCAATAATCAGCTGTTCAAATAATGACACTTAAAAATCTCACCATGCTGTGGTGAGTTTCGTTGTGAGCTTTCTTGTGACGATTAGGGGGAAAATACCAAAATGTTATCGAGTCACAACAATCCTCACAAGGAATAGTCACAAGAGCTTGTGACTTGTGACTCCTCACAAGAGGGAGAATCGGGCTGTAAGAAACAGTCAGAGTCGACGTTTGCCTTCCGAAATGTACTACGCACGTGTAAGATGTCAGATCGATTAGCAAATGGCCGATTTGGTTGGTGGTTTAACTGTCTGAAGAGCGCCACGTTCCTTTGTGGAAGCTAAGACTGAATTGTATTTAGATTTTAAAAATTCAATTAAATACGTATGTTGGAAGACCTCAGTCCTACCCACCAAACATGTCGAAAATATACATATTCTTAGCAACTTAAATTAAAAATGCGTTTTCAATAATTGAAAGCCAGATAATGAATGTTCTCACAACAATCTCACAAGAGGTTAATTTTGAACACAAAGCACCTTGACCTATTGCCTTTATAGAATAAAAGCCGACTTTATTGACGAACAACTTTCACATGTTCCCAACCAACCCAACTACACAACTTTTTTGAGAAACTTGTGTTAAATAATAATTGAATCTGCGCAATGCGAATCATCTCGTCACAAGGAAGCAATTTCAGCATCCAAATTCAAAACACTGACGATGGTGATGGCCAAGCTCATAGATTAATTGCAAAATCTTTCCCTCAGGACGGGCTGGTATGCGGCGGCTTATCGGTGTGTTTGGCCTTAAGCCTACCACCGCCTTCCTGCAATGGACTATGATGATGATTCTTTGGCTTAGAGAATTCCATCGGCACTACCATAGCAAGTCTGGTGCAAAAGGTAATTAAATGTGCAGATGCGTTCCAGGTGTGGCTGCAGCCGAAACGGCTGAAAAAAAAACCAAAAAAATTTACAAAACTATTTTCCACCCTGCGCAATAACAGCAACAGCAGCGGTGTCACCATTGCGCTGGAATTCTTAACGACCCTTGCCGCCAGTAACGTTCATCTGTCCATTCAACCATGCGTTCGCTGCATGCAGCAAGCAATAATGAAGGTGAAATTCTTCCCATTCCTGTTCATCGTCGTCGTCCAAGTCGTTTGTTGTTGTTCACATAGTCGTCGTCGACGTCGCAGTCGTCCAGTGTGTCATTCCCATCAGCTTGCTTGCTATATGGACTCAGTGCAGTGCAGTGCAGTAAATCCAACTTGCGTAAAGTCCAAAGCATCAAGGATTTACGCGCTCAATTCTTAGAGCAATTGAAATGGTCATGGCCAGGGCCATCATATTCAACCAAACACAACATACACGTACACACAATGAGCCAAAGCCGACTATGGCAAAAGCTGATCATAAATTAACGAGGCGTTACTGCGAATAATGTGTTCTCGCACGAACATCCCTGAAGGTGGTGTACATCCCAGTCCCAATCCCATAGCCCATCAAACATCGCACTGCATCAGAGACACGTTTTATTACGGCAGCTTGTCCATCATCATCAGTGGCATAAGCATCGAAGGACCCTCTTTCTGTATGGGACTGATGAAACAGCATAACCATGGAAATGGCAGTGCCAATTTTGATGAGAAGCTGTCTGCTTAGGTTTATTTTCGGTTCTTTTAATTGCCCTCTGGGGCTGGGTGATTCCTTTCGCGCGAAACGATATCCTCAAATATTTACAACTCTCTAGAACGCGGTGATATGATTTGAGGCAAACAACAAAAGAAAACATCTTTCTAACCACCTTTAGCAAGGTAATAAAAATCACCTTAACCACCACTATCACAGCCAGGGAATAGTGTTGCCAAGCTGAATAAATCAAAGGACATGATGTGTTATTGATCCACTAAACTTTTAATATAATAAAATACTTTCTTTCATAAAATTTGCCAATGTGAAAGATACAAAATTGGAGAAGACGTATTTGGAAATTCTGGATGAACTGTGATTCAGCAGATCTATGAAAAACGATCTTGTCGTTTAAACAAAATTTTTAGTTAAACAAAATGGTTGAATTTTATTAAAAAAAATTGCTACGTGAGTGAGCGTTCATACCAGGAAAAAATTAATTGTCTCAAGAATAGCTTCAAAGATTTTAAGTGATAGATGGCGTTTTTGCAAGTGATCTTAGCTTAGTAAAGTGCAATAAGATAGAAATTTAATTTATGCAGACCAACGTAAGGGAAGTCTAAAATTATGGACAGATTCACTTCAAATAAGGAATATAACGTATTTAGTTACTTTTGTACAGGTTTAAGCCTGGTTTAATTTCATTCAAAATTATCGAAAACGAATTGAAAGATTTTGATAAAACTTTCTATCTTTAATAACCATTTAAAGTGGTGTTAAGAAAAATGCATTTCGACTGAAAATTCATAATAAAGGTTCAATGCGCTTCACAGACAGTAAGATAAGTATCTACATACGAGTATGTACCTCAAATACCAATTGATTTGTTAGAAGTCTCTTCACCTTCAACTCTAAGCCGATTTAAAGCCCTGATCCACAAAATTAAATAAATAATTGTGAAAATTTCATTTGACTGTACCAAATGTTCCCACCTTTGTAAGATTCTAAAAAAAAAGAACCTGGCAATCCTATCAATGAAAACCCTTTAGGGGTTGTAAAGACTAAAAACGCCTACAAATCACCACTCGCAAACAATAATTGAAGAGAAAGAAGATCGCAAAATGTGAATGCTGACCGCACAGTGCCATATAATCACTTTAAAGACCACTAAAAATCGAAGCCATTCATACCCATAACCGTATATCCGTGAGGAGCCTCGTTCAACGTGTCTTTTTGCTGAGCAAAACCTTTGGCTTGATATTTCGAATTTATTTTTATGATGGATGGGTAACGAGCCTCACTTGTGAAGGCATACTTTTTACTTTGTTTGTTTTTTTTTTGCTACCAAAAGTTATATATTAAAATGTTTGTGTTTGGACTTAAGGCGAGCTTAGCCCCAGGTGTATAATAATTTTTTTATTTTTCGTACTTAGTCGGTTAAACCAAATGCACTATTTAATGTTTTAGCAAGAATAAAGAGAGTTTTAAAATCATAGTTAGAAGCATTAAATTCCTGAATTAATCTGTAAGTTTTTAGGTTTGGTAAATAGTTTGGATAACTATCCAATCTAAGGGAATAGGTTTTCAATTTTTTAATAGCGTTGATGAACTTCTGGGGATTGAATTTATTTTAGATGAGGATGATTACCTCTTTTTCTGAGGAATCCAAACCCAATCTGAATTATTTCCTTTGAGGTTTGGTGAATTCTTAAGTCTTATAGGAAATATAGGTATGGGTATTTGAAGAAAGCCTTGGAAGGAGTCATTAATTTTTTATTAAATCGTTAATTCATAAGGTTAGATTTTGAAGAGGTCTTTAAAGACTTATTCATCAGAGGGATCATTTTCACAAAAATGTTGAAAATCGAATTGAAAATTTGACAAATTTTGACAGATTTGCCATAAACTCCAGAAAATGTTGCAAAATATTTGGAAATAAAATGCACGACTGGGTCTCACGAACCTGTTCCTAGTCAAGAAGATCTTAATGTTCATAAGCGTAAAGAACATTTTTTAAATAACTAAAACAAATACTTTAATATTTGGAGCTAAGAACAAAGTGCCTTGTGATCTCTCGAGAGTTAAGCCCATTTTACGGTAGACGTGGAGACACTTCACAGTCGAGTCTTGAACGTTTGGTGGTCAGATTTGAGACGACCGGTTCGCAATTCAATCAGCCAACATTCATACGTCAAAGAAACAAAAGATCAGCCAAGAACATCTCTGCGGTCCGTGAAAGTGTACACTAGAACCTGAAGCAGTGCACACGAACTCGGGCTTTCGCAGACTTCAACTTGGCGTATTTTGGATCGGGACTTGGGCCTACACCCGTACAAGATCCGACTGACCAGGAGCTGAAAGTACTTGTCCATAAACAATGCTGTTAATTCACTAGCTGGGGCATCGGAGCTTTTGGAAAAGGACCCCAAATTTGTGCAGAAAAATCATCCTTATCGACGAGGCGCAATTTTGGATGAATTACTGCATATGGGACTACACCGACCCACACAAGGCTCACCAGGCTACAATGTGTCCTCATAAAGTTACCATTTGGTGTGGAGTTCGGACCGGCGCGCGGCGTTGTTATGGTTTGTACTTGGTGAGGCGGTCCTCTTTAATGGAGAGCGTCAGAACGATGATAACCAATTTCTTATTGCCCAAATTGGACCATTTGGCATAGATAACATGTGGTTTCCAGGACGGCGGCACTACTTGTCACACAGCGGACGCAGAGATTGACATTCTGCATGATCAATATGAATGCTAGATTATCTCTCACAGAGGTGACGTGGATTGGCCAGGTTGCAAGTCTATGCGAATAAACCACAATTGACCGATTCCCTTTGAATGCAAATTGGACCAGTCGGATAAGTGCCATAGTAACAAGCTGGGGCATCATGATTGGCATAAATGGGCTTTCTAAATAAAACAAAGAATTTTGATAACACCTCCCACACAGATAATATCTATGCTTTTGAGGAGCGTTCAAATTGAATGAATGGAATTGGGTGGGTTATTGCACTGCGACCTGCCCCCGCTTATAAAATGATGAGCTGGCTCATCCTACAGTTCCTCCTCCAAATTTATTGCTTTTAGGAATTTTAGTATTTGGGGCACTTTTAGAGAGGATAGGTTGCTCTTTTCTACCTGGTATTGTCCCAAATGGGTTTTCCTTTGGTGCACGATTGGTGTTCTTGACAATTTATTAGCGTTTAAATTAAAAATTCATCAAATTCATTTGTATAATTTTTGAGAAAATTCAATTCAAAAGAAATGGTTGTATGGGAGATACCATTAATTACCATTTCTTGTAATTTTTATTAACCATTACCTAGTTTTTACTAAATGATTTTATTGAACTGTTTTTAAAGAAAAATAAATATTTTCTAAAATTACAGAAAAAAATGTTTTGGTCTTAAAAAAAAAACCCAAAAACCTGTCGGGGGCAACATTTTTTAAAAGAAATCTTCAAAAGCATTTTTATGGTTTTTTGTCTCCAAGTTGTAATTACTTAGAGAATTTTCAAATATCAAATTTTAAAATGAAAAGAAAAACTGATTTTTATTTTATTTTATTTTATTTTATTTTATTTTATTTTATTTTATTTTATTTTATTTTATTTTATTTTATTTTATTTTATTTTATTTTATTTTATTTTATTTTATTTTATTTTATTTTATTTTATTTTATTTTATTTTAATTTTAATCAAATTAATATCACAACTTTATTTATTTTATAATATCTAAGCTACGCGTTTCGGAGTGTTATAGCTCCATTGAAATATTTAAAGTTCAAGGAAAGTCAGTCAACCCGTTTAGACTGTAGTCGAACAGACAGAATCGCAGGACTCAGTTCCCTATCATTCCCTATATCAATTCCCGATATCGAGTCACATTGTTAACATACGAATTTATAGGCAAATTATGCATTCGTAAAAAAATCCACCTCGAGATTTTGATCAAAGTTGACATTACGTTGATAGAGAATACAAAAAAGTGGGACTCGCAATTCTGTCTATCTTTCTGTCTGTATGTTTTACTACAGCCAAAACTGCTTAGCCGGTTTTTGTTTAAACTTTGTAGATAACATATCCCTTTTTTTTAAGACCAAAAATTTCCACTATTCCTAAGTTTTGCTGTTAAATAGTGAGCTAACAAATTTTAGACTCAGTTACTCAATTTTTTTCAGAATAAAATATTGAGCATCATTTCAGTCGTTCGAAATCGGTAGAAAACCGTTGATCTCATCCACAACTTCTGACAACATCCCCATAGTTTAGAATTGTAATTGTAAGTCACTTTCACCTTTGTGCTTTACGAGCTTTCAAGTTATATAAAATATAACCATCGAATTTATTTTTTTAATATTGAGCATTTAAACTGTTTTTTTTTTGTCATTTCATTTCAAAAACTTGGACTAAACTCAATCACCTGTCAATATTGACAATCAGATACGGTCAGAATTTTATCCTATTTTGATTTCATGTACCCACAAGAGATTTCGATCCCAGATCGAAAAATTTATTTTTTGGAGAGAAGGAACGTAAAATCTGGTGATCAAAATTTTCACACAGAAACTGATTTTTCATTTGTAAAGGAAATCGGCATTAATCTCAAAAAATGTTAGCGCAAATTTATCGCCGAATAAGTCTTGACAATTTATTAGAATTCATTGTTAGGATATAAAAACTTGAGAATTTTACGTTTTTCGACAATTTTACAAAACATATTTATATGACCGAAATTTGACAATTCTCAGGTTGTCAATTTTCATAAAATAAAACTCTATGTTGTTTATATTTTGGTGAAATTATTACCAGTTTTAGATTTTCTGCAAATTTATTACTTATGTACATAATGTGGATGAACCTAACTTTGACAAGATGATGTAAAACATATATTTTTATTTTAAATGAAAACAAATCATCTTCTTAAACAAATAACGCTTATTCAAATGGAAAACGATATTTAATGGTTTTTAAGATTGGACCAAAAAAAGGACGCGAGCCAATTGGCGCCCGGGCAGGGACTGTTTATTAAGTACATACCAGTTTCTTCAACAACAAATATTTACGATCAGCAGAGGATGTTATTATCCGTTATTAACCGCAGTGGTTTTATTTGTATTTTAAATTTAAAACCCTTTACTTCCCCCTCATTTAACTTCACTTCACTTGACTAGAGATAAATCTCCCAATAAAACACGAATACTGTACTAGTTAAATAATCTGAGGAACGCAGCTTCTGTTTAACTTTCCGACGGTCTCATTATTTAAATTTATTTACCGAACGACTTGTGCAGTGTATACTCCTTTCAGCATTTTAATAATGGAAATGTGAAATAAAATTTAAAATACCGATACTGAGCTTATCTGATTTCGATTAATGCTCTCTCTTTCTCTCTCTCTCTCTTTATGGAATCGTTTTCTTTGCGTATCATTTGGATGGTATCATTTGCCGGTTGCATCCTTTTCCTGCTTTCCTATATTAATCTGATCGTATTGCACTTGTATTAATTACCAAGTGCTTATTTATATAAGTTGAATACCTATATCTATGTGTACTCAACCATGCTGCATTGAGCACACAAGCTTTTATTCCCGAGTTGCACTTGGGGTAAAATTAATCCGAATACCATGTTAAACGACACTTTAATGGCCACTTTATCTCAATTAATTCAAATTTGTGACCATAAAATATAATTCACCAAAGCCATCACATTAATGGCCACAATAAAAATGGGCCATGGACCAGAGGACACAATCCCAGAGCCGGAGAAGGTGAAACCCCAGCATCTTGTTTTATGAAGAGTTTGGTTGTGCAACATTGCAGTCTATGTCGTATGCAGATGCAACAAGGCTGAAACTGGCATTTTTCTAGAATAAAATAAAGGAAGATGTCGAGGAAGCCGGGACGGGACATAAAGCGAGACACTCTCATTCGTTGAAATGGCCAAATGCACTTATCCAAGTTGACAGTTTTGTGTGATTAAAAGACTAACAAATAAAAAAAGCCAGAATGGTCAGCAACCTTTTCCTACTGGTTTTGTTTTGTTTTGTTTTTTTTTTTTTCTCAATTCCTGCCTGACGTGGATTGGATCCCCGCTGGTGATGAGTTCCATGTCCTGAAATCTCCACAATCGGCTGCATCCGATATTGAAAATAATAAAATTGATTAAATTCGTTGATAGCCATGCAGATTTTTTGTGAGCCTCAATGGATAAGGTATGGAAATGCAGGACGAGAGGATGGCACGGGGAATGTCTCATTTTTATATTGAAAGGAAAATTATTCACCGATAAAGCTAAATGTGGTGAAGATGCGACGATACCACTCAGCGGGTGGTGTAGATTAAAGGAGGATGTAAGTTGCGACAGTGTGTGCCTTATGTGGCGCTTGCTTGGTCGATGGATGTCACTAAGTATAAATGCCCCATTTTTGGTGTGGTGGGCTGAATTTGCATATTGTCGTAATTGGGCCATGAGTTTGATTGTTTTTTCATAAATAATTATCTTGCTTTCAAACTATGTCAATTTTGGTAATTAAATATGAATATAAGCTTTTAGAGTGGACACGATTATTCAGTTTATCTACCGGGCAAAATTAACTACATAGCTAATTAACGAATGATAATGAAAGATATACTGACTAAAATTAACTAGAAGTCATTAGGAAAGAAAGGTTTGAAGAGGTAAATATGTGCTTTTCATTTAACTGAAGAAACTTTTTTATTTTAAGCCTCATACAAAATTGGAATCAAAAGGCTATAATCGTCGTCAGAAATTATATTCTTTTTATTTCTTTTTGTATTATTTTATCTGGAGCAAAATTATTTAAACTTTTCGGTGTGCAAATTCGGGATCAAGCCACATACAATTGGCCCAGTGAATCTTCCACTGCTGATTGTTCCCTCAAATAAATTTCGTAACAATTTTTACTTACGACATATATGTAGGTACTACATTATCAGTTGTCTATTCGTAAAAAAAAATTAAAGCCGAGATTTGATCAGACTTGACATTATCATAATGGGGAAGATACAAAAAGTAGTGTGAAATTTTTCCCCCAACACGTTTTTTTTTTTCTCTTTTAAGACAAAAGTAACATTTTCTCAAAAACGGTAAAACCGAGTTAAACATTTTTTATGCTAAGGCTCCATAAAAATTTGGATAGTATTGTGTATTTAAATTAAAAAAAAAATGTTTTCAAAACCCAACATTTCGAAAACCCATACTCGATTTTTTTAAGACTTGACAAGTTTTTTAATACAATCTACAAGATGTGAAAAAAATTACTATGTCTATTGAACCATACAAATGTTAAAAAATGGTTTTCGAAAATCGAATTTTTGTCGAAAACGGCTCCTAGAATTTTGATATGATAAAATTTGTTTTCTTTCGATTAATTTTTAAGATCTATAATTCAACAAAACAAATTTTGAAATAAAGATACTCGTATTACTGCCAGCACCTACCATAAGACCATTTTTCGAATTTTGAATTTCTCATTACCGGCGTAAGGTTCTAAGAAGTTCGAAAAAATTCATTTTTTTTTAAATTCGATATCTCAAAAACGGGTCAATATTTTATATTTATTAGTAATAGCCGACCCAGTTCTCGAAATTCGAGTGCCAATTTATGTATTTAATTCATTATCATTCAAAAAAAGACAGAGAATCCATGATTTTTTTAAATTGTTGAATGCAATGAGAAGTACCTACTAAGCACTCAGTTCTGGAGTCCAAAGGAAAACAGTTAATGGTAAATTTTGTGTTACATCTAGAACTTTCACTTTCATCATTTTTTTATATCGCGGCAATAAAAAAAATATTTATTATTCTATTGGGACTCGAACCCACGTCGTTGTAGTGACGTCAACCTGTGAATTTTGTGTTACATACATGTGATATATAGCTAACTTCAAAAACATAAATTGAATTTACTTTTGTAAAATTTTTTTTCCTTGCACATCGATCGGCCAGCTGTTTATTGTCAACAAAAAATGACATAAATGGAAGTGTTCCGAAAATGAGGTAGGTTTATGACTTATACAAATACGCAGAGCTTACACTTATGCATGAATACACCTATTATTATAAAGCCATAACTGCAATGAACTTGAAAAGTGAAAATGTTAATAACAATCTGCTCTCCTTTTCCAACTCAAATTTTATCTCCCATCTCAAAAAACCAAAAAGTAAATGTTTCACTTTTTGAAAACACAAAGGCTAGGCGCGCACATTCAATTTTTAGTTTCGCAACAGCTTGGTTCGAGCAACTAAAAAGTTTGTGTTTTGACACAAACTAAACGATTGCCTTAAATGAGTTCGCTATTTTGTGTAGCATATAATTATATGCACCTGCGCGGACATTCAACCAAATAGTTCATCTGTTTTCTATGAGCAACCAAACAGTTGGGCAACTAAAAATTGAATATGCGCGCTTAGCCTAATACATCGAATAAATTGCTTCAGAAAATGACCGATAGATGTCGCCAAACTGAAAGCAACAGATGTCGCTAGTGTGTGTGTGTATTCTTTTTCATTTATTCACTTATTGTACTTTTTGCAAAATTGCCAATTGTAGTTAAGGCTTGATGATTTGAATGATTCTACCTTTTTACTTTTTCGCTTTTTAAAAACACTATTACATGGAATACATTTTTTCAGAAAATCACCGATAGATGTCTAAACGGAAATTGTATGGTGTAAATTATACGCTCTTTTCAGCAGCAGATTAGCCACATCTATGTGTGTATTCTTTTTCACTTTTCGCAAAAAGTGCCGATTGTAGTTGACGCTTAATGTTTCAAAATCTTATTGTAAGAGCTCAACTACTAAAAAAAACACATGCCTAATATTTATATTGATAACACATTCACATTCAACAACATGTTCATCAACTCTCATCGGGTTGGCGGATTTTTGTAATGTGAATCCACCTTAATGTTTCGGGTTCTGGCTTTGGGTTTTCTCTAAATGCTTTCATTTTCTGGATTTGACATTTTGTGTCAGTCGATTTGACATTTTTAATTGTTTTTGTTTTTGTTTTTTTGCAATGCTTTAAACAATTTCTGTGTAGTATATTTAAAAAATTTTGGCATTCTGCACATCTATGCAAAAAATGCTTTCGTTTAATATGTAATTTATGCCCCTTAGGTTTTTGTGGGCAGCGAAAAATGTACCACAAAAAACATGTTCGCCGTTTTATTATATGATATTATGTTAATTTTTTATTCGTACAATAAAACAAATTTAAAGTTGGCTCTCCAAAATGTATTCTTAAATTTTTTTTAAAAAATTTGAATATTATTTTTTCTTAAGAACACTACAACGATTTATAATTTTTGTTCCTCGCATAAACTAAGTCACTTAAAAAATGAGTTTTATGGTTATGAACATTTTTTTCTAGTGACATTCATTTTTGAAATTTTCAGGGTTTTTTACACAAGAGCAAGTTCGTGAGGTTTCATAAATAAATTCACAATTCCAAACAGAATCCAGAAGCCAGATGGAGAACTTTGCCTTCCAGCTGGTTATTTCGCAGTTAACAAGAAAGCATAATGGATTGAGTCAACATAACGAAACTTCTGACCGATCTCTTGAAAATCACTTTTAGTGTACAAAGTATTCTCATAAAAATCTTACTAAAACTTTTCTGAAAATGTTCGTTAGTTTTTTGTTTTTTTTTTTTTTTCAGATAAAATACTTATATGTAAGTGGAGGAAGTTTGTTTACAGTTTCTAATTGGCCTCAATCTTAGTTTGTTAATAATAAAAAGAAGCTTTACCGAATTTTGAACTGATTTAGTTTATAAACATTCTCTTAAATTTTAATTGTTATGTTCCTATAATATTTTTATTTTGAAGAAATCTATAAACTTTGGTTAAATGATAACTCAAAGTTTGGAAAATTTAACAAAAACTGACTATTCATTTAAAAAATCAACAATATAGGTAGTCGAACCGCATGGAACCAGTGGAGCATTTTTTTTTAAAATTAAATCGTATTTAACTGGACCAACCATTTTCCTTTCATTTTCCCTTTCAACTATCTTTTCAGATCTCGATGTTGACCCCTTTTCTGATGGCAGACAATAACAAACATTCACTCCTTTCAATTTAAATTAAATTTCAATTCAATGCGTCTCTAATTCTAGTAATATGATATCCTCACCGCACCGCTGCGCTGCTGTGCTGGCCTTAGTTAAGTTTGATTGGTTGGTTGGTTTATGGTTCTATGGCAGTCTGGACCAGGATGCTGTATTTATTTTATAATCCTGAATACCCCGCACCAGCACCTTTATGCAGAAGTCAAAATCTTTTTATTTTTCTACATCATTTTAAATTTGGTTTCTGGGATTTGACTTGCTATCAAGCGTAAAGGTTTGCGGTAACCGATCATGCAGAATTAATGAATAGGGATTCTCGTTCTCGGATTCTGTGGTTTTTGTTTCACAGTCTTCCACAACATGGACCATCTATATTGAGAAGGAGAATATTGTTTTATCTTTTTTAAGCAGTGAACAATAAAAAGGCTTTGTAACCTACATCTTAAAGGGAGACCTTAGCCTCGATGCCAATTCATTTCCAATTATGCGCAATAATCCAACCGGACAGGATACCAAGAATTAGGAGTTCAAATCTGTATAGAAGCTCCAAGGAAGCGTTTATTGCACAAGCTCAGAAAAGAAAAAAGAATCAATAAAAGCAAAAGAAGCTGAATTGACAAAGCCCTTAAATACCTAAGCCTTTTGTGACAAAAACAAAAAAATATCAATTTTCATTTTAGGGCAAATTCTTCTGCCTCAAAGTCATAATTTTACTTCCTTATCATTCAATCTTGAAAATTTACGAGCAATATTCACTGCCATTGAGGCAGGCTATCAAATCCAAGTCAAATTAGAAACTTTAGGAAACTTTTCTAAATTACCGCTATCAAGAGGCCTAAATAACTTCCTTCCGTCTGTCTCTCTCGTCAATTCCTCATGGAATTTACAATCCTTCTTTGAAGGGGCTTTTCAAATTCATAAAATTCAGCCATTTTAGAAATGTGTATGATTTTGTCAAATGGTGCAGACATAATTTTATGATTTTATGTGTCTTCCTCTCTTGCCACTTTTCCACTAAAAAGAGGAGGACCTTTTTCGCGAAAGTGTAAAGCTAAAATATTAAACAAAAAATTGTTGTCATGGGGGCCACCTTAAAAGATAAAAAACATCCAGCAGGGAGCACTATTCAAACGATTGACAGTGATTGGGCCTTTATCGGAGCTGAACAATCTTCCTCTTCGTCGTTGTGTCTTTTGTGTAAAGAATCTGAAGAGAATATGGCTTAGGAACCGTAAAATGAATTGAAAATTGCACACAAAAACAGCGAAATAATTGTCGGGTTCGGGGGTGGATTTGATGGGATGGAGGAATTGATTTTTCGTTATTAATTTTTTGCAGAAAGATTTGAATGTCAGCTGAAAATGAAAGCGAAGTTAATGTGGCATAGTGAATGCAGTGCTTGAATCCGAGAAGTGGGGTGTAGCAGTAGGTCCATTCTAGGCAGAACTCTTTTCTATAAATCTCAGCTGTTAATGGAGGTTATCCGTAAGATTCTTTTATTTCATAGTATTACCATTAAATATAGTGCTATGCAAATGGTTGCAAATAAAAAGACCTTAGGTCCTACCAGCATAGTCAAAAATATTATAAAACTATGTTTCAAAGTTTGCGTGAACTTCACAATTTCTAATTGCATAGCCTTGAATCCTTGAATCAAATCATACTGAATGATAAAATAAGGGGTGTTTTTCTTAGGGGAAAAGAACTTTAAATTGGTAACACTGTTTTCTGTGACATTCGATTTGACAGTTCTCTGTTGTTTTGGGGTAAGTTTGATTTGGAAATCCATTATAATTAGACTACTAACGCCGATCGTGACCAGACTTACAGTTTTTCAGTGATAAAGCACACTTTTGTTTTAATGGTGGTATCAATAAACAGAATTACAGCATTTGAAGCTATGATAATCTACAAGCCATTGTCGAAACATCAGGATTATGTAATGTCCAAGCCCATGAATCATAAGCAATTGAGCACTTGGAAGCTCAAGAAGAGTGTTTGAAAATTGACCTCTAGTATGCCATGTATGTACGTGTCAGCTGCTGGGGCCATGTGCCCAAAATTACATTCAAGCATTAATGCCATACAATTATCTGTCAAATAAAGCCAAGTTCATAGATATTAAATCAAATTTTCTGTATTTTATTTCAATGTAAAATTCTCACCCTAAAATAAACACCCTTTAATACAGTCAAATAGTGAAGCGCAGCATACAGATCATGCATACAAATTTCAGCCCGAGATAAATTTTAGCGAGGATTTTTAATTTATCAAAAAGTCTCCACTTACTTTAGCGCGTGAAATATTGTTGAACACAGTCTTTCACATACAATTTTTGATATTTGCGAAGTTTTGTATTATATCCGCAAATCTTATTAATATTTTTTTTTTGATTTTCTCAAAATTTTATAATGTGTTATGTACTGACCTAGAAGAAAGTTTGTCCGAAGTGCATCATAAAAAACACAAAAACTGCCAGGAAACAGCAAAAAAAAATTGAATAAATCAGCTGTTATCAATCAGTTGGACATTTCAATTTATCTCTCCAACTTCAAAATTTATCTTGGATTGTAGCAAACAATTTGAGAGATAAGAATTGTAGAGATAAAATTTATTTTAGCTTGAACTGCGTATACCAGGCTTCAGGCTTAAATCTGTGGCAACAAGGAAAAACGACATACATAAGTCAGTTTTTGCTACTTTTCAGGAGAGCGATTTGAATGTTTAGTTTGCAATACAAATCAGGTACAAGACTTTTTTTTTCCTTTGTCAGTAGTTCCTTAACCGTTTGAGATAAAAATACGAAAAAAATATGACAGACGGAATGGCTTATTGCGGATCGGATGGTATCAAAAACTTATTTTCGACATAGGTCGACTTATGCTGTTATTCCTTGTTGCCACAGAAATTTGCATTGAATTCTGAAGCACACAAGCAAAAAAGTTACTTGTTCCCCCTCACAACACTTAACAACATTCCCCTCCTACCCACTCTACAGGGGCACCTTTATTTTCAAATAAATTTATTTTCCCACAGTTGGAGGGAAAAAGTATGACGGTAAAAAAATGTTGAACTTTGGATTTGGAAGCTAATATTGGAAAAAAGAAAAGATCGACGAAAACAGCAAAATAGGAGATTCTCAGACGATCAACCATCTTAACAATGAACTAAAAGAAAGAATCAATGAATTCAAAAATGAATTATTTAAAAGATTCCTGAAAAGTCTCACGATAGACGCTTGTACCGAATACTCCCTATGAAAAGCCGAAGCAGCCAAACATCTAAGAATACGGCAGACACAAAAACCGATAATAAAATTTCAATCTCTGCAAATAGACCTACAGAGCAGTTACAGTTTGTTGATAGAAACGTTTAATGTGAAATTTGGAAAAACTGCTTCTGAAAAGGCTTACTGAAATAACAGAAGACTGATGACTGATTAGTCAGGAATAATCAATTTGGTCTTAGAAATAAACATTCTGCCATAGACATCGAACGGATGTTGTTGAAAAGGCCCTCGAAGAAAAGCAAGTACGAGTACCTAATTTCAGCTCTTTTCTTAGAGGTTGATCAAGCTATTTTGACATGGTGAACGCAATATATGAAATACCGTGTTAGTTATTTAAGCTTTTGAATACTGTATTATATGAAATACCGTGTTATTTGTTTTAATAAAAGAAATATTGTTAATAAAAGTATATGAAATACCATGTTAGATATACGAAACCACGAAATAAATTAATTGAAAGCTTTACAGTGTTAAAATACATTATTTCATTCGGAACCTTAGACCCCCCAAACCCAAGTTTGTTGCTTCATTGGGAAGAATCCTGGACACCGACGAGTTTTACCTCAGCCACGAAGAAAAAGCATCACACGCTTAAAGAATAAGTGACTCTGAAGTCATAAAAATTCCTTAAATGAACGAGACAATGTTCGAGATTTAGAAGAATTCAGCGCTATAAGCTGATGGTCTAAAGGCTTTGGGAAACTTTTAAAAATTTAAAAATCCCACAATGTGATTTTCAATTAAGAAAGAAAATCATTTATCTGTCGATCTTTCGACTACTCTTCGAGGGAGAAGTGGTCTTTGATTATCAATCGATGGTTTTCAGAAGCAGCTGTCCTGTTCAACAAAGCCAGCCAAGTCGAAATGTGTTTTGTTGCTGATAATTATATTTTAACGAGCATGGCGTTGGTCTATAGCGGGCTGTAAGACTCAACCAACGTTGAAGGTCATTTCCACAGTCCATAATAAATTGTTATCGACCATGCTCTATGACTATTAAATGCATAACATAAAACGCACTATGTTTTTAAAAATCATTTTTTTACTTGCTGTGTATGTATTTGTAAGTACTATACTACAACAAATTAGTCATTCGTAAAAAATCGAACTCGAGATTTTGATCAGACCTGACGTTACTACGAAATGGATAACTAACAAAGTGGTTCTCGCCATTTTGTCCATGTGGTTGCGTTACAACTACAACTACAGCCTAAACAGCTTGTCCGGTTTTCTTTAAACTTGGTTGATACCATTTTTAAATTGTTCCCTAATACTTTCTTTTCAATACCTAAATTTTGTTTTCGAGATTTTAGAAAATATTTTTTTCTTCAAAACCTGTTCCACGGATTTTCAAAAATCGAAACAATTTATCTAGTAAGAGCTCCATAATGGCTGAAAACGATTTTCCAAGAAAACGGTTACCTATATTAATAGTACTTTCCACAGAATCAATTTTTTGGATTTCGATTTTCCCAAAGCAGTACTGATTTTTATCTTATATTTTAATCTTAAAATTTTGAATAAAATTTATATTTAAAAAAAAAAATCAAAATATTTTTGAAAGCTCATTAATTTCTCGATTTTGTGGAACCTAACAATCAGCAGTTTCTTAATACTATCTACAAGATGTAGAAACAAAATTTTGTCAATACTCAAACCCACCCAATAATGTAAAGAAATAGTTTTTGAAAACAGTATTTGTCACAAAAACGCCAATTATGTAGAAGTTTGATAATCTTTCCCATAAAAATATTCTTTCGATTTTTGGCTTTCTCATTTATCGGCAAAACGGATTTAAATAAAATTTTGAAATTATTCAAAAGCTCCTTAAAACTTTAAAAACATGCAAATGTTTGTTAAATTCTTGAAACAAGTGTGAATTAGACGGTGATTTTTGTTTTTGAAAATTTATTTCATTTGCACAGCAGCAAAAATTTACGTTTCAAAAACTACTTTTCCGATACTGAAAATTTTTCACTTATAACATCTAGTTTTTTTAATTCTAAGTCTCTTAAATATAAGAACAAGTTCGTGCGATCCAGTCGTCCATTTTATTTGTTGTGAAATTGGAATAAGAATATGATGGTTTTGTTTATTTATTAATTTTAACTGTCAAATCCGTTCCTGGTTCCTTTGCCGATCCCTAGGAAGCAGTTATATTATTGATTTCCCGCCATCGAAATGGGGAGTTCCGTTGTTATGGTAGGTACGAGTACTTCTTAAGATGAAACAACATTTTTTTTTTGCGCCATTCTATGCTTCTAACCAACCATCAAAGGTCACATATTTTTCGATTGTTAAATCACGTTTTGTATGTCAGTTTCGGCTTTGCTCCCGTCATAATCAAACAATGGATAAACCTTAGTTAGGACGAGGGGGAGAGCGGAATAGAACATATAGCAATGTCCAAAGTTAGAACCTTAATCGTAGCTCAAAATCAAGCACCCGTTTGGTAGATAAAAATTTATGGGAATCTCGATATCTATGGAGAGGTATAATATGTATTATATAGAGAGAGAGATGCTATCAGAATACAATTGACGGCCTAACCCGCCTACTTGGTCCTCACATTCACTTCACACTGATGGTGGATTCTGAGTATGACCTAGTTGAACTATTTTTTTTGGTTTTTGCCTTTTGTGTGGTTCAAGTAGTGTTCAAGCTTTTTGGGGCTATTGGAATGGAATAATGGAATGGATACATTGAATTGACATTTAGGAAAATGGGGATATGTAATGCCAATGTGGCATGTGAACAAATTCGACCTTCGGAATCATTTTGAAGTAGTTCTGGCTGATGGGCTGACGATGATGTATGGTGCAAGAATTTTAGACAATGTGCTTGCTGTTGTCTTTGCCTAGATTTTAGGACAATGGCTATGACCCACTTTGATTTCGAAATGGAAGAACTGTTCGGATAGAAATGGATGTAAACAAAAAGATGCCTGCATGCAATGAGCTTGTAAACAGTGTCAATATTAACTTTGACAGCTATGTGGATTGGAGCACGTTTCGTTTAAGAGGCTTTTACTTTTTTCGGGAGTATTTGAATTGAGTAAAAAAAAGGTAAATAAGGTCTTCAAATAAAAACGTGCTATACATATTTTAAGGAAGTACCTACACAAATTATCTAGAAGTTAAATGGAACAAATAATGTTGAAGTAAATGTTATTTGGGATTTGGCATTCGAGATTCGGGATGTTGGACCATTATTATGCAACTAGACGGATAAATATTTTCTTCGATTCACATTGTTTAAATAAAGTCCTTTTGGCCACGCCTACTCTCAATAATATCTGAAATTTTGAATGGTATAGTGTCTTATAGCAGCGAACCATGAGCTGTGGGTGAATTTCCCAAGTGTTTCTTTATCTTACTAGCGCTTCAAAGAGTAGCGCCCTTGGACCTTAAATGATATGCATTTCTGTTTATAATTTAACGCGCTCTAAAGAAGGAATTATGACTACCCTTGTTATATTTGAACACAGTTCGGGCGTTTAGGAAAGTTTGAGAGGATTTAAAACGAGATACCGATGCACATTGATTTTGAATGTCGGAATATCATAATGGGAGGGAAATATTAAGCCGAGTAAACTCCACATTCATGAAGTTAGGGTAGAGAAAGAATCTCTGAATTTAACAATACGTCCCAAAGTTGGGCTCAAGGGCAAACTGATGAGTATTGCTTAAAGCACGAGTAGTATGGTTGAATTGTTTAAGGGAAGGAATGCTCTATAGCTGGATCGATATCTGGTTTTAAGCTTTTATGTCGGTTACAAAAATGTACTGCTGCATCGATATGAATTCACTCACCGTTTACCAGCAACATCAACAAAATGTATCGTGTTCGTCACACAATTTCAAAGCCGTACATAGTCGGGAACGCAAAGGCTGCGTTCGGAATGTTGTCCAAAATATGGAGAAACAACTCTATAAGCCTAAAGAGCAAGCTACGACTGTTCCCCTCCAATGTAGAATCCGTGCTTCTTTATGGATGCAGCACTTGGAAAGTAACACCCACTGTCACAAGAAAGCTGCAAACGTTCGTGAATAGATGTCTGCGAAACATCTTGCGGATTTTCTGGCTTAAGCGTATCTCCAATGATGAACTTCATGCGAGGACAGGTCAGGAACCCATCGACTATATAATACGAAAACGTAAGCGGCAGTGGTTTGGACATACGCTTCGAAAAGGCCACGAGTCAAGCGATGCAATGCAACCCTCTCACGCAGTGAGGAGTTGGCCGACCCAGAAGTACTTGGCGAAGAACGGTCGAAGAGGACTCAGCAGAATTGGGGAAGAGTTGGAGAGAGCTGAGGTACATCTCCAGAAACCGTACAAGATGGCCCGTAGGAGTTGTTGAGGCCCTATGCCCTGCAAGGGGAACCACACGGACGTAACAGGTCCGAGGACCTAAGTAAGTAAGTCTATAGTGGAGACCAACTATTGTTGTTGATAAAGTCATATAGATACTGCATATTTTCCAAAGATAGTGCCTTATGTACCTACTGTTCCTGACGTTAGGATCAACCTTGTGAAGCAAAATATTGAACTAACTACAAAACAGATTACATCCCTTGTGATTTCGCCTTTTGTGATTCCGAAGGTATTGGTTAAGAATCCCTGATGGAGCCGCGTGCCGTGCATTCTCCACTGTCATCGTAATAATTCTTGTCAGCTCAGCGGGTATATAAAAACTGGGCATACAAAAATATATTTTTCTATTCTCTTTATCGTAACCTGTTGGTAATTAATGAACAAGTATACTAGTTGTCAATATTGAATTCCTTGGATTTCTATAAGCAACTTGAAACCTTGGTCGATGGCACACTCAAAAAATGTATTCAAACACATCCAATTCTTAATTTTAACTGTTTTCAGATTGTTAAAATTGCAATTATTTTATTAACCCAGTTGACTCGTATAATTTTAACCGAGTAAGTCGTGTATTATTTTAAACAAAATTTGCATTGGTTTTATCTGATCATTTTTCTGCGAGCAGGATTTCTAGATTTCCAGCCGGTTTAAAAAAGCTCGGCTTGTAACTTGCCATGTTAGCCATGGGTTCAATTATGGGCGGTTTCCCAGATGGTAACTACTGATGATTGTTCAAAAGAAAATATCGAATTGTTCCACAAATATTTCGAACTATTTAAAACATTTAAACAATTGGTTTTAATATTTAGAATATTTCAATAAAAGAAGTTGACATTGTGGAAAATCATACTAGAAGCTCTAAGGAAAGAAAAGGCTATATAATCCCAAAATATTTTGTTACACGAGCGTGGAATGTTCTGCAGAAGTTCTTGAGGAATTGAAAAAGTTTTTGAGAAATTGACCAATCCTCTAAAAGTATCTCTTGCCATAAAAAGTGCTGCTCATGAGCAGGTTCCTCCATTTCTGGTTGAGAGTTGTAAGTTTTCTTCGAGCAATTGCACCACCAAATTTATTTATTTTAAGCTTGGAATTTCAAGTGAAATCTAGATCACAGACAACGATTTTTAAGCTGTCCCAAAATGTATGTCTTCTCTATCTCCAACCCACAATAACATTTGATATTTATATAAAATGTAAAAAAATACCATAAATTGTAAAATTAATTAGGAAGAAAACAACTTTTCACATTTAAATCTCGCATCCATAAAATCAATGAACCTCTGTGCCTCTGTCACAATTGCACACTGCACAGGCATCTCTCGCTAACAAATGCGCGGGAAAACTTTCATTGACGAAATTTTTACAATTTTTATTTTGTTATTGTTCACTTGATTCACTTAAGACTCGTGAGCAACCTTGCCAAAGACTCACAGCCCCCATCAACGATCCAACATTAAATTGATCACGATTGTCAATTATTTAGGCACCATAACCTCAAATATCTTTCACCATGACTGACTCAAAAAAAAAAAAAAACAGAATCCACTGTCATACCATTTTAGTGAGCCTTCACTGCGCGTGGAAAAACAATTTGCTCTGGCGCGCTGTTTTCCAATGTCCGATGGAAAACTGTCGCCGATGGAAAAATTCTCCCACAACCAAGAAGCGCAATCACGAAGCAACTTCTCTACTAAAACGATCAAATGAAAGTCATCTTCATAAATTGGTGTTGGCGAACAGAGGAGAGCATCATATACAGCTTGCCTAGCCAGTCCCCAGCAGTTGCATTGATACACTGATCCCCGCTTAAGATCCTGACCCACTGCGGGCCAGCCAGCAGCACCAGCAATCTCTCCTGCTGATGTTGGTTCAGTAGGTGAAGTAGTTTCTGTGCAGTGAAACTATCTCGGGGATAATAAATTGTCCATTCGTTTGTAAGATAGGACGAGGACTTTCGATTTTACTTGTTTGGCTTTTGGCTTTGGATAAATTTTATGAATGTCATCTGAATAGGGATTTAGTGATAGGGAAAGAGGTCAAAGTCTTTCAATCTAAGAAATGTTTCGGGGAAAATAGGGATTTTATTTAATGATAAAGCCTTATAGCCCTACTGAAAAAAATCGAAAGTCCTTAAAAAATGCGTATGTTTGATATTGATTTTCAAACTTTTGTTTGGTCATTAAATTTGTTTCTAGTTACAACCTGCGTAACTGTTTACAAAATTGTGAAACGTATTCCATTTTTATTCCGCTTGAAATAAATATATATCTTCATGGATCCAAAACCGAATACATTCCATAAAAGTCTTAAGGAACATTTTCAATTATGTTATTTAAAAAATAAAACTTACTGGGGATTTTGATCAAACCTATGACGTTATACGATGATAAGAAAGGCGAAAGAGTAGGTCCCGCCTTTCTGTTATCATCAACGACAATGCCGAACATTTCGCTGAATATGGCGTCATCTCTCAAAATAAATATGTTTTACTTGCAATTCTTCCAGTTCACACTGTGCTTTTGGCAGGAATCATGCCAAGACTACTTAAGAAACGGAATTTTTTCGATTTGGAGAGATATCAACTATCACCGATACCGTGATTTCATTCAACGAAGAAAGCCTCTCATTCCTTACTTCTCCTAAAGAATTAACGGATATCATCATTGGAACTCCAAAAACTCAAAGGAAAGCGACAAGATTACAAAATCTTGCTGTTCTTCTGCTGACTATTCGTCAGAAGACACTACGTGTAAATTTGGAAGGATATCAGCCAATTTCGCTGCCTTGCTGTATGAACAATATTGAAGAAACTCTGGGATTTCTGCAGAGAAAGAGATGTCATATCGGAGTTTCAGTAAGGCTTTCGGAATGAACACTCTAGTTTACTTGTAAATCTACTGCTGGGACTCCCATAGTGACATTACAATTGGACTCAACAAAAAAGAAACGACGACGACGAACTGGTTGGAAATAGAAAATCTTTCCGATAATATTTTGATAAAAGGACTACTGTTCAAACTCTTTGAATTTAGACTTCCGGATAACTTGGTAAGAATAATCACAAATTTCCTAACCTATAGACTTGGTTTTGTGCAGGAAGCAAAACCAAGTGCCCGAAGAAGAAAACTTAGACAGCGGCTGTTCAACATTTATACCATTCAAGACACCAGAAACAGATTGAAGCCCCACCGTCTTTTCACGGAGTTTCAGAAGAGTGCTCCCGAATACTAGTGACAGTCATTCGAAGACGAATGTTTGTAACGCGTTGTAATTTCATCAAAGTCTGGCTTCCATAAAACCCTGAAATAGAAGTCAAATCATCAACCAAATACTTGTATTCAACTTTTCCAACAAGCTGGAATTGAAGAAGCTTGCTTGGCTTGCTTCACTTGGTTAACCCAGAGTAGCTGAAGTCGAAATGGACTATGTAAGATGACCATACTACTTGTCTAAAAACAACTTGATCAGATTAGTTCTGACCTACGTCTTTTCCATTTGGTTTACTATCATATCATCAGGATGGATGGATTAGGTAGTGATCGATGCTGTGTCGAAAAATTCTTGATTAATCGGCTGAGTATCAGTCGCATCTATTCCTCATGTTCTTCAGCTTTGAGAATGCATCTGACAATCAATTATCATGAGAGGTATTCCTGAGGAGACAGTCGCTATTATTAAGGAATCATACTACAACTCAAGGTGCTGAGTCTTGCACATTGGGCAGCTTTAAGATTCATTCGATGTACGTCAAGGAGATGTGTTGTGACCGAGTCTGTTTTTATTGGTAATCGACGATGTGCCATGGTAAATGCGAACGAGAATGGAATCCGTTCGAAAAGCTTAGTCATACGGTGTGGGCAGCTTGGAGCAAATGTATCAGTTGCTGTAGGCGAAAAAGGATCTGTCTGGCTTTGAGATCAACTTCGAAAAAGATAAAAATGCTGCGGACCGGTCGCAACACACAACATAATATTGTTGTGAGGCAGGAAACTATTGAAAAGGTCACACAGTTCATCTACCTAGGCTGTATCGAAGCAACTGAAGATGGAACGGACTTTGGTGTCGTCAATAGGACAAACAAAGCTCGTAGCGCATTTGAAATGTTTGGAACACCTGCTTCATGACTCTACGCACCAACTTGAAACTCTTCGAATCCAACGTAAAATCTATTGTGTTCTACGCCTTTGAAGCCTGAAAGTGCTTCGCCCATGTCTTGAGGAGACTACAGGTGTTTATCATTCGTTTTCTTCAGTACGTTCTTAACATTCGTTGGCCGCAAATCATAAGTAGTGTTGAGCTGTGGAATAGAACTCATCAGATAAAAGTGGATCTTGATGTTAGTCAGCGAATATTTTCAGGAAACCAAACGAGAACATAGCGAAACATTCCCGCAGTAGGAATCCCTAGGGTGTAAGGCGAATTGGAAGGCCAAGAATAACATGGAGGTCAATGGTATTTATTGAAACTCGGTCCCTTAATATTTAAACGTGTCATGATGCCGCAAACGGGTTAGATAGAAGGAATCTGTTGCTGCCCTAATACTCCGGGAAGCGTTAAAGTGTTGCTACGAAGCATTAAAAAAGATAAAGCATTTTGAAAGATGTGGACACATTATTTTTTCAAGTTAGTTAAAACTTTTTCAAAGTAGGCCTCGACCATAAAATCACGCTTCTCACTGGTCCAACCCATGTTGGTGACTGAACTGTAAACAAACAAAACTGTAGAACCAATTTTAATGAAGTTGTAAGATTGAAGAAGCTATATTTTGGAAATGAAAATTTGTAAACACATCTAATAAATTAGTAAAGCCCTTTCTTTCTTAACCCAGGTTTAACTTTGTTTCTTCAGGCTTACCTCTAACTTCGACGAGCTTAAATCAGCTTTGAAATAAAAGCAACATGACTTTAATCCTCAAACCAAGTAGAAAGCAATCTTGTGTTATTTCCAAGATGTTGAAGGTTTTTCGATGAATAATGCAGAGATACGACAGCTTAAATTCTTACCCTTTTGAGCACCAAAAACAAAAAATTGAAAATTTACCCTTACCCCGGACTTTTCTATCCTTAACAATCCTCCTAATTAAGACTGCTCAAGATTGATAAGAATAAGCACCTGTCTCTTGACGAGTAGATTTGTCTGGCCAAAATTTAAAATCAATTTTTTAATTCAAAAATAAAACTCACTAAATACATTTTCGAAGATTTAAAAATTATTTAAAAAAAAGCAACGTCAACAAATTGGGAAAATGAATTGCTTCCACTTAAAGGTTGCATAGATGCCCTTTAATTGGATAATGTGGCAGCAAGAGATCTGCATGCGTGTCACCATGGATAGATAAAATCTTGAAGTTGATTCAGTTCGAATGCGTTTGACTTTCCTACGCAAAACGGAGAATGTTGTCGTCTCCTACACCGATCTCAAGTCTCCCCCAGTTTTGTTGTTTTACATATTATGTGGAATAAACGATCACCCAGACCTACATTAACATAGCTGAAGCTGATGCAGCTGCATCTGTTGCTTGTTGCTGCCGTTTTGTATAGCAGGAGCAGTCAAAACCCTTTATCTTCGATTCACTTCCCATCGAACCCGTTGTTGACCTTCATTGCATGCCACTCTCAGATCAGATGCGGACGATCGGCCGGCCGGCGTCTTTAAAGGCTCACGCAAAGCTCAACAAACATCCTTTTGACAAAGTTGGGTTTGGGTGTAGGTACTGGTTTAGTTTGGGTTTTTTTTGTTTGTTGTTGTTGTTGCCTGTGCCATTACTGTCTTCGAGACCAATATACTTGTAAGACCTCCCTCCAATGTCACCGGCCGGCATTCAGGTAGAGGTAGAGACAGACAGACAGACAGACACATCTCAAGTCTTATCAGACCGGACTTATATTTAAGCGAAATGTCACGCTGCTGCTCGCCATATCAAGATCACGAGGACTAAATGTGAAGTGAATTTAATTGAAGAGCGGATGCGTTTTATGTCGTCGATGCTCCATCGTTGTCGTAAAGAAAATTCACTTTGACTTTTATTAAAATGTCGACAGATGTGTGTCGGTGTGGTGATGGTGGTCTGCGAGGATGCGGTATGTGGATCTCATCTCGCTGGTAACTCACCGTCACTGTCACCATGGTCGTCGTCCTCGCGCACTCAATGAAGCAGAGCAATTACTTTCGGCTTCGGCATCGAGTGGAATCAGTGGATCAGTGCGATCACCAGATGGCGGATAGATCTATGGCCTTTTAATTGCGTTTAATTTCATCGATATACACAACCACAAAAACAATCTCCGACAAGATGAAGTTGTTGTGCCTTCGTCTCCTCAACCAGATAGTTTAGTCTGACATTTCTGCCACTCACCTTTGGGGTCGGCTTCTTAGCTATGCGATGGGGGCTCCAAGCAGTCGAGTGCACGAGCGATGGGTCATCGTGAGTTTGGAAAACCATAAATCACCGGAATAAGAACGATACAGTGAACTATGGAAAGTGGAATCTAACTCATTTTAATTAAGACTTAAATTATTGCGATGCGATGGTGGCGTGGCATGGCGCGGAGCGGCATGGACTCTGTGCGTTTCGTGTTCAGCGTGGTCGGTGTTGATGTGGTAACTCTGTGGCATGAGTGTTTTGCTGGAAATTAATGACCCATTAAGAGATTATCGAATTATGATTGCATGGAGCTGGTTGAAGCTGCAGCTAAATCCTACGTCGAGCCCGAGTGAATGGAACACTCAAAAATTAATTTGGCTGCAAAAGAGTTATGGTGGTGAGGGATTTTTTTTTAAATAGGTATAAACTGTGCACCGGTATAGTAATTTATCAACAAGACGTTCATTTGATTTACCATTAATTAAGTTAAGTTTTTATCGGAGATTTAAATAGGGAAATAATATTGATTAAGTCTTAAATGTCAAGCTGAATGATTCAATATGGAAGCAGGTATCAAATGAAATTATTTTTTTTGGTTTCTCTTAAGCAAGCTTTTCAGGAAACTTTGCAAAGCTCTCCAACTGCACTCGGGGTGGAAGTCAATGCTATACAAGAGTGGATGACAGTAAATTCTATCTTGAACATCACAAATAAGCCTAAGTTATCATCTCAGATAGTCTCGGCTCAGTTTCCATGAACCTCAAACAGCTAGACCTAAGCCCGTTGTTCTAGTTCCAGAACTTTCATTCTTAAATGATCATACTTAATTTTAATTAAATAAAGTTAATAAAATTCAACAAGAAAATTTACTTTTTTATGTCCACAACAATCTTCCCATCATTTCTTCACAGTTCGAACCCTAAAATAATTATGATGTTTGTTTGCTCCTATCCCGAAGTATAGTGATATCTAAGTAATTATAATGTTGTTCTTAAGTAGGTATTATATCTCTATAAGCCGACTCTCTTACGTCTCACCTCAACTAAGGAAATGGCCCTGTTTATATTACATCGTTGTATACAACTCCTCGTTATCTCTTAATTAGATGAGCGCCACGCTAACCGGAAGTCGCCTGTAACATGAGAAGGCGCCATATACATATAACCTACCTGTAGACCTACCTCTGTTAAATTTTTGGTTTGTCTCCCTTGCAATTGGTATCTGAACAAATTGTTTAACATTTTAACAACACACATCTTTTTCTTGGTGGATAGCGAGAGATAAAAATCCATTCCGCCTTCCAGCAATGACATAACGAATAATGTCCAACCCCTCAACATCACGCGTTCCACCTTTAAGCAGAGCTCTGGTGCTGGCTTTAATGTATTTTTAATTGAAGACCTGCGAGACTGAGAGTGCGTATAGGTACGTGGAGGTAGTTTACAATAATAAAGTCAAGTCTAGAGATGTCCGTCTCTTCTGCTGGTTGATTCAGAATTTATACTTCAGACTTGGGTGATTATAAAATTAAAAACAAAAAATCCCAACCCAAACTCAAGGCATATAGAAGGAAACAAGCATACTCGTATAACCATGCCAGGACTCTCTCTCACTCAATGTGTTGGTGGTTCTTAATCATTTTCAAGGTGGAAAATGAAAAATGAGAGGACAAATTGACATGAACTGAGAAAAAGACCATCTTATGATGCTGTATAGTGCGATTGCTTTACCTGCGACCTCGTATGAGTTATGATCACAAGTTAGGACAGGTGCCTGGGAAGATGTTCACAATGACGCGGTCCAATCAATTTGCGCAGCGCAAACGGACACTTTGTTGAGTGGTAAAAATTATAACCATACGTAGTTCGTATAGGCTTTGGTAATTTTTCACTGAACTTGCTAGTGTCGGATTGTCCCTTTCACTTTTTAATTTTTGTTTTAACTGACTGTGTAGACTCTTACTTCCTACACCAGCGGCCTAATCACTTTATAATGGGATTTCTGGCATGGTAGATAAATTTTGTAGGATACCTTCCGAAACAATTTAAAGATGTATGATACCCACTTTTCTAACCCAGTGAGTTTTGTTCGTAGAAAGTTCTGTATATTATTGACTTTTATTAAAAGACAAGATCATCACTTTCTGACGACATACATTTACTTTTCTTTTAATGAGAGACCTTGGGTTATCTTGATTACTCTATATTTGTAAAATTTGATAACCGACTGGCGAACGAAGCATTACTTTCAATTTAACAAACCATTAACCACCCAGCGAATCACAGCATCAATCGTCAGTGAAAATTCAATTAATACCAGCATCAGACTTTATCGTTCATCCAATCCGATCCAAATGCGAATCATTTTCAACAAAACCGAAATATATTTTATGTTGGACATTTGTCTATTAAGGTTTAGTTCACAGTGGATCTATCCACTCCACACTAACGGAGTCAAATTAAGCGTTAACCACCGCCATGAGAGAGCATTTTAACACCCCATTGGCAAATCTGCGAATGTATTAAGGCATATCCACTCCCATTGCTGCGGAGCGAGTACTTTCCCCAGGGCACTATCTCCCGTGATATCAGAATATAGCTTTTGTTAAGCATCGGTTATGTACACCCGCCCATCAACCAAGACAGAAGCCGATAACTAAATGTGGACAACCATATGCACAACACAAACCAACACCAAACACATGAACATCTCGACGAAATCGGATGAAGGCAAGCATTACCCGAGCCGTTCTACGAGCCCAAACGCAAAATAGTTGGACTACCTATGATAAAAAACAAAAATCTTCTGATTCTTAAATTCTATCGGAAATAAAATCAATATTTTGGTATTTTTCTTAAGATATATTTATTTTGAATAGGAATAAGTAACAAAAACAAAACGACTTCAATTAAATAATGATATAGAGCAATAATACAAAATAAAATAACGATTGATACTTTTTTTTTCAAGCGCAAAATAGTTGGCCTATGGGTCTTAATTTTTATTTTACCATGGTGTTACGTTGCCTTTGGCCTTGATAACTGCTTCTATGCGTCGTGGCATTGTGTCAACTAATTTTTGACATTCTTCGGTGCCAAAAGATTAACAAATATTTATGATTTTAGCTTTAAGGTCTTGAAGAGGTCCGGCATGGTTCTTTTCGCGGTTTTTGTTTCATTTTATGCCAGACAGTTTCAATTGGTGAAAGGTCAGGGCTGCTGGAAGGCCATTCCAGTAAAGGAATAGCTTCAGCAGATAACCACGCAATTTTAGACCTTGCTGTATGGCAAGAAGCTCCATCGTGTTGCAAAATATAATCTCGATCACTAGCTTGAAGTCGTGGTATTGATGGGAGAAGCTCATTTTCCAGAATATCCCTGTACCTGGCAGCATTGACACTTCCATTTACAAAATGCAAATTGCCCAAACCCCGCCCCGACATGCATCCCCATATCATTAGAGATGCTGGAAACTTGACCGTTTTTTAAGGCAATCTTTTTGAAAAACCTCTTGAATTTCTAATGACTCGTTTTCGTTCGTCGCCCACGCAAACTTAAAACCTGGACTCATCACTCCAAATAACGGACCGCCATTAACTTAAAGTCCAGTTTTTACGTTGTTTGGCCCACTCTAGCCGCTTTTTCTTTTGTTTAGGTGTTAAAAGTGGTTTTTCTTTGGCCTATGTTTTTAACGAATTAAAATTGCTCTAATTTAAATAAATCTAAAACAAACCTTATAAAATTTGTATCCAATTTTTTTCATAGTCCGTTTGCAAGTGTCGACCGAAACACTTTTTTTTTATTCTTTCCCTCCATTGTACAGTTATTGCAGCGACCGTTTGACGTCGATTTTCTTTTATAATTTTTTTTAAAACTCGGCAATCTCGAGGTTTTGCAATTGGTGGGCGTCCCGTTTTTTTACCGATCTCCACATTTCCACTATTTTTGAACTTTGAGATATTGTTTCGAATTGATGAGCGCGGTAAATTGAATTGTTTTGCGATTTTATAGCTCGATAATCCCGTTTCGAAGGCTTTATTTATGGATTCCCTAAGGTCTCTTGATAATGCAATGCCACGCACCATGGTTGACATTAAATTGTTGCTGGCTTGCATAAAACAAGAGATCAATAAACAACAAAACAAGTGCATGTCATTTTTTTAATAACGGTTAACTGAAAATCTATTTAAATCTTCATAGGCCAACTATTTTGCATCCCAGAGAGAGTAGTCCAACTATTATGCTCTATCTTTGTTTGAGAGAATGCAAACTGGAGCCATATGTGCTTTCTCGAATTTAGTTCTGTTTGGTCTAATTTACTTATTAAATGTAATTTATTACATCGACAAAAAAAATTAAAAAACAACTGCTTGGGGACCAGAAAATATAGGCACATAGAAAATGTTAATTTGTTAATTGATGAGTAGGCCAACTATTTTGCGTTTGGGTCGTATATAGCATCAGGAAAAACTGTTGTAGGTATAGAGATTGACGCACCTTGTTCAACAAAAGTACATCATATTTCATCGCCCATACAATTTGATGAAGTCCATTTCTTTACACGAAATAAATATATTTCTTTCGCCATCAAACATTGTAATAGAATGAAAAAATCGAAAAGCTAATAAAGGAGCTCCAGCTGATACTACATCGGACCTTCAACATCGAGAATGAAGAACAAAAAAGATCCTAATCTCAATTAACGTGTGTCGAAGTCTTATTTGATCAGGAAGTTAAACTTTCCAGGACTCCCAACAATAGAAGAGACTATAAGACATAAAACCTGGACTAGATTGCTTCAGAAAGATAAACACCATCATTGGAAAACTATCCCGGCAATTATGAACTATTGGCAGAATATGGAACAAAACCAGAAGTAACTATTCACCAATCACTTTGGACACCTTCCAAATTACTTTGATAGAAGTCAATGCAAATATAGAACAACAAGAACTCAAAATTTTAGTTAGTTCTATCTTTGTATGTAAAACTTATAGTACTCTCATGAAGACGAACGATTGGGGCGGCATCTAAAGCATCGCTATAGTACTTGTTAGATTTGTCTCTGCTAAATTTACAACTTGTTATGTATCTTATCCTGCTCTTCACTGTAAAATCGTGCGCTAATTTCAGCGCCACCACCAGGATAGCGTTGGTCCCACAAAATCACGCTACATTGTTATACGATAAGTTATACATATGTATATAAAAGGTTCTATTGAGTTGTTATAAATTTGCTTACAAGCCTGTCTACCATCCCAATACTGATGATTTCAGACATTAATTCATCTGTCCCGCCTGAGCAGCTTTTTTCTCGGGTTGGTACTCAAACTCACAAAATAATGCCCAACGTACCTAAATATCTTTCATAGATGAGGAACAATCGATGAATTGTAATTTAACTATGTATAAGAAATTGCTCCTAAAATTTCAATCAAACAAACGCAACTTAACGAAGAATGTATTTTTGCAAAGTGACATCTGTCATTAAAATTGACAAAAAAATATTTGACAAAAAAGTCATTTAATTAGTAATTAATAATAGAACTTATTTATTTTGATCTACACATACATATGTATATTATGATTTTTTATTTTGTCCCGGGCAATATACATATTGAAATCCCGGGATTTTTCATCAGAGTCCAGTCCCGTCAAGTCGTTAGAAAAATCTAGCAATCATAATGTGTACAAACATTTCGAACAATTTTATTCAAAAAGCTGCCTAATATTGTTATTTTTCTATAAACGATCATTTTTAATATAAGTGCTTCAATATGGATTACTTTCCCGAAGCATGGAAAAGTGCAAAAAGTGGGATCATTTAATTGAATCATATTCAATCACTCCACTCAACAAGAATTGATTCTCTAATTTTCTTCATCTTCATTTTTATACCAAACTTTTACGGGTTCCGAGCGAAATATTTGTTACTGGGACTACACAGCGATGTCCCAAGAAAGAACAGTAATATGCCTTAAAGATATTGATAATGCCTTCGACGGCGTATTGATTAGAGGAATCATCAGACTCGGGCTCCCCAGATATTTAGGGCAGAAAAATTTTTTTTGTATAGGTTCTGAAAAATCATTAGTGAATCACCTAATGGCAGGAGTACCACAAGGATCTAGGCTAGGGCCAATTCTCTCGAGCATTTTTGCTGCAGATCAACTCGATAAGACACCATAAACAAGAACAAAATCTTATCTGGATGACCTTACCACATATCTATTTAACAACTCCATCTCCAGAGATTGCAGCTAATAGAGTACAAGACCATAACACCAACCTTTGGAACTACTTCCTGAAGTGAGGGCTGAAGATCAACGCTAGCAAAATGGAACTCATCTGCTTCCGACCACAACAAGAACGCGAAAAAGAATTTCAGCGGCAATTTGAAACATTAGTATCAGACTATTCGGCAGTACCGTCCTTCACACCAAAGAAGGTTAATTTCACTATCAAAATGAGGTTCGACAGCCATGTCATGGATATTCAAAAATCTGTAAGCTTTTCTTTCCATTTCCTCACTCTTGACTGCGAAGACGATAGAACTCAGCAAAGAAATGAACTTAGAAGAGAGAACCAACAACAAGCAGACTTAGCAAGAAGAAGAAGCTTCTCAACTACAACCAGCTGATCAGACCCCCTCTTACGTATAATTGTCTCGTATGGTTCACTATATCTTCATTAGAAATGAAGAAGACATAGATTTTCGGATGGAAAATCTTGAGAATGACTCATCACTATATGGCAAACCTGTCACAAGGAAGTAATAGCCAAAGTAGAAGCTTTTCGAGAATCCCAGGAATAATCGCAATTAACCAGTATATCGTCGCTGTAGATCGAATACCTCGTAACCCAGAAAAGTCGATTTTTCAGGAGAGACAAAAATTTTATTATCAAATCAATGAGAGGCAATGAGAGACGTGTTGTTAATTATGCGCGTGGCTCTGCAATTATAGTTTTTAGGTTCACAGGATATTTTTCATTAGATCCGGAACTTTTTTCACAATATAATTGCATCATTACTTAAAAATCGGTTTTTTCTGGGTTACGAGGTATTCGATCTACAGCGACGATATGTTGGAACTAACTACCAATATTTTGGAGGACCATCGAATTCCAGAGGTACAGCTGCTATTCAGGAGAAAAATTTTCCTAGGCGGAGATATCTGAGCTCCACAGTAATCATCGATGAAAGATTACAGGACGTATTCCAGAAGGAAGGACGACCGTTCTATGGATGAGTCGACAGTTGACACGATATGGAATAAAATAGCCTTATGTTATTTTAAACAATTTAATTTAGCTTAATAAAATAAAATCAATCTAAAACCAACAATTCGAATCACGTTGATAGATTCATTATAATTCTTGATCTATGATTAAGAATTTCATCAATAAGATTCCAGATTCCAGTTGATCTGCATTGACAGCAAGTTTTATAGAGTCCAATAATTTTTGTTGGTGCATTGGTGATGTATCGAAAGTATTAAGTAAACTTTTTTATTTTAAAAATTGTTGCTAACTCTTGAGTTAGTCTTGAGAAAAAATCAGATTTTTACCGCTATTCTTCCTGCTTTTTCATTCTGAGCTAAGACAAAATAATTTTCCGTTGGAATAGTTTCGAGTTATCGTGGGTTGAGTTCATATGTCTGTAACTCATCAAGGACTCGTAGGAGCTTAAACCTTAGAACTCTGAATCATTTCTTTCGGCGAGTTGGCAGCGCCTTCGAATCAGACCTAGTCCTTCTGCATGATAGTCGAACACATTAACCATTAGGTAAGCTAAGAAGAACTACTTTTTTTCCGAAATATGTTTTCCTAGTCAAATTGGCTACTTAGATCAAAGCCATTTTTGAGGATAGAATAGAAAATTTTGAGAATGTGAAATCATATCTTTGTTTGTTCCTCAAAAACAACAAAGCAGCTGGACATTTTGGAGTACCAGCTAAATTCCCATCACAACGGCTAGTATGCTTCATCCGTTGATACTAACTGTTGGTGAAAAGGAAACCTATCCCGGGGACTAACCTTACGAATTGCAACATTTGCGTGGTATTATCGGCAATACTCCGCATATTGTCTTTGAGCAGTGTGCAGAATTTCGATCACCGTTTTACCTGATATTCTTGGATTTTGAGAAGGCTTTTGACCGAGATAACCGTGAATGTATTTGGAGATAATTTGAAGGTAGAGGAATTCGCCCAAATATTATTACCATATAAGAGAGTCTTACAACAACGCAAGATGTTATGTCTTGCACAATGGTCAATTATTCGACTCTTTCGAATTGCGACAGGGTGTTCTAAAGCCAATAATTTTTCTGCTCCCGATATACGCCTTATTGACGGCCAGGAGAAGCAGGGCATTTACTGAAGACGGTTCGAAAGGCTAAGCCGTTTAGACTTTGCCGAAGATATGTGTCTTCTGGAAAATAAGATCAGTTGGCTGAACAGGATGTATCAACTACTGCAAATTGAAGGTGTTTCGTTCAGTCTTAGAATAAAAAGCAAAAAGACAAAAATAACACTTATATAATCGTATTGTTCTACTGAAGGCAATAGTTGAAGAAATCGAACAGTTTAATACCCTTGTAGAATAAATAGAGCTCTCTCTGTCTGGTACTCTGTCACAAATTTTGAATTCCAGTCAAATTTTTTTACGCACTAAGTTGAGATTCTTCAAATCTAATGTTAAATTCGTACTATTATATCTACCTATGAAACCAAACTATATCAGCAGGAAAATACAGACATCAGAAGCGGATTCCTAGAGAAGGACGTGGCCATAGTTAAAATATCTAGCTGCAGACTTTGAAATATGGAGCCTATTTATTGGTAGGTAGGTACTCTATGCCCCGAACTGGGTTATGATTAATTAATTAATTTGTATTTATTTATTTATTTATTTATTTATAACTAAATAATTTACAAAATCAATTTATAAAATATTTTTTAATGAAGACATCAAGGCAGCAGGGCCATATGATGTCATCTTTTTAAAGGAACAACTGATTCAAGTACATTTTAACACAAAATTATCATAATTATGACATAACTAGATATAGATATTACTTACAAACAATTAATTTGTATTTTTTTCGAATAAATTTTCAAAGTAAATGGGGAAACCTGGATGGGAAAGTTTGTCAAATAATCTTTTTAATTTTTAGATTCCGAAATTTAAACAAGTCCGCAGTTACACTAATATATTTTTAATAGTAATCTGGTCCTTACATCATTTTTTTAGATTTTTTCCAAGATAATGAACGACTCACACAAGCTATGACTCTTTTTGAAAAGTGCCTCGGAGACAAAATTTCAAGTCACGTAGATATACAACAATGACCTAGATATTAGAATGAAAAAAAAACTCCATAAACTTCCTTGAAACCACGATTACCTAAGCCTAAAATGTCCTCGATGCTTCAAATGTAAGAGCTGCACAAAAAGCAAACACTTTTTAAAACAAACATCATTGAGAAAAACGTGCTTTTAACCCCATGCCACTTAACCCTTAAAGTTTAGCCGAAGTTGAACAAAAAAAAATGAAACACAAACATTGTTATCTCACCACTTGAAGTGTAACACGTTTGATCCGAAAAGTTAGTATAACACTTTAGACGGGTGTCATGCTGGTCAGTTGAACAAAGGCAAAAATAGTTTCTCTAATGGTTCATTTTTATATTTGGCCCACCCAGAGATATTTTCTCTGAACAAAAAAAAAAGAAAAATCTACAAGCGACACGTTTTGAAACAAGGGTTTCAACTCAGATAATGCATCTAAACTCCATAAAATAATGTACAAAGGTGCCTTCTTAAAATGCAAAGGCTGCATTATGCAATTGAGGACAAACAACACCATTACAACGACTTCCTAGTTCCCAAGATGATTTGCATAAAATGCACACACACATTTCGTTCGAATATTAAAACCAAAAAAATGAACAAAAAATACGATGCATCGACAACAGCGGCCGATGCGACGCGACGCTTCAATTCCAATCTTGCATAACCTTTATGCAAATTAGCTTAGAAATGTGCGTGCGAAAAGTTATCGAATCGAATGCGGCAAAGATTGTTTTGCTTTGATAAGGGAAAGCTGTTGGGTTATACTGACTCGTAATAATGGAAAGACTCCTGATAGATGAGGCTTGAGTTTTAGATCGTATAGCTGCATCGAATCATGGTTTTGTATCACAATACAAAGTACCCTATTTGAAGACGTGCCAGAAATATTATTGTGATTATTTTAAAAAGGTGTTTTATAGAAGAAAAAAAATCGAAAAAGGAATAAGATTCCTTGGTCTAGGTTTTTCCTGGTTTGTTCTATTTTTCAACTTGCGATCACGGCTTAGATAAAATAATAGGGCAAGTCTTGCAGGCGTTAAAACACAAATTTGCTTAAGATTTCAATCAAATATATTTTTTCAATCAGACTTCGTCGAGAATTCGTCTCTAGGTCTCGTAATGCTCTTTTGTTAGTTTGTACGAAGACGCACTTGTAGAAGGTGGTGTAACTTCAGCGACCCAAAAGTTTTAGCATATTGTCGTATTTTCTTTCAATAACATTTAATGTGATTTGTACTTTGATTTATGAAAAATGTTGTGCTTCAAGCATAACTTGTGTTGGACTGTCACGGACAAAAAAGTGACCTGCTGACTAGACTCCAAAACTTGTAGATACCGACGGCGACGGTTCACTACTACACATCATCTGGAGATTAGGACATTGAAGTCTTCAATCAAAAAAATTCAACCAATTGATCAAGGAGTACTATCGATCCTCATTAATTTGTTTTAGGATAACCGAATTCGGGCCGTTAATTCTAGTGACCCGAGTATTTTTCCACAAATTTTTAAGATCCATAGGACGAATCATCAAAGCGATCTTCTTAAGTTAAGAGGACGACAAAAAACAGAGACTTTCCTCTGGCAGCATATGTAGATCCGGACAACACGTCATCTTGGAAGACGACCTCTTTATTGTCGAAGATCCACAAAAGAGAGTGCAGACAATGGAGCTGCTTTTCAGCAAGTGTACAAGGTGAATGATAGCATTACCCGGAATCTTGATCGTTGAAACAGAGCCCTGATTCACTATTTCTACCTTCCATATGATATGACACAACGGCGATCGGAGAACCGGAGAACATTTTGCAAAAGACATCATCGCCGAGCGAAACAGAACCAGTTTCCTGTTAGTTGAAGCTCCAGCTCATCTACGACTCATTAAAGAAAAGGAAGTTAGCATAGTCGATGATAATTGATAACATCATTGCAAGAGTTTTGCACTAAGATCTGTAACGAAAATCCATAAATTTGGTATCAATATCTCCTTCGTTGGACTAGAAATTACCTTTCTGACCACTCAATTCGAGTGGTTCTGCATAGTTTTAAGTCAGATATTAAAAAAAAAAAATATGGTGTGCCTTAAGGCTCCGTTTTGTCTCCGATACTCTTCCATACTTTCATAAATAACCTCTTGTCTGAGTCGAATCTGAGTCCAGACTATTCCTTCTTAAATATTGTTTTAATAGATCGGTACTGCAGTACATACCGAACTGACAAATCCTAAAAGATTATCTCTTATCGTGATGAAGTGCTTTTTATTTAAGGCGTTCGAATTCGGCAGAAGATTGTAGCTATGCTCTATCTCCATTCCTGTGGACTAAGAACACGCGTGAGAGATGATTGGGTGACACTGGTTCCCTCTCGCGCCATTAATTTAGTTTTTTCTGAAAAAAAAAACTGTTATACTGCTATGCTCTGTAAATTGCATATGACCGTTTCTGATTTAAATTAAAAACAAAACCCGCCACAGAGCAAAGTGTGTTCAACCGAAAATTCCTAACGCAATAGGTGACTTAAAAGTAGGTAAGTAAGTAAGCAATTAACTTTTATCAAAATTGTACAGTTTGTCCTCAAAGAAACGATCTTCCTTATCGACAAAAAATCATGAATTTTAATTTCAGTATAATTAGTATTGTTGTGTGTAGTATTTATGTGTATCTTTACCCCCGGGGTCAGTCTCAACGCCGTAACCAACAACGCAACTAACATCGCTTCGAAGTCTGTGGGAAAACTGCATCATCACAATTTTCTTATCGCGTGATAGTTCGCCTCATCGCGAGTTTGTCCGTTTGGTTGCCATCAAGTACCATTGCGTAATTAATGTCGCCAAGATAAAAAGAAAAAAACAATTCCAACAACAAAAATACATAAAATCTTTCTCTGATGTGTCTGATGGCGATGCGCAACTTGAAGATGCGGAAGCAGTGGCAATCAACTACGTATAATACCTCGAATCTAATAGATGACTATTTTTTGCGATTCCATGTCTTCTCTTTGGTGCACATGATAAATAATCTACCAAGGACAGGTGCTAACTGCATCTCTGCAACAATCTTTCTGCAGCAAAATATGGTAAAATCCGAACAGTAGTCGTTGATCACTCCCGAACACTCAAGTGTAGGTAGATAACCAAGGAACCCGACATCCTTTGGTGTTGGACTATGGCGCGGAAGAACCGTTCACGGTAGCTCACCAAAGCCAGAGGGGCCTCGCTGCCTCAGATAGCACCACCTCTTGGCGTCAACAACAGGACACAGCGTCGAACTTTCGTAGCATCATAAATCATAGAAATGCCACGCAGAAGTCATTCGGGAGTGAGCACGTTGAAGACCGCTAGAGATTCTTCGCAGCCAAGTCGGAGATCGGAGATCGCCAGAAGAGCGTTGGTAATTAAAAGCCTGTCCAACCACCGAGTTGACCACATAGTAGATTGAGATTGGCACAAAGATGCAAACAAACGACCGAATAAACTGTGGACACATTGTTGCTCCAGCACTCTCGCTCTTCGATGAGTGCAACGACAAACAACATTCAACATTTGTGTTGTTAATTAGCGCGGGATGACCATCGGACATCATATCCTTGCGCGACAGAGGATAAAGATAATTTGAATTGTGCATTGAGTGAGCGTCTGGAATTCGCTGATAGATGCAGCGCACATCATACCGTCTTACCGTGCCACACCCACTCCCACGGAATTTACCTATACAAGAGGCCCAGGTGAAAAACATTCGTTTAATAGTGCATGAAGAACTGGGTGTGTTCTTCAGTGGTACTGCAAGCAACAAGCACCAAAGAGGCAATGAATGACGATGTCCATTGACCCAAGAGGTTAAGTTCGTTGTGTGCTATGGGTCTTCGAACACGCTCGTGAATATTGCGGTAGGTGTTGAGGTTTTGTTTTGTTTCGTCTAAGACAAATCGAAGAGGTTACAGGAGGCAATGATAGATCAACGACTAGATTTGTTAAGATAAGAGCTGGCAAATGGAAATATTGAAAGCTGTTTGTTTTTATTTGAAAATACTTGAGTTTTTTTGTATTTTGTATTTTCAAGAAACTCCTAAGACTTATTTATGATGGAAACATTAAAAAAAAAAATACAGGACTTTAAGCACTATTCCACTGGAGTCCTAAAAGAACTTCCAAATCATCTTTTATGGTATTGACTCATTTCAAAATGAAAGTAGAATGGAATTTCATTGAAATTCTTCAATACTTCGTCTTCCTAATCATTATTTTGTGTTGCAGGCGGAACCTTTGGTAATTTAAGAAGTCCTATTATGGCTCAAGGATAACCTATTACCAAATATTGATATCCGCATCTTCTCGGCTTCTCAAGCGGCTATTAAATCTCTGGACACAACCTCTACCAATTCTCGAACAGCTTTTAACTGCCGTTCATCTCTTGTGAAGATAGCGCAGTATTTCAATCTCTGTTGGGTGCGATGACATAGGGACATTATAGGGAACTGACGAACTCGATAAAAATGGAACACCATTACCTTTATTCCCTGATGAGGCCATTATAGGTATACCTTGCTACATGCAAACAAGATGCTATAGAGAAGACAAACTTAAGATGGAAAAATTCAACCGCTTGTTTGATGACAAAACAGATCTGGCCGATGCTTGATCTCAAACGCACTAAATGTTTAATACCCTTTAGTTCTTTGCACATCATCTCCATAATTGGTGTAATAACCGAACACTGTCTTATTTGCAAGCTCGCAGTGAGCCTAGGGAGCAAATCACTAGATTTATGTGGTATCACAATGAACCAACTCTGGTCTAAGTGTAACAGCTGTGATGACTCTGGCGCATGTACATACTTCAACCTAAACTAACCTCATCTACTGTTGAATTTTTTGTCACTTCCTCGCATAAGGCTCTATACCTCTGCGAAACATTTTTGCAGCGGTCGGGAATCGAACCCGAAAACGTCTGCATGACGGTCCAATGCACTAATCATTATGTTAAGGGGTACTGCTACAATATGATGAATGAATGAATTGCACTGCGACCTAGGTCTGGATGAGCTTGCTCATCTTACAGTTCTTCCTCCAAATCTATTGATCTTTGAGATTTTTGTATTTGTGGCACCTTCAGAAAAGGTCGCTTTCTTCTAACTGGTATTGTTCCAGATAGTTTTCCGTTCGGTGCATGAGTGGACAACATTTTCCTAGAATGTGGTCTTTTGTTTCCTCATGCATGTTGCAGAACTTACATGTGGCTCTGCTTATGACACCAAGTGAACCAGGTGTCTTCTAAGTTCGGAGTGTCCAGTGAAGATACCTGATATTATTCGTAGGTTGTTCCTACTACCGTAAAACGTTCCTAGTTGCAATTGCCCAGTAGGAGTTTCCCCTGCCTTTAGAAGTTCTCCTCGTTTTTGGATGTACTTGCCTCCTCTTTTTGTTTAATTTTGTTTTTGATAATCTTGTTTTGGTAAGGAGTCTGCCTCCTCGTTTCCAAGAACAACCACGATGGTATCTGAGCTCGGTGCCTTGAGTACAGCTTGGCTGTCTGACATGATGTCAATGTTCTAATTACGATAGTTTGTTTCGACAGTACGATCAGTACGACAGTATCGAAAGTTTGGTCCTAGGCCCAAAGATTCCTGCACCAATCCTTGATACTTGATGGTATTTGTTTCGAGGCTGTATATTATTGCTTCTTTTTTGTTGCTTAGCTATATGAAAGATTTCTAGGAATTATATTTTTTGATCATATCTTCTCTTGGGACATCAATAAGTTATATTACTGGTGGACCTGCTGATTAAGTCTCTTTTCCTGACCCCAATAACCTATAATTTTGCCTATCCCAGTTCCTTCCTACTACAGTATACACACCCTTATTTTGAATACCGGTGGCGGCATCGAACTAAACATTTTCTAAAATGATTTTGACAATTCTATTAGGCCCTGAGTTGTACAGGCTCTACACAATACTGAAAAAAGACTTTTGGGCTTATTCAATTGGTCTAGGGGTTCTCGCAAGTTCGAGAAAAACGTCTTGAGCGACATGACTTTGGTTATTTTTTCTAATATCAGTCTTCGAACGCAAAAACTCCCTTTACGTTATTGATGTTGACTAAAAAAAGTTTCATTCAGTATTCATTTATTTAACGCCCAACCCTACAACAACCAGGCCCTGATCAGAGAATATGTTAGTAGCTGCTGTGACCGAAGATATCTCAGGGAGTATTTTCGTCGATTGCAACAAGATCTATTTGGTTGTAGGTTCGATCATTAGATTACCACTAAGTCTCTTATCTTTTTGAATGTCAAGTCGGTTGAATCAAGTGTTGTTTTCCAGTGTTGATGTCGAGCAGTATTTGTTTTCCGATAATATTCAAATTTCTTCCAGTGTTCTGGAACATTGTTTAAGACTAAGCTTTCCGAAGTGACATTTTAGTTCCTGAGAAACTAACTTCGATATCAGAGAACATCTGGATCCAGTGCAGTTGAATCAATTTTGGCTATTTGGTTTATTTCTGATCCCAAAATGAGTTACCGAACTTACTTTTTTCAAAGGATTCATAAAGAGGTTATCAAATTGAAAGAAAATTATCATGGATTCTTTAGTTATAAAAATATTCATGTTGATGTTTTTTAGTTATGCTAAAACTATTACAAAAAAACATTGTAACAAAGGTGATGATTTTCAAGAGTCAAAGAGTCATAAAATATGATTCTTGATGAGGTCACTCATAAATTTTTATTATACCCCAAAGCTACATTACACTTTTTCATACAATACTTAAACTTTTATGCTCCAGATAACGTATCTACTATGTATAACTAGAAAACTCCATTTATGCAATTTTAACACTTCACCCTTGAAAGCAAAATTCATATAACAGAGCTCCCCCACTATTTAGAACTAAGACCGAAAAATGAATAAAACGTGTACACCCTAAAGTAAGACAAGAGAAACATAAAACGCCTCCGGGACAGGTCTTATAATCTTCGTAAGCTATACGAGTACTATAAGCCAAAGCACCCTCCGTTAAAATTCTACTTGTACCTAGTATATCTGGAAAATGAAACTCCCGCCATCATCAAGTAAAAAGCAGCCTAGTTTAGCTGTGAGAACAGGTCCACGTTCTTTTATTATCCTTAAACTTATTTTTTGTTCTTTCATTTTTTTTGGGTTGGTCGACATAATTTAGGAAAGGTATCTTTTTTGTTATATTTTTTTTCAGCGTTTTTGTATTGCTTTCTTTAAAGAGAGGGTGTTTCATCGTATCTTATGTTCTTTTGTTGTGCTTTACCGCAAAAACGTTTTGGGTAAGAACTTTTGAAAAGTTTCCCTGCGAATACAACTTTCAGCTAAGGGAACAAAATTAGGGTTAAAAACTTTTTTGCCAACATTTTTTATTTCGTTAGCTATGAAGGATACAGAATAAATCTTTGCATACTGTGTAAGCAGAAATTAGGGTTTAAAGGGTGGTGCTATATAAATACTCTGGGGTGAAAATTAACTCAAAATATGACCAATTTCAGATCTCTATTTATCTATCAAAAGCTTATTGTACAAATTGATAAGTCAATTTTGACTTATTAGGTACAAAGAACTACATACTAAGAAGATTGGCTAAAATAATTAGAAATAAATTGTTTTGCTCTGATATTTTGCAATAGATTGAGACTCAAACCTCGAAGAAAGCTCATCTTGCCTATACTGAGAATATGAAACTATTATAAGATGGTTTAGTCTCTACCTCAAGCTCACATACTTTCTTTGAATAGCAAAGTCCTCTCGCAAACAATTTAAGTGTTCGTTTATAAAACTCTTGTCATCCCGGTACTTACTTACTTACTTTAGTCTAGCTACGGCCTCAACCAACAAGCCTCTCGAGCTAACTCGGTCCCTAGCTAGCTGCCTCCAGTTACGCACTCCAAGTTGGTTGAGGTCGCTCTCCACTTGTGTGCGCCACCTGAGGTGGGGTCTTCCTCTGCTGCGCAGACCATCAGGGGTGGATTCGAAGATTCGACGGGCTGGTGCGTCGGTGTCCATACGCTCCACGTGTCCCAGCCATCTCAGCTGTTGTAGTTTCAGCTTCTTGACTAGGTCACCGTCGCTGTAAAGCCCGTACAGCTCGTTGTTGAACCTTCTCCTCATACTCCATCGATACACACTGGACCGAAGATCAAACGCAGAACTTTTCTTTCAAAGCACCCAAGCAGATAGCATATACTTCGTCTTGTCCTCATTAACAGCCAAAACCACTTTCGCCGCCTCCAGCTCAATATTTCGAAACGCAACGAGATTTCTCCATCGTCATACTGCACAAGCGGACGAGCTTGGCAGGGATTCCGAGATGAGACATGGCTCTATATAGTTGTACTCTGTCCACGCTATCATACGCGACTTTGAAATCGATAAAAAGGTGGTGTGTATCGATTTGGAACTCCTGGGTTTTTTCCAAAATCTGTCGAAGTGTGAACATCTGATCCAGGGTAGATTTGCCGGACCTGAAACTACACTGATAGGGGCCGATCAGCTCGTTGACAAACGGTTTTAGGCGCTCACACAGCACAGACGACAGGATTTTGTATGCGACGTTGAGGAGACTTATACTCGTACCACTGTAATTGGCACACGTCAGAGCATCTCGTTTCTTGTAGATGGCGCACACTATGCCGAGGTTCCATTCATTGGGCATACTTTCATACGTTAAAATTTTTGAAATGAGTTGGTGCATGCTCCCTACCAAATCATCCTCACCTGCTATGAATATCTCAGCTGGCAAGCCATCCGCGCCAGAAGCTTTGTGCGCTTTCGGCTTGGCTATCGCTTCCTCGCCGTTCAGCAGTCTGGAAAAGTGTTGTTTCCAGATCCTCAGCACGGACTGCGTGTCCACTACCATATTCCCATTCTCATCCCGACAGGCTTCCGTTCTAGCTTTGTAGCCCTGGGTGGATTGCCTCACTCTTTGGTAAAACTTTCGAACATCCCGCCTGCCGGTACAGTCCTTAATGGACTCGACCGCCCGCTTCGTATGCTCTCTCTTTTTTCTCGTTAGAAGTCGGCGTTCCTCCCTTCGTCTTTGCCCATAGAGCTCCCGGGCAGCATCCCGGTGATTATAAGAGGAAAGTTCTCCCGATGATTGTTGACCCCGTCTGAATGCAGATGGAGAAGGAAAGAGAAGACATAACCACGAACTGTGTGTGCTGTGCGGCAAAACTAACCTAGTCAAACGAATTAAAGTGCAAAGACTGAAATGGCTAGGTCATGCAGTGCGAATGGACCAATACCTGTAGATATAAATTGTAATAGATTAAATATAATTTCTCAAAGTTTTAGGAACGAGTTCTTTCTAGAAAGAAGTGGGTCAGCTACACAGTCAGTTTATTTCAATATTCTAGTCTTTCTGAAGATTTTAGCTGGGGTACCACAAGGATATATGCTTGCACCGATTCTCTTTTCAAATTTAATTAATGAGTTAAAAAAACTTGTCTTATACATATATACCTCAGTTGTGAGCAGCTTTTAATAAATAAGTCCAATATCTCTATTTAAATTTCCAACTTAAACAGTTGGTTGCGTCCATACTGATGGAGATACATCTATCAAATTGACTGTCATTATTAAATCTGCCTTGCAAAATCAACATGAACAGCTATAGCGATCAATAACATGTGAAAATGGTCGCCATAATCAGTCAGGATGAACAATCTGGCAACATCTGTACGTCAAGGACATATAATATTGGTCGAAAAACCATATTCGCGAACAAGCTCATTTCTGGATGCATTTTTTCGCCAACAAGCTAAATTATCGAATTAAGGAAGATCACAATCCACACGAGATCCACCAAACGGCAATGATTCTAGGGAAAGTCAACGTTTGGTAAGAATTTTGTGCTGGCCGCAGCATCAGTTCATACTTCTTGGAGAACAACGTAAGCCAGGCCACCACCGCACCGTCAACGGTGAGCATTGGAACTCCTTGGTTATTGCGATGAGAAATATTAGAAGCACAAGAAGATTTATTATTTTACTTTTCAACTCATTACAAATAACTTAAAATATCTTTTCATGTATATCATTATTTATCCGCTATTTTTATAAACAGTGCTCTAGTGAAATAGCCAGTTGCTTACCTACTCTCAAACAATTCAACTAGGAATGCTCATCAGTTTACCCTTGAGCCCAATTTCGGACGTAGGTACTCTCAAGTACAGAAATTCTTTTTTTAGTCCTACTACACGAATGTGGAATGCTTTACCCGGCTCAATATTTCCCACTCATTGCAATATGTTGATTTTCAAAACCAATGTATCTCCTTTCTAATCCTATCCTACTATCCTATCATAATAAAAAAAAATCTTTGAAGTCGGGAAACTGGCATAACTTAAAAATCCAAAACCATGCACGGCCTTCTTTACTCGTTAACAGTACGAAACCCGGAGCACCAAATTTTAAAAGGGCACAACTCTCAGCGAATTCTTATTTATACCATTAGATTATGCTGAAGCGGGTTTTATCTCAAAGCAATTCTAACATCAACATTTTAGTCTTGGGAACTTATTTCGGGACCATTCTGGTGTTCGTTAGACCACTTGAAAGCAGTCAAGGAAAAATACAAAAAATAAGCACGAAAAGTGTGTTCTTGATTGCTATAATCCACAATTTATATGCCTTTGACGAAAATGTGAATGCTAAAAATACTCTTAAGACAGATAATTTGATTAATTTCACCCACATGCTTTATAGACACTCTCCTGAGACATAACATCCATACCTAGCCAGTGATTAGTAAACTGACTGGTATAAAACACCATAACCCGTCGAGAACTTCAAAATTTAATTCTTTTCAGAATTCTCTCCTAGTTCGGTGAAAAGAAATTAAACTTACAAAATATGCACATACACTTACTTGCAATGACCTTCTATGTTCTGTCTTTCCGATGGAAATCACCTCTCCATTAAGATGTTACTAGTGATGGCTTGTGGACAGCTAACATGAGCAAAATCTCCATGTAAATTTCACCATTCCACATCTAACTGACAGATATGGAAGAGAAAGATCCACACGGATCGCAACGGTTTGGATCGATGGTCTTCGTCCTCATCGCGTCGTCTACGTCGTCGTCTGCATCATGTTGTTTGCCTCCTAATAGCAGTTCCGTGTGAAGTGATTTGTGCAAACGATCGCGTGCTGCATCGCAAATGAATAAATCATTTGGAATACAAGTAGCAACTTCTTTAAATGCGTAGAGCGGGTTTTTGTGTTGTGATTTGAGTTTTTTTAGTTGTTTCCTTTTAGAAAGGAGTTCGGAAATTCGCCCAGGATCAGCGAGATACTGGAGCAGCAGATGAACTTTCTTTCGAGATTTCAAGATTTCAACTCCCAGCACAGAAGCAGTGATCAAGAGATTGTAGGTATGTCATTGTGGAACCGTTCACGTACTTGTTGCAACCCAATCGCACCTGGGGGAGTGTGCAGAACATGCCGATACTGTTTAGCATGTCCTGCGCTATGTTATGCATAGCACAACTTCATGACTTCCTGTACAAATTTAATGCTTCAAAATAGAAAAAAAGCAGAGAGAGAAGCTACAAATAAACCACACTTAACATCGAGCATGTCACATTTTTTGTTCACGCTTGAATGTTCCCGAATTTAATTCCTTTTTTTTTTGTTGATGGCTAAGTTGGTTTTTCTAGCCCTCACCTGGGAAAGTGCTGATGGTGGAGCACAGCACAACTCCATGTATGCAAATCTTCGTGAATTCCTCCAAAAAATGTACACCACTGCGAAAAATGGTAATGAGTAGTTGGCTTGGCGTAACTTTAACTTTGCTGCAAAGCACGCGTTTCCACGCGAGTAGGTGTACATGGTATAGCCAGGCAAACATCACATCCAGGTTTACTTAGAAACAGAAACAAACTCAGAAAAATCTAGGTAAGCTGTGGAAAAATGGCAGCGTGTTGTTCCTGGGTCGGCTTCGGTCGGTGGTACGTTTTTGTTGTATATCTCTTGTGACATTTAGCATCGCCTCATGTTCATCTCTATACTTCTTCGCTTCGTTTCGCCCCAAAACACAGTCGGAGCGATACGATGTGCGCGATAGCGATCGGTATCCCTTACGACTTCCGTGTTACCTTGAGAGCTCTGGAGGCGGTTGGAACGCGCGCGCTTGATAAGACCACAAAAGCAGTGTAGACAATGTGAATATGGTTGCCAGGTAAAATTCAATTTCGTGTGCTTTTGAAGTCAGTCTTAAATTTAGAACATTTTGTCCTATAAAACAACGTCTGTTCCTAGGTTATAAATTAAGTAGTTTAGTGTCTGGCCTTCTTTATAATAGGCGCTTGCTAAAGCTTATTATTGCTTACTGCTTATTTCACTCAAGTCTTTTTTGAATTCTATCAAAAACATTCAAGTGAGTTATATGAACATCTGCACTGTCTTGAACGAATTAGGGCTTAACAGATTAAAACCTGTGATACACATACTCGTAGCCGCCATTTTAACAAGTACCGATTATGGATAGGTTTAAGCTTTTGCTTTAAAGGCAATATTTTTTTAGGAAATACCTTATACATAGTTTAAATTTTTCAATTTGTGTAGGTACTAAATTTCCTTAGACAAATAGACATTTTACTGGGGCTGTACTAAATTCAAAACAATAAATAAATTAGAGGCTAATCGGCTCGAAGAGAACCTAAATTTTATGACTTATAACTCCCAACACTTTCGTGTGCGTATATTGTCGGCAGGAATGGATGGGCCTGTCAATTTATTGCTGGGGCCAAACGGTTCAGATTTTAACCAGAGATATACGAAGAACCCCTAAAAAAATGCTCTAGGTGGGGGCGCTTGTCAAACGAACCCAGACCTATGGCATGATTATTCAGTACTAATTCTAGTATTTGTTTTCTAAATGAGTTCTTATTCAAGAAATTTTACCTCTATTAGTATTTTAGTTGATTAGTAATATTTAAGTACTAAAGTACTTTACTGCTTGAAAATAACTTTTCTTTATTTTCCCTATGGTTATTTTACTACATTGTTCCAAACTAGAGATATTTTAGTACAAAAATGCTTTACTACCCCAAATAATTAGAAAATCAATTTAACTTTTCTTTATCTTCTTTATCGTTATTGTACTAAATTTTAAATAATTTAGTACTAGATTACTTGGCCACTTATATTTTCAATATTACCTTAACTTTTCAGTAATAAATTAGTAAATTTGTTATCCTCTCTTGGTACATCAAGTGTGTGTACTAAAATCTAAATGAGTAGATTATAGACTTAATTTTTAATTCTAAAGTGGCAACCATAAAGATAGATTCGCAAGCAAATCTGTTTGAAAAAAAAATGTAAAATCGCATAGAATTGGTCCCTGTGTCGTAGTCGCGTCGTCAGTGCGCGGTACCAGACGCGGCCAAATCGCACAAGACCCCCAACTACCACACATTGGTGGTGATGGCTGGGGGACTGGTGGTTGGTTATAGTGCGCATTAGCTTTGTGTATACCAAGGTACAAATCAAAATCAGATAATCACAGATGCTGCAAATACTTTGATCACGTTTGCGATGCAATTAAGTGACAATTTCTGTCGTTTTTTTTTTGTTGTTGTTGTTTTGTTACTTCGTTGCATGGCTTTTGTATGTGTGTTTTTTTTTTGTTAGGTACTGTGTATATGTACCTATTACGTGCCTGAGAGTTTTTTGTGTGCAGCACCATGCTGATGATGGGGCACCTATATATAGAGGATGTGCCGCATTCTGCAGTTTGTGGATTCTTCCTTTGATTTGGATACGTTTGGCTATGTCGGCGCCCACTTTTGAGCAAAAAAATCGAATATGGGGTTTTGAGGATATGGCAAATATTTCAGCATTTCAATAGGATTTTTTTCTAAAGAATTAACATCTTCGAAGGCTTTAGAATTATTTTTATTCATAGGTTTTTCTATAGGAATATTTATTTGGACATATGTATGTATAAGCTACATATGTATACATATAATGATTTATTAAATAAAATAAATGCAGCTTATTTTGTAAAATTTTTATAAATTTTATTTGAATCCCAAATTAATTTTGATTGAAATATTTTTTTTTTCTTATAAGATTGATGCAACTTTGTCTTGATGATCATGTCAGAAAAAAGGTAAAATGACTTTCCTCCTCATCTTTGAAACATCTTGATTAGCTTGAACATGTTGTTCCCACACAACGCACTTGGACTTCTTGAAATAGATTAAGTGCACTTCCCGAAATGAAATAACTTACTTTCTTCTTCTTTCAATTTTGATTGCTGCACCTAAGCTTAGATAAACGAAATTGAGAGGCGAGCCAAAATTACGCAAAGCTCTCATTACCAACCGCAACGTTTATGATTTCCACACTCGGTCTAATTGCCCCTATAACTCACAATAAATCATAAACAACAACAAAAAAAACTTAGTTGCGTAAATTTCAACCTTGACATTACCCAGATCGTCTGCGTGATGTATCCGAGCAGTTGTAAAAGCAAATTTATCTCACCAAACTATAATCACACTGGGATGGTGGTTACAATACGGTTACACCCAGGGGCAATTTCGAAAGAGGGAAAATAATTTAATTTATGGGCTTCACGCTGATTATTGAGTGGTGTGCCGTAGCTCACACCTTCGCGCCAACTCATTTAACCTGCCTCATCAATATTTTTCAGATAAAATATATAATTTCCCGCCATCAAACTCTGTTACCAAAAAAACACTCAAGGCACAAAAATCAAAAACTCTCAGTCAAATTGATCTCGTAATTAAATTGTCAAATTGGAGGCGATTACAGGCGAAAATAATATCGATCGTTAAAAATTTAAATCTTCTCTCTCAACTAAATTTTTAACTTTTTTTAAATTTCCCAATTAATATGTCAAACGATCTTAGAAAAAAAATTTGTATTTTAATAGATACGAGTATTATCAATTGAATATATTGCTGGAGGAATACTTATACACTTTTCATAGTTCCGAAAAAGAGAATCAAATTTTATTTATATTTTTTTTATATCTTGAAGGAGCCACGGGGCATCATTTTGAATAGTATTAGATCGTTTGCTATCTTTTTGGGAAATTAATTGGCTTCCATTTTAGTATGAATGGTGTTAACCCTTGACACACACAACCAATGGAACGTGTGTTTGTTTCAAAAGCCACGACAACCGTGGGAACACGCACAGCAACTCAATATTTGGAAGATATCATATCTGAAATGGAAATCATGGGATTATAATTAGATGGGTGTTAAGAAATAAGAATTTTCAACTTGTCATAATCCAGGTTGAGAACATAATTTAGCGTTAGTCAAAACCGACTGACGCCAAGGAATTAAATTTGCGTTTTGATTTGAGGGAATTGCTACGATATTTTTTATTTAACTTATGTCACCACTCACCAGGGTAAAGAAGTGGGTGATTTCTAACTAGGGTTCGAGTTTGTTAGCATATACAATTTTTTCTATTGATACTTCCTATACAAATTTAGCAAAATGTGGCCTAAAATTTCCTTTGTCACTTTGAAAATCTTAAATATGAGGATCATACAAAGAGAACTTTATCGAGTTTGTCCGAAGATTTTGAACAGAGAAATTGGATTTTTTTGGGAATCTCCCACTAAAAGCAGTTTCAAAATTCCTGATGGATTTGGATTAGAAATTACCTTCTAGATCCTTCAATACATGTTGTATTGTACGGTTTCAAGTCTGATTTTCACAAAATAAATGCTGGTGTTCCCCAAGGCTTCGTTTTGTCTCCGACTCTCTTCCTCATTTTTATAAATGATCTCTTGTCTGCAACTTCTTATCCACTTCATTGTTTTACCGACTACACTACTCTCAGCTTCTTATACTCGTTCTAACATTCACTTCCATATCTTTCGGAAGTGAAATTGCAACGGTATGATAAGCTCATTAAACTCCGATCTTTACAGCATTGTTTAATGGGGTATACAAAACCGTGTTGAGTTTAATGCTTTGAAAATTCAATGCTGTCTATTGTCGTTGAAGCAAAAAGTCCTCCTTATGCCTTTCTCCTTGAATGGCACTGGCATCGAAGAAACTGAAAAGCACTCAGTGCTCGATATGTGTGTCAACTACGATCTTCGTTGGAATGATCACATTCTCGAGACCGCCAAAAATGCTGCTAAATGCTTAGGATTTCTAAATCGATGTAAGAAATTTTATACGTCCAAAACTCGCAGCACAAACTTCTCTCCACTTATTGGATCCAATCCAGAACAGAACGTTAAAACTGATAGGAAACAGAGCTTTCATGGATTCATTCCCATCTTTTGAACACCGTGGAAATGTTTCATGTATTTCCTTGTGTTATCGCTTGTTTAACAAGCGATGCTCACTCGAAGTAGCCAGTTGCATTCCTCCCCTTTATCAATTCACCCGTGATACCCACTTCGCTAGCAATGCTCATCAGTTCACCCTTGAGCCTAACTTTGGTCGTACCATCAAATATAGAGATTCGTTTTTAGTCGCACAACACGATTATGGAATAACTTACCCGGCACGGTTTTCCGTTGTCATTTCAATTTGCAAACATTCAACTCCAAAGTTCATCGATACCTCCTTTCTCTCTAATCCTAATTTCCCGCCCGTGCTGTGTATAACATTATATGGCTTTTTATTATTATTCGAATAAAAATTAAATTTACAAAAAAAATATTGAGCCGTTTGGGTGATACCGAATTTTCAAAAAAGAAAAAATATTTTTTTTTTCAAAAATTCAAAAAATATAATAATATAATAAATAATGGATAATGAGAAATTCAAAATTCGAAAAAATGGTTCTATGGTATGTATATGTACGAGCTGTAATATCTTAATTTCATTTCACCATTTTTTTTTTTTAATTTTTTAGCATTTGTATGGTAGGTACCTTTATTTTTAGGTAAAATAAATTTTTTTTCTCACATCTTGTAGATTATATTGAAACTTTTATTTATCAAGTTTAAAAAAAATCTAGCATGGGGTTTTCGAAATATTGAGTTGTGAAAAAAAAAATTATTTGAGTACACAATTATTCTATTTATGTTTTTGGGAGAGATTTAGCAAAAAAAAAATTATCAAAATCGGTGGTACCGTTTTTGAGAAAATCAAAAACAAAAATAATCATTTTTCGAGAATTTTTTTTTAACCATTATCTAGCTTTAACTAAATGAAATTTTTTGTATTTTTATTTTTAAAATGTGTCGAACAGTTTTTGAGAAAAAAAAATATTTATAAAATTTAGAAAAAAATTCGTATGGCAGGTACCGTTATTTTTGGTCTTAAAAATAGAAAAAAAATGTGTGGGGGGAAAAAATTAAAAGTGATATCTACAAAGTTTAAAGAAAATCGGCCGAGCCGTTTAGGCTGTAATCCAACAGACAGACAGATAGAATTGCGAGACCAACTTTCTTGGTCTTGGCTATCATCGTAATGTCAACTTTGATCAAAATCTCGAGTTCTATTTTTTTACGAATGCATAACTTGCCTTATAACCTATAAGTCGCAAGTGAAAAAAAATATCCGATATGAAAATGGTCTATGCAAGAGGTAGATAGAATAATTGTTATTTTCAAAAACAATGTCTTGAATCCATGAAATTCAAATAGGGTTAAACATAAATATCTAAATTTTGCCGCCGAAGAACATCGAATTTCTTAATTAACATGGATATAACATTGCCCTTAAGAGTTATGCATGTACAAAATTTTCTGTATTTCAAAAAACTACAATCTTAAAAAAAAACTCAATAAAGTATTCCAATATTCCACATCCAGAATTTAAACGAAAAAGTGATAGAGTTAGAGTATTTAAGTAGAAGTCTCCGCTGGGCAGAACGACTCTACTGTGTAACGAGAGTTTCTTGCGGTTGTTCTAGGGACGGATCAATTAAATCATTGCCTATACGGGCTTCGATTTCTTTTGCGTACAGTTCATTCTTCACTTTACGGGCTTTTTAATTTTAAAGAACTCGAAGGGCGGATGGCTAGGTGGCTAGTAAGACTCCAACTCTTCGACTCCGAAATCCAACATCGACCAGGATCAAAACATGGAAATACTGCTGACACACAGCTAGGGCCATGTGAAAATTGTAAGCACTGCGAGAAAAAAAAGGCTCTAGATGGGCAACAAATTGTTGTCATCAAAACTCAACAACTCCACATAATTTTCAGGAAAAACCAGTTTTATCCATAGGCATTTTTCTTTGTTAGCCCCGAGCAGGGCACAGAGCGGGGCCTGAGGGCTTAGAGCTCGCCCCGAACCCAGCGTGACGTGACCGCTCTGAGTTAGTTAAGAAACACATCTAAGCACTGAATTGTCATTGTATCATTTTTCAAATAAACTGTCAAAGTTCTCAGCTTTATTTGTGAAATTTGTGTTTTCATATTCTTGAAAACTTGGTTTTAATTAATTTCTAATTAATGAAAATGGAAAAAGCAATTATTTTAAGGGAAGCGTTCAATTTGTTTTTTGATTTTGATGATCAGGAAAACTTTGAGCAAAACTCGCGAAGAATTCAAAAAAAACGAAAATTATGCCGAGGAAATTGTACCCCGATTTAGCGACAGATCTTTTAAGCAACATTTTCGTGTGAACCCAGACATTTTTTAATGTTTTTAAAGATTCTATCAAGAACAACGTCATCTGTTTCGTCTACTTCACCCCTTCGAAAAAAAAATATTATACTCTGCTCATAATTATATTTGTTTTTCCTTACCTTCACTGGGAGAGCAACCAGCTTCGCCCGCCATTTCCATTGTTTTGATTTTTTATTTCTTTTTTTCTTTTACTATCATCCCTTCCAAAAAATTTAATGAAGTTAGCCGCGCTCAGCTTTTTGCTCGGTCTGCTCGGTCATTTACTATCGAGCTCATCGAGCGAGCCCCGTTCGAGTTCTGACCCTAAAAAAGAAATGCAAGTTGAGCGCTTAGGGCGCTCTGGGTTAAAACAGTAACATAGTTCTTTTTTTGACAGTTCAGTGCCCCACTCGGAGCTAAAAAAGAAAAACGCCACATGTCGTTCTCCAAGTAATGAATGAAGGCTGCCAACTAAATAAAAACTTAGTCTTAAAAGGAAATCAAGATGTTAAAACGTCCTGGATGCAGTTCGAAAGCTTGTATTTGAAAGAACACTAATGCGTATATGGCACAAAAGTCATGGATCAACTATTTTCCTTCCTGTTCAATGGTGTCAGAAGTACTAGCTTCCCTTCACAATTCACCAAGTAGTGGCCATCTGGGAAGGATGAAAACAGAATTAAGATTTTATAAGATTGGAAGGAGTAACGATGTTCTACTATTCTGTTCCACTTGTGAGAGATCGGATCCAAAAGAGCAAGCAAAGAGTTCATGGGCATATCCAATCATTGGCTATGTGAGTGCTGTTTGAAAGAGTAGATATTGGAAAATTGGTATATTTGCATTTTGCAATAGGCGGAATTTCGAAGGCGAAGTGTTCCGTAGAACTTTGGAGAGAATGGGAGTGCAAAAGACTAGAACCATTTCCGGTGCATCCACAACTAACCGGAATGGTAGCAATTCAACTAGACTTTGTTAGATTATTTGGCAAAATGCTTAGATAAAAATGAACTTGATTGGAAGAATATCTACCGCTTACTCTCCTGCCTTACCGTTCGTCTGTTCATGATTCATGAAGCCACTGGATTTTCGCTTGCCCCATTTTTCTAGGAAGGGATCTTCGTTTGCCAACTGAAACTGATTTCGAGTTTGGTGTCCCAATCCGTTTCAAACTCAAATAACTACTATTTCTTTTTATAAGATCGGTGCACAAATACAATTTTACAAAATTCTGGTAATATCTTAGGGGCCGGGAGAACATTATTTCAAGATACCACAAAAAACTCAAAAAAACACCCTCACACAAATAGACCTAAGTAAAATGTACAATCTTCCAAGATTTTTTAGCTGCAGGATGCATAACAATGCTGCATCTAATTAAATACCTTCTCCGACTCTACGGAACTAAATTTTGATTTATTAGCTTAAGCTCGAGAAATTACCTGCAACCAAAAAAATTATTCCTAATACCAACTAAACCCTGGTTTGGAGTCATATTTCAGGCCTTAAAATCTTTGTGTCACATTGGCTCTAAATATCAAAAAAAAAAAAAAACCATAGGATCTTCATAGCAATTGAAAAGTGAGAGATCTTTATTAATTAGTAATCATTAAGTTGCGTTACCCCTTTATGAGTGAGGAATGTGGTTAAATAATGACCAAGAATAAAGATATAATTTGTTAGGTTTGAGGATTATTTTTTTTTGTGAATGTAAAAAATAATAATTATAATTATAATGTTTCTTGATTTTATTTTTGGATTTATTTGATTGATGTTAAAATTAAGAAATACAACCAACACTGCTTACCTATTTGAACTTCATTCTTTACCGATTCTTACCGGTTAACTACAAAATCTGTCAAAATGAATAATCAAACAGTCTCGTATAGAACATATGTAGCTGAAATGAAGTAGCTAAATTTTTATAAAAAAAAAATTCTCTAATTGAATATACATACGTCAACTGGGCACTTGACACCAGCTCTGGCTTTTCAGTTCTAAAATGACATGACATGACGATATCAAATTGACTATTTTTAGGTAACTTTCATTGAACCTCTTTTGTGTTTGAAACTTCAAAACTTAAACCATCACATCAAACCAAAAAGGTAATAGCGCATTATTTCCATTTTTTAACAATAGGTTAAGCGGAATGTACTCTACATTTCAAACCACTTGACGTCTATTTATTTTTAAAATATTTAGTTTGATAATTATTAATATAATAATTTATCTACCTACTTCACTAAGAGTACCGAATTATATCAATCTTAGTTCAAATTGTGTCGAAGTTCATATAAACAAATAATATTGGTCGCAATTGACAATTTTGAAAGAAGCAAGCGAACTTAACTAAAGTCAACTTTTAAACAAACATGAAACAGAATTCTGTGTTGTTTGTTTGAACCTTTAAGTGGTATTTACTCACTAAATCCAACTACCTACTATACGTAGCTAAATTGTTTGAATAGGGTCTGAAATTGAGTTGATCCAATTAAACTCAAAGCATTTATAGGTTCATGTTAAATGAAATGAAACCCATTTTCTACCGTGTTCACCAAGAAGTCAAAGATATTCTCTTTGATATAAATCTCGTACAATCTAATTCTACCTTCATTTCAGAAATTAACTAACCACAACCAGTCAAATTGTCATGCAATTGCAATGTGACCGTCCCGTGTGGTCAGGTGCTCAATCATTTCAATTAGATGTTCATTCTAAGAGTTCTGACACGAATTGAAAAATTGTTTTCCCCGAGTTCATACATTCGTCGAACGCAACTTCTCCCAACTAATTGAATTTTTCCACGCAAAATAACAGAACACAAAAAAAAACACTAAATAATTGCAGGCACCAGTCCGTCCGGACCCCAGAGGACCATAGGAGCCAGACCCATTGTGTAATTACCTCGCCTAATGGAAATGATTGTGGTTTAGTTGGCCAGTTGACTGCGAAAATGTCATCATCATCATCAGTGCAACTGTCAGACCGAGATGTCATCGAAAATGAAGTGACAATTCAGGCCAAAGCCAGCCAGGACCAGACCACTTGGATATTTGTGTATTTTGAGAATATGTGGCCTCATCTAGTTAGTTCCAGTCTGGCGATTGTCATAGAGTAGCAGTTGGTGTAGACCCAGTCCCCAGTTAATGATGACAAACGTTCCTTGCTGATGCCTTCTGCTTCTGTGTTTCGATTGTGAAATTTTCACAGAAAAAAATTGCCAAACATGCGAAATGAAGAACTCAATTAGCATCGTTACAAATTACTACACCACGAAACTGACATGACAAGAACTACTGCTGCAAGTACGATATACCCTACTTCTGAGCCATTGTGATTGGATTAAATTAAGCCAATGTTTTGACTTTGTGGGGTTGAAGATTGGGATTGTGTTTTCTTGGATCGAATGGTGTAATTAGAGTGAGCAAATTGCATGGTTGTAAAGTAATCACCGGTCGACGGAACTGCAACCGTACCTATTCAGAAATCAGTGCGATTAAGGTGAAGATCGTTTTCTCACTAAACTCGCAGTGTCGGCTGTGCTAATTGTTCAAGACCACGAAAGCAATCATAAAAGAATTAACAGGTTGCAGTGACATAATTGGTGCTTACTGCAACTAATTGCGTGCAGAATTTTATGCGAGCAATCATAAGGGAAAACAATCTGAGACTTCTAAGGATGACACGGCTAGATTAAAAAAAAGTAGTAATAGGATTGAATGCTGGAGATTATGAGGCTTTATAATTAAATAAGTTGTTGGATTTTTATCTCAGAAAATAAGTCATAAGTTCTGTCAAAATGAAATCTGAGATTTTACAAAAAAAAAAAAAAAAAAAACCCGATTTGGATCTCCAGGCGTATGCAAAAGTTCTAAAACAGACCGCCTATTAGTACATAAAAAAAGTTCGCAACCACATAACTTAAGTCGAGGAGTAAGCCTTCATAACTAACCCACACAAAGCCCGATTTTAACAGAATTACCATCTCTTGAAGACTCCATAAGCCATGTTTTGTATTTCCCCTTCACATGATTGTCTACCTTCCACTAACAGAAGGTGGGTTTTTGAGATTGTTGGAATCACTATTTTATATTTCCAATTTATAAATCCGGATCTAAACAGACAGTCGAAAATTATAGTCAAACAGCAAAACTTCAGGTTATACCTAAGATTGTAAAAAGGAAAATATATCTATGCTTTGTTAAGGAACTATATCGTAATTTCAACGAGGTTTTGTTAGTGGAATATCAACCTTAAAAAATTTGGCAATATTCACCAATTCTTATTATATTAATTTTAACTGATTTGCGAAGGCGTTTGATCGCGTTCAATATAAAGTTCTTATAAGCAAATTAGAAGATATGGGGTTCCTTCAAAATTCTTGAATTGGAATGAAAGCTATCTAGATAATCGCATTTAATTCGTCAAAATTGGAAATATTTTTGATATATAATTACTCAGGTGTGCCTCAAGGAATCCACCTTGGACCACTTCTCTTTTGTATTTTTGTAAATTATTTACCCTGTTATTTTTACGCCAGAAAAGCATTTTTTCCGGATAATTAAAAGATCCTTAGGGCGGAAAGGTCATTGCTAAATTGCTTTCAACTGCAACGCGACATTCAAAATTTAACTGATTGGTGCATCTTGATATTTATAAATGATCAATTATGACTATTAATCGAATAAATAACTCAATAATATTTAATTACATTATTTCAAACATTATCCTTAAAATGTTTAATATTCAAAAAGATTTGGGGATTATTTTTGACCCTGAGCTAAAATTTACTTATCAAGTCGATTACATAATATCTAAAGCTAACAGAATGCTTGGATTCATTATTATCAGAATCTCACAAGATTTTATAGACCCGTACACTAAATTCGTTATATGTTGCATTTATTCGTTTTATTTCAGAATACTGCTCTGTTATTTGGTGTCCCTACTATAACGTAGGGAAAAGGTTAAAAAAAAAATCACGAAATTCGTTCTCCGTAAATATTACGTATTATATGCAATATAATACTATATGTCAACTCCTACCATAAATTTAAAACCCCTTGATGAAAGGATCGTACTACTTTGTTATGTAAGCTCATGATATCATATCTGGTCATATTGAGTGTTGTACTCTGTTATCTTGTTTTTATATTTATGCACCTCAACGTACTCTGAGACCTAGAGTTAACGAATTCTTTGACATTCCTAGACATTTCACTAACTATGGGAAAGAAAAATAATCCTTTAACTAATTCCTGTTTTTATTTTAATCAAAATTTCCATTTAATCGACTTTAATATGAATAGAGGGTTGTATTTTCAATTGTTAATTAATTTAATTTTGCTATGTATTATTTTGTCAATCTAAAAAAATTAATGTACTTCATGGATTTAAATAAACAAATAAGAAAAAAAAAATAAATAAATTCTTATAAGGACTCCGAAAAATCTTAGGTTTTCAGGGTAAGATACCGCTGATAGGCTTTTATTAAAATAGATGTCAGGAATGTGCTTATGGATCTAAGATCGTAAATTAAACTAATTAGCTATTAAGTCTTATTTTAGCTATCAAATCTTATAAAATTTGATATCATAAAATAGATATACAATTCTAATACTCAGACAGAAAATGGGTATAGCTATCTCCTCAGATCTTATTTTATAAGTTACTTTGAGTAAGTGAGTAAGCTGAATTTTTTGAGAGCAATGGCATCAATTTGCTGATTTGAAGTCCAGCTCAAATAGTTTCCCCTATGATAGAGGTCTTCCAGTAGTAAGTTTTATTTTTATATTCACGAAATTTAAGATCCCGTTTACTCAAATCCAAATGAGCTCAAAAAGTATTGGTATTAATTTAGAATGTTCCTTCTGAGAAGTTTGGTCTAAAACGGTCTATCGGTTTACCAACAAATGAATTGTAACTTCATATCGTCGTCGTTCTATGAAAACTCCCTAAGTCCATTTTTTGTTTTTTGAGATATTTGCATTTGAACTTAGAAATTAATATAAAAAAATCCAAAAATTATCAGAATAGCATGATCTCAGGCTTCAATAGTAGAATTTGTTTGGCGTAGGCATTGTGCAATAAAATTTTTTCCAAATGGTTTATCCGAAACGAATTAAATAAGAATTGCATCACATTTTTTTTTTAAATGGACTGACTAAGGGAGTTTTCATAGAACGACGACGATATAATATCATTTCTGCCCTCAACACTTATCTAGAAAACAAAATTCTTTAAGGAGCCTCTTAAAACAATGGGTATCGCCTTCAACAATCAATAGTTGAACTTTAATGTTTTTTCACAGTAACACTACAAAGAGTAATAATTACCATGATTCCTGTGACGAATACTGGAAAGAATGTCGTAAGAGATGATCCATATTCAAGACAAATAAGAAATCATTCGCCGAAGTCCATTAATTTCATTCCTATTTTTTAACTATTTTTGTTTGTTGATTCAAAATATCTTTTTTGGCCTTTATATATATAAATATATACATAGAATTTGTATATAGTATATAGAATTTGTATTATAGAAACCTTCATATATTTTTTTTTGCTTTGAAAATGTAGTCAACATTGGCTTTGAAATTTCTCGAGAATATTTTGGGATACTCCTGATTCGACACGAATTGCATGATACGGTGTACTATATGGGGCAACTTAAAGATTCTTCTTGCAAGGGCATTGAGCACTCTGAACTTGAAAACCAGATCTACAAATTTTTGTATGAAAAAATTCGACCACAAGGTATTTATTGCAGTTTTTGCTGAAGCCAGTTACTAGCATACGTACTTGAACTCGTTCAAAACCTCAATGTTAAGACCACCCAGAGTCCAAGCCCGATGATTAAAGGAAACACAATAATGAAAAATCATAATTTTCCATCAGGGATATTATTCTCTCCCTCCTTAATAAAAAGGGGAACATGCATGGGCTGAAAATACAACCTTCTTTTTTCCATTGGATAGCACGGCAGTCATTTTAGAGAGAAGTTACTCGTGTATTTTTTGATAAATTTTGTTGACCAGCAGCCACTAGCTTAAATAGAAGTGACCTTCTGCTAACAGTGTCAAATGCTACTTTGAAGCCGACTCTGCATATTTTTGAATTGTGATAAAATCAATATCAGTACCATCAATCATAAATTTTCTTGAAAAAATAATCAAGTATACAAAAATTAAGGACTGCCGAGTATTTTTTAGAGAAACAGACGAACAAACATCTGAGCAAAAAAAAAACTGTGTGATATTGAAGAACTTTATTATTTTGTTTTCAAGGCTTTTGCCACAGCAACCTGTATCTCAAAGTTAAAAGTTCGGCCGCCTAAGGATTGTTAAATTATTGTGTTATTCCAGTTGAGTTTTAATATGTTGAGTTCATGTTGAAAAACGCCTTTTTCTACTAGCATTTCGTTAAGCTTTATCATATTCTAAAACTATATCATTGAATAAGTTGTCAAAGGTTGACGCAAACTACTATTCCATTGGAATAGACTTCCATGGACTGATATTTTTGCAGCTAGCTACCTCTTTACTTTGTCAAAAACTTTTCGGACTTAAAATCATAGAAGTATTTAATCATTTTAGAATCTCGCTAACTTCAAATGATTCTTTGACACTTCCAGATATCAGAAAAGGTTTGTTTACTTGGTATATTGGACAAACTTTCGTTATTTCAGGTGTGCTAAGAATCAATTTATGAAAAAATAGTAAAATTTGTAAAATAATATTTGTACTATACTAGTTGGAAAATGTTTACGATCCAGAAAAAAGTTAATGAAATGCTTCAAACTTTAGTTCACAAAAAACGAAGTTCGAAGCACACTCATTTTTAAACCAACCTTCCTGAACAAAATTCACCACCATCCACCACATACCAACATAACTTAGCTCTGAAAAATGTCTAACAAAAATATGCATACGAAATGTCATCTAAATGTCCACCCATAGTCAAAGACCTCTTTCTCGTGTTATTTTTGTTTGAAAATAACTATTCAAAAGGAATTAATTTGGCTACTGTTAATAACATTGACTATGACAACAATCAATCAAATAAATTGCCATCATTTTTCAACTTGTCTTTAGTTTCATTCAATTGAAGAACCACCAACAACCAACCTATGGGGAAAAACACCTTCGGGGTATATTACATCAATTAGAACTGTCAACAGATGTTGATGATGATGATGATTCCAAACAATTTCAAACTCCATCTGCGACGCGACTTGGTCATAACACAACACACATTGTCCAACAATCGTTTTGATAATAAATCATTTTGATTTAAAGCTATCAGCCAGCGTCAATTTTTCTCAAACCCTCCGCATACAACTACTTGCCGCTACTGTCACTCACATTAGCCGTTCGGTGTCCGTTGTTTACTACTATGCCCCACAGATAGAAGTGGCCTTTGTGGGTTTTTGGAAGCATTTAATTTATTTAATGTCACCTTAGCCACTCATGCATCATGATTGTGATAGCTCAGTGATACTCTTCATCATGCATCGTGTTATTTGAATTCAATTTTATGAAAGTTTAGAATGCAGTTTGGCTATAGATCGGGAATTCCTCAAGCAACCACCAGCGATTGTCGAAACTAATTAAAAAATAAATTAAGAGACTTGAGTATGCCATAGAATTCCTTTTATACATTGAGAAAAGAAAATTTAAGGATTACACGACAAGTGCATTTGGTCATGGGCGTAGAGAGTGGCGATTAATTGAGGGGTTATGTTAAAAGGCAGGTCGCTTACTTTATTAAATAAGGGTGCTTGTGTACATGTATTATGGTTTTATTAGTAAGAACAAACATTCCCATTGATTATGGAACACAACGTCGTTCAAACGGATGAACGTGCGCCCTTAATTGATCAATTGCACCTTTTTAGCGAATAATTCAAGATCTTTGTGCAGAATTCTCTAGTGCGTGAAATGTTTAGCTGCTGAGATCGATGGCGAGTTGATGTTCGTGAATTGAGTCTTACGTCCACTAGCATACTAGTTTCACGAACTTTTTGCACAAACTTGCGTACAGCAGGCATGTTGGAAACACGATGCTTGTGCACTCACAGCACTCACTTTGGAAATACATATGTATTCAATATTTTTTAACGTCTTTCAAATGTGAATCTACTCCGCGGAGGTATGATACTGACTTTCTGCCAATATTTCGAGCGGGAAACTGCTGTCAGTGTCAAAAGTTAAAATAACCTATGATTTAAAAAGAAACTATTAGGTGGCCCAAGCGTTATTTAAATGATCACAAGGCTTTCACTAAACTGTGAGAACTACTTCTCTACTTTATCTAAACAATCGAAGGTTAGTTATAACCCTTTTAATGGATGCCACCAGAAATCACTCAAATTGTTTTTTTTTTTTTTTTCTATGGCCAAACATAGCATGTCATTATTTTAACATGACATTGCAGCAAGCTTTTGATCAAATTTGATTTTCTCACTTGACAGATAGAGAACGAACTACTGGAACTGGATAAGCCATTTGGCCTGTTTAGCCGTATTACAATATTGATAGCCTGTCGGTAATATTTTTTGAGTTAATTGCATTTTGTTTTCTTCTAAATTCGCTGGGAGGTGGTTTCACTGACGTCAAAAAGCTGAGCTCTGTGACGATACGACAAATGTGGGTTTTCGGCAACAGTATCTCTTATCTTACCACTTCAACCAGTTCATTTGAAATTCTCGGGCATTGATGAATGTCATGTCGACGATCTCTGACTGTCCCTTTCTTAACAAAAATCGACACCAAACGATGCTACTTTTGTCAGACGGTGCTAGTTGAATAATGAGTTAGGGTACAAACAGAGTGGAGCGGAGAGCAAAGCTGCGAAATTCATCAGAGCAAAGAGCTCGAGCAGCGAGCAAGGATGATGACTAGCCAGAGTGAGGAGCAAGGAGCAAGAGCAAAGTAGAAGAAAACAAGCAAGAGATTATTCTTTTTCATTTAAATATTTGTATTTTTCAAATAAAAATGGATTCTAATAATTTGAATCTGTACTTTATTGAAAACCCATTTTTAAGCATATGATATTTTCTGAAACGCGGAAACAGAAAATCATGTTAAGTTTCAAGCATATTTCCGAATGACCATGAAAATATTCGGTTATTTACTTGACAAAATTCAAAACAAGCTTACGAAGACGTGTACAGATTTCGTAGCAAACTCGATTCTAGTCAATAAAACATCTTGCAGTAACTTTAAATACAAAAAACAGTTCAAAATTTCACCACTTCTAGTTAAAAATCGCACGATGAGAGCGGAGAAATCAAACATGTTTGAAATCGCCGCTTTGCTCTCTTGATGGCTCTTTGCTCTATCTTCGAACTACGCTGCACTCTGTGTGCTACCCTTTCAATGCACGTGTTTGATTTCTCCGCTTTGCTCTTTGCTCGCTGCTTTTGCTCACTCGCTGCTCCACTCTGTTTGTACACTTAGACACCTTGAGCTTACACAAGTTAATGATTATTTTCAATGTACAGCGTGACTATTTCGGTAGGTTGTTTCGATGTAAAGAGTGTTTTGGTTAAGAATGTAGATACTAAATTGAAGTTTTAAAAACATGTCCATCCACATCAATGGGTTAATGAATTCCAAAGTTATTCAATGTTAACATACCGACATACAAGATGGCGGAACAAATGTCATACCAATACATTTCTTAATACGAACTGGCACCAGAAAATGCATCTTTACTCATATTTGATGCCAGATTCGAAGTCCTTAGTGTAAGAGATAACTTTTTGAGTTTTTATAATTTTTTGGTGACGTCAAGTAGTCAATGCATTGACTGTTAACGTTGGTTGTCTAATCAAAGCTAAAAATTTTAAGCCTCTCCAATCCGGCTATAATGGAAACAAATCATAAAAAACATTGAATACTGCAAACTTTAAGTAAAAAATATTTATCTGCAACCAGATTGAATGACCTTCCAGTCGTTCCAAAATTTTATCTGCACTATTGTATAATATACCTACACTATTTTACCACAAGAGCATCTTTAAGCCCCGAGAGTCTTAAATAAAATCTTGTTAACTCATAATAATTCAGATTTAGTTTTAGTAAAAGGTTTTCTCAATACTGGTATCTACGCCCCAAAAGCAAGAGTTCGAAACAACAATGTCACCCCCCTTAATGAACAAAATTAATCTACGTACATGAACTTCTCTGTGGATTGGTAATTATCTCTTCTTGAAACTCAAGAAAGAGTTAAGTTGGTGCCTTGCAGTTGCAGGTGCTCCAGTGCAAACAATTCTTTTTCCTTTTAATTAGGGAAAATTGTACTTATTTTGTGCGCAAAATTTCTTAAACAAAAAACCGTAAAAGGTACCGTCGTCGTCGTCGTCGCCGTCGCGTAGGTCCATCGTGGCTTTGGTTGGTTGTTGGGATATCCTGACAGCCCAACAATTCCGATAACTCACGATTTATAGAATTCCACTTGTGAATGGCATTCAATTGAATATTGGATTGCGGATTGGGCTTTAGACAACAGCGACTAACCAAAGCATTCCATTTCCAGCAAAGCACATGCTTAATTAGACATTTTTGCACAAACGGGAAACGAGCTTTGTTTAGTTAGTTGGTATGCTAAATATGCATCCCCTTTTCGTGTGCTGTCGCAGAAACAAAAATACAAAAAGACACACACACTCAATCGTCAGGAGCATATTTGATGAAATTCCTAGAATTGCACATGAAACCATTTCCCTTAGTTTGTGTAATTGCTTCCACTTCAGAGGCCATGTCGCAATTTAGCATGAAAAATCGCACGCGATATTCAAATTACCTTCCGTTAATTCCTATGGGGAAAGGGTTATTTCTAAGAATTTCCGTTTGCCTTCCCATCGAACACTTTAAGGTTTCTCACTATTTCATCGCCTTCGGCTGTAAAGTGCCCTGTTTTGTGGTGTCCTAATAGACTTGCGATTTAAAAAGGGTTCGAATTGGCCAATCATGTAATTTTGGAAAGGTATACCCGTATTGACGACTGCCACACTCAATTTTATCACAAGGAGTTTTACAAAAAATCAAACTTAAATCCCTTAATCACATGTCCTGCTCTTTTCATCCTTCGATAAGAGTTCTTATGTGTTCTCTATTTTCACTTAAATAACTTGTAAAAGTAAGTCCTTGGAGATTGTGTGCTGGAGTGGTGTCGAGAAAAATAAGGAATTATTTAGAAGACAAGCATGTCTGCCATGAGTAAAAGTGGGCTACATAACACCCCCAGCGCGAATGAAATAATTAATTAAGACAGGAAGAAGATAGGGAACGAGCTGTTCCTGCTGCTTTTGATGCTGAAGCAACTCTTGCTGATTCTTCTGCAAACGACACGACGAGTACGACAAGGAATAACAACAAAAAAGGATAAGAACAGATGCAACTTTGTAAGTGGTATTAATTGATTCATGTGTCATGTTCCACGCGATTCTGTGTGTCTGGATGGAAAAAGATAACACAACAGAAAAGAGGAAGTGAGCAAAGTGCCAGATTTGGTTTATTTAAAAACTTTTTGATGAATCCTTAAGTAAAAGCGAAGGAATACAAGAAACTGAGATTGGCATTTTTAGTAATCGAAAGGGAAATTGGATGCAATCATATCAGGATTAAGGCAAATTGTTACTTTGTTTGAATAACGTTCGTTCTATCTACAGGGTATTTTAAGCCGTCAACGGAATTTTAAAAGAAGATTGAACAAGGATAACCTAAGGCGTTTTTATTTGAGAATTTGAATTGATTTTCCTTTTATCACGAAATCAAACTGAATTAAGAGTAAGTAGATTAGGGTGGTGCACGATTTCTTTCTTTTACATTTCAAGCTTTCCCATCTGTGCTATTCTTTGTAGATTTTTTCGAGTAGATGGAAAATCGCATAATGTCGTGACGGTTCCCAAAAACGCGAATCTTCATCCCCTTCATTTACTGACCGATTTCACATCTTTCCAAGGTCATGGAAACGCTGATCAACAATCAGCTCAAGAAATGTCTGACAAAGCAGAAGACCTTAAATGACCGAAGACTCGGCTTTCGAAACTATAGATTTACTGGTGATTTGATGGCATATCTCATCGAAAAGTGCAACCGATCCTTAAAATAATTAATAAATTTTGTGGTACAACAGGTCAGAGTGAACCAGAACCTAGTGACTCACGACTCTCAACCATTCCTGTGTGCGTGTTACCAGGGAACGGCAACCAATCTTTACATCATTTTATTGAAACAAAAGGTTTTTGCATTTGGAATTTCTAAAGCATTTGATAAACTTTGGCGCGAAGCTCTCTTCTTCTTTTGATTAGAAAATACCTTTCTGACCGTTCAATTCAAGTTGTTTTAGACGGTTTTAAAGATGATAAAAATAAGTGCTGGTTTGCCCCAAGGCTCCGTTTTATCACCGACACTTTTCCTTATTTTCTTCAACGATCTTTTGTCTGAAACTTCTAAACCACTTCATTGTTTCGCTGACGACAGTTCCTTTATCTTTTTATATACTTTTCCAGACTTACAAACCTGCCCTTCAGTTGTAGAATTGAAACGGCAGCATATGCTTATCTCATTACATTCTGATCTCCATAGTATTATACAATGGGGAAATACAAACCATGTGGAATTAATGCTTCGAAAACACAACGCTGTGTGTTGACCAACTGACGTACTGTCAAATATAGAAGTTCTTTCCTTAGCCGCACTTCTAAAATGTGGAATATTTGCCTATATCTACCGATTTAGCCCCAAAATGTGATGTACAAGCCAATTAAAAGTTGAAAGTTGACATTTTTGATGAAAGACAAAAATGGGTCCCACAGATCTCTCAGTAGGTCTGTTCAGCTACAGTCTCAATACTGGTCGATTTTCTTAAAACTTGTTTTTGTTTTATTCTTTCCCACGGTTTGTTAACGTAAAATTTACCGCAGCTGTGATTATTCTTCTTTCATTTCTTTCCTTCTTTTTATTTGGTTGTGGCTGCAAAGTTCTGGCAAGGTTGAGGGCAACCATGGTACCGCATCAACCACTGGTGTATCAGGCCTGCATTTTGCCAAGGTATAAGAAAACATGTTTTCGGCCTTGATTAAAATCAAGAAAAACAGGCGGTTAAAAAAATACGTTGATCAATTATGATGCAGATGAGAGCGGTCCGATTTAACGAGAGAAATGCCAGCGGGAAGCTGATGCGCTAAAGAGAAAACGACATCGTAAAAGTAAAGATAATAAATAATTGGAAATGGAATTTTGAATTCGTAAATTATATTTTTTTAAATTGTGTATAGAAAAGGCCTATCGCACAGTGCTGTCGAAAGCCCCTTTGTGCGGCCAAAAGTCGAAAAACGTAGAGAATGATCCACAAATTGGTAAATATGAGTTTTTGGGGTCGCTGATTACGAATATGTTATCAGAATCAGCAAATTCAAAATGGCCGACCTAATATGGCGTCATGTCATACGAAAAAACTTAAAAATGAAACTTTGATAGTTGGCTAAAAAATTTTGTTTTGATATTATTAGAGCATGTACTTGAAAATTTATTAGAAATGAACAAATTCAAAATAGTGGAATCCTATATGGCAATATTATATAACAAACAAAATGGAAAAAAAAATATTTATATATTTTTATTGAAATCGAACACAGTAATTTATAAATCATAAATTTAGAAATACAAAATGCAATATGAGCAAACAATATATATAAGTTAATCCGATATTTACATGAAAAATTTTTCATTGCCCATCTCGTAACAGTCGCAATCATCTACATCTGTATCTGTTTCAGAAGCGGAAGAGCTGTTTTTAGACAAAGATTTAAGGGGTTTTAGAGGTAATTCCCGACAACTAGATATGAATGGATCGATGCGATTAGGAATCTTTTAAAAACATCCTCCATTGTCTTTTGACGATAATGATTTCTTGCGAAATTAGCTTGATAGATTTAAAAAATAATTATTACATGCTTCTTGTGCATCTTCCGACATTTGAGAGATAGGTAACACTGAATATTTTATTATTTCGGGGCCATGAATTTAAAGTTTGTGAACTAACGTGGGCATACAATGCCAGGGATATTGTTGTAAATTAAGGAACTAGTACGGTCTTTATAAGATAATAACATTTTTTTTTTTTAATAATGAATACATGCGTCAAGAGTACAAAAACATTTTTTTTGCTTTAATTTTCTAATTTTGGCCGAATTATAGTATAGAGGGCGCCAACGTTGACTCTTCAAAAAACACATTGTACCATTGCCGACAGTTAATCTCCGGATCTACTGAACCGATTTTCGAAAAACTTGTTGCAACTTGATTGGTTTCATGTTTTCTAAGACAATTTACCACAATTTGACCAAAAAGTTATGAACAAAAAATGGCGACCCAAAAATGGCCAAAAAAAATTCCAAAAAAAAAATTATTTTTTCAAAGCTTGACATTTTTTTTGTTTTTGACTTTTTAAACAAATTGTGGTAAATTGTCTCGTAAAAAACCTTCCTTTAAATAACCCAAAAATCATACGTTTTTGGCGTTCTAGACCGTACTAGTACTTTAATGCACAAAAAAACTCAACGGGCATTTTGAATTTTATTTTATTTGGTACACAATACTTTTATTAACTATCTTAAATAGATTTGAGAACAAAAAATAGCAAGAAAAAAAGTTTTCACTCAAACAAATATTTTTTTTTTCAAGTAAATAAATAGTGTTGACATATCTCTGTCTAACAATGTACTATTTAGGAATTTTTATTCAGAAATTCTTTAACTTATTTTACGCACCTGCAGCTGTTGAATCCATTTTATTGCAATAGATTTGCTTGGAAATAAAAACTTTTACACGTGTTTTGATGGAAGTGTCCATTAGCCTATCTTAACGATGCGTGACTACGTTAAATTAGCAGCCACATTCAGGCTAAGATTATGGGGGGGATTTGCGGCAAGACACTCTACTACGAACATTTTTCGTCTCCTAGAGGTCTCCTTTAGATGATGGAAAAAAACCCCTAACTCAAAACTTTTATTTCGGACTTTTGGCCGCAAAAAGATGACTTCGGCCGCACTGTGTATCGGAATGATTATTTATTAAATTAGGGTTCACGTTTTGCAATATGTTTTCCTATCTCTCTCATCTCGAATGAATGGTTTCTGAATTCTGAGAATGCTTATAAAGAATTTGTTTATGCTGGAAATGCTCACTCTTATAAGAGCTAATCAAGAAGCTAGTTGTTGTTCGAAAGACAGAAAAAAAAATTGAGAAAAAAGGATCTAAATCAAGGTAAATCAACAGAAAAAATGAAAAAAATAATTAAGAAGAGAGAATGTGATTTGATGTCCGAAAAAGGATTAAGAGGAAGACGATTTGTCGAGGAAATTGAGGAGGTGAAGTTTTCAAGGATAAAATCAAAAAGGGGTTAGTGGAGTTGTTTATTTAAAATTGCTTTTATTCTGATAAGCTTGTCGTTTTAATATTGTTCGGGTTACTTTGATATTTCAAAAAACAAAATCATTTTTGTATTTAGCTGCCAGAGTCCATTTTTGAAAGAACAGATATTAGACTGAACGCGATAATTGAGTACTGCAACTACTTAAGATACAAGCTGGAATAGGTGTACACTGTACAGCTCTTCCTGCTGTGACTTCAGTTGCACCCCTCCGTCTATAATGTTTTCATCCAGTATGTCAATAAGCAAAATGCCGGATTAAGGACGATGTCAATCCATCTTAGTGGCAATAAATCCGCAGAAAGTCGCTGTATGATGTATATTGAGGTTTGTCAGCATCATCTTCTTCGATGAAGACGATGAAATTGTCTACTACTAATCTATAGTAACATGTGGTTTCAACACGCCTATGTTACGTTCCACACAACTGATTCCACAATGAACATTCTGTCCGCTAGACTTTATTTATTCTGTTAATGCAGATGGGATAGCCAGAATGAATCATACTCTAAATAGTCGGTTGGTACTATGCATACACATATATGATCGAGTATTTAGTAGAGCTCCTCGGGTGAAATTCTATGCAATTTGTTTTCAAGTCCCTAATGACAAACCTTGTCAAAAAATTCAGCAACTTCTAAAAACATAATGCAAATGTCTTCAAGTATTTTTCCACAATATACCTAACCCTATGCATTTGGTCTATCGCGTTTATTCCAAAATCCAAGCTTGTTATTTCGCATGATCAATTTTTTAAGCTTCTTCGAAGAATTTTATCGTAAGTGGTTGGTTACCAATCTTTTATTGGTGAATCATACATCATGTTTTTGAATATTATTTATATTAAGTAACCATGACATAGAAATTTTATAAAAATCGTTCGAGTAATGAACGAGAGTATACAGCCAATTTCCTGAAGTTGAATTGTTACATTAGAGAGAAGGCTTACATCTGCAATGTTTGCTCGCTCCGTTTTCAAATTCTTTATCAGCTTGAATGGTTTTAATTTGCTCTGTATATTCGCACTTCTCAAATTGCTTATTTTTTACTTCTTCAATTTATTAATTCTACTAAAGATTAAGTCTTGTTGACGAATATTACCACATGGTATAGCACACATATTTGGACTTAGAGCTTTATTGTCCCTTAAACCCAAATACCTTGGCATGTTTATGGGGTTCCCCTCCATTTGACAATTTAGTTAGCAATTAACAATATCTTAGACAGTTCGAGGCTATTAAAGTTCTTTCTATAGCTTTTGAGAATTCGAATTTCAAATCCGAATTTCAGAATATAATAAATACAAAAGGTATCCTCTTGCCGAAATCTTTTTTATTTGGCTTTACCCTAAAAGTTAACAATATCTTTCTTGCACGGAAGCAATACATTCCCTATAGAGCAGCTAAAGATTCCAACGTAACATTGAATTTCTTACGTCACGCCATTACGACCATTCGTAATAATCGTGTTTGATTAATGACACCATTCGCTGTTGTATTAAGCCAATTCGTCTTGCACTTCACAGCAATTCAGAGGTAAAAAGACAATAATTTCAGTTGCATTTAGCAGTCACCTATCAAAGCTCACTTTTGCTTCTTACTCAATTCTGTCACAATCTCGAGAAACCAAAAGTTGGTAATCTCCTACCAGTCGAAGCTGACTCCCAAAGCCACGGCTCTCGTGGGCAAAACCCTATACCAATCACTAGTCACTGTGACACGCTTGAGTCCTCTAAATTTTGTCCTCAATTGACTGGCTGTCAATTTACGCCTTGAGTTTTTGTTGTTGTTTTTTGTTATTTTTTTTTTTTTGTCAGCGTCATTTCATAACACCGAATCGTAATGAAAACATTCAACCAGAGACACCAAAAAAAGAATTTAAAAACACGGGTAAATACTTTTTGTTTGGTGTTTCCCTCTACGGATCCGGACAGATTGGACATATTGTCAACGACTATGAAGACTCCTAAAAGTTACCCAACAGCTGCAGTGACAAGGTTTGAAAGATTGACCACTCAACTGGAATTTGTGGAGCATAGGTTTCAGTTGCTGGCTGCTGCAGCAGCATACATAGTCTCAGCCAACTTCAGAAAAGAAACATTTCAACTTTACGACAATTGCTACAACATTGACATCGAGTACGACCATATAAATTGACAAGTGGACGGTACAACTGCAACAGCTATACAGCAGGAAAGTTCTGTGTTTCTGCGCGAAGTCTGTCTAGGAGGTGTGTTTGTTTCTTTTGTTATTTTTTTGTTTTAATGCTGAAAGAACATTTATCGACGTCGTGATGTATGGATCTCTTGATTTTTTCTACGATGTGCAACTTGAGATGAGATGACCTTAAAATCATTAAAACAGCAAATGGAATTTTTAGAAGGTAAATAGTGGTCATCAAAGTTGTGTAAAGACCCCTGTACTACCAGCTACCACTGTTTAGAATGTATGCCTTCACCTGAATACCTCATGCATTGTATATGAAATTAAAAATTGTAGAATCAGCTTTTGTCTTCATGAAAATCAATTTGTTGAGAAAAATCACCAAAACTTACAAAATAAGCATTTTTGTATTATGTACTAGATCATAGTTAAGAGGTTGCCTATAAATTTATTTGGATCCGATTTTGTTCGCGGTTTAACTACTGAGAGTCTTTCACTACTTAAGCATGATCAGTGTATTATCTTACAATTTGTGATTCATTGAAAAGTCTGCATAGCAAATGTCATATTGAGGAAATAGGAAAAATGTATATAAAAAATAGGAGTCGAGAAATGGCAGATTAATATGATCTTTTTGGCAGATTTTGGGAAGAGTATTCAAAGTACATATCAAGGAAATAACTTGGAATTAAAGACCGTCTGCATCGAAACATGTAGGGAAACTAATGAATGCCGAACATTGAGACCAATAAATACAATACAGTCCAGTGCTTTTCAAAGTGAAATTTTAGACTACGATATAACAATCTCTGAGGTCATGTCATGAAGATTCAAATTAGAAGCCAATAAAGCACTCTAATGAATATTTTGAATATTTTAATGGAGCCTACAAAAATATACTTAATTCCAGAGATATACCAGAGACTTTTAGAAAACAAATAATTTTTCCGATATTTAAAAAGGAAGATAGGATGGATCCATCACAGCACAGAAATATCACATTTCTCAACACATACTCGTAATTTAAAACATTTATGGACTGCGATGTCGTCTAACGAAATAGATTTAGACCACCTACCTGCTCAGCGAATTCCAAATAGGTTTTAGAAAGAGCTACTGCACCCTAGATCATTATCTTTAGCCTGATAAACATGGCAGAAACATACCTAAAGTATGCCTTCTTTGTAGACTTCCAAGCAGCCTTTGATTCGATAAACGGAAAGGCTCTCATGTAGGCGATGAAAAACATACAATTTAAGCCCACCAGCCTTATATTTATATGTTAAAGACCTTTTTTAAAATTATGCCTTGTTGAATTGCACAAGATGGACTCCATATGAAGATCCTATAATGTACATTGACGACGTAGTTCATCTGGCAGAATTTCCTGAGTCGCTCCAGCTGAAAATCAATAGATTGCGAAGCTATTGCTCTGAATGGAACTTGATTGTCAATCAAAATAAGTCGAAACCATTTTTCGTTTTCCGTTTAGCGCACTAGGTCAGAAGGCTTAGTCTTTCGCAGACGGAGTCTCATCAAGAATTTCGATAATTTTTTTCATATTATGATTTCGCGTAATTTTTTTTATTTCATCGCGAACCGTATAGACCGAGAGCCCACAGCAATTTTTGGATGTGATTGATAACAAAAAATAATTAGCATAATTAAATAGGCCTTTAGTAGATATTTACAAATGTGAACGTCTTCAAATGCTTTAGTGGGAGCAATTGCGAATAAAAGTGCATCAGATATGCAGTTCTTTCCAAGTCTAAATAATTGTGATAATAGCTTTGCCAAAATATAGAGTTAGGCCCACTGATTGAAGATATCGAGGTCCAAGAAGTTTTGCAGACAGCTTTCTGCCTGCAAGACGCGATAAGAAAAGGGTACTTCTTGCACGAAAAAGGCCCTCTTCAAAACGTCTTTGACTTCGATATTTGCAATCACAATTTTTAAGACTTCGGAAAGAACTGCATGATGCACTTTTATGCACTATTGCTCCCACTAGAGCATGCAAGACGTTCACATTTGTAAATAACTACTTAAGGCCTACCTAATTATGCTAATTATTTTTTGTTATCAATCACACCCAAAAATTGCTGTGGGCTCTTGGTCTAGTAGGAAATCCGATATCCCTGATCTTCATTTCTAATATAACAAGGTGCATTTACAAATGATCTTTGCAGTTAATTTTCAAAAGATTGTAAGCTCTTTAAATAATCCCCGGGTTGTACACCTTAAGTCCAGACAGGCTTAAGTACCTGACTTTATAAAACCAGCATGTTTTCGATACCGAGCTATGAATGCTTCCCGAGCAACTAGTACATTTCTCTGAAGTTTTCTATACTATTCAACTCTTCACATTTAATTTTATCATGCGGTTTCTATCCTAATTACGCGTCTAGATTGATTCCGAAACACATTACCTCGGTTGCAATAGGAATTCGAACAAATTCTGGTCATTTATTAATTTTGTATACGTAAAGTCAATGTGGAGTGATTTTAGTTAGTTGAGCGCTATCCGCCATGCTTTGTTCTATTCATTGACACTTTCAAAAGTTTTTTGTAGCTCGTTGATCGCCTTGCCAACTGCTAGTATTGGAATGTCGTCATCAAATATGGCTACAAACGTGTCTTTCAAGTTATTTAAATCACGTATGAGGTATGAAATAAAGATAAAAAATTGGACTAAGCACACTTCGTTGTGGTACCCCAGCCACTATTTCTCTGAAATCTGAATACTCAATCTTGACTCCCTATTCTCCCGATATTCTTTTAGAATCATATAATATCTATCTATCTTTCAGGCGAATTTGTCTTAATTTAAGATTAAAGCCTTCGTGCCACACCTTATCAAAAGCTTATGACCCATCTAAGAAGACCGAGCGCCGAATTAAATTTCTATTCTTTAAGGGCTTTATCAATAACGTCGGGTATCCTAAGAAATGGTCAATTGTCGAGTAGTGTTTGTTTCTAAATCCGAATTGATGATCAGGTTTTGAAACTTCTTCTTTCATTGGTTGTAGGCGCAAAAGTTTCTCTAAAAAACTTTCGATATTCACTGGTCTTAGAACTATTATAACTACAACAATCTTCTATTTGCTCAGAAAGTTCTTTAGATTTAGAGTGGGGCTAAAATAAAATTCATATCGATATTTTGATTGAGTGCTTTTCCATCAAATGGTTTCAACGTTTTCTCCTAATCTGTAATCTGCCAATATATGGCCTTTTCTCTGTCGCTTTTGGCCCATATGTTTCAACCATTAGTAATCGGAGCGGATGGAAGCTTTATTTTACTTTAGGCGTGTTTTTTTGCAAGTCCATGAGAAATTGTAGAAAAAAAACGACATAGGGACTAAGCGCTTTACATGTAAATACAACAACTACTTAAGTCTATACGGATTTAGCTAAAAAATTATAAATTTGGTGGTGCAACAACTCGAAGTGAACCAGGACCTAGTGATTTACAACTCTCAACCATTCCTGTGTGCGTGTTACCAGAAACGGAGGGGACGTACAATTTTCTGCTGATTCCGAACGGCTAAGGAGCAGCACTTTCCATGACAAGACATACTCTTGGAGGATTTGTCAATTCCTCGCAAGAGGCAGTACACCCCTGGAAAAAAACTTTTTTGCAGCGGCTGGGAATCGAACTCAAGACCTTCCGTATGACAGTCCAACGCACTATCCATTATGCCAAGGGGTACTACTTAGCTAAGTCCAGATAATTTTCGATACTTAATCTAAGTCCTGATAAAACAGTGATGCCAAAATAATATTATCTATACTATCAGATAAGTTCAAAGTGACGTTTGGATACTGGTTAAGGCTGGTCGTCAATACAGCTGACAAATGCCATAGCGTGCACAATGCTTCCAAGTTTTTGGAAAGAAGTTCCTAAGTCTCGATGTGGTTTTTTCTACAATTCTATATGGACTTGCAAAAAAAACACGGCTTTTAATAGCTTTCTAGAGTGCTTAGTTGGATTCTCTTCCTGCTGTTCAACTTTGAATATAATTTTGAAATTCACAGTTTTTATTTCGTTTTTACTCTATCTTTCTGGCGGCCAACTTAAAGAGCCTAATCAAACATTGAAAAACGATACTTGGATCTGGACTAATAACTGAAACAGTTTATCAATTAAAATGGTTAATTTACTTATAAAATATTCCAAATCAATATAATGAATCCATTAACATTACGACAAAAGACAACCCAAAATGTCCTTTTCAAAAGCCATCTTCTGCTGACAAATTGAAGACTTTTATTCAAAGAGATTTTATGCTCTTAGCATCATTTTCATGTATAATGAAGCTATCTTATTGATTAATATTCAGTCCAGTGGAAAACATATTTCTGTCGGATTTAATTTAATTGATACTTAAGTATCACTTAATCGATCCCAAAAGTCCGAACTCTCACCACTTGACTTGAGTCTTATATATTTTATTAAGCAACAGGAATATGCATATGAGTTGACAAATCGACGTAATTAGCAAATTGATTACTGTCGATTGCCCTTTAACAATACTACAAATGGATTTCGATGATAATAAATGGATTTTGGTAGTAGAATTTCGAGCTTATACATTATGGTTATGGATGCCTAATGAGATGAAATGACATTATTTTTAATAAAGTGTTTTTAGTTTCTAGTACGCATATAAATTCTAGAATATTCTGAATGTAGTCCCTTTAATATTTCATTTTAGGGATGGAGTATTTGTTTCATAAAAAAATTTGATACAGAAATTTGATAGTATGACTGCAAAACAAACATGGAAGTTAATTTTTTTTCCAATGAAAGACAGGAAGCGACAAATCCGGTTTTCAAGAGTAATTTCATGGTTTTATTTATTAAGAAGTTCAATATGTAACGCAGTGGAGTATCCGAACCCGAAATTATGCACGATAGCTTCTGAGACTATACCAGATATAATTTTAAAGCCGATACGCTCACTTTTCTGATGTGTGCCTATTTTTAGTACTGAAAACTTAAGCAGTATATGAAGATCTAATTTTTATCAACTGCAATTAATTTCCCCACCCACTTTTACGCCCCCTTTTCTTGTAAAGGTAAACAAATTAATAAGACCGATAGTACAGATTTTTTCTTGGTATTTATTGAGACTTCTAAATAAATAAAACTAACAAAATTATTATATTTTCCTTAAATAAATGACTGCAACCTATAGATGTATTGTGCCCTCGTTTAGAGCTAAATGAGATGGCTCATTTTATGGCTCTAACTCCAGATAAGTTTCATCGAGAAACTTAAGTAAATGGAGGAGTTTCAGAGATTGCAATGTTGGTCCTCTTCCGTCTGGTGTCGTCCCAGATACCTATGTCTTTGATGGATAAGTATAACACATCTACCTGACATAGGGGATGGTATTTCTTCATGAGTATTGTAGAATCTTCATGTAGCACCGCCCACTCTAAGGCGAAGGATATTGAGGCGTCTTCTCAGTTTACAGTGACCTGTTCGAAAACCCGTGATTATTCGGAGGTTATTCCTGCTTAAACCGATGTGTTCTGGGATGTAGCTCCCAAGAAGCATTTTTGTCTGCCTCAGTTTTGGGAGTTCATTCCATATTTTTGTCCTTATGGCCTCTGTTACATTTAATTATGTTTTGCACCAATTCGACAATAGGGCTCTGGTGCTATTAGGGGTGTACGTATCCTGAACCCAATGAAGTGTGAGGTCGTTAAGCCTGCACAAACACTCCAATACTACTCGTAGTTTTTTATTAATGAAATAGGAGTTTAATGCTTTAAGGGCCGGGCGGGCTATATGCCATAATGACAATCTTTTGGTTACGACAGTTCCTTTCGATATTTCGTTCGGCACATTTTCCTATGGCATTCACTTCTCTTTGAAAAAATCTTGTGGACTGCCCCATCGACAGAGAAAGTCTTGGTTCTGTGGCTAAAAATTCCTGCACATATCCCCTGCCACGTTCTCGATCTATCAGTTTATATCATATTATGAAAGTATTTGAATTGAAATAGTAGTTCACTGTTTCATGTTTCTTTCTTGGTTCTTAATTCTTGGGATGTCAAGTTAACTTGACTTGATACTGAAGACTTGGAAATGAAGATATTAAGTCCTTAGAAATCATCACTATCAGCTTTATTGTCATCATTATCATCAGACTTAAGAAGAGCTGTTGATTCCCGGACACTTGGGGCTTTTAATAAGTTGAGTGCTTTTTTAGAATCGACTAGAGTATTTTTTCCGGATTTTGTCTGGATGTTATAATGGGATCCAAGCTCAGTAAAAAGAATTTCAATACGTCTTCATGTGTTTTTTCACGGCTTGATTTTCGTTTTTCTTAAAATACAAAAAAAAAAAAAAAAAAACATCATAGACATCTTAAGAACTACTACTTACTTATCCGGCTCCCGATTCATGGAGGGTCTCTGCCTGAGATATTGCGGTCTTCCATCCGTTGTGATCCTTCGCGAACTCCTTCCAGTCGTCGAGCCCAAGCGCTTTTGCGTGTGTAACCGCCTTTTCCCTGTAGCAGGTGATCGGTTTTCTCATCATCTCGAACTTGGGGGCTGGGATTCGAAGATTTTCTTGGCTGGAGCGTTGTTGTCCATTCGCTCGATGTGACCGAGCCGGTGCAGTCGGCGTGTTTTGGCTCTTTGGACTACATCCACATCTCTTGGTACAGCTCGCATGGTTCACGATTAAGTCTTCACCTCCATTCGCCCTCTTCGTCGTAGAGTAGAACTGGTAGAAAGGAGTATTGAACCCATCCGATTTGAACGTCGGATTTCCACTAAGGTATCGTTCGTGGAATTGATGTTTGTTCCAACGTAGGTGAACTCCTTGACTACCTGGAAATTACTGCTACCAACAGTGACAATTTGTCCTAGGTGATGGACAGCTGATAGCGCATATACTTTGTTTTGTCCTCATTCACTTCAAGACCAACGTGTTTCGCCTGTTTTTCAATAGCTGTGAATGCTTCTAGCACAGCTCGCTTGGAGCGGCCGATGATGTCGATGTCGTCCGCATAGCCAAGCAAGACTTGTTAAAGATAGTGTCCTCCAGGTTAACACCACTCTTGCACGCTATCTGCTCCAGGACAAGGTTGAAGAAATCTATTTTTTTTTCTTTGAAGTCGATGAAAAGAACACACAAATAAAAACTCTGACTAAGCCGGAACTAAATATTAGGTCTAAGTCTTAAGTAATTCTCAAAAATAGACTTTTCAAAAACGGATCACAGGCCATCACCTCTATTTTATATCTTTTTGTGCCTTACACATTGTAACAGTTACTGGTAATCGCTCTTGGTATATGCTGAAAACTTTCTAGTGCCCGAATCGGATCAATTAGACCTACAGAGCATGTGGTTCCAACAAGAACAGTGTCAAAAATCAAACAAATTGTGCTATATGATGCGAATATTATGAGAATTTTTTCCCGGTCGAATAATGTCAAGAAGTGGTAATATCGACTGACTCCCATGATCTTCTGATTTGCATCCTGTTTTCTTCTGGAACAAAGAACGCAACCTGTTTTCAAGTTCAACTTAATCGCTTAAGTGCCAATTTACGAGGTTGTAATCAAATGCCTAACTGCAATTACCATTTTTAATATCTGTACTAGTAAACGGATTAAGAGCTGTCTAAAATGCTGATATCAATTCTCAAGCTAAACCCACCCAAACTTTACAAACGAATGCATACAACCCATGCATTTTAACTCCTCCTGAGAATTCAATTCTTGTAAATCTTCGGCTTATGATATGCCTAGAAATCAAAATCAAACTCAAAGGCACTTACATTGAGTTAGGAAAGAGATCAAGCTGTGAATTTAAATCGTTTTCGGGATTATCCATGTTTCCGGTCCTGAATGACAGATTAATCTTCCTGGAAGCTATTTTTGTGTAAGAGAATATGTGTATCATGGAAATATTTACTGAACCATGAATGGTTGACTCTAATCAAAATGGACAGTGGCAAATTGCAAAGATGTACGTAGGTATTTCCATATAGAATGGCACAAACCATGTAGGTATGGTGTGGATATGTGATGAAATGACATATGAGTTAACAGAGGACAAGCTTGACTTTAGAGATGCGGAAACTGGAACTTCACAAATAATCGTTCAGGACTAGAAGAAGGCGTTCGATTGGACACGTGTAAATTAAAAAAAAAGACTCGAATTTTTTAGTCAATTATTACATGTTGTTCTGAATCTCTCAATCAATTAGTTTTTTTTTTTTAATAAGCTCCTTGATTGCAAGCACTTGCCTTTGTGTGATTGTGCCACAAGAAACCGTCGCGTCGCTTTGAGCTCAAAATAACCGAAAGCCGTTTACTGTGACTCCATCAGGCGCTCTCGTTTTCTAAGGTTATTTTTACTCTGAGTTATCCCATAAATCGATTGGAATATCAAGTTGCTATCTAGCGACCACATAGAGATCATATAAATCCTTCGGAATGACTTTCGATGCAATTATCTTGAACTCCAGGCTGCAGCACAAGAGGGACGAATTTTATGTATAAAAATGTGAACGTTCCTATTGGGGAGCTCCGCTAAAATGAAATTGAGTGAGTCTGCCTAGAATAAAATGGATACGTCTTCTATTTTTTTTTTTGCAGGCACAGTACCTACACATACCTTCTAGGATCTGGAGGCTGTCATAAATAACAATCATCACACAGACGTAGAATATTTAAAGAAATATGAGGCAGGGCTCAGAGGTTTATAGTAGAACAAGTTTCATTCAAGTTGCAAGGCACTCTCGTTGCACCGCTAACAGAAGTAAGGCGTTAGGTTTGGAAGCAAAATAATGAAAAAGTGTACGAGCGTTGAAGAATATACAACATGTCAGAGTGTTCAAATTAATAATCAAGGAAATGTTTTTTTTTTTTTTTTTTTAATGGAATTAAATTTTCCTTGAACCCACTCCTTATTCTGGGTGACAAGAAGACTATATTTAACAAACTAAAAGAAATAAATGTTTAACAACTAAAGTAAACCCAAACTTGTTTAGTCCAAAAAGTTCTGAAAATTCGAGCTTATTAAGAGATTTCCTTCCATAAAAGAATATTTTTTTAAACACAGTGTGAACTTAAGGTAAATAGGGAAGGATTTAGGATGAGGTACTGATGCATATTGATTTTTTAGTTCTGGATATTGAAACGTGAGGGAAAACAGAGCTGTTGAAAACATTCCACATTCGTGTTGTGCAGTTGAAGAATTAATCTCAGTACTTAACAATGCGTCCGAAATTGGGCTCAAGAGAAACTGATAGGTATTCCCTGAAACCTGAGTATAATGTTTGGATTGTTTTAAGGACAGCCGCAACTGGTTATTTCATTAGAACATTGATTATACAAATTTACGATAAAATGATGAAAGACAAGGCACATTGCGTCGGTGGTCGAGAGGTGCAAATGTTATTAGAGCACCTGCCTTACTATGAGAATTGTGCTCATGCTTTCCACGAATATAAGCTTTATAGATTACAGCCAGATCCGAAAAGGGGCGAACATTTTATTGCAACATCGAAGGAAACCTAAACTTTAAGAATAGTGGTCATTCCACAGAGATCTGAAAGCAGTTCGGTTTCCTCCATGCGAGTGCCACTCATGGATAGCATCAACGGGGGTTAGTTCTGCTTCAAGGATAGCAGAGAGCATTGAATTTGTGAAGAATTGAATTCTACGTGGGTTTTGTTTCCCCATTGGACAATGCTGTTGACTAAATCATACGTTCTTGTTCTATATAGTTCCACGTCATCCAATACGGATGTGTTTCTAGAAACGAAAATTAAAAAGTTCAGAGTATCTACTAATTTTAATTGGATTAGAAGTTTCAGACAAAAGATCATTCATGAATATGAGAAAGAGAATCGGAGACAAAACGGACTCCTGGGGCACACCAGTATTTATTTTAGGAATACCTGATTTAAAACTATCCAATACAACTTGTGTTGCGCAGTTCAAAAGGTAGTTTTAATAAATCGAAGAATAAATTGATCCATAATAAATGCTAGCATTTTATAGGTAAAAGAGCTTGAAGCCAAATCTAACAAACGTTTTTATAATGTCAATAGCTGTTTGCCGATACAGCGGCTTAAATCTTGTGTTTCCACCTTAAGTGGTTACTTTTGCGCTGAACAAATGAAAACCCCTGTAAAAATTGTAATGGTACATAGTACCGTCTCTCTCTATTTTTTCTATAGCTATCCTCCTTTCCGTTTTTACAATTAATAAAGTTGTTGTCCTTGCAAGTTTCAAGAAAGAACACGCGCGTTTTCATTAATTACGGACATTTTTATATTAAAGACTTTTCAGCCTGGAAATACCACGAAAGATAAGTATTCTCGAAGTTCCTAACGCGAACGCAATAAACAATAGCTACAAAAGACATACAGGTCATTGAGAAGGTTTCTTTCTTCAAGATATTACTTGAGTTGATAACTTTTTAGTTGTTTTCATGATCTTGGAAAGATGGGACGTAAGTGCAATTGGACGATAATTAGAGGGGCCTTTTAAGGGAGCTGCAGAAATGCTGTTTGCCATCCACTCGGAACAGTTTTTCGTCAAACGGTGGACTCAAGAAATTACCTTTCAAAGACCAGAAGCACGCTGAGTAAGTTTCTAATTAGACCCTTAACTAAATTAACAATTTTAACAATGTTTTTGAAATTTTGGGAGTTTAATTTGGTTGAATATAAATTCTAATTTCAAATATAATATTCGAATTAAAATGAAGTATCAACCAAAATTAACCCCCAAAAAATTAAAATTAATCTGTCAAATCTAGGACCTCTAAGGTACGTCAAAATCAATATCCAGATGTGCAAAGTCAAAACACAGTTCTCAAAATTTCTGGGCGGACTTTAACAGGTTCTTTTCTCCGTGGGTTAAGCCCACCTTTTGCGGCCGTCAGGAAAAATAAAATGAACAACTGGATCGCACGAACTTGCTCTTATGTAAAAGTACTTGGGAATTCAAAAAACATTTTATAAATATAAAACATGGATATAATGAGATAAATGTTCAATTACATGAAACTGTCGTCTGATTTCCGGAAAAGTATGAATTTATGCAAACAAAGTTTAAAATTCATTTTATTATTAAAGTACATAATTTTTTATATAACAAATTTTTTAAAAAATTTTCGAACAAAATTTGAGATGCCAATTTTAAGTATTAAGTAGTATAGATTTTAGGAAATAATTTCAAAAAATAATCGTTCACACGTTTCAAAGATATCGAATATTTTTTTATACAATATTACTTAAGACTTAAGGGGGCTTCTGTTGAAAATTTTTGGTTAAAATCGTTACAGCCGTTGATGAGAGAGTCAAAAAATCAAAAAAGAAAAAAAAACCTTCTATGACCCGTTAATAACATTTTGTCCCAATTTTTTTTGACCAAAAGCAGTCCATGTCAAAATCGTTAGAGCAGTTTTCGAGATAAATGAGATTTTGCATTTCGGGTGTATGGGGGCTACCGTTAGTTTTGGAGCTAAGAAAAATTTCAGTTTCCCCTCTAAGGAATCACCGAAAATCCTTAACTACCGAGATTAAAGAAAAAGAAAACAAAAGTCACACTAAAACATAATTTCCTTAAAATTTTTATAAAAAAAATTGATCTCCAAATTGTAAGTATTTAATAACATACATTTTAAAACGTAGTTTAAAAATTTAGTTGTGTATCCGTTTTCAAGATATTGAATTTTCAAAAAAAAAATTATTATTTTTTTAAGAATCCAAAAACTATTTTTTCGAAAAAAAATTTTAGATTATATGTTTTTAAATGTAAAGCAGTTACTTCATAAAAATTTTGGTTAAAATTATTAGAGCTGTTGATGAGAAATTTGAAAATAAAAAAAAAAAAACGGTTCTATGACAGGTACCTACCGTTAATAAGATTTTGCCCCAAAATTTGTTTTGACCAAAATGTAGTCCATGTCCATAATACCACACCTAATTTTTTTATGAAAATCCTCAGAGCTTTTTTCGAGATAAATAAGATTATGCATTACGCGTGTATGGGGGGTATACTGTTAGTTTAAGAGCGAAAAAAATTTCTATTTCCCCTCTAGGGAATCACAGAAGACCCTTAAGTACCGAGTTTGAAGAAAATAGCTCTGGTGGCAGACGGAACTGTCGGACCCACTTTTTTCGTCTTCGCTATCATCGTAATGTCAACTTTGATCAAAATCTCGAGTTCGATTTTTTTTCCAAATGCAGAACTTGCCCTATAGGTGCATACCTATGTACAAAAATATTATATCGTATGTAAAAATAAGTACATAAGTCAACTTGGTTAATTAATTAAATAAATCTGATCGATTGTTGTTCATCACTCAATTTATTTATTATGATTTTTTCTTAAATACAATTAAATACAATTTAAATTACAACAATATATTTAAAACACTTATTGTGAACTTGTCATTTAAAATAACGAATTGAATGAATTTGAATTGTTTGCCTATTTAATATGACACTTCATGTCAAACTATGATAGAAAATAATGTACATAATAATACTATGTAATGTTTTTAACCTTTTTATTAAAATAAGGTCATTCTTTCGAGAACTGTAAGCTACACAACACCGGTTATTAAATATTAAAAATAAAACGTTATAACGTAATTTTAAAAGTTGAGTTATTTTTCATTTTTCTCTTGGAAACTAAATTTTACCAGCGCTACACAGAAACAATTGTTTTAACCAAATCGGTGTGCAATTTTAGCAGTCTTCAGTAGGTTAAAATAAATGATTAGATGTGTTCCAATTTTCGAAGATGGGGAAAATTCCGAGGGAAATTTTGTTCACGATAGCCCCCATTGTATATGAATGCAAACTAAGGCCTTGTTTCTCCATAAATGTATCTAAGTTTTTTGACTAAATTAACATCCATAGTTGTTTATTTTGAACGATTTCATTTAATCGAGTTAACAATGTTTGTTCTAATAGGTTATTTTTAAAAGATTGTCTTAGCCCACCGAAAAATTCTCTTGGTTAGATTTTATTTTTCTGCGTGTACATGCACACATTTCATGAAAATAAGGGTTGTAAATATTTTCAAATAGAATAATGAGAAGGTAGAAATCACAAATTCTGCAACAAATAACTTGATCACGTTCAACAGCGACGCAATTAAATGACAATTTTTGAAAACCTTCCGAAGTTAGAATACTCTGGGATTTATATCCAAGTTGACTTTGGTGCACCTTAAGTTCTATACCGATCAAATCACAACTGCAGCATTTTTTCGCAAGTGTGCATGTGCACCTCTCGAGATCATTGAAGGAGGAATTATATTTATTTATTTTTTGGAATTTTGCACGCAGCAGCATTTGTTCGTCTATACCAGTGGCTTTGGTACAGTTCTGATTTAATTTTTCTATAGAAAATTGTCCATCCACGATCTATACCTTTTGGTTCTTCTACAAATTCAAGAAATCGTTCCGCACTGAAATTCTTCAACGTCTTCGAACGTAATTGAAGAAAGATTCCCCCGGTGTCTGTTGTGGAAAGGTATACATAACATACATATATGTATAATGTGTGGAGGACATTGGAAGTCTTACAGTCGTTGGCCATCCAAATGATAACAAACAAGTTAGCGGCACGTTTTCTCTATGGTGGTGCGCGATGCATGGTAAGTTTACGTAACGAACAAACATTCATATAAGAAGGTACCTAGGTATGTAGAAAGGCTTCATTCTGAGCCAATATAGAATTTTCTTCGTTTTTCCCTTTAAGTCAGGCCGAACACTATGGACGACGACCAAAAATGGTAAATGGTAAAAATAATATGATTTTCTTAAGTCTATTTACCTTTCGGTACAAAATTAATTACTTAAAAGGTTTCTATGTATATGGTGGCAGGAACTTACATGATCCTCATAAGACATTGTATTGAAGGTTAAAATCATCAACAAGCAAATTATGTCCTTTTAAACGAAATATGAACGTTGATTTATTTTAGAAGAAAAATTGTGATAAATACGATCATCGGTATATTTTGGTCCTTGGGGTTTAAATAAATGTTTTTTTCAGACTACCCTTTAAATTTTTGACTATAGTTAAAGCCTTTAGGAAAGTTGAGTTTAAAAATGCAAGGAAAATATTGGATATGGCATTCCACATTCCTGAAGTGAGGGTAAGGAAAGAATCTCTGAAATAAACAGTACGTCCTAAGTTTTTATCAAAAATGACCTGATGGGTCCCACTTTCATGACTTGAGATTCTATATTGGAAAATGCTATCGAGATTAGAATTTGTCAGCGTATTGTAAGCTGGTGTTCTAGTTCGACATCTGAAAGACAAGAACATGAATCTGGTACCGAATATGAGAAGCTGAGAGTATTATCATCAGCAAAACATTTAAGTGGATTACAAGCTTTAGACGGAAGATTATTGATGAATATAAGAAAGTGAGTCGGAGATGAAACGGAGCCCTGGGGCATACCAACATTTATTTTATGAAAATCAAATTGAACCTTCCAGTACGACTTATGTTATGCGGTCCGAAAGGTAATTTGTAATCCAATGAAGAAAAGATTCGTCAGTACTAAATTAACTCAATATGTATTTTTAAGAACAGAGCTTGCTATCAAACTCTATCAATTTTTTTGAACTATTAAACGACATTAACTTTAACATTATAAGAGTCTCAATAAGCCCTTGAGAGTGTGTGAATCGTCGCACGAACTTGCTCTTATGTAAGAGACTAAGAATTTCAAAAACTAATTTTACTAGAGAAAAACTGTTCATAAGCATAAAATTCATTTTTTGAATCACTATAAAACAATTCCTTTAGTGGTTGGAGCTAGAAACAGGATGCCATGTGATCCAAGCAAATATTAGTTCATGCAAGAACAAAAATTATAAGTCGTTGAAGTTGTTTCTTAAAAAATAAGCTTAAATACTAAAAATTTTAAAACATTTCCAAGAAAAAATGATGGTAAGCCACCTTCAAATTTTTAGAAGTGTACGAATAAGAAATAAATTTTCAAAAAAAAAATTTAGCCATTTTTGAAATATCGAATTTTTCAAGAAAAAATAGAGTTTTTTTTTTTCAAAAACTCAAAAAATATTTTTTTGAAAATTTTGAAATCCAATGTTTTTCGAACTTCTTCTCTATAGAAAAATTTCCTATTATAAGAAACTCAAAATTCGAAAAAATGTTTCTAGGGTAGGTACAGTCAGTAATATCTAAATTTTAATTTTTTTTATTAAATTATAGATAGTTAAAATTAATCGATAGAAAAAAAAATTTTATCAAAATTCTCGGCGCCGCCTTTTTCGAGAAAAATACGATTTACGTAATATAATTTTTTTGTTCACATCTTGTAGATTATATTAAGAAACTTTTATTTAAAAAAAATCACGCATGTGGTCTTCAAAATACATATTGAGTTTTGAAAAAAAAAATTGAAATTTGTCTTAAAAATCCGAAAAAAAATTTTGTTTAGAAAATTTGAATACACAATAACATTTAAACTTTTGGGGAGCTTTAACAAAAAAAAATATCAAAATCGGTTGTACCGTTTTTGAGAAAATCAAAAACAAATTGTTCCAAGCGGGGTACAACCATTTTTTGGAATTTTTTTTCAACCATTACTTAGCTTTAACTAAATGAAATTTAAAAATTTTTTTTTAAGAAATTCTGTGGGACAGTTTTTGAGAAAAAAAAAATATTTATAAAATTTCGAATGGCAGGTACCGCTATTTTTGCTCTTTAAAAAAAGGGCAAAAAAACGTGTGGGGGGAAATACTTGGAAACGATATCTACCAAGTTTCACGAAAATCGACGAGCCGTTTAGGCTGTAGTCGAACAGACAACTTTGATTAAAATCTAGAGGTCGATTTATTTTGCAAATGCATAACATTCCTTATAGTATCTATAAGTTACAAGTAAACATTCCGAAATACTATCCGCCCCTTTAGGAAAGATCTTAATTTAGCCAAACAATTAAGATCTTTTCTAAAGAGCACGTTAAAAAAAACCTTAATTCCCAAGTTGGAAAAAATTCCTTCCACGCCGTTTAGAATGCGGTAATATTTAACTAATCCAACTAAATATTTCGGAAGAGTGTAACAAATAAAATTAGTATTCTGCTTTTCGAAAACAGGTTTCTCGAATTATACTCTCAAGCTAATTCTCAGTTATATTTTGCAAGCCATAAGGTAAATTATTGTTACAAAATATTCGCAATTTACAAACAATAAATTAATATTATCCTTCGTTCACTCAAACACACATACAACACATTAATTATGAAAACTATTTGCCACAACTTGAAGTTGAAATGATCAAAAGGTGGGTATTCCGATGATACCCCTGGGATCTGCCATCAAAATGTTTCTTTAAGACAAACGAAACTCCCAACAACCAGCGAAACGTGTTAATTTATTTTAACCAAAGCCTCATTTATTATTCTCAGAACCTTCAACCTGCCAGGAAGAATTCGCATCGCTTTTTTCTCTGACACAATTCACCCAACAGCCCTTCACACTCATCGTCGTCATATACCGCGCGCTTTTGAAACGTAGGTATTCCCAAATTAAGAGATTAACATGTGTGTACGGCAGGATATCATCGACAATTACACCGTGAACGTGTTCCCATTCATCATCGTGTCAGTGGTAAATGCATGTCTAGGGTCTTCACCGAAAACTAAAAGTCTGAACATTTTAACGTGTATGTTCGATTTTTTGGCAACTGCGAGTTGCCCGCAAGCCGCAACGTCCTCTGACACTGCGACAGCCAAGAGAAAGAAGAAGAAGAAGAAGTGATTTACTTGCTAAAGGATGTTCGCTGGTTGTACGCCTTGCGTTGGTGTCAGAAATCTTGGGAAACGAAAACGACGGACATTGCACGAGACGGTTTCCAAACACTGACCATTTATAAATACTGCATGCTGCAAGCAACTTATGACGCCGCGGCCGCGCCGCCGATTGTATATTGGTGTGTGCATAGTAATTAAATATTTTTTCCTTCTCTGCAGCTCATCCCAAGATCGAACTACCAAACACAGTCTTCCATCAGAACGAACCAGGATGGTCACTCCCAAAGGCTCTCGAGTCTCAAGCCAATGGTCATCGGGGGCTTTGCGTATCTCGTTAGAAAGTTGTGAAAATTATTTGACAGCGGCACCACAACTGACAGTTGGAATGTTCTGCAAGTTGTTGTATGTTGTCCTTTCCGTGATGCGGCAAATTGCGTGTTTGGTGGTTCAATGTGGGCTTAACGTTATAATGTTACACAAGGTGTCCTCGCTCCTCGCAGGACGTGTTTGTTTGTAAGCGCGGTTCTTGGTGGGCTATCCTGCCAATGCTAAGCAACAGCACTCATAGATACTTAAGATTCGCATTTACTCGCATATTGAGATTCGTCTACGTGATTTGCATTGAAACTTTTCATTCGATGAGTTAAGATTTAACAATTTGTCATCAATTTGAAAAATATGTTGTAAGCAGTGCATAGGCATTCAGAATTCCAATTCAATCAATATGCAAATTTATTTGAGTATATAAATCGAATGAAAGGAGGTGCTTCAGCTAAGGTAAGGAATTTAGCTAAGGAAAGATTTTCAAGTAGTTTGGTATCGAATGGGTTGGGTTTACGGAATGCAGGGACTCCTAGGAGTTAGATCATTATTTTTACAGCTGAAACAAACTCAATCTATTATTTTTTTAAGTAGTTTATTATCACAATATAATTTTAACTTCTTTACAAAATACGTCAACACCATCCATCGGTTTCTTTCGTAACAACCTAAAACACAATATTATTTAAATACATTTTTTTTGTTATTAATTTTATTGATTTTTTTTTTCATTACAATGTTAATAACATTTTAGTTCATATAAGATCATTTGAATATAAAAGAGAAATAAGTAGAAGCATTTATAATTATTAAAAATTGTTTTAAATGCCACTTCAATTTCATGAAAATAATTTTTATAAAATTGGGTGGGGTGACCCTTCAAAAAACTCTTAAGCTACAAAAAAAAAATTTTAAGAAAAAAATTAATTATCAAAAAATTAAAAAAGAGAGTACATTGCATCAATTTAGTGATTGAAAATTTGAATATTTACATTACCCACACAGCTTAAAACAATGGACCAGAATATTATAAAACCTGTATTGTATACTGGGTGCCCAGTAAATAAAGGTTAACGGTGGAACCGGTTATAGGAGGCCTTAAGACCTTCCAGATATTAAACAAATACAAACATTTTTCACGTGGTACCTGTGTTAAGATTTTTTAATGTTTTTTGCTTTAAGTACGACTTTTCTTAAACCAGCTAAGCACTACGACCACGAATGAATGATTTTGTATACATATTTGTATTCTCATAATATTCTAGAATAACTCTACTAATAAATAGGGAGTAAAATTGTACTCTCCTCCCTTCCTTTTCTTCAGCGCTGTTATGATCTCGATGTCGAGGGGATCATAACTCTCCCACGTATCTGCTTCACACTAGTGATCCGCCTGTGGGGTTCGCCGGGTTGACCTCAGAAATCGGCGGCAAGCCTCCCGGTTTTGTATTGTTCCATTTCTGAGGCCAACTGAATGCTGGTGTTTTTGCATTTGTTTGTACCAGGAGTGTTTAGGCCTACCTTTCTTTTTATTCCGAATTGGAACGTTGTATGATATTGCCTTTTTGACGGGGTCGTGTTCAATTTTTTGGGAAATGGTATTCTTAACATGAAGGCTTCCTCGGATCTTCGTACTTCTAATTCGATCAAGCTTTGTAACTCCTGCTGTCATACGAAGCATCTTCATCTCAGCTGCCGTAAGCTTACTCTCATACTTTTTGTACATTGTCCAACATTGTGAACCGTATGTGAGTGCTGGACGCACAACTGAAGTGTAGAGCTTTCCTTTCAGCTTAGGGGGCATTTTTCGGTCACAGAAGATAGCAGAATTTTCCCGCCACTTCATCCACCCTACGCTTACGCGATGATTGATATCGTCATCACAAGTAGCTTCGTTATTTATCATAGACCCCAGATATTTAAACTTTTCACACTTGGGAAGCACTACTCCATTCAAATAAATGTCTGGAGTAGGAGTAAAATTGTACTCTAGTTGTTATATTACTTTTTATTATAATTTTTTAAAATTCATTTTTCAATACAAAAATTAAGAAACATTTACTTTCAAATGAAATGCATGACTGGGTCGCACGAACCTGCTCTTATTTAATAGGTAGCCTTAGAAATTTAATAATGAGTTTTATCACAGGAAAATATTCATAACCATAAGTTTATTTTTTAAATTGCCGAAACCCGTCCTTTAGTAGTTTGGCTATGTCGTTTCTTAAGCAAACATAAATTTACGTAAGAAAAAAAAATGTTGATCTTGAAAAAAAACAAAATTTTTATAAATATTTTAATGAAAAAAATTAAATTAAAAAAAAATTTATTTACTCGTTTTTGAGATACTAAATTTCAAAACAAGAAAATTGACTTTACATATTTTTTCTTAAGTTTTGATGTGCACTGTTTTACAAATTTTTTAGAAGCTTCTGTACAAAAATTTTTATTAAAATAATTAATAATTAAAATTATGCCGATGATGAGAAAGTCAAAATTCGAATAATGGTTACATGGTATGGTTCATTCAGTAATGTCTATGTTTCAATTTTATTTTTATCAAATAATAGATCGTAAAAATCAAGATCATTAGTAGATATGGTTGGTACTATTATATTTAGATTTAATACTGTTTTTTTCCTACAGCTTGTAGATAGTATTGAATATTATTATTTTTATTATTATTAAAAGTCAAAATTAAAAAAAAAAATAGTGCATGTGGTTTTCGAAATATTAAGTTTTTTTTTGGAAAAGTTGAGTATACATATATAAAATTGATCAAAATCAGTAGTATTTTTTTTTGAAAATATCGATACCAAAAAATGGTTCTATACATGATACAATATTTGTGAAATTTTTTTCATCCATAAGCTAACTTTTTCTGAATGACTTTTTTTTAATCTGTGGAATACGTCCACTATCCTGATCATCTACCAAATAATGTATGGTCAATCGAATGCCAAGCTTCACACTTTGTTTTGTTCTAAAATTAATTCGAAAGTATTAAAATGGCGTTCTATTTCTAACCTCTACCACCCGTAATTTATTGCATAATGAGAAGATGTGCATACCATCAAAAAAAGTTTAGTTAACGGTAAATTAAATTTTTCCACATTTTGTTGACTAAAAATGTACTATACCATAGTGTTTTTGCATGTTTTTCTCAAAACACTTGAAGGCTCGAAAATAAAAAAAATATAATTGTCAAAATACAAACCGAAACATTTTATCAAAATTATTGAACAATTTTCGAGGAAAAATAAATTTTTTTAGACCACTGAATGTCAATTTTCAAAAATACGTGGTTTTTGAAATATGTATTGAATTTTCAAAACAATATTTTCTGAAAACTTTAGTACACAGTACTGTTTAGTTTTTACAAACATCTGCTTTAAAAATTGATCAAAATCAGTTGAAAAATGTTTACAAAAATATTACATACTGTAAAAATTAAGTCCATGAATGGATCAAAAGAACTTGCTTTTAAATTTTAAGAAACATGACTGTTTTAAATGTTTAAAACAAGTCCTGCAGCAGGTTGAGGTGAACAAATAATATCATGCGATTTCTAAATAATATATGAATACATACAATAACACACATTTTAGATTCTTGCAGAGATTTAAAAAAATTAGTTTTTGTATTTTAATTTTTTTTAACATATTATTTGGTAAACAAATTTTGAGATTTTATTATTGTGCAAATGAAAACTAATTTTCGGAACAAAACCATTGGCTAGTTCTTTTTTGAGATTTCGGATTATCAAAAAAAAATTAATTTTTTCAATATACTTGTTCTTAAGTTTTGAAATGCCAAGTTATCAATTTTTTTAGAAGCTTAAGTATGAAAAATTTCATCAAAATCCATTATGGCAATGATGAGAAAGAAAATAAAATGCACGACTGGGTCGCACGAACTTGCTCTTATGTATTAGACTAAGAATTTCAAAAATGAAAGTTATTAGAGAAAAACTGTTCATAAGCATAAGATTAATTTTTTTTAAATGACTAAAACAACTTCTTTAGTAGTTGGAGGTAAAAATAGGATGCCATGTGATTCAAGGAATTATAGATTTATGCAAGGACTAAAATTATAAGTCTTTGTAGTGGTTTCTTAAAAAAATAAGCTTTTATATATAAAATTATAAAACATTTTTAAGAAAAAAATTTGGTACGCCAATTTAAAGTTTTTATTATTGTTCGAATAAAAATTGAATTTACAAAAAAAAAAAATGAGTCGTTTTCGAGATATTGAATTTTCCAAAAAAAAAAATATTTTTCTTAAAGTTTTGAAATGCAATGTTTTTTAAGCTTTTTAGAAGCTTCTCTCTCAAAAAATTCATTAAAATCTGTTATGCCGCTAAAGAGAAACTCAAAATTTTTAAAAATCGTTCTATGGTAGGTACAGTTAGTAATATCACGCTCCATGATAATACTATAGGTCATATGTATATGTATGTATACAAAGGTAATATATCTTGTTTTCAATTTTTTTTATTAAATTATAGATCTTAGATCTCGGAACCGTTTTTGAGAGAAATACGATTTTCGAAAACCATTTATTACCATTTGTATGGAGGGTAACGTTATTTTTAGGTAAAATGAATTTTTTTTTCTCATTTCTTGTAACTTTTTTCAAGAAACTTTTATTTATGAAGTTTTAAAAAAATCGAGCATGGGGTTTTCGAAATATTGAGTTTACAAAAAAAAAAATATTTTTTTTCATAAATCCAAAATTTTTTTTTTCAAAATTTGAATACACAATAATATTGAAACTGCTGGGGAACTTTAACATACAAAAATGATAAAAATCGGTCGTTAATAATTTTTTGGAAATATTTTTTCAACCATTACCTAGGTTTAACTAAATGAAATTTAAAAAAAAAAATTTTTAAATCTGTGGGATGGTTTTAAAAAAAAATATATTTATAAAATTTCGAAAAAAATTCGTATGGTAGGTACTGTTATTTTTGGTCCTAAAAGGAAAAAAGAAACGTGTCTTCGCTATCATGGTAATGTCAACTTTGATCAAAACCTCGAGTTCGATTATTTTACCCAATGCATAACTTGCCTTATACTCGTAGTACCTTTAAGTCGCAAGTAGTTTAAAAAAAGAATGTATCAAACGAAAAATTAAAAACTGTTATAAAGTTAAAAAAATCGCCGAAGTCGTTTAGAAAATGACAGAAGTCATATGGATTTAGCAAATTACTAAAAGTTTAAGTAGCCAGTTTTTCATATTAACTTTAGCAAAATGTTAAGAGATAGTAATATGTTAAAATCGTTTAAAATTAGCAAAATTCTTAGTAATTTACTAAAATGGCTTCAACATATTATCTACTAAATCGTTTAAAATTTTGCGCCTTTTTCATTAGTATCGTGCTAAGGTAATACGTTTAGTTAAATACTTCTGAACGCACCTAATGCGATGACCGTTCGTGTAAGAAAATTTACACATTTTTTGAAATTCTGAAATGTCAAAGTATAATATGAAGTTTGTACCTAGGATACTAAAAAATAATAGAGGTTTTCGATAATTTTAATTTTAATACAATGTAGGAGATGATATAGTGCTAAATTTGATTAAAAATTGCAAAATCATTTTTCTAACCTAGTATCATACTAAAATAGTTTTAATATCGAACGCATTCGACTCAAATGTCAATCAAAAGATAACAGTCGTTAAAAATTAAAAACAAATTTTTAACTTGAATATCACACCAAAAGATCTTAAAATAGATTTAATACCAATCGGTCTATATGGTTAGGCTTTAGCTCGATGTATATACGAATACCCAGACATTGTTTTCAGTGCCCATAAGCCTCTACGAGTTCCTGATATGTTCAAATAATTGATCAAAACCATTAACCCGAGTGTCGAAGAAAAGCTAAAGGTTACATGCTTAAAATATCGGTTTTTGGTGAAAATTGTCTCACCAAGTATGCTGAAAGTATTAGAGTATACCTACAATACGAGTGAGTATGTAGTACAAATACAAACTTTATTAAAGCTTAGTTGAAACTGAAAACAAGATTTTTTATAAAGGTTATACGACACTATAATAAATCGAAATCAATAGAGCCTGGATTAAAGCTAATTAAGTGCACCTTGGCTTGATAATCAAGACATTAAGTTTAGTATCTTATTTTTGAAATTTATTTTTCGAAGGTACCCCCATAAATAGAAAACAAAAAGAATTATTTTAATCGCAGAACTCCTCTCGCTTTAGCCATAACTTGTAAACTTTTTTTTACTAAGACCTCAAGCTATAGTGACTCGTATCTTAAATGTTTGTATAAAAAAGTCATAATTGGCACCATTGGCATATGCCTTTTATATCGAGTTAATTCTTTAGGTCTTATCCATTGTCCGGCCTAGACGGAATAGCGTAAGATTCTTTTATCAAAAACCATATTGTATCTCCAAGTGCATTATCACCCACTCATTCCCGTCACATAATAACTTTGGGAACGGACACAAAATTGGATCATTATACCAGCCCTGGCTTTTATCTCGATTGATGCATTTAATTTTCTGCCAACAATGAATGCACTTCCAACGGACCTTCACTCATTCTCAGGGCCTTTTGTTGCGATAGCTGCACTGGCTAGTTTGGCTTGGTTACGTGAAAATTGCTTGCAATATTAGCTTCAACCGTATGGCGGGCGATGGCGATGCCGAGCCTTACACACAGAACGGAGAGATGAGTCTCACACCAATTTTGCTATTTGTTGTTGTTATTACGACTTTATTGTTATTGTTGTCGGTTTATTGCATTTATTGTGATTATTTCTTTGCATTTCATTGAGTTCTGCGCAGACGTAATCTTAATCATCCAGCACGGACGTTGCCCACACGCACGCGTTTCCCGCATGAAGCAACTAGGTATACAGCAGGTAAGGGGTGCCTATATATAGTCAGTTGTACGAACACAAGGGGATCAAGATACCCCCTAAAGAACGTTGCTCGGGCAGCCAACAATTATTGTGAATTAAATTGTAATAAAATGTTCTACTTTATCGCAGAGCAGAGCCAGCATCCTCTGCAAATAGCCAGCCATTGTAGATTCTTCTTGGATTGAAGCTGTGCTGCAATTAGCGCCGCCTAGCTATTGAATTTAATTGTAACATGAGATCCAATTGGATCCATAGATCAATGGGATTTATTGTGACAGTGGACACCCGCTTATTACCACCAGCGCTACTGGACTTTATAGTTTATGCTCGAACAGATCTCGTATATTGAAATCGGGAGAGAGAGAGAAGGAATGGAAAGACAGTCATTGCCGCCCAGTCCAGTCGCGCCGCGAGGTTGGTAAATATTTGTTCATCGGAAGAAGATATCTCTAGAGAGTGGCGGTGGCGGTCCAGGTTCAGAGAAATCCAATGGAGACAGACGGTTGTCTTTCTGTTTTTCTTGTTTTTTCCTTTTTCAAATTCAAATATTTGTGTCGCATCGCTGTGTGATGTTGTGTTAGAAGAGCGCGCACACGCGCACTCGCGCAGATTAGTGACAATTTACATTCTATCGTCCATGGAATTTGAAGAGGTCTTCCTTCCTCAAGTATGCTGCATCCTGTTTGTTGACAGTTCTAAGAACTCTGTCGGCTGTCTTTGCCGTAATAGATCAGACAATAGTGTAAATATTTGACCATGGAACAAACACGGAATGATGGAAGGGCTAAACAAGTAAGTGGATTGATTTATTCAACTGAAGTGATAGCTCCATACGAGTGTGTGACGAAAGACTAGATCTGTCAGACATCAAATTAGCTTGGTTAAGAGAAGAGAAATGTTGCAAAACTTCTGACATTGTATCAACTGGAAATAAAAATTAAATAATTACTTCATTTTTAAGTTGTAACTTAAAAATAATTTAAAACAATCTATTTAAGTTATTCATCAGGTCACAGAAGAATGGAAGGTATTTTGTAATAATTGTCTGGTCAAAATTTAGATTTTTGAATTGAATTTTTAATGTAAACTCCTGGATGGCGAATAAACCAACAAGCGAACGTGATGGAAGCACCATAAATAATATCACACCAGACTGTCAGGTATAGAGATTCTTCTTTTAGCAGTTCTACACGAATGTAGGGTGCTTGACATGGCTCTATTTTTTCCTCTTATTTTTATATTCAGAGCTTCAAAACCAATATGCATCCGTATCTTCTTTTTAATCTTTCTCTATTTTGCAAACAGTCGCACTGAGCTTTACAATTTAAAAGGTAGTCAAAACCCCTTAAATGCACTATAATTATAAAAAAATCTTCGTTAAGATATAATGTTCGGACTTTAAATTGTGCACTAAAATATGAAACAATAAATTTATGTTCGTCAACAGATCACACAAAAATTTGACGATTTTTTGTAGTTTTGTCCTCGAAATTTCCAAATTTAAAGTTAATTCTTACATAAGCCCCTGGAATGAGGAATGGAAGAGAACATGATGGAAGCACCATCATGGAAGTGACGTTTTGTCTCCATATTATTAAGTATAGAGATTCTTTCTTTAGCTGTACTAGCGAATGTGGAACGCTCTAGATGACTCTTTTCTTCTACCATTTTTATGTTCAAGGCTTCAACACTAATGTGCGTTAATACCTTCGTCTGAACCCTTGCCTATTTTCCTAACGTTTGCATTGTGTTTTATCATTTGATGGGTGGACCAAACCCACTAAGGGCGCCCTTAATATAATTAAAATGCATAGTAAGTTTCCAAATTTAAAAAAAAAAATGCTAATTGAATTGTAATATACTCGTACGGACTTTCAAGTCTTAGGTATTTAAGTCAACAATACAAAAAATTATAGCTTTCGTTTTTGTTTTAATTAAGGAATATTCGAATTTTAAGCGGTTAAATTTTAACCCTGATTAGAATACATAAAGCACGGTCCGTTTATTATGTGGCCGTTGATTATGATTATAAGTAAGTATATGTATATTCAAAAAGTTGATTTAGCCCCAAGAAGAAACCTTTTCCAAATGTTGAGTTCATCTTTGTGAATTGTTTTAAAAGTCTGCAAAACGAAATTTATCTATGTATATAAATTCCTGGGGTAAAAACATATTGCATATTTTATTTCAAGTCTACATTATTTAAGAGGAAAACAAATGTATGGAATTTTTTCAGTTGAAAAAGAACATATTTCGCATTTTGAATTTAATAAATTGTACAAATGGCGAAATTTTGAAAGTGGTGTGAATATTAGTTTCCCGCTTCGTTCTTTTTCTCTATTTCTACCTCATCAAGGAATCTTTGGCCAGATATATCAAAAAAAAAAACGGAGCATCTACTGAAGCTTAGCAGACCTCAATTGTCTCTCTTGGTTGGAAACCTTAGGGGTCACAATTCAATAGGGACCCACATTAACAGAATGGGTTCATCTGAATTGGGTAGAGGGTGTCAGGATGAAGAGGTGGAAGAATGCTCATCTCGATTCCTTTGTGAATGCTCCATCCAATCCGGAACTATAAAATATGGAGAATACTTTTTCGACGAACTGAGTAATGTCTCATTTTTGCCACTAAAAAGCATCCCTACCTTCATTCAGAAATCAAGATGGTTCAGAGACGCATTTCATACATAGGACTTTTACTAAATCCTTTCTCTTACCCTTCACATACATCACCCACAATGGATCTATTGAGATCCGATACTGTTGTGATATGGCTTGCCGCATCATCATCTCACCTAACATAATTTTTCACACTATCAATAGTATGCTTTGCTTTCATTGTAGCTCCCCGTTTTGAAATGAAATCGCCCTACTTTTCAGAAAATAGAGCTCTCGAGATTAAACATATTGATAAATTAAAGTCTGTTGTGATAAGGAATAATTTGATTAGGATTATCCTTATCCCCTAAAAGCAAACCTAAGGATGTAGTTTGATGCCCAAACTTGGCAAGCGTCTTCCACAATGGGTTGAACAAATATTATGAAAAGCTGCTTTGTAACAAAACGTTCAGAAAATTGCATTGGTTCTCTCTTTATCCAGCGAAGAATTGAAGTGGCTTTATAAGTCATGGAATTGGTGTGTTGTATTTTTAACTTCCCATAGGGAGTTATTGTAATCGGTCCGATTTGTCAAATTGGAATTTTTGACATTTCTCGACGTTTCAAGGTCCCTAGAGGCTATTTCAATCATTTTTATACAGATGTCTGTGTGTGCGTGTGTGTGTACGTACGTTCGTACGTTCGTACGTCCGTACGTTCTTGTACCATTTTTCGTCGTCAATATCTCAAGAACGAATAAAGATATCTACTTCAAATAAATTTTGTTTAATAGATAATAACTTCGAAAGAGGCTGAAAGGGCGTTTATTAAAATTCAGTGAGTAGTTTTTTCACTATAACGGTTTAAAAAAAAAAGTAAAAATTTTGGTTAGTTTCAAATATATCACGAAAAAATAATGCTATTGATTTCAAATAAAATTTAATGTACTCATTATAAGGTCATACAGATTTGGTATGAATTTGGAAAAAAACGAACAAACCGTTATTTTTTTAAATAAAAAAAACTGAAAAAAAAAAAAAAATTTCATAACCCAGATATTCTAAGAACGGAAAACAATTTGAAACTCAAAATAATTTTATTTACGAAAAATAATGTGTTTGACAACTGGTAAAAATTTCAAAAAAAAAATCAGTTTACAGTTTTTTTTACAAAAAATAAAAAACTATATAAAATTCTATTGAAAATTGGTAAAAATTGTTTTTCGACTCAAATTTCTCGAGAACTAGTAGTGATATTGACTTCTAATTTAGTTTATTTTATACATAGTATTATTTTGTACAATTGGTAAAATGTTGACAAATATTGAATTAATAGTTTTTTTTTTAAATAAAAAAACTATTAAAAATTCTAGTGAAAACTAATTAAAATTGTATTTGAAGTCGAATTTCTTGGGAATGAATACCGATAGTGCCTTCTAAAGTATGTTGTTTTATACATCGATACCTTCCCGTAAGATTGTATACTAAACGACATATCTAAAATTGTTCAGGAAACGAAAAAAACGAAGAAAGTTCTAGTTGAATCATAGTGTGCTAAGAGACAATGTTGGTTAAACTAAGTGACATCAACAACAAAATTTTTTGTTGCTCACGACAATGAGATCTTTATTAATGTCGCTTAGCATAATTTTTTTGGCGGATAAAACAAAATTCAGGGGGCAACATTATTTTAATGAGAAAACATGGCAGTTGATAAATTTTTTTATTGGTACTATAGTTTCCTTTTCATGCATAATAGGTTGGCGAAACCCAGGCCAAAACAAGGCCCTTAACATATAGTATATTTTCTCATCAAAAAGTCATTTTCGAAAAAAGTGTCGCTTTTAGTACATTCTTACGGGAAGGTATCGACATAATACAATTATTAACATATGGTTAAATTTCGACAAGTATCGAATTGACAGTTTTAACAAACAACAACTTATACATCAACAATCTCAATTTCAAATCTCTTTAAATAATTAAAATGCTTTTCAATCTTAAAATAATGTTTGTTTCAATTCTACAGTTAAAGTTTGTTTCGCTGAAAATTTGGTTATTTGAAAAAAACTAAATATAAAGTTTTCAAGACCACAAATGGGAAGTTATGAGTGTGGGTCGCACCCAGCCTTTTTTTTTTATTATCAGCACCCACTCAAGGGGTTATGAATACACTTATAATGTTATAAATAACAGAGCACCAGCAGTTAGGAAATATGGAGGGGATTTAAAAGGAGATGCCGATGCACATTGGTCTTAAATGCTTGTGTATGTATGTATGTATGTTGTTGTTTATTTCATCAATCAGAGTTAACTCTTACAGACTAATTAAACATGAATGTATTTGTATATACAAAAATTAAATAAATAATATGATATAAAATAATAATTATAATAATAAATAACATAAATTTAATAAATAGCATTAGCGTGATTAAGTACAAATCTAAATTTAGAGATTAAGGATGAAACTGTAAAATAATTTTTAAATCTTTTTTGAAAACATCTCTTGAAACATTTTTAAAAATATCTATATGATTAAGAATAGAATTCGCTTCTTTTATACAACGTGCGAATGGTTCGTTCAAGCTATAATTTCTTTTATAAAATTTTTCTCTGAAATGAAAATCAATCCGAAGAGTTCTACTGGGAGAGTAGAAATTTATTCTCCCCAACAAATGAGAGCAGTTAACATGATTATCAATTAAATCCTTTACAAGCATAACACTGAAGTACCTTCTTCTTAGATCAAGCGTTTGAATATTGAAAAGTAAACACCTAGTTGAATATGAGGGTGTTTCAATAGACCAATTTAATTTGAAGAACATAAGTTTTGTGAATCGTCTTTGAACACTTTCAATCCTTAGAGAGTAAGTTTCATAGTAAGGATTCCAAATTATACAACAATACTCTAGAGCTGACCTTACAAACGAAAAGTATAACATTTTCAAAGTGAAAGGGTCCGTAAAATCCTTCGAATTCCTACGACTGAAGCCCATCATCCGATTAGCTTTATTAACAATATAGTCAATATGACTTGAGAATGAAAAACGTACATCTAACATCACTCCTAAATCTTTTTTAACAACTACTCTTTCAAGGATCGTATTATTTATTGTGTAGTTAAAAATGATGGGAGAAACTTTCCTATGACATGTGAAACATTGACATTTTCCAACGTTAAGGAACAGTTTGTTTTCATCACACCATTCGGCCAATTTTTCAAGATCTTTCTGAAGAAGGAGGCAGTCATTTAAAGATTTTATGGAACGGAAAATCTTGACGTCATCGGCATACATTAGATTATTTGAAAATTTAAAACTGGAGGGTATATCATTTATAAAAAGGATAAAAAGCAAAGGACCAATATGACTCCCTTGAGGGACACCTGAGGTAACATCAATTTGTTTTGATATCTGTGATCCAATTTTTACAAATTGAAAACGATTTTCCAAATAGGATGAGATCCATTTGATAAAGCTGGAATGAAAACCGAGTTTCGAAAGCTTAAAAATCAATATTTCATGGTTTACCCTATCAAAAGCCTTAGCGAAATCAGTAAATATTATATCTGTTTGCAAACCATTTTCAAACCAATTTATAACTGACTCAGACAGTATTGCAAGATTTGTGGCGGTAGATCTACCGGCCATAAAGCCATGTTGGGATTCTATTATGATGTTTTTAATAACAGAGCTCAACTTATTACAAATAAGCAATTCGAACATTTTTGGAATCGCTGAAAGTTTACATATTGGCCTATAATTAACAACATTTTGCTTAGATCCAGATTTATGTATAGGAGATATATAAGAAATCTTCCAAATATCCAAAAATACTCCACTGTTTAAAGATTTATTGAAAATCAGACAAAGTGGCAGAGATAGTGAGGAAGCACAGCTCTTTAATACGATGGGGGCTATTCCATCGGGGCCAGCGCTTTTATTGATATCAAGCTTATTTAAGGCTTCAAAAACATCCGATACATCAAAATTTATATTTCCTATATCAACTACCTCTATTGGCGAAAAATCCGGAAATTCACATGGGATTGGAAGAGCATAAACGGATTTGAAATAATCAGCAAAGAAATCACTTATCACATTTAAATCACTTGAAATTCTCCCAGAATATTCCATACTATTCGGAAATCCAGTGGTTTTTCTTTTCGTATTGATGAATTGCCAAAAATGTTTGCTATCTTTTTTAATTTTAGATTCTAAAGATAAAATATAATTATTATATAGGAAGTCATTAAGGATGTTAAAATCATGATGACATTTAATATATTTTTGTCGGAGAATAACATTATTTTTATCGAGTTTATATAATTTATAAGCTTTATTTTTTCTATTTTTTAGATTAGCGAGCCTGCTATTAGACCAAGGGACCTTTGAGCTGGAACGGGCTAATTTCTTAGGAACAAACAAATCATGTGACTCTTTTAAATATCTAGAGAACAATTCAAAAGCTTGATCTAAGTTTAAATCGATCATAATTGTGCTCCAAGGTATTGATAGCAAAAAATTATTAATTTCAATGAAATTCGCACGTTTATAATCAAAAAAGAATTCTCGTGGATTAACAAATTCTCTTATATATGTTAAAAATTTACAATCGATTGTCAGGCATATATGATGAATTGTATTATTTATAGCTGGAAATTCATTCTTTTCGATATAAGCTTCATATTCCTTATCAACAAAAACTAAGTCTAAAATGCGATTCAGACTATTATGTAAACCGTTTACTTGCACAAGATCAAATTGACCATAAAAATCAAGGACAGCGGATTCAATTTCGGTAATAACGTTAAAAGGCACAAGGTGCTTATCATCAATATCCGGTTTCCAGCTTATATCTCCAATATCTAAGATCATGACATGATCAGAATTACTTAAATTATTTAAAAAAGAATAACAGTTATTCAAATGCAAATTATACATGTCTAATGAACTTCCTGGGCGAATATAACTTGCGCTTACAAATAAATTATAATTATTTTGAAAAGATATCTTAATAATTATCTGATCGACATCTAAATTAAACGAATTATTATCAGAAATAAGTTCTAACTGGTTTACAACATAAGTACTTCTTACAGCAACCATAATACCACCACCTCTATCAAAACCGGTAGTTACAGAACATCGATCTTTTCGAAAGACTATAAATTGTTTACTATTAAATATCTCAGAAGTTAAATGATTTTCATTTAGCCAGGTTTCTGTTAGCACAATGAGTTGGTAATCTTGAGAGGCAAAATATACAAACAATTTATTTAATTTTGACCTTATTCCACCTACATTTTGGTAATAAACATTTAAGTTCGAGGCTAAATTCATGACATCAGCAACATCGACAGCATCATCAGCAACAACAGCAACATTATCAATTATTGTAACAACATTAACAGCAGCAACTTCATTAGAATCATCATCAAGCATCACAATGAGGGGGGAAAATCGTGTGGGGTATAGTATTCCACATTCTAGTAGTACGGTTAAAGAATGAATCTCTGTATTTTACAGTACGCCCGAAATTAGGCTCAAGGGTAAACTGATGGGCATTCTTAGCAAGACGAGTGTTACGGCGAAATTGTTTCAAGGGAGGAATGGAACTGGCTTTTTCATTAGAGCACTGTTTATAGAAGAAGCGATAAAACATAGTAAGACAAAAGACATTACGACGGTGTTCCGAGAGAAACAAAAGTTTCTGTAATAGACCTGACTATAATTATTCTAAGGGCTCTGTTTTAGATTCTGTCTAAGAGGTGCAGGTGAGTTTTAGGAGCACCTGCCCAGATATGGGAGTTATACACAAGCTTAGGCCGAATGTACACTGAGAAAAATATCAAACATATTCATATTTAAATCAAACTCAAACACATACGATTTGGCATGGAATCGATATCTATTTAATTTAAATAGAAACGTATTAACTCATGTTTGACCCGATTTGAACATGATTTGGTTTAAATTTACCTCGTTTTGTATTTGATTTAAACATGCTTATCTTTGTTTTTATTAACTTTATTTGATGTTGTTTCAAATAGAATCATATTAATTTTTTTTTACTTCAGATTTTTCAGAAATTCAGAAATTAAAAAAATTACTCAACACAAATAAAAATTATATAATAAGTACCTACATATGTATTTATATTTTTATTTTAAGTAACATTTTATGATTACATTTTTCCAAAAAGTATTTAAATTGTTGTGGAGTGCTTTGACATCTCATCTTTGTCACATCTTGAGAACATGTTCGTCAAATTCTGGTTTATATAATATGTAATTTGTCTTCTGGAATTTGCTTCTTGTTTTGCTTCTTTCGTCATCTTCTGGTCGTCCTTCGGAAAGAATATAGAAGTCAAATGATAATTTAATATAATACATACTTATTAATCAGTATTTAAAAAAAAAACTTACAAATAATCAGTTTTTGAAACAAATATTTTTTTTACACTTACATTCAATAGAGAACAGGGAACAATGATATTAACTTCCACTCCTCGAGTAATCTTAACCTTTTTGTTCTTGCGTGAAACAGTTATCTAACATTATATTGGTATATATCAAATATTTCATGATTTTTTTTATAAATTACTCACTTTAGTAAGATCACAAACACTCGCGAAACATAAACACACTCCATGACTTTCGATGCCAAAAATAAGAAAAGTTATGTATTTAGCTACCTCATTTTAATTCAATTCAAACTTGTTCGGGCTTAAATTTAACATTTATGTTTAATCTCTTACTCTTGTAAATATTTTAACTCCGTTTATATCTAAATTAAACTCGTTCATGTTCATTTTATGTTAAAATTTTAAGTAAGTAAAATAAATTAAACATGCATTTTAAAAATCAAACTCAAACTAATTTGAATACATACATAAAATGAAGTGCAGATCTCAATGAAATTTTTAAACATGAATGAGTTTGATTTAAACATATTTTACTGAAAAATAATAGTATTTTCGAATCTAAACAAATTTGAGTTTAGTTATAAACGAATTCTGTTTGTCCTTATTTAAACATATAATTAAACATGTTTCTATTTAAATAACTCATAGTACAGTTTTCTCAGTGTATGCCTTATAAATTGTTGCCAGATCAGAAGGCGACAAAACTGCTTATATCTTCTGAGGAAACCTAAGCATTTCGCGGCATTTTTCGCAACATCAAATATGTGATCATGCCTCAAAAGATGGTCTGTAATAGACATACCGAGAACGGAAAGATTTTCGGTTTCCTCGATGCAAGTGCCATCCATGGATGATGGCAGGGGTGGAATATTTCGCTTGACCGACAGGAGACAGCTTTGGGTTTTCGAAGCATTAATTTCCACCCCATTCTGCAATGCTGTCTAGGTCGGATTTTAATGAACTCATCATATATGCTGCAATTGCAGAGCCACTTCCGAAGATGAAGGATGTGGATCTGGAAATATGAAAAGCTGAGGGTATACTGTCGTCAGCAAAACGATGTAGTGGATTAGAAGTTACAGACAAGAGATCATTGATAAAGATGAGGAAGTGTCGGAGACAAAACAGAGGCTTGGGACGCACCAGCATTTATTTTGTGAATATCAGACTTAAAACCGTCCAAAACAACAAGAATTGACCGGCCTGAAAGGTAATTTCAAATCCAACGAAGTAGACATTCATTGATGCCAAATGCACGCATTTTCAATAAGATAGCTTCATGCCAAACTCTACCAAATGCTTTAGAAATTTAAGTGCAATAACTTTGGTTTCACCAAAATGGTGCAAGTAGACCTGTTACTGCGAAAGCCGCACTTCCAGTCATCAATAAAAGCTTTCGTCCTTCAAGATATTTCTTAAGCTGATTATTAATAAGCGTTTCCATGATCTTGGAAAGAAGGGACATAAGTGCAATTGGTCGGTAGTTTGTGGGTGAAGAGGATTCGCCTTTTTAGGGACTGGCTGGACAAATGCTGTTTCCCATCCACTCGAAAAGAGTCCAGAGGAATAGGATAGATAGAAAAGCTTACGCAATGGTTTTGCCAACGTAGCAGAACACCTCTGAATTCAAGCTTGCTATAAAATCACAAACCAAGAACATACATATCACTCACTTCAGTAAAACGTAATGTTTGATACACTCTTAAATAATTAATTAAAAGAAGCTACCGAAAACGAACAATTAAACTCATAGTTTTACATTTATGTATGTACCATAAGAAACAAATAGTTACGAATACACCATTCAAAATATGAGGAAAGGTCACATTACAATTCTTCACAATAAAGAGAATTGAAAAAAGTTTTGAAGATTGTTAAATCGTTTGCATAAATGTGGCACTTTAAATGCTTCAACAGAGATAGTACCTCATTTATAAATAAAATAAAAAGTAAAAGGCCTAAATGCCTGTTCTGTGGTAATCCACATTTTTTTAGTTTTAATAGAAATATTAGATATGACAGTTTATAGAATCCCACATAGAATTATAGAATTTGGAAAATTATAGATACCCTCACACATTTTTGGAACTACCGATAATCTTGGAATAGGTCTTCAAAAGCCAAGGCTATAGCTTTTTTCGTCAAAATTATTACCGCTTGAAATACAATAGTTTAATGCATCACTTCATTAGTGTCACAGTACTTTGGTAGAAGTACTTTGAAAGAAGTCTGAAAATAGTTGTGTTTGTCTTTTATAACACAACTATTTTCAGACAACAATGAGCAATGTAATTATAAGTGTGTTTTAGTGGACAAGTATTAGTGTGCTATCGCCACAACATTTTCTGTTCTGTTCTGTCTGTTTTAGTATGATACTAGATTAAAACAAGGAATTTGCTAATTTTAATCGAATATAACATCATATTTTCTCTACCCTTTTATTAAAGTTAAAATCATCGAATACCTACTTTATTTTTTTTAGTATCGTGCTAGCAAACATCAAAAAATGTTCGTGTACTTACTTTTTTACACGAAATGTCATTGTTTTAGGTGTGTTCACAAACATTTTATTATGAAAATTCTTTTAGTTCAATGTTAATTAGAAAATGTTTAAAATTAAGAATGAGTTAGTAAACTACTTTAAAGTTAGCAAATTGTTAAGTAGTATCATACTAATACCTTAATAAAAGGCTGTTTAAAAGTTTGCGTCTTTGGCGCAAAATTTTAAACATTTAAAACCTACTCTAAATCAATTTTAGAATGGGAGTCGACTCTAAATATTGAGTATAAAACGAGAACCGACTTTTTGTTAATTTTAAAGGACATAAACTATACTTTAACGTTAAATAGCTCGTCTTACTTTAACAGCAGCAAATAACTAGTTTATCTTTTAAAAGTATACTTTATCCATATTGATAATTTTTTTTTTTTTTTTTTTTTTTTTTTTTTTTTTTTCACGCCATCAATAATGGTCATTATATACCAAAGCAAATCGAAGAAAAAATGTTTTCTGATGTTTTATTCGATTTTTTAAAGATGTTCTTTATAAATAGACTGAATATTATAAATTCCAAACAATCGTACGAATGTGTTCTACGATTAACAAATCTTACATACAAATGTTCATACTTATCTTATTTATGCACGTCGGCCGAGACGATTATAGCAAAATGAATCCGCACTTTGCAACAACAAATTGAATTTTTATGCTGTGAATTTGCGATTTATATATATATATATTTCATGTAAATAACTTATAAACAATCGAAATCTGTACCGTTGTAGTATATAAATGCACTTTTTTCGGCGAAAAATCATTTGGTTTGAAGTTGTCTGTTCTTTTTCCTTTTTTTTGTGTTTTTGTAGTTGTGTGAGTTGTGTATCTGTCAAATTAAGGGTTGTTCAACGCAAATTCGCTTAGGTTCTGTTGTAAAACCCACATTAGTTAGAAGAGTTGTCTAACTTGATTAAAATTATGAAAAAGTTAGACAAAGTCTCCAAGCTAAACGACTGCTTTAAGTAGACCCGGTTTTATTGCTTAAACGAGAACTCTTTAAAATTTTGCGCCTTTGACTTTAATAAAGTTTGTTTAAATACGAAGACATGTATGGGAGTAATCTGAACTCCCATCAACTTGCTTTTAAATACGTCCAACGATCATATGATTTTTTTAAAGTTTACTCTGCTAATGGTATATCTCTAAGAAACAAGAACCATATCAAACTGCTCTTTAAGCAAGTTTGTAATCAAACCAAAGAATAGAAAAAAAGTTCTCAGTTAACTAGATTGCAAACGATAACTTTTAGCCTAAAAAAATCATCTCATATCTTGAGAAAAAAGTAAACAAAGACGAAAGAAAATCCCGGTGCAATTCTTTCAAATCTCCAAATGCTTCATGATCATGGGTCATCCATCAAAGATTGCCAATACTGATAGTTCCATTGTTTGTCCCGTTACAAAGGAGCTCCATTCTAATTTAAATCAAAACTCAACCATATAGCCGGAAGCAAAACTCCTGGACTAGATTTCTGTACACCGTTTCAATCGCACATACGTATGTTCATGGTTGGTCTTGGAATATACTGCAAGACGAAGAAATGCCATGCAAGGTCGCGAGGTTAATTAACTCGCGCCTCAAGAAAAGAGATCATCAAAGATTTGACACCAAGGCATACGAAAAAAAAAAGCCACCACAATCAATGCCAACTCCGTACACGGTATACACGAAGTCTGGCATCTGGCACAGCTTCTATTAAAAATATACTTCGTGTAGGTGTGTGTTACTCCAGTTTTTTCTTGGAAGCCTGCAAACTGCAACTCCAACTAAACTACTGGTTGCTTTGACTTTCGTGATTGCCTGAATGCCAAGACGCCATCCAGCGAGATATCTCTACCTCCTCGTACTCATACAGCTAATCATGTGGACAATGCACATCCGTTTTGTTATAAATAATGATTCAATGATTTCTGGGTCTGGGTCTGGGCCTGGGCTTGGATTTGGAGTCAGAGTGTCGAGGGGGATTTAATCGCCCGTGAAGAATATTGCAGCTAATGATGCACTCAACCCACTTTTCATCGAACAATTTCGATGAAACTCTTTTCGTGTTTGACGTCGTCGCGTCGTCGTCGACGATTTGAATTGATTGGGCTATTTTGATGAATTCGTACATATGTGTCGGAAGTACTCCGTGATGTGAATTTTGATGCCTGTGAAATTATGAAATAAAGTGTGATGAATAAATTAATGATAAAATTTTAAATTGCTGAAACGCTTCATAAATATTTAAGTTCCTCCCAGCAGCGGTCCCAATAAGTTCAACTTGGAGTTATACAGGGTGATTGGCATAAGGTGTGACAAAAAGCTAGGGCGTGTAGGTTGGACTTAGACAAGAAAAAAATCGTATGGGAGGGGGGGGTCTATTTCCCCCCGTTTAGGTGGGAGGGGCAATTTAAGAAAAAAATCACTTAAAACAGAAAAAAAATTATTAAAAAATAACCGTGATACCTACGGAGTATTGCTATAGCATTTTGAAAAGCCAGAAATACACTCTTTAATCCTGTTTTTAAATAAAGTTGTTCGAGTGAATAGTTTTTGAAAAATTAATTTTCAAAATCAAAATTTTGAAAAAAAAAATGAAAAATTTTTTTTTAAACAATTTTTTTTCAAAATTTTACGTAATTAAGTATAATTTTTTTATTCAATATTCAATGCTCTTATTAATTTTTGATCAAACACAAAAAGCCGGATGTCAAAATGTTTTGTAGCTTTTGAGAAAATCAAAAATAACAAAAACTACTTTTGTTCTAAGAAAAGCCTTTTATTTTAGTTTTAATACGTTTTTGGATTCTTAGGTGAATTTACGATTGAAAGGATTAACTTTCTTTTTACTATTTTTTTAATTATCGTCTTATAAACATACAATAATGTGACAAAGTACTGGATTAACCATATTTCACACATTTTTTCATTGAGAACACCTGCGTGAGAGCATTGGATTAATATTGACCTGCGATTGTTTTTTAAATAATGCAACGTTACACGCCCTAACTAGTGACAGAAAAGTGCAATTGCGAAATAAGAACAAGAATGTTCCTGAATCTTGAAATCAATTAAAATAAGAAATACATGCATATTTAGATAAAATACATAATTACTGTTTATTTAAATTGTTAACTATTTTTTAACTAAAGCTTATTACAAAAAATTATTTAAAAAACATTCGCAGGTTAATATTAATCCAATGCTCTCACGCAGGTGTTCTCAATGAAAAAATGTGTGAAATATGGTTAATCCAGTACTTTGTCACATTATTGTATGCTTATAAGACCGATAATTAAAAAAATAGTAAAAAGAAAGTAAATCCTTTCAATCGTAAATTCACCTAAGAATCCAAAAACGTATTAAAACTAAAATAAAAGGCTTTTCTTAGAACAAAAGTAGTTTTTGTTATTTTTGATTTTCTCAAAAGCTACAAAACATTTTGACATCCGGCTTTTTGTGTTTGATCAAAAATTAATAAGAGCATTGAATATTGAATAAAAAAATTATACTTAATTACGTAAAATTTTGAAAAAAAATTGTTTAAAAAAAAATTTTTCATTTTTTTTTTCAAAATTTTGATTTTGAAAATTAATTTTTCAAAAACTATTCACTCGAACAACTTTATTTAAAAACAGGATTAAAGAGTGTATTTCTGGCTTTTCAAAATGCTATAGCAATACTCCGTAGGTATCACGGTTATTTTTTAATAATTTTTTTTCTGTTTTAAGTGATTTTTTTCTTAAATTGCCCCTCCCGCCTAAACGGGGGGAAATAGACCCCCCCCTCCCATACGATTTTTTTCTTGTCTAAGTCCAACCTACACGCCCTAGCTTTTTGTCACACCTTATGCCAATCACCCTGTATATTTGCTTAAATACGAGTATCAGTGATTCGAGTGAGCGACCTGGGGGAAGGCGTTAGATACAAACCTGCCTTTCAAATCACTTTCGTTAGCTGCTATAAGAGTGCCTTACCTAGCTACTCACTCAATCCGAAACGTTCCTCCTGCAATATCAATTACGTTAACCAGCATCAATGACGTTGCACAAACATTCAAAATTTCGATCACATTCTGAGTGGCAATCATCGTCTGCGAACCGAACTGACAGTGAAAGTTGTCTTGTCAAATGCCAAATAATGACGAATCAATAATTTTCCCATCACAGAAATGCCATAACCATTCGCCTTCGCCTTTGCCTTCTAGCTGACCACGTATTTAAGGCGAGCAATTTTAATGTCTCTATTACACGGAATCCCTTAAGGGCATCCCGAATCCGAAGCAGGCTCATTTCAGTTCGTATACACTGCACGAGATGCGGGAGTTGGGCATGTCGGGGAGTGCACACAAGAACCACTCTCATTGGATTCGGACGAAATTGGATTTGGTCACGATTTAAGTTTTCTATAGATATCAACTTTTGGTTTTCATTAACTCACTCGTTGTTCCTTTATTTTCGTTACTTTTGTTTTGTTTCCTTCAAATACTGTGGTTTTAGGATTTCTGGTTTGCTTAGATAGAGAAGCTTAGGAAGGTATACAAAGAGTACGAATGGGTTCTTTTTTTTCTGGTTCGAATAAATGCGTCAATAGCGTCGTTAAGGTAAAGAATCTGGCTATTAAGAAAGGCAAAGCGAAGGTAATCGTTGACCACAAAGCAATTAGATGCGGTGCTTGATTTGATGTGAACCAATAGAAAATTTATACTGGTTGGGTGTTTTATTTCCGGTTACACGCAAGGGTTTTTTTGTTTGTGTTTTTTTTTTTTAAATTTATAGCTTGTTAAGGAATTAGATGGAAAATAAGTTGAAAGTTTGGAAAAATTGATTGCGGAAGGCTGAAATTGTATTAAATTGACTTTGGCTTTCTATAACGGCTCCAAAAATTCTCATAAATTTAAGAGTACAAGAACAATTTAATTTTTTTTAAGAATAAAAATAATATATTATGGACAAAATTTGTGTCAGGTACCATAAGAACCTCTCGAAATTAACGATTCGAGGTCTGTTTGAATTACTGGCTAACTACTCGTAACTATAGCGATATGATGAAGTATACTAAAAGCTGAAAGGGCAGATAGGTTCTATTTCCAAGAACAGTGAGGAGAAATTAAAAATTCATGAAATGGGATTTTTTTTGAAAAATGTTATTTGCTGCCATTATTAGAAAATAGATAGTGTTAGCAGTATCTCAGCTCGATGAGATCGTAGAGTTTGTGATGTATCGGGTTTTTCAATAAGAGCGCTAGAAAAGTTTTTTTAAATAAAACAAAAACGGTTTTGGATATCAATGAAATTCTTTATTCCTGTGAAAGTACGTTCGGTGCCATTATGTATGGAACTCGATTTTTTTTTTTTTATAATCTACCAGCGCTCAAGGGATTATGATTACCCTTTAAATGTTTCAACACAGCGCGGGCGTGAAGTGAATGAAGAGAAAGAAGGATAGGAAAGATGTGTGGCACGATGTTCTGAGACTGTTGGTGGTTGTTTCAGATGTTTTTATCTCCAGGGATGGCGGCTGAGCTAAAGCGGAGAAATGCCGTGTCTTATTTCTATGTCGCTTATAATTCACATTATTTTATTCGTGTTCATCCTTGTTGGGCATACTAGTTTAACTCAATTACATGTTGTTAGTGTTATGCCTGAACAACATGTAATGAGTAAACCAGCAACCCATTGATGACAATTCTTAGAAGGTTTTTAATGGAATGGGATCGAACCTGCGATCATGAGGTTGACAGGCAAGCACACAACCATCGTGCCACGGCCACCCCCTATTTCTTTTGCATGGCCACCACAGGCACGCTTGCAGAAGTCCAGACGCTGAACCCAATTTTCGACGGTTTTCAAATTCGTAAAATTCGCCACAACGACGTCACAGAGATGCCCAACGCTTGAGAACGACGTATGAGCGACACATTTGGGCTTTCTGCAACTGAAGCCTCAGCGGCAGCAATGTTCTCGACACTACGGGCACTTCTTTATCTCACTGGCACGGGAACATTTTTTACTGTGCCTGTGGATTCAAATTTTTCCACTAGACGGTCAATTAATGATCTGCTAGGACGATTATGACGAACATAAATTGGACGTAGGCCTCTTAACGTTGAGGTCATTGGCTCCGAATTTCGGTAGTAAATTTTAATAATTTCGACTTGTTGTTGGCTCGTATATCTTTCCATCATGAAATGGCAAACTTTACTGAAGACAAATGTCAAAAGAGCGGCAAGAAATATGGCGTCGTTTGCTGTCCCTGTCGCTCTACTTTTGTAGCGTCCCTGTTGAAAAATCCCTTAGTTTTTTGTCAAAGGCTGAGGTTTTCCTCATCGGTATACTGGGCTTTTTTATTTAGAATTACGAACTTCTGATTTATAGTAATCCCCTTATTATTCCTTATCTCTTTTTAAATTGTGAACTTCCTTAGTTTGAATATTTTTGATATTGGTGGTATCTCCTGAGCGCGGTGCTGGTCGTGTCACTGAGTGTTGACACGTTATCTATTACTCTGGAATCCGGTAATCATCGACAAATGAAGAAGGCACAGTTAAAAATGGTATATTCATGGCTGAAACTTGTAAAACTGCAGGAGAATCGGGTAATTTACAGATAGAACTGATAATATCCAGTACAACCGCAAGCCAAACTATAAAATATGGCTAGACAGACTATTTCAGCGTATCGTTTGGTTTAAGATTCTTTCCTCTGAAGAAATCTTAAACATTAATTCTGCTTATCGGGAGATAAAAAACCTTAACTGGTAGAGAATTTATTGATTATTGGTCGGGTAGTTACTTTCTTTAGTGAAGGTACATACGTCTTTTTAACTTCTATGTAAATTCTTCTCGGTAATACTTATTACTTTTAAGTCCTGCGTTGGAATTTATTATTTAAAACGTCATTGTTAATGCTTCGTTACATGTTTCGCAATCGGAACAATACTCGAACATATTGGAAGAACGCCAAGTAACTAGTTGCTGTTTTTAGGGCCAGATATCATGTTTTTCAGCGAACCTAATTCAAACCTTAAATTGTACTAAACCAGCAAGAGCTCCTAAATGAGAATCAAGTAAAGAAAGTTATAGATATGGTAAGACGAAAAACTTATTTTAAGTCAATGTAAAACAAGATTGCGTGTAGGATTTCTTCATAAAAAATATAAACCATTTATGTATTGATTTCAAAGCCGCATATGATGGCGTTCATTCGCAGAAGCTCTATATAGCGATGGTCGAACTCCGGCATGGAGGTGCGCTATCATGTGATTTTTTTCAATCTCGTTCTAGAGCAGATAGTGCGTAGAGCAAGCGTTTAGACCGAGGTTTCTATATTCAAAAAATCTGCGTAACTATTGTTGCCAAAGTTCTGTAATATATTCCTTCATGGCTATTGGAAACCAAGCGAGATTCGTTGGTCTTGAAGTAAATGAGGACAAGACCAAGTAAATGAAATCAACAAACAAACATCTGCCCACCGATTAGGGCAAAACGTCACTATTGATAGCAAAAACTTCGAAGTAATTAAGAAGTTCGTCTACCACTGGGTTGATATTAACACCACAAACGACACCTTAGTTGAGATCCGATGAAGAATTACCCTAGGAAACCGCATTCTACTTTGGTTTAGCAAGACCAATGGGCTCAAAACTCCTCACTGGTAAGACAAAGTGCACGTTCTACAAAGCCCTTATATTACCAGTCATACTTTACTTCGTACCCCGAGTGCTGGACTATAAGCAGAAAGGAAGAGATGATACTGGGCTCTTTTGAAAGAAAAATTCTTCGAGGGATATTTGTTCTGTGTGCGAGGAAAGCGAATGTATGAGAATTTATAACCGCGAGCTCTTCAAGCTGTACTAAGATGTGAATGTAGTCCAGAAAGCTAAAACATGTCGACTGCATTGGCTCGACGACCGACATTGAGCAAATGGACAATAATGCTCCAGCTAATAGAGTCTTCGAATACCAGCCAAAGAAGACCGAACCTCCGGCTTAAAGACCAAGCAATCGCGGATTTCAGAGCGCTTGGCCAAGATTATAGCAGAGTATGGAAAGCAGCAATTTCTAGGGGGGAGACCCTTTATGTATTGGGAGCAGGTTAAGTAAGTAAGAAAGTACTATTCCGCGATAACCGAAGCGGGATTCTGGGAAAACTGATTCAGCTGTTTGGCCTGACAGTGGAAAATACGCGGTCTAATGTTCAACAAAGAAATAGTTTTTATGAATAGATGAAGAAAGGCGTTAACACCGATTTTAACAACTCTTTTTATGAAATGTGGATGATGGTGTGGATGTGGATGAGGACACCGTTTGAAGAACAGGTAAAACTGGTTGGTTTTAAAGTAACAGAGGTTAGGCCCAGGTTCATGCTTTCTACCTCCTAGTGCAAAACATCACTACAGGTAGCAACATCTTCAAAGTAGTTAAGGAATTCTTCCATCTACCTCGGAGTAATAAATCTAAGTAGAGATCAGACGAAATACTACCGTAGGTCTTTTGTTTGATGGATAAAATGCAAGCTCTACAAAGCGCTTATACTGTCAGTTCTGTTTTATGGCCCAAGTGTTAATATATAAGCAGAGACTAAAAGTTAACAGCATAAACTTGAAAGGAATAAATTTTCGGCGGATATTTGATCCAACTTAGAGAAGAAGATGCAACAAATATATTTCGCGACCCTAGAACAACAAGGTTCTAAGTACACCAAAGTGTGTTTTGAGAAAAGCGCATCTGAATATTTGAAGTCTTTTATTCGGATACTGTTTAAAAAAATTAAAAATTTTTTTTTATAACCCGATGAATATGCACACAATCTATAAAATTTCTACTTTAAAACCTAATAAAACCAGATTTTTAACCCTTAAATTTGACTTTAAAAATCATTGTAGGACTTTGCTGCTCAACGATACGACACTATATTCTAGAACAATAAGGTTCTATGTAGCACTTAGAACCTTGTGAACTTAATTTTTTCGATTACGGAGGATAATTGAGATTGGATGAAATAAAAAGATTTAAATAAGTTTTCTTTATTGTGAAAGAGATGTGGAATATTATTTTGTTAATAAAAAGATAGTACATAAACAAATAATATTGTTGTTACAGCCGATAAATACACGAAAAAAAATATAATGGTCAAATTTAAATTTACTTGAAATAAATCTCAAAATCTACTTGATTCTATTTCAAAATTGCATTTAAATATGTAACAAAGTTCTATCTGCATGGTTTCTTTTTTTGAATTTAGTGAAACAAAGTTCTAAGTGGAAGTTAGAACCTTTTTAAATAAATCTCAAATCGAAAATATACAGATAGAACTCTGTAGCTCTGGATATTTTGTGAAACAAGGTTCTAAGTGGCAGTTAGAACCTTATTGATTAAATCTCAAATGGAAAATATGCAGATAGAACTCTGTAGCCCTGTCTATCCTGGAAATGGAAAGAGATATAGCAAAATGGATTACGGGAATCGAAAGAGCACCCTAAATTTACCCAGATTTGATATAAAACTCATTTTTTTCAAAATTGTCGGTTAGAACCTTGTTGTTCTAAGGTCGCGATTTTCTATACCTCGAAGCGATGAGGAAGACACCTCCAGTTTAAAGAGCAGGTAACCAAGGATTTTAAAGGTCTAGGTCTGAGGGACCGCATATGTTGGTATCGATGTTCGACAAGCTGCCATATCTAAGGCAACGACTGTATCTGGAGCCGGTTAGGTAAGTAACTAATACCTCAAGAACTTGTCCCGACTTTTTTTTAACCGCAAATGGAAATTCTCGGTAACTAACTCACGGTTTGTCTTTGTTTGATTCAACTTTCGACTTTCAAAGTACGAGTATATCTAAGTCTAACTTTCACAGCTGTGACCTTTTGAGTGTTATTGGTTGATCCCTGCTTTTCAACCTGTTTTGGGGCTATTTAGAATAGATATTTGCTTCGGGTATGTCTTCGATATGATATTTAACTCCCTCAAAAACACCACACCAATGTCCCACCCAGTTTTTGCTTGGCATAAAATCTCCTTTATGCTGGAACTATTCAACCATTATGAGACAGTTTACACGAAAACTAAAGTAGAACATGAGCAATTAAATTGAACTTAAATATTTAAGTTTCCGGTCAGCAAACAGGGCTTAGACTTCTATGTGATTATGATTATGAAAATCAAACTAAAACCCGAATAAACTGAAATAAGAAAACAACTTTTCTTAGAAATGTCTTAAATCTACCTTAAAAGTCTTAAGTATAGCGGAATTGTTCATGCTATAAGATTTTAGACTGTAGTTTGATAAAAAGTCGTATGTGTCTAGGTATTAAGTATGTACAAAGCAGTGGAAAGTGTACCTCTATTTTTGGCTTTTCCATAATACTTTACAAAATATTTTAGACCTTTTGGAGGCTTGATAAATAAATAAATTTGGTGGTGCAACAGCTCGAAGTGAACCAGGAGCTAGTGACTTACAACTCTGAACCATTCCTGTGTGCGTGTTACCAGAAACGGAGGGAACCTACAATTTTCTGCCGATTCCGAACGGCTAATGTGCGACACTTTCCATGACAAGAGATATCTATACTCTTAGAGGATTTGTCAATTCCTCGCAAGAGGCAGTATACCTCTGAAAAACTTTTTTCCAGTGGCTGAGAATCGAACCCAAGACCTTCTGCATGACAGTCCAACGGCCTAACCATTATGCCAAGGGGTACTTTACTTCGGAAGCTTGATAAAATAAATTAAAGGCACAATAGCTCCTGAAGTACTTGAAGCGACTGGACTAAATGCCATTCCGTGTATGCGTGTTGTCGGTGTTCTGAGTCCGAACGAGTAAGATGAGAAGTACTTTTCATGACAAGAGTTAGTCTTGCAGGATTTGTCACTTTTTAGGGAGAGTCAGTAAATTTAAAACATAAAGTATTTTTCTTACATGCGGCTGTGAAACTAATCCAGACCTCCGGCATGACTGTCAAACGCAGTAATCGTTATTTTAAATTCTAAATTAATTCTTTAAATATTCACACCTAAAATCCATAGACTTCCTTCCAAACTTATCTCAGAAGCAAAACATACAAATCTTTCGCTGAACTGGTTTCGACTTCTTTTCCAAGTTCCATAAACCAGCAGAATATTTTAACAATTTAATCCGAATCCTGTGTTCAGCGTCACACTAATAGATACTTTGTCTCAATTAGTAAATAAAATTTGCAAATTTGCGACCACAGACTTATAACTCACCAAAGGCCATCTGTATGGAATAAATGGCTGCAATAAAGTCAGATTGAAATGGGGTGCAGATGAAGTGCTGTGCACAGTGCACCCTGCAAACTTTTCTTATGAAAACAAGATTGTTTGTATTTGCCATGGGATTCTTCTGCATCATGGAGCATCCGATCGCTATGTCATCCAGACTTATGCCAACTTCATGCAAGATGTCTAAAAGCACTTACCACGCCTCAGTCGACCAACTAAGACGAACACGTCCGACTGCGACGCATCGGTGACAATTTGTGCGTCCGCAAATATTAAATGTGGTTTCCCTCCTTTTCGCGTCTTCTTTAAAGAATTAAACTCTTGAAGATATTTACTTCTTCGACAACCCACAATACTACACATCTTATATAGACTGGTTTATTTTTGTTTCTCATTTTATTGTTGGGTACCCCGCACCGCCACGTAATAACAATAAAATAGATTGAATCCTTGATAGGGTTGCAGAGGGCTTGACCGCCAACTGCCGGCCGACCGGCCGTCCGGTTCAAGTCCATTTGAGCTTCAATCCACTTTAGGTATTTCATCTGATGATGCTGCAGATAAACCTTGCGATAAGAACTTTGTGATGTCCTATACACCAACCTACTTTAACAAGCAGTCGCCCTCTCTTTCTCTCTCTCTGTATCTCTCTAGGAGCCATGACCATGAGGCACAGAAAATTGTGCTATTTGACCGACAACAAGCCATAAAAAATAGTTTGATTAGGTGCGGAGGCTGCATTTTGAGTTGGGGTCTTTGACTATATGGGAGTTTCTTCTAATCGCTGCTAAGTGAAATAAGGTCCAATGTTTTCATTAGCTCAACGATATGGTCGAAAAGGTGGTGGGTGTTTATGGGGTAATATTGATAACAGAACGCTTGGTGATAATATCAAAGACCGAAGTGGCATTGTAAGCGGGTTTATTGAATGAAGGCATAATGTCTAACAAGGTTGACGATGTTGGTTCATTTTAAATTCTGGACATAAAAATACAGTTAACGGCTTAATGGTGTTTTATTAGGGACAAAGATTATAAAAAAATTAAGCTATTGAGGATATCAGAAACATGATTTAAACCGTTTGTGGGCTAGAGTTTGTGTTGGAATTTGAACGTTTTAATTGCAATGAATAAAATGAAAACTGGCTTTTGAATGAAAATTAAAATATTTACATTTATTATATGGTTTAGCGCCGTTTATGTTAAATTGATGACATTTTCAGAAACTAACCACAATAAAGAAACTCTTTTGATCTTAAACAGTATTAGAAATTTAGGGAAGACATGTGGTGGTATATTAGGAAAGTATAACCTAGGAAGAACTACCACTTACAACGAACTTAGATTGATCGACTTTATCTCATAAGGAAGCATTAGGGTATGTATAGAATAGAGTTTCCACAAGATCTTTTGATCAATCAACCGTCAACCAAATTGTCCACATCGCTATCCTCTATAGAATCTAGAGCTGTGTCAATCAGGATAGATTCGATATTTTTGATCCGATCATCGAAAAGTATTGATGATCGAAATCACAAATTTTCATTTTAATCGATCTCAATCAATTCGATATCTCGATATCAGTTAACTCGTTTATCCATGATTTAGCTCGTTGAATATTCACTAGTTTTTGAATTTGTGCATTAATATTAATAGCGAGTTATTCAGTTTATAAATATAAAAATTATAAAAAGTTATTTTTGTTAAAATTTTTAAATAATGGAATGTATTGACTTACATATGCGATAGTAGCTTAAAGTTTATTTATTCGATAGTACGAAGTCACTCAGTAACTATTTTCAGTAATTATTAATTCTAAAATTGCTCTTTTCCGGAGCAACAAATAAAATTTCTTTTTTTGGGAATTTTTAGACGTTTCTTAATCCATCGATATCGTAGCCATCCTTTGATGGAATTTGACAGTTTATGAATTGACAAATAGGGGACGAATTCAGTTATGACGTACAAAGAGTATTTCGTAGCAAATGTCAGCCGAAAGCCGTAAAATTGCTCTTTTCCGGGGCAACAAATAATATGACCTTTTCTTGAATTTTTTGACGCTTTTTAGTCCATAGACATAATAGTCATCATTCGATGTCATTTAGCAAACTTATCATTGAAACGGTTACAATCGCATGATATTGCTAGGCCCTTTTCCGACCGAGTCCGTGTTCTTCTTAAATGGTGCGACGCAACCACCACAAAGTGAAAAGAACTAGTTTAAATATTTCCAATCAGAGATGTCGTCTCTGACGGCCCTGGGTTTTACAACACCACCACAATGAATCATTCGACGATGAATGTCGGAAAGCACATACCGGAAAACAAGATGCATACCAAGCGGTGCTCCATAGAAGGATCGGAGATACCAGGGACATCAGATCAAAGGAGCGTGAATCACCAGATTATGAGATGGGAAAACGAAGCAAGGAAAGCGCATGATGGAGAAAAAAGAGCGATTTCATAGAATTGAGGGAACAATGTGAGAAGGACGATCAATGGTTGTGAAAACATGAAAAAAAAATCATTTCTGTGAATTGTACAGGTATATCTACGATGATAGAACATTCCACTGACCCAATCTTGATGAAGTGAAGATAGTAATATCTTAATGTATGTCCAATCAAGTTCCTTGAGCTGACGGCCTTGGCGCCGAGCTATTCAAAGTGGAAACCGAAAACTTGGCTTGCAGAATGCTCATTGGCAATATAATGTCAAAAGAAAGCTTGACAGATGAAATAAATGGAAAACCGCATTGTTTGGCCGATTCGAAAAAATTTTTGAACTGAGCCCATTACAGAGCCATCAGTCTCATTAATATCGTCTAAAATATTTTTCATCTCATATTAAGTGAATGTCGAAAGCAGTTCGTGATCATGAGACTTCTTTTACGTGTTAAGGCACATTCTTCCAATTTCTGGCATATTTTGAAGGGATTTATGTTTTTAGACTAGCAAAGCGCTTTCTTAAGTAGGGGTAACCGGGGATAGTTGGCTCCAGGGGCAAGTAGACTAACCGCCAATAACTTCAAAACAAAACAATTTCTTTCAAGTTAATTCTTTTTATTACATCAAGCACAGCTGCTTGCTTAGTTTCGTGTTGTCTCTCGCCAGAGTCCGCCGTCGTTCGGAGGTTATCGCGAAAAAACAACTTTTTGCTTTCGTGAGTAATTTTTTTGTTTTGTTTTCTTTTTCTTCTTTCGTAAGGGTGCTTTTGCCTAACGTCAAATTTTTTTTAGGAAAAAGAGCAAGTAAGTGTTTGTATTCATAACACCAGGTAGTTTTATGTTCATTTGATTTCTGAGAACCGAAAAAAAATCATTGAATGCTGAAAGACCGATCGGGGTAAGTTGACATTTTTTCTTGGGGGTAAAATAACAGTTTTGGAACGTGCGTGCCAGCTTATTTGCGGAAACGGAAAAAGCATACGATCTGTTGCTCATGACTATGGTATTCCATATAAACCCATGCAAAGATAATATGTGCAAAAATTTAATTTATTTAATTTTTTTTTTATATGCATCGCTTTATATTTTGTGTATATCTAATAATAATTTTTTGTTTCAAACAAAATTAATTTTTAATTCTATTTGCTTATAGTTTTAGTATTAAAAAGCTGGAAATAAGAATATAGTCAACTGACCCCATAGCCTTAGCCAACTTACCCCGGTTCAGGGGTTATTTGACCCACTTGAGGTCGTTTTGTAAAATTAGGAAAAAAAGGTCTTAATATTAACTAATTTTAGAAAACATATTTTTTTTATAAAGCAAAAAAGATGTTTTATAAAAGGGCATTTAATTTGTGTTGATATCTTTCTTAGTTTTCTTAAAAAAAATATATAAGAAAATTTTGAGTCTACTATCCCCGGTCTCCCCTACCCCTTAGCACAATGGTTAGTGTATTGTAGAGCTGTAGCGAATCGTATGTATTCGTTACTGAGTAACGGGTATTCAATGAAATACCAAGTAACGAAACGTTACTCACAAATAAGAGTCGTTACTCGCACGATGTCGTTACTTTTTTTTTGGCACACATTCAGTATCTAATAACGCACGCAGGTACCACATACGAGATACCACATACGGAATGCGAAAAGTATACACACAAATCGGAGTCGTTACTCGTATAATGTCGTTACTCGCACGACGTCGTTACTTTTGTTTTGGTACAAATTCAGTATCCACAGGTACGACATACGGAATATATGCGTAAAGCATACACACACGGTGAGCTCGCGTTGGACGTTCATATTTTCTGCACAATTTTCATGAGCAAAAAAAATCGATTTTTCTTAAAAAAAAATTCAGATTTTGTAGATGTTTTTTTAATCCATCGAGATCTCAGCCATCCTCCAATGGAATTTGACAGTTTATGCCTTGGTTGATTGGTAATATATACTATATTTTGACCTACTTAGAGTATTTCTTTTTAGATGCTTTCCAAAAGCCCTAAAATCGCAATTTTCCGGGACAAAAAAAATCCAAAAAAATTAAGATTTTTCAGAAGTTTTTCAATCAATTGACATTTGAGATTTTTTTTACGTCTTTTACAAAATAGACATGAAGCTTTATTTCCAAATGTCTGACATAATAAAAATCTCTGAGAAAAAAAGATGCATTCCAGTACATCCCAGTATCAACCTTTCCGAAGCAATCATCGTATCTTCTTGTTTGACTCAAATAAAACCAACCAATATTGCGTATGAAGTATGATATACGTATTTCGTTACAGTAACGATACTCATATTTGGCTAATACTATAACGTGATACATACGAATTGTATTGGAATACCTAAAGTAACTATAGTAACGAGTAACGACATTTTTGTAACGGGTACTCATACCTAAAGTAACGTATGCATACGGGTATTCATTTTGTCGTTACATTTACAGCTCTAGTGTATTGGACTGTCAGCCAGAAGGTCTTGCGTTCGATTCTCAGCCGCGCAAAAAAAAAATTTCAGGGGTGTACTGGTACTGCCTCTTTCGAGGAATTGACAAATCCTCTTGCCACACAGGAATGGTTTAGACTTTAAAGTCACTAGATCCAGTGCCGGATTAGCCACGAAGCAAGAGTAGCAAATGCTACGGGCCCCGCGCATTTGGGGGCCCCGCGCACCAACCTTTTCTGACCATAAAAAAGTATTATTTACATATTAGATTTAGTCACAATTACTAAGAAGAAAATATTTGCATCAAAATGATCAACTAAAATTTTATTTTTCTATCTGCTGGTCTTACCAAAAATCATGTTTCGCACCGCACCAAACGAAAATTGGACAACGGTATGAAATTCAGGTATTTATTGTCACCATTGATAACGTACCCACTGCTTTAGGTAAACGTACATATATGAACAGTTATCATAAAATTGCTGGCTATTTCAACGTTAATGATTACAATTTTAATCTTGGTTGGATATAGTTCACATTGGATTTTTGTCAAAAAATCAATTTAAGATGAACTGAATTCAATAAAAATTGCGTATTGACAAGGTCCTCATAGCCAACTGATGAGTCCATGTGCGATCACCCGGACGAAACGCCAATTTTTGTGGACTAAAAGCCATAAAAGCTATTTTGAATCAATAATTCAACAAGTCCATTAATATTGCTAAGTCTTCTACTTGGCTGATTTATTTCAGTAGTATATAGAATTTGTATTATAAAAACCTTCATATAAAATCTCTTCCACCAGAAGAAATTAAAAATCTGCAACCATAGTAAGTGCATACGCAGATGATTTAGAGGACAGTCTGGGCAACGAATTAGTGCAATTCGCTTCAATGCTCAATTCTGATGTGGCTGGTATTATTGACAGCAGGAATCATGAGGCTCTGGAAATGCAGGTTTACAAGCTGTTGATGAATAATTCTTTACAATCTTTTTTCCCGAACGTTGAAATTGCTTTGCGCATTTATTTGTCTCTCAATATCACCAACTGCAGTGGTGAACGATCTTTCTCAACATTAAAACGTGTTAAAAATGAATTGAGAAACACGATGAGCCAACAACGTCTTAATCTCCTCACTTTAATGAATATTGAACATGATTTACTCCAAGAAGTCGATATCAACAGCATTATTTATAAATTTTCCCAAATTAAATCAAGAAAAGTTTGTAACGGTTTTGTTTTATTTAATACCATAAACTTGATAAATGCCTAACCTAAAACAGTCTAAGGGCCCCTTGATAGAATTTGCTACAGGCCCCGCGCTGGCTTAATCCGGCACTGTTTAGATCCTGTTGCTCTTTGAGCTCTTGCACTACAAAAATTTATTTCTTATAAAGCACTTTCGACAGTTTATAAGGGCAGGACCAATTATGTGCTGTCTGCAAGAAAGGGCACCCATTATCAAGACTTCTTTGACAGAACTTTACTTTAGACAGATGTTATAACTTCGAGGTAGTTAAAAGCATTGCATTCTTTGGTTTTGCTTCAAACTCAAAGAATGATACCCGCGCCAAAAATAACTTTTGCCAATCTTCCGTTAAATAAAGCGTGTCTTTATGAGATACTGATCATCCTTATTGCAATACCTATTTTGCAGAAGCATTGATTGTGCTAAGCGTGGATAAGAACGTTTAAAGCTGTTTTGAGAGGAATTAGAGCAGTAGATTAGAGAAGATGATACCACACCCAGTGGCGTAGCGTGGGTTTTTGCCGCCTGGGGCAGAGCCAATTTTGCCGCCCCTAGCAATTTTTTTCTGGGCCGTAAATTTTGTTAGCTGTTTAAAAAAACACCAAAATAAAACAGCTACTTAACTTACCTTGTTATAATTTAATTTTTTATTCACAGATTTATTATATTTATTAATATTATATTATGTAGATAGAAGTGTCTAATCGGTGATGATTGCTGAAAAATAAAACCGGTTTTAAAAAAAATCAACCGCACTGCCTTTAATTATTATTATTCTTATAGTTATAGTAATAATTATTATACCTATAATATTTTTTTATTTCAATTATTGTTATACATAAGGAAATGAAGAAACAGAAATATTGGCCAAGGATTATTTTTAACTTAAACATATTTCACAACAGCCCATCAAAATTAAAGTGTTCAAAACTGGTTTTATCTTTTAAGATCTGAAATTGATTTGACACCAAAGCGATGTACACCGTCTGATTTATTATTTAAAAATCGTTTTTTTTTTATATGGTATATATAGGTATGTACATGTATGTATGTATATAAAATTTTGAAAATATTAAAAAAAAAAATTGGTATGCCATTTTTTAGTACTTAATAATGCGGAGTTAAAGATTAATTTTGAAAAAAACCATCCACCCATTTTTGAAATATCGAATTTTCAAAAAATAATTTTGATTTTTTTTTAAATTTTGATATGCAATATTATTCAAACAGGAGCTCTTGTTTAAAAAAAACATTAAAATCGGTTGAGCAGATAGCGAGATAGTTGAAAAAAAATGGTTCCAAGAGAGATACTTTTATTAGACGATAGAATTTTTTTTTTACAATAATATTATCGTAGATCGTATTTATGTTTGTTAACTTATACAAAAATTCTGATCAAAATCGTAGGAGTCGTTTTTGAGAAAAATGAGATTTTCCATGCCGGTTTTTAAACTTTTGTATGGGAGGTACCGTTGTTTTTGGTTATATGAAAAATTTTTATTTAAAATCTGCTAGATAATGTCAAGAAACTGTTTAGTAAAGATCGATCGATGTTTTCGAGATTTTTGAAAATTTTGGTATACAATACTTTTAAACTTTTAGAAAACATTCTCTGTAAAAAAATTGATCAAAATCAGTGGAATCGCTTGTGAGAAAATCGAAAGTCAAAGAAATGGTTCTATGGGAGGTACCATTTATAACCATTTTTGGGAATTTTTTTATAAAATGGTAGCCTTTTTGTATAAAAATTACTGAAATTTTTTAAAGTTGTGGGAACGTTTTTGAGAAAAATAAGATTTTCATTTTTTGCTAAAAAAAAATGGACGACAGGAACCTACCCTTATTTTTGGTATTAAAATGGATTATTTCCGAGCCATCAGCTAGGTATTTCGTTTCATCAATTAACTTACTTTATGTAATCAATCCAAAGGGGTAAAATGAAAATCTCTTGCGCTTATGTATTTAGGTACAGTACCCGTACAGGTACACACAATTTTAAAAAATTTTCACAACACACGAAACACAGACAAGTTAAATGTTAAACTGCAACTAATTTTGTATTTAACTAGGATGTTTGCAAATTTTACTGCATTTTACGATAAAATAAAACAGAAAAAAATACAACTGACTAACACACCTTAGAGAAAAAGATACAATAATATACGAATACATTAACTCTTATGAGCCAACTCACATCGAATCAGTCGAAACAAACGAAATGGTTTTGTCTCAACTTCTCGCCTTACGAGCAGGGTTCGAACCGCAGTAGTAAAATTTTGGAGCAGACTTATAAAAAAATAAACGAATTGAAAATTTCTGGAGTAGATTTAGATTTAGTAATTCAGAGTCAGAGTTGGTTGCAAAATTTATTAACACAGTGGTCATTCCCTTTCATGTGGTTTGGCTAAAGAAATTTTGAATTTTTCAGTGTGGAAAATACTTAGTACCTACCTAAATCTTAAAAAACAGAGTAACGGAGTATGTAGATCTATTTTATTTCGTAAAACTGAAGTAAATATACTCCGATTGGAGTAAGATTCGAACGCTGCTCATGAGTGGTAGTCGAAAGAAGGCAAACGAAAAAGTTTTGCACCAGGACACACATAAAGCGAAACAATCATTTACTGTTCCAAATCAGAGTCGTTGTCGATCATTGTACTTCACAATTCCTTATGGCGTAATACACATCTCAGACACAACATGACGATGACACAATAACAACAACAAAAAAAACAAGAGAAAGACGTGTATCATTGCCGACAGCAAAACCGTGGCGCGAAAATCTTTTATATTATGTACCTACATACGTCCTACGCACACACACGGAACTTTCAGCTCAAAAGGAAAAAATATATTTCCGGAAAGGACAGTATATTTTTTCACAATTAAAATTTGTTACAAAAATAAGCTTACACTTAGCTTAAAAAAAATATAAAAACATAACATACAAAAACCATTTACATTAACGAATTTAGAAAAATTGCAGCAAAATGCCGCCCGGATATTTTGAAATTTGCCGCCCACAAGCAAAGTGCCGCCCGGGGCCTATGCCCCCTTTGCCCCCGCCTCGCTACGCCACTGACCACACCGAAAATTACGGGATCCACCTAACCAAAGAATTAAAAATCCAACGATTGAGATGCGACATGACTGGATCTCTTAGGCACCTTTGGACACCGGCTCGGATAATCTCTGAATCCATTCCCGAGGAACAAAGCAGTTAAAGAAGAGCACGATTCGGGTGCAACTGTTTTTATCCATTTTTTTTTTGTATGCTAAACTCCTAAAAAGTTTGAATAGTATTGTGGTTTCTAAATTTGGAAACATTGTTTTTTTTTTTTTTTTAAATAAGAAAATCAAAAGGCTCAATACATATTTTGAAATCTACAAGGCCACTAGGTTAAAATAAATGGCTTGTGGAATTTTAACAAAATTTGTGTGTTTATTATGTTAATTCTTAAGATCTGTCATTCAATAAAAAATATTTTGAAATTAAAACATTGCCAACTGTTGGATGCTGCCTTAAGACTGTGGCAGTGAACGCGGCCATAACCATCTATGCCCCATATTCAGCTGTCATTTCCATACACATATAAATAATAATATATATAAAAGAAAAGGTTACTGATTTTTAAGAAGCGATTGAGTGCAGTTTGTTTCATTTCCTTTCATATATAAATTAATTTTTTTTCCATCCGTACATACTAAAAACACCAACAGTACTAACCATAGATCCCACTTTTTTATTTTTGACTCTCTTATTACAGCCATAACGAATTTAAATAAAATTTTGTGTATGCAGATGCTTCTAAAAAATTTAAAAAACATATCAACCTTTTTGAAAAAAAAAAAAATATTTCAATGATTTATCATTTTAAATTAATTTCTTATCTGCGCAGTAATAATTAAATTTAAAATTAAAAATTGAAATTGGCGTTCAAAAATTTGTTATTGAAAATTTTATACATAAGATCTTATTTTTTTTTTAAACCGCTTCGGCTAAGAACTCTCTGTTTGCAACTCTCAATCCTATACTTCACTATATCCTTTTTAGTTTGTGCGCTACCTGCTTCCTTTTGCTCATCTTCGACTCTCGCACTGCCGTTCTCATCATAGCTCTAGAATTTTCATGTTTAGCCTCACAAAATAAAGTTCTCATCTCAATCGGAAACGATTAAAAATTCAACGAGTTGTTTATCTTCTTTAAATTTCAACCTTGTGTCGACCTCAACCCTGCAAACTGCCCCGTTTGAAACATTTAAATTAAAACGTTAAAATGAATTCTAAGTAAAACAAAAGAAAACTATTAACTCAATTATTTTCTTCTTCTTAGCAGCTACCTTCGAAAAAAATAAATACATGATTGAGTTCCTGTCAAAATAAAGTTAAAATATGTATTAAGCTAGTGTAAGCTGAAATAATAAAAACAAAAATCCTCTCGAAACTCGAAAAACTTTTCTGATTTTAAATATTGGAATAACAGAGAATCATCTTCTATTATAAGACACTTAATTCCAGGGATCAACTTCATAAATAATGATCCCTTGTCAGGTTGCCAAATTGAGATGTGGTCCAAGCCCTATAATTGACTGCCGAAATCTTGAAGAGGCTTTAAGAATTTTTACTTTTTATTTCCTTCGAAGAAATGTTCTGAAGGTGTCCATAGGTGCCTAAAAGAAGGGGCAAAAGAGGTTAATGGATTCTCCTAGACTAACAGAAAAAGAAGTCAAAAAAGAAAATGTATTTTTTTGGGGAAAAACTAAACTTCCTTATTTTTAGTTATAAATCTATTAAGAAAATGTATACATACATATATAAATAAAAAAAAATAAAAAAAACTACTACTGAGAGTTTAATGTTTGTAAACAATATTATTTTAAATTCAAAAGTACAAACATTTTTGTCAAAATCGTTAGAGCCCTTTATGAGAAAGTGGAGAGTCAAATGATAATGAAATCTAAGATATGTACCGTTAATATCATTTTTGGTTAATTTTTTGTTTGACCAAAATGTCAAAATGTAGTTCATGTGTATACCGCCATCCCAAGAAAAAAGGGCATAAATCTCCATTTTTGTAGATTTGAGATAAATGCATTTTACTGATTTTGTTTTTCGCACCTTCAAAATAAATGTTATTAAAAATTAAAAAAAAAAATGATTTGTTAGTAAACAAAAACTGCTCTATTTTATAGTATTTATGATTTTCAATTATTTTGGTAATTTGTTTGAGAAATCTGACTTGCGCCCTTTTTGCTTAGTAATAACACCAAAGATATGGAGATGTGTCTTTTATGCTTAGGAAGTCTTGATTTTCAGCCATTTTCAGTTGAAAATATTAATTTTGTTACCACCCAAAAATAAGACACTGTTTTACGATTCCAAATATGGTTTAAGCTCAATTTTTTTTTTGAGGACGGCGCGCGGTACAATAGAACATCCAATTTTTTAAACAAAATCGTTAGGGGGGTTTTCGAGATAAATAAGATTTTGCATAACCGCTGTATAGAAGGTACGGTTAGTCGAAGAATTAAATAAGAATCACTGAAGAACCTTAAATTGTTCGAAGAAAATAGCCTTAGCGGCCTAGGCTGTAGGTCGACGTACATTACAGATAGACTGACGGATTTGCGGGACCCACATTTTCTTGCTTAACAGTACCTATAATGCAAGTAAAAACCTATATTGGAACGTTTTCGGGTATGAGTCTATGTTTTTCACTGGAATTTTAATAGACATCTAAGTAAATTTACACCTTTTAGGATTTTGAATAAGACACCTTAAGTCCGAATATCGATTACTATTTCGAAGACTGTAACATTTTTACTTCAAACCAAGCTCAAGTTTGTCATCACTCAAAACCAGTTGATTAAGCAAAATATAAAAATCGTCTCAAGATACCGTCTGCTATTCTTACAGCCTAGACGTCCATGTGTCATGAGCGTCTGTTCTTCCTATGCCCACCGTTCTCCGACCTAGAGTCTTAACGGGTGAAATGATTTCCCTAAAATTTGGGCTAAGCCGTTGAATGTGATTCCGCAGAAGAAGGATTCTACTTTCTATTTTAACTCCTCTAGGTCGACTTGCTGACATAGAATAAAATTTCCAGAGTTGTACAAAAATTGCACTCACGATTTTGGTTACATTTCGTTCCGGTGATGTCCTTATATGGTTGTAATAAAACTGCGTCTTCTTAGCACATAACGAAAATAAAATTTTGATGTTTCTTGAGAAATGTGCCTTATTTTTGTATTATTCCCAAATTTGTTTACCAATTTTGTTTCAATTTTGCATCAAGCAAATAATATTTCATTCCCAAATTTAACAGCAAAAATACATTTTTAATACAAAACAAATCTAAGAAGAAATAAACTTTTTAGCATAATTTGAAGTAGTTGTATAATTTCCTACCTCAATCAGCGTCTCTAGCCTTTATTAAAGTTAAATTTTGTATTTAAATTCAAAATGTAAATTAATTCCTAAATTTAATTTGTTTTAAATAAATTTTTTTTTTTTTTTTTGTGGGTAGGTGAAGAATCTTCATAGACACTATGAGCCCGGTACTCATAGTAGTGTGAGATTTTTACTCACTAAAAAACACCTCCCTTTTGATCTTGCGACTACAACTAAGTTACCTTATCAAGTAGTTTTAATTTCATTATATTATAATCACGTTTGGCAGGAAGCTCCCCACTGAGAGGACCTGCGGATACCACATTTGAAAGCGGATAATCCTTATGGCGCTAGGTCGAACGGTCTCGTTCTTTGAAGTCGGCGAACAAGGTTTGTCTCATCAATTGTTTGTCGAATAATTCTATTGCTATGATTATTTAAGTGAGTTCGTAGCTTTCCAGCGAAAACTGCTATTTCATCTTCAACAGTTGGCAATCGTATGTCTCTGTGTAAATCACTGTTTCTAATGTACCACGGAGCATTAACGATTTCTCTGAGAACTTTGCTCTGAAAAGATTGTAGTATTTGCCTATTGCTTGGTTTAGTACAACCCCAAAGTTGTATACCGTACGTCCATACTGGTTTTATCACTTGCTTATACATAAGCAATTTATTGTAGATGCTGAGTTTGGAATATCTTCCAATAAGCCAATTCATTTCACGTAATTTATTTTCAAGTTGATCTCGTTTCTTTTTAACGTGAGTTTTCCATTTAAGATTAGCGTCTAGTGTCATTCCTAGGTACTTTGCTTCATTAGCATATGGTATTTGCACAGAATTAATGTAGGTGGGCAGATTGGTAATTTTTTTCTAAGTAAAATTAACATGTGTTGATTTGGACTCATTAAGAACAATTCGCCATTTCTTAGTCCATACCGAAATTTTATCTAGAGCTCGTTGGAGCTTCTCGGTTGCAGATTCAACTGATTTGGATGTTGCAAGTATAGCCGTATCGTCTGCAAACGTACCTATTATGGTATCTTCTTCTTGAGGAATATCGCTAGTGTATAGTACGAATAGAATCGGACCGAGAACACTTCCCTGGGGAACATCAGCATTGATTTCCTTAAAATCCGAATATTCCCTCCCTTGCTTAACTCGAAATAAATAAAAATGATAAAATTAATGTTCTGAAGTCATAAAATAATCAAAAAAATTTAAATTGCTTTTTAAAATTAAACGTTTTTAATTTACTCAATCATTTAAAATTGAATTTAAGGTTGCCGGCCCCCTTCCAAAAATACTCCGGGCACCCATGGTTGTTCTGGGAACAGTGGATGTTTTTTAAATTTGCAAATTGCTCCAAGGAATCTCGACTAATTTGTGGAGGGATTTTATTTTCATTTGAGAACAATGAAGACTAAAGGCCAGGTATACAGGTAAGCCAATTTAACTGAGGAGAGACAGGATCTCAAACTGCTTAAGTATTAAGGAAATCTTATTTAAGAAGAAGTACAGTGTAAGGATTGTACTTAATGATGTTACATATTTCAAATTTGTATCCTCAAAAATATAAGCAAGGGTGTTTGTAAAAACAATTTCTTTTGTTTTGTATTCCAAACTTATTCGGAAGTTTTGGAGAAAAACAAATGAATATCTTTTAAAATGTAGGTCTCAATATACTCGTAAATATATATGTAAAGAGCCTCATCCGTACAATTTCTATAATTAAAGTGGTCGTACCAAAATGAATGTATAACTTCAATAACAAAAAACAAAAGCATATGATTTCTTTTGTTCTTTTGGAGGAATCATAGAATGGATTGTGTTCGAAGGTTAAGCTTAACTATTTCGAAAATGGAGTTCTTACTCTCCGAACACATCCCTTCTGCGATTTCCTTGTTTCTATTCCCGATTGCATAATCGCCGTTTATCCATTCTCTCGTGCAGTTCTTGTTTATAAATATTTATATGCAAAGTTGCATTTCAACAATAGCGACTCCAACAAAACTCTTTTATAGAAAATCAGACGTTCTACACAAACGACCTCAGATGATTTATCGTTAATGTACTTAAGCACTTTAAAGATATAACTCTTTTTTTCAAGCCATTTATAGCCATACTATCGCTCGGTTTAAAAAAAAAATGCACTGCTGGGGCGCACAAACTTGATCGAATGTTTAAGAGACTGAGAATTTTAAAAAACGATTATAAGAGAGTTCAGAAGTATACAGTTAATTTTTTAAAAGCCTAAAACTTTTCCTTTTCTTTTAGTAGTTGAAGCTTAACATAAATTAAAATTCATACAAGAACGAAAATCTTAAAAATCGTTAAAATAAGATGTTTATATAATTTTTTTAATAACAACACTGATCCGCCATTTTGGAGTTTCTATTATTGTTCAAATAAAAAAAGATTTCAAAAAGAAAAAATATTGATTCGTTTTCGAGATATCGAATTATAAAAAAATTGATGAAAGAGAACACGAAAAAATTGGGTCCCGCAATTCCGTCTGTATGTCTCTATGCCTTTATGCCTGTATGTCTATAGCTCGACATATAGCCCAAGCCCCTTAAACGATTTTCTTTAAATTGGTATTTAATGTTCGTCGGTGATTTCCTAAAGGAAGGATTGATTTTGTTTTGCTCAAACACGCGGGACCTGTCATACAGCCGTTATGAAACATCTTGTTTATCTCAATAATGGCTCTAAGGACTTTAGTTACGTCTGAGCCTCCACCTGAAACCATAATCCCGTTCCCCCGGAAATTCCCCTTTGCCTAACGGCACATTATTTCTATAATAACGAAAGTAATCCAAACCGTTACCCCAAACACCTCCCATATTCCCCTTTTTGCCTAACGGCACATTAATAAATTCCTAACGGAATCCCACGCCATTTTTGCATACATTGCAAAACTAATCTACAATGGTTACACACCTCTTTCCTCTACACCCAACACACGCGCATCCCGTTAAAATTAAAATATTAAATCGTGGGAAAGTTCAGTTTACACATTTTGCAAGATCAGCTATAATATTGTATGAACATGGCTTTGATGGAAATAAAATAATTATTTTTAAGTTAGTCCTAATTTCGCTCTTGACTTAAGAAGTGCAGCCTCGCTTTGGACAGCGGCTTCTTTTGTTCAAATAATAATAATATGTAAAAATAAAATTTAATATATAATAAATGAAATAATAAATAAAAGAGAAAAAAAAAAGAAAAGAAAACGAATAAGTTTTTTTTAAATCAAACCGCTCGGTTAAGAACGTAATTGGCGCAGTCGGTTGTTCGAACAAGAACGTAAAGAACAAGTACGATTAAGTACAAATAAAAAATTAGTGCGACTAAGTGCTATAAACAAGTACGATTAAGTACAAATAAAAAATTAGTGCGACTAAGTGCTATAAACAAATACGACTAAGTACGAATAAAAACAGAAAATTGTGCGAATAAGTACAGATAAACAAAAATTAGTGCGATCAAGTAAATAATAATAAAATAAATAAGTTCATTTAAGAGCAAACTTAAAACAATAAGTTCGTTTAAGAACAAATTTGAATTGAAAGTGCGTTTAAGAACAAATTTAAAACAATAAGTTCGTTTAAGAACAAAATTGAATCCAAAGTGCGTTTAAGAACAATTTTAAATCTAAAAGTTCGTTTAAGAATAATCTAAATTTCAAAAAAAAAAAAATCAAAGATCGAGTGCGAATATTATAAAGAACAAACAAGAAATTAACAACACGAAGAAAACTGGAGGATTCACTGAACGAGCTATTTGAAAAACTATCCATCAACATGTCGACAGGAAACAACAACAACGCAGGAGTAAGCACCTTATTATCTTTAAATTTAGATCCTATTAAATATCTCAATGGCATCCCCACATATAATGGGAACCTAGAAAATTTGAATAGTTTCATAGAATTGTTAGATAGGGTACAACCCTCCCTAGCAAAATTCGATGCAGATAGTCAATTTGTATTCTTAGATATAATAAAAAGTAGACTTGTAGGAAAAGCTCGAGAGGCCATAGAAATCAATAACGGGGCTACAAGTTGGGACGATATAAAAAAAACTCTGTATCAGTACTTTGGTGACAGAAAGTCGGTGGAACAATTGTATGATGAATTGAGAAGCACACAATTTATAGACAATTGTAAAAATTTTTACGATAGGATAAAAATAGCTTTGAGGCGTTTAAATAACAAAACGAGGTTAGACAAAGGCATCATGGCCGCCGTCGAAACCAAACGAAACTGTGAAATGGCATTACGCCTATTCATGAACAAAATACCAGAGCCCATGAAGGGGATTCTTACGTGTAGACAGCCTAAAACTCTGGAAGAGGCCATGGACATCCTCCATGAGGCAGGCTACGCATATGAAAGGTACAGTACCCCAAGAAAAAGTAGCTTGGAAAACTATAGGAGTAATTATACAGGGCAAAATAGAAATAATTATAATAACAATTATAGCAACAATTATAACTATAACCACAACCCCTTTAACAATACTGATGGATCTGGACAGATTCGAAACCCCTCAAATAATAGTAATAGTTATAATAACAATAATAGTAATAACAACAGCTATTCGAACAATACGATTTCAGGACAATATAGAAATAATACAAACTCAGGACAATACAGAAACAATACGAATTCAGGACAATATAGAAATAATACAAACTCAGGGCAATACAGAAACAATACGAATTCAGGACAATATAGAAATAATACAAACTCAGGACAATACAGAAACAATACGAATTCAGGACAATATAGAAACAATTCGAACGATACAAATTCAGGACAATACAGAAACAACACGAATTCAAGACAATATACAAACAACGCGAATAGTTCTAATAATTATAATACAGAACCAATGGATACTTTATCCGGCAGCTATGCGAGACAAATAAATAATATTGAAAATCATTCGGATTTTCAACAAACAAGCCTCGTGGAAAACTTCCCTATATAGTTGTAGATGCAAATAATAATATAAAACTTAGAATTCTAATAGACTGTGGTTCAGAAACCAGCATAATAAATACAGGAATTTGCCACCCTAAGTGGAAAATTCAACTACCTAACCCCATCCAAGTACTAACTACTAGCATTCCCATTTATATTAACCAAAAAGTTAGAATACCTTTATTTAAAGAATTAACAGACAAAGAAAAAACTGCAGAATTCCTTGAATTTAAATTTCACCAAACATTCGACGGGCTAATAGGAAATAATATCCTAATTCCATTAAAAGCAACCATTGACCTTAATAACAAACTCCTTATAATAAACGAGAAGAAAATTCCAATTTTTTTTAACAAAACGGAAGAAAATATTCAAGAAGAAATATTAACTTTGGAAGACTACGAAAAAGCCATTCCATCTTTAGAAATATATCATACAGAAACAAGCAAAGAACCTATTTTAAATCAAATCAGAACAGACCATCTAAATGCAGAAGAAAAAACCGAAATAAACAAACTCGTTTCCGAATATTCCTCTATATTTTATCAAAAAGGAACCGACCTTTCATTTACAAATGCCATTAAACATGAAATTAAAACAGTTAATGATATTCCCATCTATACTAAGAGCTATAGATATCCTGATGTGCATAGGAATGAAGTAAAATCTCAAATCAGTGAGATGCTGCACCAAGGCATTATAAGGCCGAGCAGTTCACCATATTCCGCACCAATATGGATAGTTCCGAAGAAGGAAGATGCCTCTAAAGAGAATAAATGGAGAATAGTCATTGACTACAGGAAACTAAATGATGTTTCCATTGACGACAAGTTTCCTATCCCAAATATAGATGATATATTTGACAAATTAGGAAGGTCGTTATATTTTACAACACTAGATATAGCAAAAGGCTTTCACCAGATCGAAATCGCAGAACAAGACATAAAGAAGACTGCTTTTTCGACAGACAGTGGGCATTATGAATTCCTTCGAATGCCATTTGGGCTGAAGAACGCCCCCGCGACGTTCCAGCGTCTGATGAATTCAGTCCTTCATGAATTCATAGGTAAAATATGCCTCGTCTATTTAGACGACATCATCATATTTTCCACAAGCCTTTCAGAACACATAGTTTCAATAAAAAAAATTTTCCAAAGACTTAAAGAGGTAAACCTAAAGGTTCAGCTAGATAAAAGTGAGTTTCTTAAAAGAGAAACTGAATTCTTGGGACACATCGTCACAACAGACGGTATTAAACCCAATCCTAATAAAATTACAGCAATCCTAAACTATAAACTGCCCACAACAACCAAACAAATCAAATCCTTCCTCGGTATTACCGGATATTACAGGAAATTCATCAAAGACTACAGTAAAGTAGCAAAGCCGATGACAGCATTCCTAAAAAAAGGTGCCAATATAGATGTGAAAAATCTAGATTACATAGAAAGTTTTGAAAATCTAAAAACCCTCCTTGTATCTGATCCAATATTAAAATATCCTGACTTTTCAAAAAAATTCACTCTTACAACGGACGCATCCAATTTTGCACTTGGTGCCGTCCTCTCGCAAGATAACCACCCAGTGTGCTTCGCTAGCCGTACACTTAACGAACACGAAACTGGTTATTCAACAATTGAGAAAGAGCTTTTGGCCATAGTATGGTCAACACAATACTTCAGGCCATATCTTTATGGACGAAAATTTCTAATTAGAACCGATCATCGACCCCTAGTTTGGCTAAGTTCACTTAAAGAACCCAATGCTAAACTTCAAAGGTGGAAGATTAAACTGGAGGAATATAACTTTGATGTCGAATATGTCAAAGGAAAAGACAATCAAGTAGCCGATGGGTTGTCCAGGATAGAAGTTTACCATAATGAAGATTTAAACCATGTAACTAATAATGTTGAGAACCTAGACCAACAATCCATTATAGCAACCATCCACAGTGCAAATGAGGATAGTAGTGACCATATTCCAATAATTGAATCACCTGTAAACATTTATAAAACTCAAATAATAATTAACGAAACTAGTAATGTTAGTAACCACAAGATATACCATGTTTTCAATAAAAAACGTATTGTTATAGAAATAAAAAATTTCAATGAAAATTTCCTCCTAGACATAATGAAAAAATTCATTCCTACAAAAGGAATAGTAGGCATTTTTTCCAGACACGACAATCTATATGCCAAATTTGAAGACGTTTATATCAAATACTTTAGCAGAAACAAAATTTTAAAATTCGTAAAATGTTCAAAATTTTTAGGAGACCTCGATGACGAAGAAAAAGAACTACTAGTAATATCAAAAACTCACGATTCACTGAACCATAGGGGAATAAACGAAACCTATGCAGAGATTAAAGATACCTACTATAGCCCGAAACTCAAAGACAAAATCCAAAAATATATTAATAATTGTAGAATCTGTAACAAATCCAAATACGAGCGAACGCCAAATAAAATACCTTTGAAAATAACTGAAACCCCCGAAAAACCTAATCAAATAATTCACATAGATATCTGGTATGCAAATATAAATCTAATGTTTGTCACTATGATTGATAAATTCTCTAAACATGTTTCAATACAAGAAATCAAACATAGAACATGGACATCTCTATTAAGAACACTCGAAGATAGATTTGCAAACTTTGGCATTCCTGAAAAAATTGTAACAGACGGTGAAAGCGGATTTTCATCATTAAATATAACAGAATTTCTGAAAGAACATAATGTTGACATTCACATAACAACCCCATATAATAAAACAGGCAATTCGGATATCGAAAGATTCCACTCGACTCTAAACGAGCATATACGAACATTTACAGCCGACGAGAACAACACAGACACATTAAGAAAGAAGGTCCTTAAGGCAGTAACAATATATAACAAGACGATACATTCTTCAACAAAACAAAGACCCATAGATTTCTTAAATGGAAATATTTCTAACGATCAATATCCCAAGATCATAGATTTGATTAATAAAAACAAAGAAAGATACATTAATAAAATAAACAATAATAAAAATGACATAGATCTTACAAAAGAAGAACATAAATACTTGAAAAACAGAGGTAACAATAAACTTAAACCAGTTCATATAGAATCAGACCCAATAGTCATAAATAAAGATTATTTACAAAATGAGAGAGGCAGCAAATTTTATAAAAATCAAGTTAAAAGAAAATACAAATATGAAAATACGTAAGCAAAATTTTTTTTTAGGTACTCTTAGTCATACTTACTACACTTTTAATACCAACAAGTGGACAAAAAATAGACGTTCAAAACTTAAACGAAGGCAATGGATTTATAACAATTAGAGGCGAAGAAACAAAAATCATTGAAAGTTACTATAAAATTTTGCACGTCATAAATTTAACACTATGGACGGAAAGTTTTGAACTCCTTAAACATAACGTTGAAAACATAAAAGACAAGAACGAATACCCAACTATTATACATGGATTAAACCAACTAGGACAAGAAATAAATAGTTTAACTCAACACAGACAAAAAAGAGCTTTATTTAATTTTTTAGGAACAAGTTTGAAATACCTGGCAGGAACAATGGACTACGAAGACGAACACGAAGTAAAAACAAGACTTAGCTTAAACGAACAAAACAATAAAAACCTAATTGACGGATTAAACGACCAAATTAAAATAAATTCTGAATTTTACGAAAACATTTACAATATAACAAAACACATAAACAAACAACAAACAGACATAAAAAATCAATTTTCAACAATAAGTAACGCAATTGATAGGGAAAACCTCAAAATAACCACAATGCAACATGCATTTCAGATCCAGTACGACATTCAACTACTAAGCAATCAAGTAAAAAAAGTAAAAGAAAGCATTTTACTAAGCCAATTAGGTCTCCTAGGAAAAGATATTTTGTCACCAAAGGAAGTAGAAAATTTTAACATAACATTTGAAAACTTTAAGGATATCAAAAGTTCAAGTATATTTCATAAGAACCAAATAATCTTTGTTATAATGATCCCAGTATATGATAATACCAAATTTCACCGTGTATTTATAGAACCAATTCCAAATTTAGAATTTCTTGAACTTAACTCTAATTACAAAACAATTATAACAGATGGAAAAACTAATTATAAAGATGATAAGAAAATCTTAAGAAAAGATGAATTGAAAATCATTGATGATGAATGTATTAAGAATATTTTCAAAAAAAATACAAGTTGTAATTTTATAAAAAATAAAAATATAGAAATTAAACAATTAGCAAACAATATTATAATACTTAAGAATATGCCTAAAACAATTATTGAACAAAACTGTAATAATTTTAATTTAGAATTGATGGGCAATTATGCTATTAAATTTGAAAATTGTGTAATAAACATAAATAATATTAAGTACGAAAATTTTATATACTATGAAAGTTTTATAATACCTAGCTTAAGTAACGTAAAAATTAAAACAATTGATATGAATTTTTCTAGCGCTGAAATCAATGTAAAACAAATAGAAAATCGAAAGCTCATTGATGAAATTAAATTTAAACATAAAATATACACGAGCATACATTATAGTTTTAACTTTTTAATTTTGGCTTTAATTATTGTACTTTTAACTATTTGTTCCACAAAAAGAATCACAAAAAGTAAAATTAAGGTAAATATTCAAAATAGTGATTCTACGGAGCAGAATCCTAGGGGGGGAGGAGTTACGTCTGAGCCTCCACCTGAAACCATAATCCCGTTCCCCCGGAAATTCCCCTTTGCCTAACGGCACATTATTTCTATAATAACGAAAGTAATCCAAACCGTTACCCCAAACACCTCCCATATTCCCCTTTTTGCCTAACGGCACATTAATAAATTCCTAACGGAATCCCACGCCATTTTTGCATACATTGCAAAACTAATCTACAATGGTTACCAGGGGCGAACGCAGGTAGGGGTTTTAGGGGTTCAAACCCCCCCCGAAACGACCAAAAAATAAGGGTTCATTTTGTTAAAGAAAAAAAAAAACAAAAAAGTGTTATTTTCGTGCATAAATTCTTCTGATAGTGTTGTTTTTTCTTACGATTTATAGGTACAATAAGGCAAGTAATGCATTCGTAAAAAAAATCGAACTCAAGATTTGTATCAAAGTTGATATTACTATGATAGCGAAGACGAAAAATGTGGGTCCCAAAATTCTGTATGTCTGTCTATTCGAATACGGCTTTAAAGGCTGGGCCGATTTTCGTTAAACTTGGTAGATACCGTTTTGATTTTTTTCCCCCACAGGTTTTTTTTTTCTTTTCTTTTTAAGACCAAAAAATAACGGTACCTGCCATACGATTTTTTTTCGAAATCTTATAAATATTTTTTTCTCAAAAACAGTCCCACAGAATTTTGAAAAAAAAAATTCATAAGATTTTATTTCGTCATTTTAGGTAATGGTTGAAAAAATTTGTTCAAAAAATGGACATTCTTAGAAGCCATCTTCGAACCATTTTTTTGGTTTTTGATTTTCTCGAAGACAGTACAACCGATTTTAATCATTATGAAGCCCCTCCAAGGTTTAAATATTATTGCGTATACAAATTTTAAAAGGTTTATTTTTTGATTCTTAAAAAAAAATTTTTTCTGGAAACTCGAAAACCCCATGCTCAATTTTTTTTAGACTTGATAAATAAAAGTTTTTTTAATATAATCTATAAGATCTGAGGAAAAAAACTTTGTTTTACCTAAAAATAAAAGTACCCACAATACAAAATGTTAAAAAATGGTTTTCGAAAATCGTTTTTTCTCAAAAACGGCTTCGAGAATTTTGATATTTTTTTTTGTTTCGATTAATCTTTACTTTTAGAGAAGCTTCTAAAAAGTTTAAAAAAACATTGCATCTTAAGACTTTAAAAAAAATATTTTTTTTAATTTTTTAAAGAAAAAAAAATTATTTTTTTTTTGAAAATTCGATACCTCAAAAACTGCTCAATATTTTCTTTGTAAATTAAATTTTTATTCGAACAATAATAAAAAGTTTAAATATGCGTACCAAAATTTTTTCTTAAATATGTTTTAAAAATTTTGTATACAAAAGCTTATTTTTTTAAGAAACCACTAATACGAATTACAATTTTGTTCTTGCATAAACTAATATTTGCTCAAAACACATGGCATCCTGTGCTTAGCTCCGACTACTAAAAGAGTTTTAGTATTTTAAAAAAGAATTTTGTGCTTTTTCTCTAATAACATTAATTTTTGAAATTCTTAGTCTTTTAAATAAGAGCAAGTTTGTGCGACCCAGTCGTGCATTTTATTTTATGTGTCTTCGTATTTTAACACAATTGTCTTAATTTGAATTGATGATTAAAAAATAGAGACGAATAGAACAGCAATTGCGTTTTTGATAATTAACATTATGTATAGGGCAGAAAACGGACTAACGAACGGAGCAAATATACCGATACAGATATCCGTGTTAATCTTAAGGGCCGATTTATGGCTAATAAATGATTACGATTTTTATAAGTTTGAGTTATTGATGGCTCCAAGGTCGGAGTGCGTTGAATTACAGCAATAGAAAAAACTCACTCATTTCGTTTGTGTGAAAGTTACAGTTACAAATGAGTAGCACATAGCAACCTCTGCTAGCGTTTTGGTTATAACTATGTAGTACTATAGTTAACGTAGGTTGCCGGTGTCCTTATCTTTTTTTATAACTCTTTTTCCTATGATCGCAAAAGTACAACAAGTTATAACTTCACGTATTAATATAAGGTAGGGGGGCCAAATAAGGCCCTGTTCCTAATAAGGCCCACTTGTCAGAAAACACAGAAACGAACAAATAACGGGACTTTTTTTGCTTTGCATATTTAAACCATGTCTACAAGAACACATACAAAGGAAAAAAAGCCAGCTGCGCGATTCATGTCTTAACCTACAGCTCAATGAAGTTCGTCTGGGGGGAAAAACTAGCAAATTATAAAAAAGTAGTGTGTTTTGTGTTCTTTTTTAACAAATTTAAACCAAGTAAGTACCTATTTTTGATTTTTCCCGTATAATATATAATATTTTGAGTAAATTACCACAATTGTTTGTAAAAAATGTTTGATCGTTAGTTTTAAATAATTTTTTTTTTTTAAGTCTTGCATGTTCCTAATAAGGCCCAAAAAAATAAGGGATGGGCCTTATTGGGCACACACAAATTTGCTTTTAATTATTGGGTTTTATATTATACATATATTTTTTATTTTATATTTTTAATGTGTTTCAGACCAAATGCCAACTTTTCCCAAAAAAAAGAGCTTCTAATAAGACAGTAACCAACATAAAAAGACGCATTGCAGGTTTAAGAATATTTTAGTTTTATTTTTTTACGAAGAAGTGAAGTTTATATTTTTTTGTTTAAGTTTTTTGCTAAAATTAAGTTTTTTATTTAATTTGTGTTTTTTGTTAAACTAAAGAGACTATTTCCTTATGAAATAAATTAAATTTTTGTGTTTTTAATTGCGATATTCTTAAGAAAACTGAGTGGGCCTTATTAAGACCCCATGGGCCTTATTAAGAACAACGTAAGCTTTTTATAAATTTCAAAAAAATATACTTTTCAATCTTACGAAATCAATAAAATCTATGTTTTCAAGTAGATAAAATGACAAAGAATCATAACCTTTTTAGTTTACTCGGATACTCTCAAAAATCTAGCAGATATTTTGAAAAATCCGTTAGGTGGGCCTTATTTGGCCCCCCTACCTTATGCCGAATTTAGTTTTGAAGATTTGGACCACTAGGCGAACCTAGAACTTATTATAACTCTATTGTTAGGTACGCTTATGGAATCACTTGCACTTTTTTTCTTCTTGTTGCATTAATGATATTTTACGAACCAAATAATGGCCTCCATCACAGGTCCCGTAGTAAAAGTCTATGTCTAACAATTAATTCAGGAATAAAAATGCCCAAATGGGAAGCACCAAAAACGCCCCCGTAGTGAATATTTTCCAACTTTTGGTAACATTATTCAAATTTGCCAAATAGGTATCCGTTGCACCATCTTTATGATGTTTTGTTTTTGTGATTAGCTGTATGAAATTGTTCCGATAGGTCCTATCCCTAAGAGCAAATATCATTTAGTTATAACATATTTATGTTAAAGGGGTTTTTGTATGGTTACATACATGCAGTGTACCTGCGAAGCATTTGACCAGAGTCAAATCTTTCATTAAAATCTCCCTCCTTATAATATACAACGAATTGTTGGCTTATAAACAGAGTTCGGAGAAATAGAAAGAAACCGAATTTACAACAACAAAACTTGAATGACTAATAAAAACGCTAGTCCTCAAGTGATAATTGATAAACGATAAAACCTAAATTGGGATGGACCTGATCATGTGGTCTCGGTAGCGTGATGCGTAGGGCATTGGCTTCTGACGACGCTAGGTCTGGGTTCAAATCTCAGTCAAGGCAAAAAGTTTTTCGATTAAACTTGATAGTATAAAGGCTAAGCACCACTAATAAAGGAGTCTGATGATCGGCTTGGCAACCGTGAAATAGCTATAACTCCAGCCAAATAAGAACCCACTTGGTGGTAGTTCATTCAAGTTGTTGTTGTAATATTCAAAAATTCATAAACATATTTATGTTAATTACAATAAAGAATATGTAATTAACAAGTACCTACAATATAGTAATAAAATAATATTTTTATGAATATCTCATATTTTTTTGAAAACCCCCCCCGAAATTATTTTCTGCGTTCGCCCCTGATGGTTACACACCTCTTTCCTCTACACCCAACACACGCGCATCCCGTTAAAATTAAAATATTAAATCGTGGGAAAGTTCAGTTTACACATTTTGCAAGATCAGCTATAATATTGTATGAACATGGCTTTGATGGAAATAAAATAATTATTTTTAAGTTAGTCCTAATTTCGCTCTTGACTTAAGAAGTGCAGCCTCGCTTTGGACAGCGGCTTCTTTTGTTCAAATAATAATAATATGTAAAAATAAAATTTAATATATAATAAATGAAATAATAAATAAAAGAGAAAAAAAAAAGAAAAGAAAACGAATAAGTTTTTTTTAAATCAAACCGCTCGGTTAAGAACGTAATTCTTTGATACAAAAATCATGTGTGCTAATATTGATATGGACTATATCTTGGTAAAAAATAGTTAAAAAAAAATGTTTTCAACAGCACCTTTCATGGAATAGTTTTTTGATTTTCGACTTTCTCATTAATGACTCTAACTATTTTGACTAAAATTTTTATCAACAGCCGTTTGGAATTTGAAAGAATTCGTATCTTATGCTTTTATGTACCCAAGAAGCCTCACAAAAAGTTGATGCTACTGATCTTAGAAAAAAATTTTGCGAAAATATTCCATATTATTATTTTAAGCTTAAAGCATATGGTTTGAGTTCTTTGGTCTTCTCTTGAATTCAGTCCTATTTAAATGAACGACAGAGTTTTCATTAGATCAAGAATTTCTAATCCCCTTAGTTCAACATCAGTTATCCCGCAAGGAAATTACTTAGAACCTTTGAGTTTCATGTTAACTTTTAACCATGTAGAATTTACTCTTACGAGGAATACGCCGATCTTATGCGGATCTCAAAACAAATCGTGAAAGCTTTATCATTACAAACAGACGACTTGAAAACCTTCTTTACCTTGTGTCAACATTATTGTCTTGAGCTCAATGTTAATAAGTTTTAACTCATTAAAAATTCTTGCAAGCGCCCGGCCCATGTTACAACGTCAATATTGGATTAACATCCAATAAGTTTCGATACTGCGCTCCTCTTTAGCAGTACCCCTTGGCATAATAGTTAATGCGTGGGACTATCATGCAGAGGGTTTGGGTTCGATTCTCTGCTGCTGTAAAGGGGTAAATCCTCCAAGAGTATCGCTTTTCATGAAAAGTGCTGTTCATTGGGCGGTCGGAAGCGGCAGAAATTGTAGAGTGTACCTACATTCAATTTTTTCTCGATACCTACTTCTATTTGTGGCCAAATGCTGAGCTTTCGCGTACATAAATATAACGAGTGATTTTTTAAGAGCTATAGGAAATTAAAAAAAAAAACACATACAATTCAGAAATTTTTATTTGAATCGATAGTACGATAATGCTGGCCACGGCTGCGACTCGAATGGTTCATCCACTTAGTACAATTTTATCATACTCTTTCTAACATTTCAGCCGGTATCTCACAAATAAATGCTTCAATGTTGGCTTCCAGTGCGTCAATCGAAGCGGGCTTGCCGCTATAGAAATGAGCCTTAACATTACCGCACAAAAAATAGTCTAGAGGCGTTAAATCACACGATCTAGGCGGCCAATTAACCGGCCAAACGTGAAATAAACTGTTCAATGAGCTCGCCTCTCAATTGGTCCATTGTTACGCGTGCTGTGAGGAATGTGGTACAGTCTTGTTGAAACCACATGTCTTATCATCGCATGGTAGCGCTCACCATTCACAGTAACGTTACGATTCGCATCATCTTTGAAATTCGGCCCATTATTCCACTAGCTCATAATCCGCACCAAACAGCGACTTTTTCGTGATGCATTGGTAGCTCTTCCAATGCTTCTGGCTGCTCTTCACTCCAAATACGGCAGTTTTGCTTGTTCACGTATCCATTCAACCAGAAATGAGCTTCGTCGCTGAACATAATTTTTTGATAATTATTATTATTATTATTATTATAACTTTATTGATATCTAAAATAAATTACATTACAATAATTAACAAATAAAGCGTTAGCTACCAGGACTTTTCGCTATTTGATATTTAAAATATTATTAAATTAAGTTTTCTAGTTTAAGTTTTAAAATAATTTCATATACAGATCTTATATTACTATCGGTTATGTTTGTCAAGAGATGTTGAAGGTGGTTACCAGAGATGTTTTTGCATATGATATCGATTTTTGTACATTGTAGCATATGAGATACGGTGAATGTTGGTTTTTCATCACAGTAATCGCAAAGTGGGGCAGGATCTTTGGTGATTAAGTGTTTGTGTGTTATTTTGGTGTGTCCTAGTCTTAGCCTTATATAGGGCTTAATCATCGAAGCAGGTACCTGTAGTGGATATAAGGCTTTTTCAGCGGCTGGATTCAGCATTGAATAATGGTGTTGATATTCAGACCAAGTATCTCTGGCCTTGTTTTTCATTGTCCTTGAGAGATATTTTTTAAGATCTTTTTGGTTGAATTGATAGAACTCAAAAAGGGGTTCCATGAGCGCTTGTTTAGCTTCTCTATCTGCATATTCGTTGCCAACAATGTCTGTATGTCCCGGTACCCAGGCCAATTTGAGAGTGTTTTGTTTGGCTATAAGTTTGTCACGGATTTCTGCAACGATATTAGAAGAGTTGTTTATGTTTTTGATGGCGTTAATTGATGACAAGCTGTCAGTAAAAATTATGGTTTTTTTAATTTTTGCAGCTTCGATTGCTTTTAGTATGGCAAAAGCTTCAGCCGTAAAAGTGGATGTAGTAGCATGCAGCAAGCCCTTACTAATAATGGAACCGTTTTCATTGACAACAGCGAAGGAAGTTCTGTCATTTGTTTTCGATGCATCAGTAAACCAAAATTGCCAACCTAGCTTTTGGTAATTTTCTTTTATTTCCAGAAACATGGTTTTGTAGATTGTCTTGTTGGTAGATGCTTTTAGGTATGTTGTGAGTTGAGAAATTAAAGAGTGGTTGGATAAATTCCATGGGGGAAGGTTAATTTTCAATTTGTTTTCTGTGCCAATTGGGATGTTAAGGTCAGCAGCTGCTTTAAGAGCCTTTTGTAGAGCTGAAGGATATTTCGGTGTTTTTTTCCTTTTCAGTAATTTTTTGACATCATCGTGAATAGGTGTTGTGTATGGAGAGCTGATTTTTTGAATTAATTGCCATATGAGGAATTCAATTCTGTCTTTTAAGTGAGGAAGTCCGGTTTCTGTTATAATATTTTTGATGGGGGTTGTACGAAAAGCTTTAAGACTGGTTCTTATGGCTGAATGGTATGGTGTTGAGATCAGCTGCAACGATGTTTTTGAGCATTTTCCATAAATTGGTAGGCCGTAATCGATTTTAGAGAGTATTATAGACCGGACAACGTTACCGATAGTATTTACATTACAATTACTTTTTTTTGAGGACAAATACTTTACTAAATTTAGCCTGGTAGTAAGACTTTTTTTTATGTATGTACAATGATCCTTAAAGCTATATTTTGAATCAAACATAATGCCTAATATTTTTGAACAATTTACATTTTTAATAACAATATTATTAAGGCTAACTCCATCGATACATTTTTGGCAACTATATTTATTACATATGTGTAAGAGCTCACACTTTGAGGCTGATATCTTGGAGCCAGATATTTCACCCCATTCTGATAAGTCATTAATTATTTTTGAAAAAGTTGTTGCTAGGACTCTTAGGTCTTTACATTTTGAAAACAAAATTAGATCGTCTGCATAAAGAACGTGAAATATTTGTAAGTTGTTTTTAATAATTTTACTTATTTCGTTAAAAGCAATTATAAATAAAGTTACTGATAGTGGCGATCCTTGTGGAATGCCGTTCTTTAAACTGTAAATAGAAGAGTTAATGTTGTTAGTTTTTAATCGAAATTTTCGGTTTGTTAGAAAAGCCTTAACATAGTTTAATATTTTTGGTCCAACTTTCCATTGTATTAGTTGCTTTAAGATAACGTGTGGGCCGATTCTATCGAAAGCTTTTTCAAAGTCGATTGAAAGAATCGAAACGTGGTTTTTTTCAGAGAGAGTCGACGATACGAAAGTATCCAGATGTAGAAGTGAATCTATCGTATTTCTTCCCTTTTTGAAAGCTAGTTGATTTTTGTCAATTAGGTTATTTTTTTCTAGGAACCAGAATAAACGTTTAGAAATAATTTTTTCTAGAATTTTTGAGGTACAAGGGAGAAGGGAAATTGGTCGGTAACCTGATAGTTTAGAGTGGTCTTTGCTTGGTTTTGGTATGGGAACTATAGTTGCAACCTTCCATGTTTGGGGGATTATTCCTTTATCGAAAATACTGTTGTATAACGACAACAACCTTAATTTGAGATCAAATGGACAGTTTTTAAGCATTGTGTACGAGATTCTATCAAATCCTGGGGTTTTGCCTTTTGCAGAAAATATAGTGCTTTCAATTTCTAACATGTTTATAGGAGATTCAATCAATTTTGCTGAAGGCGAAGCTGTGTGAAGCGGTTCGTCCTTGTTAAGTGATTCATACTTTTCTCTTAAATAAATTGGATGAAAATTAGAATCATCTTGAGATTTTTCCCAACACTCTGCAAAGTATTTATTTATTTCTATTGGACAGGTTAAATTAGTTGTTTCTGTTTTTATAACTTTAATTGTGTGGGGAATGTAATTGCCGGTGAGGCATTTAATGTCGGCCCACATTTTTTTCGGGGTCGAGTTTTTATTAATTTCAGAAGTAAACTTACTATAACAGGCGGTTTTTTCGATCTTCACAGCTTTTCGGAACTGGGCGTTTGCCTTACGGTAGCATATAAGGTTTGTTTCAGAAGGTGACTTTCTGAAAACTTTAAATGCTTCTTGTTTTTTTTGGCGCAGATTATTAAGGTTTGGGTTCCACCAGGCGACAGTTTTACTATGTGTTTTTATTGTAGTTTGGGGAATCGATAGGTTAGCTGCAGAACGAATTGACTTGAGAATGCAAGCAGCTTCTCTATTAATGTTACTCGAAGTTGGCCTAAGCGATATTTGTTTTGTGGCTTCGGTCTGGAATAAGTCCCATTTAGCTAAGTCTGTCAGGAATTTGGGTTGCGATTTTGGTAGTTTCAGACTATTGTCTGTTGCTATTGTGGTGAGGATAGGAAAGTGGTCGCTACCGAACAAGTCATCGGAGACCTTCCAAGTAGTTTTTGGGATGAGGTGTGGTGATATGAGAGTAAGATCGACATGAGAAAATGTGCCATTCGTAGAAAAGTGCGTCGGACGTCCGTCATTTGAAATTGCAAGCCCAGTATTTGCTATGAAGTTTTCAATTATTTTACCACGACTATTTATGGTGGGAGAACCCCAAGAGGGGCTCCAAGCATTAAAATCGCCTGTTAAGATGATTGGGGTTGAGATATTACTCAGAATGTTTTCGAGATCACTGACTTCGAATTTTTGTTCCGGTGGGATGTACAATGAAACGATAGTTAACTTAAATTTCAGTTCGATTTCAACTGCAACTGCAGATATGTTGGAATTAATGTTGATGAACTTATGGGGAATTGCTTTATGCACAAGAAGACATGTTCCTTGTTTTGAAGTTGTATTACAATCCAAATTGTGAAAGAAAGATGAATATGTTTTTGGTGGAATTGGTTGTTGGTTATGTTTTATATGCGTTTCTTGAATAGTTATTATAGATGGGTTTATTTCTTTTATGAGCAATTGGAGTGCATGATAGTTATTGAAATAACCATTCATGTTCCATTGCAAAACTTTGAGATCATTGTAGGCGGTGGAGTCAGTCTTATTATCTGTACAATTTAATGTACAGACAGAAGCCAGGTTTCCACCTGATGTTGAAGAATTCCCGCGCCCCCAACGATGATGGGAGCCCCCTCCATCTTGGAGAGGGCCTCCATCATCGGTAGAAGCGCGGGGTGTTGGGTGGTCAATGTTCTTATTAAGAGGTTTCATATTCATTATCAATGTTCATAGAGAAATTTGTTTGAGTTAAAGAGGAAGAATTGGAAATGGAATTGATGTGGTTATTGTTGTTGAAATTAGATGTGGATGCTGTTTGAGTGTGTTCGATTGAATTGATGATGCCGTCAGTCGAAATGCTTTGGAGATGTGCTCTTGAGTGAGCGTTATGAGTTTGAGTTTTTATGCTATCAATGTAAGCGTTTGAGATTATTTGAGTATTTTGTCTTTGAGTCAAAGAAGAGTTATCGTTATTTGTTAATTTAATGGGAGCTTGATTATGAGTGATTTGAGTTAGTTTTGAGTTAAAGTTTGATGTGGTTGGGTTGTTGAAAGAGTTTTGGTTTGTTGGTTTTTCTTTGGTTGTAGTATTTTTCTCGTTAGAAAAGAAAGAGGCGGGAATTTTAGTGGTGTTTGTTTCGTGAGAAGTGTGTTTAAGTTTCTCTGAATAGAGATCTGAAGAGAAAGTGGGACGAATTGGGTTCCGTTCTTTTTGGATGCGTCTAGCCTCAGCTAGGGTGCACTTGTTTTTTGTTTTAATTTCAAGTGTTTCTTTACTTTGGATATATTTTGGACAGGTTTTTGAGGAGGCGGGGTGAGGTCCTGAACAATTAGCACACAGAGTGCGAGTACAGTTTTTGTCATCGTGAGGTGGGAAATTGCATACTTCACAAGAAGCAGCACGTTTGCACCATTTAATTGTGTGTCCAAGTAGTTGACATTGTCTACAACGCATCGGGTTTGGAATATATTCCGAAATTTTTGTTTTGTACCAACCAATTTCGATTGTGTTGGGGATTTGAAACAAGTCAAATGTAAATATCATGAGGCCAGTGGGTTTTCTTTCTTTGTCTTGAAGTTTGGTAAATTTGTATACGTCTGTTATATTTTGACTCTTAAGTTCCGAAATAATTTCTGCCTCAGGGACATTAATCAAGCAAGGCGCATATGCTATGCCTTTTGAGAGGTTAAGGTTATTATGGAGCTTAATATTGACAGGGCAAATGTTATCGAGGGCTTTGGATTTGATGAATTTATCGGCTATATTTTGGTCTTTTGCTAAAATTAAGATTGAACCGTCTCTCAGTTGCGAGATTTTCTCGTACTGAGTGCTAATTGCGTCGATTGTTTTTTTCAAAATGAACACACTGATTGAGGTTAAGGGTTTGGATTCATCTTTTGATGTAATATGCACAAAACGTGGATTTTTATATATGGATTTTGTTGGTAGGTCTGGGAATTCACTGAAAATACTACTTGAGGTTTTTATTTTTTTATGGGGGGGAATGGGGTCAGGGGGATCGGATAGCGCACACTCGTCAAGAATACCGTATCGGTTGCCCGATAAGCGATTAGGCTTCGGGCCCATCCCGATAAAAAGTTTGTAATTCGTTAAGATAACTTTTTTGATTTTAAGTTGACAGTGCAGAACAAAAAAAAAAAAGAAAAAAAAAGTAAGGTATTTAATAAATTGATAGCGGGAAAAAAATCAAGAAAATGAGAAATAACACTCTTTATCTCAATAGATAGGTCTCTGCGGTTGGAAGGTCAGCCGATGACTGAATTTTTTTTTTTGATAAGAAAGTGGATATTCGGCCAACTTTTCAAGAGCCCATTCACCAACAATTCGGCGTTGTGGTAGGTCGTTCGTCTTTAATTCTGGCACCAGCTGCAGCTGTATTTCGAAAAGTTTCACAACTAAATCCTTCCGCAAAAATTTCCACGTAGTGGAGTAACAGAGGTCCAATTGCTGCGAACGGCTCCGAATCGATAATTCACGGTCATCACTAACACTGGCCGATACAAATACGATATTTTCTCAGTTCGCACTCTACGTAAGCGTGTTGGTGGTTTAATGTCCAACAATGTAAATAAATAACACTATCATAATTTGTGTACACCAGCTAACTGGAGCTTTTCTTTTAAGATTTGGCTATAGCGATGAGAGCTGACGGTGACACTTGAGCCCTCATTTTCGAAAAAGTATTGACCAATGACACCACTATAAAGAATTGCACACTATCCAGTGAGTTTTGGTACATAATGGGTTTCTGCAGCTAGATATGGATTTCTTGCTTCTCCGTCCGTTCGAGAGTAAAAAATTAACCTTCGCTAAAGAAAATATTTTGTGAAAATTGGTCATCCAAACGCTGATGTTCAAGTACCTGTCAGCGTATGATCTGAATATATCAGTCAGCTGGTGAGTGTGCCTTAATCTGCCACAATTACGGCAGCCATATTTTTGTAGAGCGTGCATTTCAATGATGAGTGGGCCTTAAGATTACTGTAAAAGAGCCAATCTCCTCAATTTTATTTTACATTTTTGCATATATGATATGTAGTACTCTTGAATGGAATATTATGTCGACCATAATCGATATACATATGGTATATAATAAAGTTTCAACCTTAAACTAATCATGTATAACAGTTTGGTTTGACGTATTTGATAAAAACTGCAATGTCAATTCCAGACCACTAATTAGATGAGCCTGTTTAAAGGAAATTTATATAACAAATCATAAACTTGTAATTGAAATATCGATTTTTCAAAAAAAAAAAAAAAAAATTGAATAGCTAACTTTCTCTCTATGTGATTGTGTTACCGTTACTTCGGGTACATGTGTATAAAACTTATTGTTCTGAAATATTTTAAGATCGATAATATAGATCTGAATAGAGTAACTTTTATATAAACACTCATTTTCTGATTTTGAATAGTGTCTCTCCGCCATGACGAACCGACTATGCCTACCCGATTAATCAAAAATTTCATTCTCTAAGCCATAGTCCAAAACGATTATTTCCTATTATTATAAACGCGTGCACTTTAAGCTTCAATACCGTAGTTAAGTAGCCACATTATATGCGATATTTCAAAATGCTTATATACCTACTTTGATTGTCCAAATTCATTTTTCTTTCGTCGGACTTCCACTGACCGCAAACGATCGATCATGAAACACCACCTCATGGACGGCGTAGAGAATGTTAATTAATCATTCGCGCGCTGCTCATTGCTTATGCAATACAAATTAAGGCCCAAGCCTACGAACGACCCATGCGATGGCTAAAACAACCCAATTCAATGGACTGAACTAAATCGGTTCCACATTAAGGCTCTTTTCCGCTGCTGCTGTGCTGTTGTTGCTGGTAACTGCAGCTCATGGTCAGATCTCTGCCATCGATGGTCGTAGGCCATTGGTGCTTGCGAATTCTGTGTGCCACTGAGCGGTGTAATCAATCAAGCAATGCACTTGGTTGTCCACTGATGGACAACAAAAAAAAAAAAAAAAAAACTTCTTGGCCCAAGAATATCCCACGGCAGATCCGCATTTTCATTTTCATTAAGGGCATGTATATGTATATGTCGTGACGTGACAAAAAATCGTAGCAACAATTTATCTTGCACACTGACAGTGTGTGCCTTTAAACGCTTTTGGACAGACGAAGAGCGGTATTGTGCCCACGGGTACCAGCATCAACGTCACCGCACCTCCATCACAGACCCTCCGGTCTACAAACATTATTAATTAATTGATGTAATTGCATTGTCGATATCGGAGATAACGATCGTCTGTATAGGATCCCTTCATAGCTCTCCCCACATCATGTCGGTATGAAGGAATATACCTACTTTAGTTTGATTCGGGTTTGGGTTCGGGTAGTCTATAAGCTACTTCGAGTGCTCTCGAAAAAAATTATCCAACACAAAAAAAGGTTCTGCTTCACCCCTCTCAAGTTTGATGTTAACTCTATCAGAGTCTTGTAGTTGCAATGATGTTACAACCGATCGCGATGTCATCTAAAATCACGATCAATTGGATGCCTGGGCCAGAATCCATACAGACACCTCAACCTGTCGTGCACAGATTTTGATCAAGATCGTATATAAAACAGACTTTGAGAGACTTCTTTGCATTGGACCATGTAATAGATGTGATGCTTGCTACGATCAACGACGATCGACGACGATCAGTCGTCAGAGGTCAGCGATCACTCTTGTCTTTGATTTTTATTTTTTATTTTTATTTTTATTTTTATTGGACATTCCACAACAACGTGAACATAATTGCTTTGGATCTCTGGTGCCAAGCTGTAAAGGTCATTTGCGAAAGTGTCCTCTGTTAAATAGAATTTTTTATCGTAGTCTGTAGAGATATCAGATATATGGAGACTCTAGTCAAAGTAAACTTTTATCAAGTTCTGCTTAAGACAAAAATAATTTCCCTTTCAGACCTTCCCAAAATGATAATTTTTTTGAATGGCTCCATACATTCAAGTCCGGCTTTAGTATTAAACAAAGTGAAATACAGACATCTTTTAACATTGCCACCCATGAACCTCGAATTTCTTTCGAATCGCAATAAAACCCATTTGAACTCTCTTCAATAACGGTTACCTTGAATTCCACTTCCTTATAATAATGCAGAATACCTTCGATAAGTTGAGTATGCAAAACAATACCTCCAAACATTGCAAATCATATCAGATTAGCACAGATTGAGCTGAACCGATGGAAACTATTCAGCCCTACCCACATATCGTCGAGATTCTATCGCAATTATCCCAGCGAAGGTGGCCAGGTTCCACCTGCCATATTGCACAGCATTCATCACACAAAACAAGCCAAATCGAAGCATTCAAGATTTCCCCTTAGGGTTTATGGGCACTCTCATATAAAAACCTCCAGGTCCAAGTACGAGTATACTCCAACGGACTGTGTATACAGACAATCGGACAATTTGCGACAAAGACACGCATGCAAATCTGCATGGCTGCGGCTATTTCATAGATGTCTAACTTTATTGCCAGGCATTATGACCATGGTTACCACTTTCTAATGAATTTCTAATTTATAAAATAATCATACCGATAACTAATTTGTATAATAGTATTTGGGCTAACTTACTTTATAAAATTCTTAGACCCATTTTATCAGTTCTGAATTAACTCGGAGTTAAAACAGAGTTTTATAATTATTAAATATCCTATTACAGAATCTATGTCAAAAAAGATGAGATCTTCACTTTAGGCAGAGTTAACTCAGTTTTAATTGACCAACAATTCCGTCTCGTCTCAGTGGTTCCTCTACTACAGGCTGCGTTTTATGTTGCAAGTCCATTGTATTTGGTTGCCAATTTTGTGTGAATTTAATTAGAATTTGTCAGTTGTCATTTCACAGTTTTAGAGAGTTGTCGAAAATAATTTATTATGAAGCATTAATGTGACCATGAACGTCATTGGGGAACTGAAAACCCTAGGTTTATTCACCAAAGACCACTAAACTCTCGTAGGCTAGGCGCGCTCATTCAATTTTTAGTTGCGCAACTGTTTGATAGCTTATAGAAAACAGATGAACTATTTGGTTGAATGTCCGCGCAGGGGCATATAATTATATGTTACACAAAATAGCGAACTCATTTTAGGCAATCGTTTAGTTTGTGTCAAAACACAAACTTTTTAGTTGCTCGAACCAAGCAGTTGCGCAACTAAAAATTGAATGTGCGCGCCTAGCCGTAGAGTAACTGTATGGTGCGTCATTTGCAATATTTCTTTGAGGATGCCATATACTATGCTTACAGTTATTGGTGACCATTATCTCAACATTTTGGAAAACTTTCTTCTCCCCAAATTAATAAGGCCTACAGAATATGTGATTTCAATAAGACGGTGCCACATCATGTGCAATACGGTGAAAATATTGTTAGAAGTTTTTCACGGCTGAATCATGTCAGAAAATGTCAGAAGGGTCGAGGGTGAACTGATGAGCGTTCTTAGCGAAACGGATATCACGGGTGAACTGATTGAGGGGAGAAATGCAACTAGGTACGAGTACTTCGAGTTAACATCGCTTGTGAAATAAGTGATAAAACAAGGAAAGACATGAAACATTCCGACGGTGTTCAAGAGATGAGAATGATTCCATGATAATTCCTATCTGTTCTGGATTTTATCCAATAAACGAAGAGAAGTTTAGGATACATCTGCCCAAAGACGTATAAGCGCCTTTTAAATTGTAGCCAGCTCAGAAGGAGTGAAAAATTTCTTACATCGATATAGAATTCATTTAGCAGGGTTTTTGGGGGTCTCAAGAAGATCACCGTTGATACACATAACGAGTACTTGAAGAAAAGATGTACATTAACAAACCAACCATAACCTCGATGTCTTAAGGCTCAGCCCACTTGACTGACTTAAGATACTACTCTACAAATTTGTACATATTTTAAGACCCTTTTTAAATTAATGGATGACTTTTAATAGGGAACTAGCTATGATACCACAGTAGTTAAAACGGCATGTAACACTAGTAAAATAAATCAATCTCAAAATAAACAGATAACTAGTGGTTAGTACAAAGACAAACGTTCATGTGATTAAGTCATTTTTAGGTTAGTTTTGAATAGCCAACACCTTTCTGGGATGTACCAACCCCTGTTGTTCCAACTTTAGTTCAAAACTACTTATTTAAAGAGTTGTTTTCGAATTTAAGAATCAATACACTTTTCGTACATGAAATCTATAAAAATTGTCAGCAACTCCAACTGAGAGTCATATCTTGCCACACAGTCGTGCATTTTAATTTCTTCGAATGTTGGTTTTGAAATATTATTTTTTTTTCTTTAGTTGGTAACCATGACTATGGCAAAAATTCGTTTCGGTTTTTTCGAGTTGAGCACACAAAAGAGAAGGGTTTTAATGTTGCGTAAAATTTTAAGGAGTTGCCATATAAAAGGTTAGAAGTTAATGTCTTTATTTAGCTAGGGATATGGAAAGGAAGGTGGAATTTTAATAGCGCGTTTACATTGCGGAAGGCCGCATGGTTATCCGGAAATCCCTGCGCTGGCATGTCAATTGCGAGGGAGGAAACATTATTTTATTTTTCGGGGAATTTACGATGATGTTAGAGGATTGAAAATTTTGCATAATACTCCTCCTTCTCGTATACTTTGAAGTTCGTACCTATACATCTTTTCTGCTGGTGGAAGAATTGAATGTTTAGCTAGGGGGTTTATGTTCTATACATTTTTTTGAACAATAAGGAAGAGTAATGTGAATGATCTGAGATTAAAAAATAATGTTTACTTATTCAGTTGACAAGAGAAGTAAGAAGATTCTTAAAGATTGTGGCTTCCAAAGCTCTCGCAGAGCACTTCGATTGGAATTATTCATGAAATAGACATCAATTTAAATTTTTTCGTTCGTCTTTTTCTAAAGAAAAAAAAGTAAAACATAGAATGAAATTGAAAAGAAGGGAGCTCTGACAGTTTTTTTTTTACTGCTTTAGTGGAGATTTTGAGACAGATTTACTGCTGTAGGGTGGTTATAATTTGGTTGTTTTCCTCCTACCTGTATTCATTAATTTTTCTTGTCCAATTTGCCCTTAAAATAACTTATTTAAGCTTGTTTTGTACATTTATATATACAACAAAGCGAAGTATTTTTGTATTTGTATTTTTATTGGTATCAAATCATAGGCATATTAAGACATGGTGTCTTTTTTGTTATGCCTAGTACATTCGGTTAAGAAATATTTAATTAAAAACATTTATAGTATTAAAAAAAAAATATAAATAAAATAGATTTTCAAATATAAAAAAAATATGTACATAAATGAGAATTACTTATACATATACGATAAGTTAAAGAATTAAAGAAAAGTTTAGAAAAATTTTAGCATCTGAAGTGATTTTTCAAAAGAGTCTCAAAAGTCTTATAGCTGTTTAGTCCTCTCAGGTCGGCTGGTAGTGGTGGAAGTGAAATTAAGACTACGAGACTTATAAAATTTTGTGACGAAAACGCCTGACGTTTATTTATTGACACACAATTTCACATTATTAAACTATGTATACTACCAGATTTTTTAAAGAAAAAAAGCACAAAAATCAATTTTTTGTCATTTGATTGATGAACAAAACCGAACTTAACAAACGAGCATCAAAATATAGTTCCGGGAGAGTTTAATTTTCAAAATGATGAATTTTCAAGTGAAGTAGAGTTTCGTGTAATAAGAAATTTAATTTTTCCCTGGGAATGCAAATTTCACTTCGCTTGGATGTACAACATATAAATGTATACTCGGATTGTGTTGGCTTTCAAGGCAGTTGTGGTTTATGGTATATAGGCATAGGACTGTAATTTAATAAGACCTCATCACAAATTGAATTCTAACGGGGTAAAAATACACGATCCGGTGGCCTCGTCACATCGCCTGTGCGTGAGATTACCATGTTCGGAAATCGGTGGTGCAAAATGTCCACTGTAGCACGGGCTATATCGTCTAACGATAGCGCTCGCTGATTGTGTGATGGCCTGGCCAACGTCGTTTTTCATTAAATATGGACCGATGATACCGCCAGCCCAAAATCCGCCTAAACTGACTATATCTCTGGATGCATTGCAATTTGGTGGATCTCGTGCGGATTTTGACTGCCCCAAATTCTACAGCTTTGTTTTTTGATGAAGTTATTCATCTAGAAATGAGCTTCGTCGCTGAATATGATTTTTCGACTGAAATTGTGGTCAACATCTAACTGCTCGATAGCACAGTAAGCGAACCAAAACACGTCCATGTCTATGGTCGTTAACTATGAGCCCCTGGGTTAGTTTAAGTTTGTATGGGTGTAGCGCAGTGTTACCTCTGAAAATTTTCATAAAGTGTCAAAAAAAGTGTCCGAGAGGAAAAAAGGTGTCCCATAGAAATGTCAATTAAAACGCAGGTAAAATTAAAGTTTTTACTATAACAATTAAGAACAAAAAAATATTGTATACATTCAGGTAACATAAGCGATTAACAACTAGACAAATTGTTTAGAAAACAGTTTTAAAAAGTCTTCGTATTTGATATCACATTATTTCTTTGATATTTATTTCTCTATACTTTTGTATAAGAAAATTACTAGGAACCCATTCTTCTACCTCTAACTCCAAATCTTTGCCTCTTAAAACATTTAAAGCTGAAAGCATTGAATGCCACGTTTGAATTTTTGATGAAAGATAGAGATAGAAATGGATAGTTTGGTGTAGGTATTTTTTATTTTGGTTGCTTGCGACGGGTTGCGTTCCATTTTTTAAACAAACTGTTTGTTTTGCTTAAAATAAAGCCCAAAGAGTTGCTTGATTTATAAAAAGTGTCCAAATCGAATTATTTTCGAAAAGAGGTGTCCTGGTGTCCGAACGCTGAAAAGGTGTCAAAATGACACTCAAGTGTCGCCAGCGGTAACCCTGGGTGTAGGCCTAAGTCATGGGGCTAAAATGTTCAAATTGTGATCTGCGCGGCACGGAATTGACTGCTTCGGATTCTTTTGCCATTTTTACGACCATATTTTAGACAGATCTTGCGTTTCTTTGACGAACGGGAGTTGATGGATTATCCACTAAATAAGTCGACTTGAATTAAGAGGACTATGCCGACTGTTAAATTGACGAGGAGCGCGAAATGTTGGTCCGAACAGAAGTCCAACTTTCTTCGAACAATTTAACCACTTAAAAAAGGTCTATAATCCACAACCTTTACTGGCTTTCTATACGAATATGCTGTAACTTGGTGAGCCTCGTGTGGACTTAGACCCAATTTTGGCAATTTTATCGGTACCTCCAAAAATAAGCCACATCCGAACGATGGGAGTGGGAATCTTCAAAAGAATATGGAAAATCGAGGGTACCTACTTCTGTCAGCAAAACAATTTAATGGATCAGAAGGTTCATACAGAATATTTTAAATGAAAATGAGGAAGATGTTCGGAATCAGAAACAAAACGGAGCCCTGAAGTACACCAGAATTTAGTTTGTGGGTATCAGACTTAGATCCATCGACTGCTACTTGTATATTGAATGGTTTGAAAGGTTATTCCTAATTCATCAAAAAAAGAGCCTCGTCGAAACTAAATGCACGCATTTTCAATTAAGCGCTTCAAGCCAGTATTTTTAATTTTTTTTTGAAATATCAAACGCAATAATCTTACTTTGCTCCACAGTGCGGGGAGATATACCATCAGATTACCAGTGGAGCTTGTGCTACGAAGGCCGTTCTACCGGTATTTAAGAAGCTTTCGTTCTCAGAGATATTTCCTGAGCTGAAAATTGATCATGGAAAGAAGGAACCTACATACATACAATCGGTCTATAGTTAACGGGGAAGAAGATTCGCCTTTTTAAGGAACTGACTGGCCAAATGTAATGTCATCCAGTCAGAAAAAGACCTGTGGAGTAGGAAAGATGGAAAATCTTAAGCAGTGGTTTTGCCAGCGAAAAAGAACACCACTTCAGAACAATGGCGGGATACTATCAGATTGATGTTTGTCAAGATATTTTGAGATTTTTGCAACAGCACGAGTACGAAAAAAGATTGGTCCCATTGGTCCTAGGACTAGTATGGGCGTTGCAGGCCTCCCTAGCTTGTTAAAACTTTTTGCGGTTTTCCTCAGTAGTGTTTTCTTACTTCTCTCACTTTAATAGCCGATTTACTGCTCGATTCTTTGGCTCTGATACTTTTAACCCTTCTTCTTCCTTTTCTTCGGCGCTGTTATGATCTCGATGTCGAGGGGATCATAACTCTCCCACGTATCTGCTTCACACTAGTGATCCGCCTGTGGGGTTCCCCGGGTTGACCTCATAAATCGGCGGCAAGCCTCCCGGTTTTGTATTGTTCCATTTCTGAGGCCAACTGAATGCTGGTGTTTTTGCATTTGTTTGTACCAGGAGTGTTTAGGCCTACCTTTCTTTTTATTCCGAATTGGAACGTTGTATGATATTGCCTTTTTGACAGGGTTCTCAGGATCTCTCCTTTGAACATGGCAATACCAACTGAGTCGGTCGTGTTCAATTTTTTGGGAAATGGTATTCTTAACATGAAGGCTTCCTCGGATCTTCGTACTTCTAATTCGATCAAGCTTTGTAACTCCTGCTGTCATACGAAGCATCTTCATCTCAGCTGCCGTAAGCTTACTCTCATACTTTTTGTACATTGTCCAACATTGTGAACCGTATGCGAGTGCTGGACGCACAACTGAAGTGTAGAGCTTTCCTTTCAGCTTTGGGGGGCATTTTTCGGTCACAGAAGATAGCAGAATTTTCCCGCCACTTCATCCACCCTACGCTTACGCGATGATTGATATCGTCATCACAAGTAGCTTCGTTATTTATCATAGACCCCAGATATTTAAACTTTTCACACTTGGGAAGCACTACTCCATTCAAATAAATGTCTGGAGTAGGCCTGTGTGGATCAGAAAACTACTACTACTTTTAACCCTATTCGGAATAAAAGTTCTTATGCCTGAAAGAGTTTAATTGTAACCGTATCTGCACTGGACTTTACGTCACTATCAAAGAAGCATAGTGACCAGCTAAAACTCTTGAAGAATTAATTGAGGCCGTCCCAGTTGGCGAGATATTTTAAAATATGACCTGATGTGCCTACAGTGTATTTATCAGGGTCAGAAGTAAGGAAAAAGTCTAAGGTGTTTTCCTCTCGACCATTTACGTCTGATATTCGAGTAAGTACATGGAGATTATTCCTAAATGAAGTCATCAAATTCACGAAAAGTAGAATTTCTGTCTAGGTTTGGACTTCGCTAAAGGAAATTAGTATGAATGAACTGCCTATATATTTACCAAAAAGTTGAACCACATGAAGTTGAAAAAGGAATTTGAACACAGACTGTATAGGGGTAGGAGTTAATAGGCAACATCATTGCAAATAAATATGTCAAGATCAATTATTTGAAAAAAAAAATAATTGCACTAAGGCTTGGAAGCCTCACCTAACTCAGTTTCAGCTGGTGCCAAAAAAGCTTACGTACGGAGGTACGCTGTCGGAAGATTAGCTCTCAGATCAGGAATATTTCAAATAATCTCCTCTAAAATTAGCATTCATAATGGATATACAACAATAGTAAAACAGACGAAAACCTAAGAAACAAAATGGCCGCCATGAACTGTCTTTATTGGAGAACATTATGCGATGATAATAAGTCATCAAGATCGAGAAACCTTTGTCGGAGAATACCTTAAGACTGATTTTGTAGGATTTAATATTTTTTTCTTATTTTTTTTTTGAATTCTCATTAAAACATTTTATTTTACTTTCTCATATTCAAATTGCGAAACATTTTAGAAACTCATACATCCTTGATGACTCTTCGTCTTGTTTTATTATTTGCGTCTTAAATTTAATAAACATTTTTTCGTATCCCTTGAGCTGAAAACGATTTCGATTTCTCGTCAAGAGCACACACAAATCCCTCAAGCACTCTTTTCAAACGAAATAAACTAAAAAGAAGAACCATCATCCATGTGCAAAGAACGTTCAGGCACAAGCACAGAAACAGGGAACAGAACTGCACTTGACTCCGTTTGGCAATCTTTCAAATGGAACTGTCATCTTATCGGAAGCTATGACTGCTGTTTCTGCTATCTTTACTCTCTGTTGAATTGTGTCGCTTCCATATTTCAATACATGCTCGTACTACAAGCTTCGAAATAGCTATGTATCTATGTGAGGCAGTAGGAAGGTGTCCTCTGTTCCTCATCTTCATGGCCATATATCCCCAACCCTTCAGCCATGAAAAGCAAAGAAGATCTTGAAGCATAAATCATCTTGGCAGTCCAATGATTTCTTTTTTCTAATCTTTCCAACTTTTGCTCTGTGTAATGCTTGGGGGCGTGTGTTCGTTGCATATAATATATTATTTGTGTATCTCAAGCTCCGTTTTTGTTTGCAGAGGTATCAGCTACACTGCCACCTCTTGGTCGCTCCTTTCTGATGTAGAATGCAATTTATTTAGCAAAATGACAAGGTTGGAGCAATTGTCAGTCCATGTTCCATTAAACAAATTCGAAAAAAAAACACTCACGTCCCTCATGCTGTTTGCAGAAAACGGGTTTATTGCTCTTTTTTTAATTTTTATTGAGGACGATGCCGAAATGATCGGAAATTAATTGCAAAACTGATCCTGTACCTAATTAACATCCTCTGGGCTTACCTCAGCTGCGGTGGCATTCTGTGGTATTTTATGACTCTGCGATTGATACCATTGATAAGATAGCAGCGACAATCACAATTGAAAAAACATCGAATTCGAATCACCATCATCACAATCAACATCATCACCGCGAAGAAATTATGTCACAGTTTTGGATATTTTAACTTCAATATGCACTTAAGAAAGTTCCATGGAGGACGTTAAGATTTTTAACTTGGCTACACACTCCACCCGCTGCGACAATAAACTTGGCAATGAATGTGAACCGCAGCGGGTTCCTTGCTCTCTCGCAGTCTCAGCTGAGGGAGTATCTATATTTTTAGATCGTAAAATTATCTCGTGGATGTGAATCATAATATGCAGATTTTTAAGATTGTCTTAAGAAACCTTCGGAGATAAGGATATGCGAACATAAAACTCGTATCGCTAAGAGCAACAACTAAACCGGACTGTCAAAATTTTACTGCTGATTTGCTTTCAGCTTGAATATGAATAATAAATTGGTGAAATCATTGAAATGTCCTTGTGGGCAATAAAGTTTGATAGTTAAGGAGGGCTGGCGCAGTAATTTGTCACACAAATATCGTTTATGGAAGTCATCGTTTTATTTTTTGAGGGAAAATTGGCTTAGTTTAATGGAATCTTTTTCATTACGAAATAATTTGCTTTGCTTTGTAGGATATTTGGACGAAAGATATGTTTTGTTGAAAAAAGGATTGGCTTAAAACACGAGTACGTAGTAACCCTTGGCATAATGCAGAAGGTCTTGGTTTCTGTTCTCAGCCGCTGCGAAAAAGATTTTCAGGAGCGACTGCTCCTTGCTAGGAATTGACAAATCCGCTAAGAGTATCTCTTGTCGTTGAAAGTAGTGCTTATTAGCATGTTTGAAATTGGCAGAAAATTGTAGGTCCCCTCCAATCCTGTAACACGCACACAGGAATGGCTGAGAGTTGCAAGTGACTAAGTTTAGGCTTGCTACGGGGCATAGTGGCCTTTATTTTTTATACATATATATACATATACATGAGAGACTAAAATTAGAAAAACTGGTGCAAAATTCAAGTCGAATCAGAAGGATGATAAATCATATTTTCTGCAGTATATTTTATTAATATCATCGAACACATCTTTTTACTATCGTGCTAGCTTCATAAATGAATCTTTGAAGTATCCAAATAACAAAAAAGATGTACTTAATTTTCTCCACGAAATATAATTTTCACTTGCGACATATAAAGGGTGGGCCAAATATGAGTTTCTTTTTAAAAATGCACTAAAATTATCAAAATTAAATAGTCTCCATCTATTATAGCTTTATTAATAAGAGCAAACATTCCCATTAATTATGGAACACAACGTCGCTCAGGTGGTTGCTTTGCAATAACGCATTCTGTCACTCCAGGCGAATAATACGAGATCTCTTCAGGCTAGTGCGCGAAAAGTTGAGCCATTAAGATTGATGGCGAGTTGATGTTCGTGAATTTAGACTCCGACTCTCTGCTTCAGCAGGCACATTATCGCCTGTGCGCACCGTACGACGACGTGGACCATGAGTGTTTTGCTCAAATTTGCGTACAGCAGGCATGGTTGGTGCTTCATTTCGGCCAAAACTTTTTTTTAAAAAACGCATTGTTTGGGCTAAACAGCATTTACATTGGAAATATGTTTTCAATATTTCCCAACGTTGTTCAAGCGTAAGGCGGCTACGGAAGACGACAAAAGTGAGTCTCGCATCTCTGTCTGTCCCCCACAAAGTTTTTTTTTTTAATAATAAAAACAACGGTACTTGTTATTTTTTTTTTTAATAAAAATAACGGTACTTGCCATAAGAAATGTTTTCTGAATTTTATAAAATAATATTTTTCTCAAAAAGTGTTCCACAGATTAAAAAAAATTATTAAAATTTCATTTAGTTGCGCTAGGTACCTAATGCCTGAAAAATAATTTACGAAAAATGGTTATCAATGGTACCCTTTTAGAACCAATTGTTGTGTTCTTGATTTTCTCAAAAACGGTACAACTGATTTTAATAATTTTTTTTTGCGCCAATGCTTCCCAAAAGTTTGGATAGTATTGTGATTTCAATTTTTTTTTTAATTACATTTTTTTTTAAACTTAATATTTCGAAAACCCAATGCTCGATCTTTAAAAACTTTGACAGTTAAAAGTTTTTTAATACAATCTACAAGAAATGAGACAAAATAATGTATTATATCTAAAAATAATGGTACACACCAAATTTTTTTTGAAAATCGTATTTTTTTTCGAAAATGGTGTTCCAAAGTTTGTTTCCTAAATGTGTTTTAACGATTTTGTATATGTATAAGAGATTTTTTCCTAAGCCTCTTCAACGTTGAGCATTTGGTTTTTAAATTTTGAAATAAAAACTTTCTTTTTTTTAAACCAATTCTAAAAATATTTCTTAAGGTATGGGTTTGGGCTTCTTAGTTTTTCAGCAAGGTTGAAACCCATCGATAGCACCAGAGGCTTATTTCACCTCTCCACAATTTTACTAAAATTTGGAAAATTAGTTAAGTTTCGAATTGAGTATACTTTAACAAAATCAAATGCACGACTGGGTCTCACGAACTTGCTCCCATGTAATAGACTAGGAAGTTTAAAAACGAATGTTATTAGTAAAAACTGTTCATAAGGATAAAATTATCATCATTTTTTTCAATTCTTTTAGTAGTAAGAGACAAAAACAGAATGCTATACAAATATGAATTTATGCAAGAACAAAAATTATAAGTCGTTGTAGTGGTTTCTTAATAAAATAAGGTTTAATATATAAATTTTTTTAAATGTTTAAAAAAAAAACTTGAAACGTCAACTTTAGGTTTTTATTATTGTACGAACGAAAATAAAATTTCCAAAAAAAATATTGACCCATTTTTGAGATATCGAATTTTCCAAAAATAAAATGATTTTTTTTTTTTTTTCAAAAATTCAAAAAATATTTTTTTTAAGTTTTGAAATGCAATGTTTCTTAAAGTTTTTAGAATCATTAAAATCCGTTATGTCGATAATGAGATATTCAAAATTTTAAAAGATCGTTCTATGATGGTAGGTACAGTTAGTAATGTCTTGTTTTCAAAATTTTTTGTATTAAATTATAGATCTTAAGAATTAATCGAAAGACTGAAAATTTAAGCGAAATTCTGGGAACCGTTTTCGAGAAAAATACGATTTTCTAAAACCATTTTTTAACATTTGTATGGAGGGTACCGTTATTTTTAGGTAAAATAATTTTTTTTCTCATATCTTGCCTATTATTGTAAGAAAGTTTTATTTATCAAGTTTTAAAAAATCGAGCGTGGGGTTTTTGAAATATTGAGTTTTAAAAAAAAAATTTTGAAATTTTTTTTTAAAAATCAAAAAAAAAATTTTTTTTTAAATTTGAATACACAATAATATTTAAACTGCTGTGGAGCCTTAACATAAAAAAAAAGATCAAAATCGGTTGTACTGTTTTTGAGAAAATCAAAAACGAAAAAAAATGGTTCCAAGGGGGGTACCAAAAATAATAATTTTTTGTAAATTTTTTTTCATTCATTACCTAGATTTAACTAAATGAAATTTTATAAATTTTTTTTAAAAAATCTGTGGGACAGTTTTTGAACAAAAAAAAATATTTATAAAATTTCGAAAAAAAATCGTATGGCCGTTATTTTTGGTCTTAAAAAATCAAATAAAAAAACATCCGGGGGAAAAAAATAAAACCTATATCTACCAAGTTTAAAGAAAATCGGCCGAGCCGTTTAGCTGTAGTCGAACAGATAGACAGACAGAATTGCGAGACCCACTTTTTTGGTCTTCACTATTATCGTAATATCAACTTTGATCAAAATCTCGAGTTCGATTTTTTTTCCGAATGCATGACTTGCTTATAGTACCTATAAGTCGCAAGTAAAAAACTACATGTTCACGGCGGAATAGTAAAGAGATGTGAAAAAGAAGGATACGGAATTGCTTTCTAACTCATAAATCTTTTCTTATTTCGTTTTGTTTTTTTTTTTTTTATTGTTCGCATAATTTTTAATAGGCTTGAAATAATAATAATAATGAAAAATATCATAATGTTGAAAAAATTTTATTTTATAATATTAAATCGACTCGGTTACAAATCCGGATTCTTAAGATGAGTGCGATTTTTAAAATAAGTAAATTTTGAAATCTAAACTTGGGCAATACCGTGATTATGATTTTGTATAAATATGGTAGGGTGTTTTAATTTTTGACTTTTTTAAAAAAAGGTAATTAAAATTAAAAGTCAAAAACAAAATTAATTCCTGGGGGATGACAAGAATATGTGAAACATCTCATAGTAAAGTTCAACGAATGATATGTCGGTGTTCAGTGACACCTTTCGAAATGTTTGAAAACCTTTGATTTATGTTCACTCAGTAGAAAAATTTTTGTTGGATCGGATGTTGCCGATCCATGAATGGTCACTGCCTGACAAACGGACTAGAGTTCTACGATCTCAAACACCTTCCTTCTTCTTATGCCGGAGGACTTTCTTTTTATTAGTCTACTTCTTCTGTACTGATTGGTACTGGAAATTCGTAATATTCTCAGCCTATTACTAGCTCCGCATAACGCTCATTTAACAGCTGTTGGAAATTCTGCTATAGTTTGGTCTTCAGCGACTAACTTACGTTCTCTGTCAGAAAGAGTCTGCTTCCCGGTGTTAAAACAAAGACTCAGTTGCATGCATTTTTCTTCTAATATTTCCGGATACTGTTTCGATTTTGAGAAATTCCTAAACTGCGAACGCTCTTACGTAGGATATTCTCTTCTCCTTAGTTAATACGGTCCCCTTACTGCTATTGTTTCCGATATCAATTTTCCACAAAAAGTTCACTTTTCATTTTAACTGGGCTTTAAATTCATCTCGATAATTGTAACAGAAACTCTTTCTTCTGACTTATTTAAATATTTGTGAGTCACATGTCGTGATTTATTGATTTGCCAAGGTCTTTCAACTTGTAAATTTAAATCGATCAAAATCAGCTTATTCTGAATTAAAGGATTGAATAAAATAATGTTCATTTATGACCTTAAGATAACATATTTGATTAATTAATAAAATTTCCACACATTGTAAGAAAACCCAAATTAAATTGGAATTTTTATAAACGCCAATCTGATAACTGAATGGCGCCCAACAGTCGTGAGAAAAGTATAAACCGAATTCACAAAAGGATCATCATTAAATATATTTGCAAAGGACTGCACTTTTAATTCAAAGAACTCATCAGTCATCGATCGTTGATGGGTAATTAAGCACACGAGAGATTAATGATATCAGCCAATGTCTTAATCGAATGCGATTGCGAATTAATCATTGCGAACGTTCATGTCTTGGGTTTTCGTTTAAAAACTATCTTCAATACAATTCAATATAACCTTCAGTCAAAATATGACGTATAGGGTCTCCTGCAAAAAAACAAAAAAAAAAAAGAATCCAGCAGACATTGAAGCCAAATTACAAGGCTCCGCTGCCGCTTTTAATAAGACGAACCGAAAACATTTAACTTAATACAAGCTATTATCGTATCAGGCAATTCTATTTTTCGTACAATTACAGCCGGCTTGCACCTTTGTCGTCACCACCGTGTCGACATCGATGCATGTGCCTGACAATATGACTGAAACTAGATCGCATAGGCGAAGTTGGTATCGCAAATTAGCTGTAATTCATGTCGTCTGTCCTCTCGGGTGTTTTCGAATTGCCTTAGCTACGTACATAAATGTGGAACGTTGAATGAAGACTGTTTATCCGGCGGCGCCCCACCTTCAATTATGATCTCTTATTTCCGTTAATTGGGCTGTCCAATCCATTCTTGCAACGGCACGTCACATCCTTGACTCGAAGAGTATAAAAAGACGAAAAGAGATTCTGGTGTTTGGTAACAAAATTAAATCATTATTCTCTTGTTAGCCTAATCAACATAACACACAACATGACAGCTGAACGCAAAGATGGCTGCAGGCGCCTTCATCTACCGGTACAATCACCTATCCGTTCGAGCTGTCAATAAGTGGTTAATATGTCAGATCACTAAAAATATCTCTCTCTTGCATGCTCAAAGGATCTCTTTGCCAATTTTGTTTGCTGTGGGTTTTGATTGTTGTGTAAGTAAAAGTACTGCATGTTCAATGTGATTATGGATATTATTGCAGCCATTTTGGGCGTCACGCACTGAGTGGTAGGTTTATGATTTGGTCAATAAATTGTTGAAAGGCGATTAAGCTAGGGAGCATGTTCTCTACAATTAAGCATTTAATTTATTTTGCATGGTGATGAGAGGACTATTTAAGGAGCTGCGTTGGTGATGAAGGAAGAAATGTTTCCCGAGTTTCTCTTATAAATCGCTGCATAATTGAAAAGCAACAGAAATGCCTGTCAAAATTTAATAACTTCCTCCAGTTTGTCTTTTCCTTTATTTAACACAGTTTCAATTTAAGAATGAAAATGTATTGCCTTCCAAAGCTTCCAACAAAGTTTGAATAACTTAATTGAAACCCAGCCCCTCCACTTCACTGTACCTTCCTCAAAATCAAATCATTCATTTCTACCTGTCACCGATGCACGAAAAATCGACACCTTTGCCTCATTGTTATTCAAAGTGTGATTCAGGTACCTGATTTTGTGTGTCCGAACTCAATATTAAAATGTCATATCCGAAATCCCTAACCGACACATCTCATAATATTTACTTTTATTAGAAAAGTTTATGTCAACCTTCCGCGTGTATCAAGATTCATGTCATGTAAAAAACCGACAAAAAAACCCTACACCTCCAATCCGAACAATACACAAGGACAAAAAGATGAATGAACGCGTTATAATAATGTCAGAAACTTATCCGCCCTCGTAAGGTTCTTTTTTGTATTCCAACAGCCAAAGTCGAACAACAACAACAACGGTAGGTAGAGAAGCTTTTATGACTTGAGGCTGTCTCTTCGATTTATTACCACTGCAATGAGTTGGTGGTTGTAATCGGATTAGGCAACTGCACTTCAAAAGCTAATTCGATCTTTTGTGACAAGCTACGTGAGCTTGTTGCTTCTACTTGTTTAAAGATACTACCAACCGAACCGGCAGAAATAATTACATGTCAAGTCTGTGACAGTCAATTGACAGCATCTTGTGACAATTTTCGTTGGTTGGTTTTGTTTACTTTGATCAGGTAGAAGATTGTATTAGTGGTAAATCATTGTCATAAGCTATCACAACATTATTTGAACATAAATCACGTCAACTAAGATTTAAGCTGTACCTTGCTATAGAAGTGAGTCTCACCTCCAACTCCAGTAAACTTATGACGGATGGTGATGTTGGGGGCTATTATCTAACAGTGAGGCACTTAGTGTGCGAGAAAATATTTACTCATAGTTTTTTTCTTTTAAAAATTATGAGTTTTCGTGAGTTATGAGCCAGAATTGTCATCAGGGGCTATTTTTTTTATCGCCAATTAGGACTGACAAAAATGTGTTTCATGGCTTTTTAAAAACGTGGTCTAGGACAAGCAAGAATTTTGAGGATTATGACGATGTTTTAAAAATCATTATGGCTTATTGATTTCTAAGAATCGGAATCTTTGAAACGAGGTTGGCTTATGATGCAGGAATTATTTCCCATTTGGGGGCTAACTTAGTGATGCAGTTTTAGCTGAGTACTAAATATTCTTGGCCTTAAGCGCCTACAAATTAAAAGAATAGTATCAAATTGAAGGTGCAAATTGTCTTCAAAAAAAAGTAAATTTCAAATTTTGTCTCCTACTCCTTGACGTCGAAACAGGATTGTGGCACTCGTTGCGGTTCCAACTTGACTTCAAATTTCCACCACCGAAAGATTGCAGCACTTTATAAGCCCCTAACTAGCATCTAATTCTTGTATCATAAGGTTCTAAATACCGTTGTGCCGGTGCACGGACAATATTATTCCGCAAAGATATTCACCCCTATTACAGAATTCGGCGAATGAGCTAAAGTGACATTTTCAATTCATTTCCAAACTTTTGCTATTACTGAATCCGACGAATGAAAGTTAAACGAATGTCGGTAACAATCCCTGCACCACTGACATTTTGTTCAACATATATGGTATTACAGAATTCGCAATCCATTCGCACTCCATACAATTTCTATCATTTTACATTCGCACCAATTTCGAGACGAATCTGAAGTGAATTTTTGATTAATAGAAAATAAACAATGGAGAGTACAAAAACGTAAGTCAAAAGCTTATCATACTGAATACTAAAGTGTTTGTTTAACAAATTTTAATAGAAAACGCACAAATAGCAACGCAACCAGAGAGCAAGAAATCTAAAAAAAAAAAAAAGAGCACACGTTTGGTTTTGAACCGTCCCCCATCTTCGTACTAACCACTCTCAACGATGCTGGATTTCGTTGCTTGAAAGCGATACTATTATCACAGCCTAGGCCAGTTGAATAAATGTTTGTAGCTGACAGTGTCGATACGAAAGTTCATAAATGATAAGGTAATTTTAGGAATCGACAATGTAGTTCATCCGACGAATTTCATAATTGAGTTTTACAGCGGATGCGAATCGAGTCAACTCACCGGGAGTAAAATTCTGCGAATTCTGTAATAGACATGATTGTCTGGGGTGACAATTTTGTATTCCCCACTATCTCAAGTTGAAAAAAAACCTATGAGGAAAGAAATAATTTCACAGATGCTTGCACGAAGTAGGTCGAAAAGTGTAAAAAGTTTTAAAAACTGGTAATTTCGTTTCTAGTGAATTCTAGTTATTTTTACACATATAAAACAAAAAAATATATAATAAGTTATAAATTGCCTAAGTGAAGTGAAAATTCGAATTTAAACTAATGCAGTGTTCTGAAAATGGTTTTAATATATTTAATTATAAACAACAAAATTGTTAAAAACTAAATTCGAAAGTTAAAAACAAAAAGGGACTTGCAGAGTAGCACTGAAAATCAACAAACATAACTTCGTCAGACGGCCATGTACTTAATTATTTAAAGGTAACTATAAATCTTTAAAATAATAAAATAAAGCACCACATAATAAACAAAAAAGTTAAAAAAACAGTAATTTATACATACCTAGCAAACATATAAAAAACAATGATTTTCGAAGAAGCCGCATCCCTTGGCGTGATGGGTAGAGTATTTTACTGTCATGCAGTATATGTTAGAGTTTAATACCCATCATTTTACTGACATTTTAAACTAAAAAAAATGTTTTTCAGGGGTTCTCCGTTCAGTGAGGAAGTGACTAATCCTCCAATAGAATCTCTTATTCGAGATTTTTCGAAATTTTAATCGAAATCAAGTTGTGGGCCAACGAAGCGAGAAGTCTCGTTGGATTCATCGCATTTGTAAACTTATAATTCCGCCGACCATTTCCCCCAATTATGGCGGAAAATAATGTGCGGTGGCGGGCATTAGAACATTTTTAACAATTTCTCTTAAGAGACGGATTTAGGAGTATCAATGAATTGGTCTTAATTTCAACTGAGAACCACATGAAACTCCCTAACGTATTTGGCTGAAGGTCGTCGTAAAATGCACTACTGGGACTCACGAGCTTCTGTTAGGCTTAAAAGACTTAGAATTTTATTAGAAATAAAATGCACGACTGGATCGCACGAACTTGCTCCTATGTAATAGACTATAGGAATTTTAAAAACGGATGTTATTAAAGAAAACTGTTCATAACGATAAAATTATTTTTTTTTAAATTCTTTTAGTAGTAAGAGATAAAAACAGAATGGTATGCAAATATGAATTTATGCAGGAACAAAAATTATAAGTCGTTGTAGTGGTTCCTTAAAAAAATAAGCTTTTATGTACAAAATTTTTAAAACATTTTTAAGAAAAAATTTTGGTACGCCAACCTTAAGTTCTTATTATTGTTCGAATAAAAGTCTTATTTCCAAAAGCTACTAAGCTGTTCTTGAGATATCGAATTTTTCAAAAAAAAAATTACTTATTTTTCTAAAAATTGAAAAATATTTTTTCTTAAGTTTTTAGGAGCTTCTTTATAAAAAATTTCGTTAAGATCCGTTATGCCGATAATGAGTAATTCAAAATTCGAAAAAAATCGTTTTATGGTAGGTACAGTCTGTAATTTCTAGATTTCAATTTTTTTTATTAAATTATAGATCGTAAAGATTGATAAAAAGAAAAAAAAATTTTGCAAAATTCTCGGAACCGTTTTCGAGAAAAATACGATTTTCGAAAACCATTTTTTAAAATTTGTATTGAAGGTACCGTTAGTTTTAGATAAAACAATATTTTTTTCTCAAATCTTGTAGATTATGTTAAGAAACTTTTATTTGTCAAGTTTGAAAAACATCGAGCATGGGGTTTTCGAAATATTGAGTTTCCAAAAAAAAAAAAAATTTTCAAAATTAAAAATTGAAAATTTGAATATGTAATAATATTCAAATTTTGGAGGAGCTTTGGCATAAAAAAAATGATTTAAATCGGTTCTACCGTTTTTGAGAAAATCAAAAACAGAAAAAATAGACCCAGGGAGGCTACCAAAAATAACAATTTTTTGTAAAATTTTTTTCAACCAAATGAAATTTTTCAAATTTTTTTTTTTAAATTCTGTGGGACAGTTTTTGAGAAAAAAATATTTATAAAATTTCGAAAAAAATCATATGGCAGGTACCGTTATTTTTGGTCTTAAAAAAAAAACAGAAAAAAACGTCCGGGGGAAAAAATTAAAACCCACATCTACCAAGTTTGAAGAAAATCGGCCCAGCCGTTAAGGCTGTAGTCGAACCGACAGACAGACAGAATTGCAAGATCTCGAGTTCGATTAATTTTACGAGTGCATAACTTGCCTTATAGTACCTATAACATAAGTCGCAAGTAAAAATGTTCATATGCATTAAAATTATTTTTAAATGACTAAACAACTCTTGCAGTAATTCAAAAATAGCTTTTATTGGTCTTTAGTCCGCAAAAATTGGTGTTTCATCCCGGTGATCTCACAAGGACTGATCAGTTGATTGTGAGGGCCTTGTCAATACGCAATTTTTTTTTTTTAATCAGTTCATCTTACATTCTTATAAAAGAAATGTTGATATGATATGAAATATTGAGTAGAAATGTTTTTTTTTTTAATTTTTTCGAAGCTTCTAAAAAAAAATCATTGAAATCCGTTGCGCCGATTGTTAGAAAGTCAAAATTCGAAAAAAAAATTACTACATTTTGTTATTTTTTAAATAAAATAAATTGTTTTCTATATCTTGCAGATTTTGTAAAAACATTTGGTTATCAAGTTAAAAAAAATAATGGAGAATGTGGTTTTCGAAACATTGAATATAAATAATATAAAAAATATATAATATTTGATATAAATAAAATATAAAGAAGGATTGTTAAAATCAGTTGTTCCGCCTTTTTGAAAATCGAAAACAGAAAATGGTTCTATTGAAGGTGCAATTAATAAATAACCATTCTTTTTTGATTTTATTCAACCATTTGTAGAATTTACTTAATGATTTTTATTTAATTCTGTGGAACAGAATATGGAAAAAAATATTGTTTTTTAAATTTCGAAAAAACAATGTGTTGGAAAAATGTAAGACTGCTATGTATCTACCAAGTGTCAAGAAGATCGACCGAAGGTAATAGTCCCACTTTTTTTGTCTTCTTTATCATTGTTATGTCAAATCTGATCTAAATATCAAGATCGACTTTTTTACTCTTGCATAACTTGCCATATACATACATATGTAGCTTGGGTGTGTTTTATGTTCCAGGTCGATTTTATTTGGTTGCCATTTCTGAAATTTTGTCGGCTAGCATTTAATAGTCCTATAGAGTGATTGATAACAATTTATTGCAAGGAAATGACCATTAACGTCGGCGAGATTGAATAGCTCGAATCTTACTACTTGTTATAGATTACCGCCATTTTTGTCAAAAAAATCATTAGGAGCGATAAAGCACAGAATGTCCACTATTGGACAACCGAAAACACTTGAGCGATACTCCGACCACTACACCTTCGCAGAGTAACTGTATGGTGCGCCATTGAGGTATCGGCGGTGAAGTCATTGGGCTATATTTCTTTGAGGATGCCAAAGGCAAGTTTAAGTTGTTGTATGAGTTTTTATAAATATACATGCTAGTATTGATAATTTTTTCTGACATCAAAACTATTCAAGGGGTGTTTTAGCAATTTAAAGATTAAATTTCATGGTTTGTTTTGATTTTCTCTATTCATGTTGAATATATGGAATTTTACCTTAAGATTACGTTCGCAGGAAACAGTGATGCATTTTATTTTTCATATATTTCCTAGGAAAATCTTTAAAAAATGGAGTACGTACTGAAAATTTCTCAAACCTTCAATGTCTGTCCCTTCAGCGAATCCTAAGCCCAAGGTTCAATGTTTGATATTTTGTTCCAATATTATAGTTGACAACTCAACTATAGTTTTTACTTTTTTCGTTAATAAAGAAAATTAACTCAAAGTAACCTTTGAAACAATAAAATTTCAAATTAACTTAATTTTTATTTGCAAAAGAACACAACCATGTAGACATCATATTATGTCGTATAACCTGAAACTACTTTATAACTTTGAATAATACTGAATCGTAATTTTCTTGTGGTGGTGTTTCACTTTGCAATAAGCATTTCAAAAATTCTTTTTTTCATTTTAAACACGTTTCATTTGACATCTAATTGTTTGGCATTTTTAGTTCAGCAAGTGTTTATTTCGTTATCGTGTTGTTTCGAAATTATAATAGTTTCGCATATTTTTTCTCACAAACTAAACTAAAGATCGCAACCCATGAACTTTAGGAGCAAATATCTCTTTTTGCATTCAATGGGGTAGTTCACGGTTTTTGTCCCTTAGATTTTCGACTTTTCTTGGATTACAGCTTTCCAGGTCCCATAAATATTTTATATTTTTTTTTTTAGATTCTTAAAATGATATTAAGATGGTTGCACATATCAATTTAATGCGCACCCGAGAATTTTCAAATCTCCTGTCAACGAAAACACCGCTAAAAAAACACCCTTTATTTACTTAACAGAAATCTCTTGACTCATTTTACTGATAAAAACATTTTTTACCCGAAACCAATGCATGCCTTATAGAACAGATAACAAATTGCGGCAAGACAACCTTCCTTTCGGTCACACATGTACAGTTCTAGCTACAGCTACCTAGTCGAAACATGTGAATAAAAAACGAACAGCTTAAATTACGAAGCTTAAGCTAGAATTTGCTTACATAAGCTATTTAGCGTTATTATTTTTTTATTTACTTAAAACAAAGCTTAAGCTAGAACTGTCTAGCTTTAGCTGCTAGTAGAAGTTATGACTAGTTGGCTTTAGCTTCCTCCAAAAAAAGCTTAAACTTTTTTTTTATTCACAGGACCCATAGCTGCATGTAGGTAATCATATTAAGTTGCAATTCTTTGCTTCGTTATTTATAAAAATTCTTTGTGGTGGGTTGGTGTACTTTTTCCGGAAGTTAGTTTGTTCTTATAAAGAAATGGATTTTGTCCAAAGCCTGTCAACCAAAAGTTTAATGTAGTCGAAATTTAAAAATTTTGGAGAAAAAAAAGTATCAACGAAGATGAAGAAAATTAGAAAATTACTCCGGTTTAAGTGGAGTGATTTAATTAAATTCAATTGAAAGATTAAGTGACCTTAACTCCAAAGTGTACTTCGCACAGGTTTTGTAGTGCGCTCTTCAGTTAGATTCTGTCGTACCCTACTAAGCCGCACCTATTGTTCAATGTTTAGTATTCTGTGTGCATGAATTAAATTCCCCTAAAAAAAATATAAATGCTGTGAATTTTATAAGATTCGGTAAACATCAGCCAATATTTGCATCTCTGAAGGCTACGAATCCACAACATACTTTGAAGTTGAGGTCACTTTATCTTTAAATTGAAAAAAGGAATAAAATACAAGTTTCAAACATTCTGTATTCACAAACCTCTTTTTCTAAAAATTTATATTGCTATTGAAATCCATAAAAAATATTAATAGAATTTAGCTTGAATCAGTTGTGTAAACAATTGCAGTCAAAACTCCCTCCAAACCATCTGGATTCCCATTTATATTCAGTTTCTCAACTTTTCTTACTTGAGTTTATTTATTCTTGAAAATTAATCAAATATTGATATTGATGTTAATAACGATTCTCGTCTTTACATCTGCGGGCCCAACTCCGACACATGTTTTGCTCCAATTTAAACATGAAGTGAAGCCCGATTTCCTACCAATACTCAACTAATTCTTCTGATAAAGAAACATATCGCATTGTTATAGATTTCATTTAATTAGCTCAACACCCAATGTCATAACCCAGAATATAAATCTCACTTCGGATTCCAGATTTATAGAAAAGAATACCAGAAAAGTCTGATCATTTAAAAGGGGATGAACTTGCTGCTCACGTATTCGAAACGTGATATCGCCTCTCTATGTTTCATTATTATATCCAATGGACTCTTCTTCTACTCGCAAGCTGGAATATGAGTATAATAATTCGTGATAATTACATCACTATAATGAGTTCCTTCCAATCGAATCGAATTGAATTGTTTGGCTAATGAGCCTACTGGCGATGCACGGTCGTGTTCGCTTATATCCAACCTTGTTCACATTAGCGGCTTTTTGAAAAACTAATTCAATAGCCCGCATGTATCTTCTGTGTATCTACATCTATATATCTGTGTATCTGAACGAATCATTATGGAATTAATCACTGCGATACATTTTAGTTTTTCGACGTACGAGTATCCGTACCCCATGTGCGTGCTCTGCTAGCCAGACTCAGAGTCGTGCTGGGAATAAAACCCAATTTGCTAGGCCGATAAGAGCAATTGTGAAAATTTATTTACCTCGTTTTACCCTTAAACACACAAATGTTTTGTTTTTCCAACGAACTAAGGTTTGCTAAATTTTGAAATACTTTCCATCCAAAGGGTCGAATGGGTGCGGCAGTGGCGGCCGGCGCGGCGGCGGAATGGAGGGAATTATTTTCAAACGAATTAAGATTTGATTTGTGGTTGGGATTTTATTGTCCATGGCAATATCATGTTGACAATGGCTTTGCCATTTGTACCTCTTTTATGGGAACCGAATATTTTGGGAAGCAGGCAAAAGTTTTGACTTTATGATTGTTATTGTTCTTCAAAATGACTGCTGATACTTTGTGGTTCCTGAATTTGTAAGATTTTCATACGAATTGTTATTTGAAACTTTGAATATTTGATTTCATGGCTAATATATGAGGAATTAAAGACAGAATCAATAACCGATGGCTTTAAAATAAGTTAAGCAATTTTAGAACTTCGATATATTGCAAATTAATAAATTAATAATTTTTCTAAGGCGGGATTCATGAAAGCTTAAAATAAATCCTGCTTTAATTTACTGTGCATAGCAAATATTTGTTTTAGACATCCCTGAATCTGCTTGCCTTGTAACGAAGCGTTCCATGCTTCTCCACATCACGTTGTTTTGGTATTACAAGTAAGATTGTAATTAACCAAATATGATTCACAAGTACCATGGACACGTGACGTCACAGAAAATCAACAACATTAATATTTTTCGTTCGCCACCTACATAGTTCACATTCAGTTTCTACTGAAAAACCATCAAGAGGACCTACTTGGGTGAACGTAAAGCACCTCTTCGCTCATACACACAGTAAATTATGCAATCAATTTTTTTTTCGAAATCCAGTCGTAGACAAGAAGTATAGACGAGTTGGTCATTTAGTTTTCCTTGCTTATTGCGGAGCTTCCCCCCACCAGTGGTAAGGGGTTTCGTAGGAAGACAAGTTAGGTAGGTGAGATTGTCCAGCTATTTCTTATTAAGGCTTCCCTCCACCAGCGGTAAGGGGTCTTAATTCGAAGTTTAATCTCCTAATTGCCACCAGGGGCTTCGGTACCAGCTGATCTACCAGAACGTTTAGCCTGCTGTTTAGTGCCACTAAAGAAGCCAGAATACCCGTAATCAAGTACCAGAAGCCAGAAGAGTTGATGCCCGTGAACCGTTCCATTACCCGAATTAAGTGAAATATTAGTAGCAGAATATTGTATGTTATAGATTTAAGAGTTGTTTCCAATAAAGATTTTGTAATAAGGTTTGAAGACCTTTTACTCTGGCGAGACCGGCGAGCAGAACATTGGCTGGAAAGCAAAAAGCACCTATATTTTTGCGTTTATGCGTCCATGTCTACAGAAAGCTAGAGCCTAAACGGATTGATGGATTTGCTTCAAACTTTCCATTTTCGTGTACCTTATCTAAAATGAATTTCGAGTTTTTAGAAAAGGCTTATTTCACAATTATTAAATTTCATGCTGACCCGATGTTTAAAGCCATTAAAATATTTCGGCGTCTCTGGGCTTTAGAAAAAAAATCGTACAATTGAAAAAGATGTTCTTTTTGAGTAAATTGCGCTATATTTTGGTTATTCGCGCATATATTTTTTAAAGACTGCACCGATTTTGTTATAATTTTGCAATCTGGGCTCTGAAATGACTCAAACAATGCTGTTTTTTCTAAATTAACAATCAATTACCTAAAATCAAAATCGGATTCTTCAATAAATTTGTATATTGTGTTGGTTGATTTTGAAAAAGCATTGAATACACAACCACGAGATTTAATATGATTTACACTTTAAACAAATGCGAGTTCTAGAAGGCCGCATGCGAGTTATCATAGACATGTATGAAAAAGTCAAAACAAAAGGTAAAATACCGCATAGGAGTCACCGAAGAGTTTGTAATACAAATTTGTGCAGAGCATGGGATCATCTACAGTTCTTTGCTCTTTATTGCAGTCCTTGACTTTTTCCTTGGTGGTAAGATGGCGAACACCAAAGTGAAATAGTTATTCTTTATTATCGATGGAGCTATCATAAGTGAATATCCTACATCCTTGCAACAAGCACTTGATGTATCTATGGTTGGATTTTTTGGAGGAGAAAGGGTACCGTATTAGCGTGAAAATAACGGAATTACGACCCTGTCCATTTTTTTAATGGAATGCTCCTCAATTGCAAATTTTTTAAATATATTGCATCTAAGATTAATAGTGAAGGATAGTGGGTAAATGAAATGGAGAACACTTCTGTTTCCCGTTAGGCTGAAAAAAAAAACATAACACGATAATTGTTGGTCTAGAGCTATCATACAGTCCACCATAAGAAAGTCATATAAGAGCAGTTTAAAAGTAGATGCCTTGCATGACAATAGGAATGCTTGGTCGAATAAGAAACAAGAAAGTCCTTGTAAGTATCCATATAAGAAATACTATCTTGACAAAATACAATATGACCTACGCTGGTACTTCCATATTCAAAGAAGATGCCCTAAAAATTTAGTTCAAAAGGCGTTATCTTACAACGTTCCAACTATCATGGAAGAAAATCTCCTGGTCCAAGTAAATACAACGGCACATGCATTTAGTTTGGCTCACGCACAGAACAATACGAAACTATGAGGCTTGCCGACACGTTTTTTGAGGTCAACCAGCAAACCTCAGAAATAAAACCTCAAGACGAAACGGCGAAGAAGGAAAGTTTTGGCCCGAGTCGAGACGCGAGATCAGAACAATCGTCGATTAAAGAGGGGGAAGTATTACATTATTTATTCATTATCATTCTATACATCTTCAACATTTACATATATCGTAGTTACAGCTTCGAACAACAAGTTTTATCAAAATTCATATTTTTAAAAAAGAAACAAATCCAAAACACCCTGTTTTTTTTAGAAAAAAGACATGCGGCTATCAAGTTATGCAGTGAATAAAGTGCTAAGTCAAGAAAGTTATGTGTGTTACGTTAGTTCTTAGAGAAAAACAAGGAATCAGCAGGGATCTTCCTTTACCTAAATAAATACTCCTAAGCACAAAAATATGATCAACAGTTGAGTATCCTTTCCTAAAGTAGGATCTCAATGATTTAAATCATTGCCAACTTCCGCATATATAACGGGTGCCTTTTTAGATGCAGATATACCCGAAATCGTATTCAAAACATTAAGGACTAAAAATTGACTTTCAAATAAATCCAACTCCATGGATATTGAAAACATTTATCTGTGTTTTATTTCAAATAAAAGTTATCTGCCTTTCAAAAAAATACTATTTAGAAAATATAAAAACAGAAGCCTACTTCGGAGTACAAAGCTACTATTTAGAAAACTAAAAATAAGTCTCTTAATCCTGGACGCTACCTGGTGGGATTTGCATCTGGACTCTAAAATTCTTTTTATTTTTCTTTCATTTTCACTTGCGACTAAGGCAAGTTATGCATTCGTAAAAAACGAGCTCGAGATTTTGATCAAAGTTCAAATTGTGATGATAGCGAAGGCGAAAAAATTGGGTCTCGCAATTCTGTCTGTCTGTCTGGTCAACTGCAGACCAAAAATAACGGTACCTGCCATACGATTTTTTTTCGAAATTTTATAAATATTTTTTTTTCTCAAAAACTCCCAACGATTAAAAAAAAAATCAAAAAATTTAATTCAGTTAATGGTTGAAAAAAAATTTCCAAAAAATTAGTAGTTTTGCTTACCCCCCTTGGGACCATTTTTTTTGTTTTTGATTTTCTCAAAACAGGTACCACCGATTTTGATCATTTTTTGTATGCCAAAGCTTCCCAGCAGTTTGAATATTATTGTGTATTAAAATTTTCCAAACATTTTTTTTTTGGATTTTTAAAAAAACTTTCAAAATTTTTTTTTGAAAACACAATATTTCGAGAACCCCATGCTCGATTTTTTCAAAACTTGATAAATAAAATGTTGGCAAAATAATCTAAGATATGCGAAAAATAAATTAATTTTACCTAAAATTAACGGTACCCTCCATAACAAATGTTAAAAAATGGTTTTCGAAAATCGTATTTTTCTCGAAAACGGTTCCGAGAATTTTGCTTAAATATTTTTTCTTTCTATTATTTTTTAATATCTGTATTTTAATAAGAAAAATTTTGAAAACAAGATATTACTGACTGTACCTACCGTAGAACGATTTTTTTAAAATTTTGAATTTCTCATTATCAGCACAACAGATCTTAATGAAATTTCGTAGAGAGAAGCTTCTAAGAAGTTTTAAAAACATTGCATTTCAAAACTTTAAGAAAAATATGTTTTTTGAATTTTGAAAAAAAAATCAATTTTTTGTTTTTTGAAAATTCAATATCCCGAAAACGGCTCAATACTTTTTTTTGTACATTTAGGTTTTATTCATACAATAATAAAAACTTCAAATTGGCGTACCAACATTTTTTCTTAAAAATGTTTTAAAATTTTCTTATATAAAACCTTATTTTTTAAGAAACCACTACAAAGACTTATAATTTTAGTTCTTGCAGAAATCTATATTTGCTTGAATCACATGGCATCCTATTCTTACCTTTAACTACTAAAGAAATTTTTTTTTGTCATTTAAAAAATGAATTTTATGCTTATGAACAGTTTTTCTAATAACATTCATTTTTGAAATTCTTAATCTTTTACATAAGAGCAAGTTCGTGCGACCCAATCGTGCATTTTATTTACTTGAGCGTGCTCAGGTTGCATTTAAAGAGTCTCAGATCTTACAGCCATATATTTCACACAGTTAGAATTATTATTATTTTTGAACTAAATTTTCGAAAATGAAATTCTAACTAAGAAAACATTTTATCTATCCTTATCTCGAGCCCGATCTTGGAGAAAGATATTTCAAAGAGGTTTTCAGTTGAGTCACGTCTCAATTCTTTTGACATAATATTTAAATCATCATGTTGCATGTTGTTCTCGCACTTCTCAGCACAGGTTCGTAACCAAGCTATACATGCACTGGTGTATCTAATGTGAACAAACATTATTCTAACAACAACAAGATAACCATTTTTTCACATCACAAAAAATTCTCCCCCTTTAACTGCTTATTCAAGCCCTAGTGGGGGATTGCGTTTCGCTTTTCTAAAATGAAATATTTCAATTAACCCCGAGATATCACATTTATAAATACAAAATTATGGAAATCCATTTTCTCTTATTCTATTGTTCCGTCTTGTTTCATAATTCATTTTATTCTAATTTACAAAATTATTAAACAAAAATGAGAAACTTATCAAACCGCGAAATCTATGACAATTTAATAAGCGGCCGGGAAATTGAGACATTTCCCTCGTGTGCCAGTACCGCCCGCTGAACAAACATATTACACCTCATTAAAACGTTCGTGCCCTATAACGAGAGTTATGTAACAAATGTCCAGTGCCATGCCGAGATACAATTTACGAGTCATGTTGTGCGGAATGGAAATCCGTCTGGCAGCACAATCAGAGATATCCTTAATTAAACTAATTAAACACCTAAGACATTTTGTAGTTTTTCGTGACCTTTTTTATCTCTTTTGTTTTTTGTAGCCGTGTGATCTATTTGGGTTCCTCCATATTGAGACAACTCAATTCCTCATGCGTTTGCCTTAAATGCATGCGTGCGACCCTTGAAGTTCAAAAATTAGAACCCGAACAAAGGCATTATGAATTGATAACAATGACATTGACATAGTTGGTGCAGGTGAGTTCGGTTGGAATAAATTCAAAAATAGGGGTAATTTAATTGATGTCACATCTGCGGCAGTTTCTTGTGATATCCTTTTCCTTTTATGTGTTCTTTGCCGGCGGAAGTGTCACTAATAGCTGCACTTAGGAGTCTAAAGAAGTTATCTAAGTTCAGGGTCTAACTAATTAAGAACTCAACAAGAGTGTAGATTTCGTAACAATCTATTGTAATTTGTTTCAGTTTTTTACGAGGTGTAAACTGGTTGTGAAGCGGTTTATAGGTTTTCCAGCTGTTTTTTTTAATAAGTCATACTTGGATGCCTTGGTTTTAACTTTTATTGTTCTTTTGTTCAACATTGAATTTTTGTCTATTAAAGAGGTTTAAATTATTCGATCATGGGGTAGGGGTCCTAGTGAATACTTGGTCTGTGTTATATCTGAGACTTTATTCCTTGAACTTGCTACGAAATAAAAATAAATTTACTTGTCAATAAGAGTCTTTAAAAAAATCAATTCCGATCTTAAGAAACTTGCAACAAAGTAACAACAAAAATTTAATCACATTATTAAGAACAGCCCAAGTTCAAATTGTCGCCGCACAATCTCCAACCCAATACAATCAATACATTTTTTATTTCCGCATGAGATCCGGTAACTTTAATTTGAAAAACAAAACAATAAGTCACCAAGAAAATCAATGAAAACATTTAATCCTCATTTATTTGTTCTATTTTTGTATTTCCAATTTTTTTGTGTCTGGGGTTTTGGGGTTTTCCTTGAAGCTCAATAAGACTAAATGATGATTAGCTTTTAACACAGATTGATATTATTAGAGCAAATTGCTTAGAAGCATTAATTCACGTCTTTAGTAGTTTGTGCAAAAGTATAGGAAAGGCATGTGATTTCTTAATCAAATTTAAATTTAATGAACAAATTTTAAGACATTATTAAGGAACAAAGAAAAAAAGAACAAGTATTTTCAAAATTAAGAAACTATAATTGCTATTTTTGCAAAAAATAAAATTTTCAACTTAATTGAACTTTAAAAATCTCACTATACATGTTATTAAATTCAAACCGAAATGAATTTTACTAAAGACCCTCAGTCCTTCTTGAAGACTTTCTTTGGATAATAAGCCTCTACTGCTTTTTTTCAAACTCTCCCTTATACCGGGAACAATGGGAACCTGTCCTACCGCAGCTATGGAGGTTGTCCTTCATCTATCCCCTATACACAAGGTCATTAAAAGTGCTGGAATTGGAGGTATTATGAGGTTCTCAAAGGAAGGAACTGGTACAGGTCAAATTATTGGTCTCAGAGAAAGAGACTTAATTGAAAGGTCCACATTAACAAACCTTATTGACATCCCAAGAGATGGAATGATCAAAAAACATAATTTCGAGAAAAACTTTCTTACACAGCTTAGTAACAAGAAAGACTGGGTAGGAGAGGGAACAAACTACACACTCGACATAAATACCAGCAAATGGTACACTGATGGATCGAGAACAAGCGAAAGGACTGGTGCAGGAATCTTTGGGCTAAAAACCAACCTTTCCATACCGATGGGGCAGTCCACCAGCATCTTCTAAGCGGAGGTAAACGCCATAGGGAAATGCGTGAATCGTAATCTCGAAATGAATTATCGTAACAAGAACATTGGCATTATATCAGATAGTCAAGCAGCACTCAAGGCACTAAGCTCATACACCATAAGCTCTAAGCTGGTGTGGGAGTGCAAAAGCAGGCTAAATGAACTTGACAACAAGAACAGGGTCACACTTTACTGGGTACCTGTTAGCTTTAAGCTTGTAGATAAATAAATAAATAAATAAATAAATAAATAAAATGTCATCAAAACCAAAATTAAACAAGAAGAGGAGGCAAACAGGTTCGAAAACTGGAATGAACTTCCTAAACTGAGACAGGCGAAAATACTACTGGGCAATTACAACCGGCAACGTTTCGAATACTGTATTAACTTAACTAGGAGGAACCTAAGTATAATAACAGGCATTCTAACAGGACACTGCAAACTTAGAAGACACCTTAATTTACTTGGTGTGGTAAGCAGTGCCACTTGCAGATTCTGCAACATGCATGAGCAGTGGCGTAGCGTGGGTTTTTGCCGCCCGGGGCAGAGCCAATTTTGCCGCCCCTAGCATCAAAGTTAAACAGCTACTTAACTTACCTTGTTATAATTTAATTTTTTATTCACAGATTTATTATATTTATTTATATTATATTATGTAGATAGAAGTGTCTAATCGGGTGATGATTGCTAAAAAATAAACCCGGTTTTAAAAAAAAATCAGCCCGCACTGCCTTTAATTATTATTATTCTTATATTTATAGTAATAATTATTATACCTATATGAAGAAATGAAGAAACAGAAATATTGGCCAAGGATTATTTTTAACTTAAAGATATTTCACAACAGCCCATCAAAATTAAAGTGTTCAAAACTGGATTTATCTTTTAAAATCTGAAATTGATTTGACACCAACGCGATGTACACCGTCTGATTTATTATTTAAAAATCGTTTTTTATATGACGTATATGTAAGTAGGTATGTATATTTATGTATATAAAATTTTGAAAATATTAAAAAAAAAATGGTACGCCATTTTTTAGTACTTATTAATGCGGAGTTAAAGATTAATTTTGAAAAAAACTATCCACCCATTTTTGAAACATCGAATTTTTTTAATCCAAAATTTGATTTTTTGAAAATTTTGATATGCAATATTATTCAAACAGGAGCTCTTGTTTAAAAAAAATCATTGAAATCGGTTGAGCAGATAATGAGATAGTCGAAAAAATATGGTTCCATGAGAGATACTTTTATTAGACGATAGAAATTTTTTGAGAAAATCGAAAGTCAAAGAAATGGTTCTATGAGGTACCATTTATAACCATTTTTAGGATTTTTTTTTATAAAATGGTAGCCTTTTTGTAAAAAAATTACTGATTTTTTTTTTAAAGTTGTGGGAACGTTTTTGAAAAAAATAAGATTTTCATTTTTTGCTAAAAAAAATTTTACGACAGGAACCTACCGTTATTTTTGGTATAAAAATGCCCAAAAAACGCTAGGTACCAAGTTTAAAGAAAATCGACCGAGTCGTTTAGGCTGCAGCCGAAAGGACAGACAGACAGAATTGCAAGACCTACTTTTTTCAACTTCGCTATCATCCTAATCATAGAGATTACGATGTCAACTTTGATCAAAATGTCGAGTTTGATTTTTTTACGAATCCATAACTTGCAATATAGTACCTACCTATGTATAAGTATATCGCAAGTAAAAATAATTTAAATCATTAAAAATTTTTCTTGAAATCGTTTCTCTATTTTTAATAATAACTTATTAACTTTCGATTTCTCGGTAAAAAATAGAGAACTCAATTTTTTACCAAAATGTGAGAAAATGTTTTTTATGGAACTTATGGTTCTTGAGACATACAGAAAACAATATTAATAAAGCCAAACGGGGGTTTCAACTCTGAAAAATCAATGGATTATTTCCGAGCCATCATCATCAGCTAGGTATTTCGTTTCATCAATTAACTTACTTTATGTAATCAATCCAAAGGGGTAAAATGAAAATCTCTTGCGCTTATGTAGGTAGATACTATACCCGTACACACAATTTTAAAAAAATTTTCACAACACACGAAACACAGACAAGATAAATGTTAAACTGCAACTAATTTTGTTACAACTGACTAACACACCTTAGATAAAAGATACAACAATATACGAATACATGCACTCTTATGAGCCAACTCACATCGAATCAGTCGAAACAAACGAAATGGTTTTGTCTCAACTTCTAGCCTTACGAGCAGGGTTCGAACCGCAGCGCAGTAGTAAAATTTTGGAGCAGACTTATAAAAAAATAAACGAATTGAAAATTTCTGGAGTAGATTTAGATTTAGTAATTCAGGCTCAGAGTTGGTTGCAAAATTTATTTACGCAGTGGTCATTCCCTTTCATGTGGTTTGGCTAAAAAAATTTTGAATTTTTCAGTGTGGAAAAAAATTAATACCTACCTAAATCTTAAAAAACGGAGTAACGAAGTAGATCTATTTTATTTCGTAAAATTGAAGTTATTTACTCCGATTGGAGTTATATTCAAACGCTGCTCATGAGTGGTAGTCGAAAGAAGGCAAACGAAAAAGTTTTGCACCAGGACACACATAGAACGAAACAATCATTTACTGTTCCAAATCAGAGTCGTTGTCGATCATTGTACTTCACAATTCCATGGCGGAATACACATCTCAGCATGACGATGACACAATAACAACAAAAAAAAAAAAACAAGAGAAAGACGTGTATCATTGCCGACAGCAAAACCGTGGCGCGAAAATCTTTTATATTATGTACCTACGTCCTACGCACACACACGGAACTTCCAGCTCGAAAGGAAAAAATATATTTCCGAAAAGGACAGTATATTTTTTCACAATTAAAATTTGTTACAAAAGTAAGCTTACACTTAGCTTAGAAAAAATATAAAAACATAACATACAAAAACCATTTACATTAACGTATTTAGAAAAATTGCAGCAAAATGCCGCCCCCAAGCCAAGTGCCGCCCGGGGCCTGTGCCCCCTTTTCCCCCGCCTCGCTACGCCACTGTGCATGAGGAAACACCGGAACATATACTGAGAAAGTGCTGCCCAATCATGCATCAAAGAAAAACACATCGGGGACAATACCAGGTAGAAGGGAGCAACCTATCCTCCCTAAAAGTGCCCCAAATACTAAAATTCATAAGAGCAATAGGTTTGGAGGAGGAACTTTAGGATGAGACAGCTCATCATTCTTTTAAGCTGAGGCCCAATAGATCTACAGGTAGCAGTGCATTAACCCCAATACAATTCATTTATTAATATACCTGATTATAACTATAAATTATACACCGAATTCATCACTCGGGCCATTTTTTCCTCATGCCCTTAACCCCTTTCACATCGAAAAAAAGCTAAAGGAACTTAATGATTAGTTTATTTCCGGCCAAGATAGTAGCCGCGCCACAGTACCGCAAAATGATCTTCGATACTTTATTCTCCTTCTCTCAAAATAAATCTTTAGTTTATCCCTATCTCCAGGAGAATTTCCTCAGTCATGGAAGACCTCTTCCTATTTGCAATACATGAAAAATGCGCAAAGTATAAGAAGTTCCAAATTATTGTCCAATTGCTAAGATTTCAAATATTCATAGATTTTTTGAAAGCAATTTGTACGAAATTTTAAGTTTTCGTGACAAGTCATTTGCCCTAGACAGAGCGGCCCTATCAGAGGTACTTTCACAAAGACTCTCAGCCTTTGAGAGCAGGAATAAAGTCAACCTTGTCTCAACCGATTTAATAAGGCCTCTGACAAAAATTTCATATAAGCTTATTCTATTCAAACTTACAACCCTTGGGCTTGAAGCTATCTTCTGACGATGGATTTTTTTAAGCTGAAAAACCGATTCATATTATCTTTTTCAGATGATTTTTAGCTCCCTTCGGGGTCCCACAAGGCAGCCACTTAGCACCTCTGCTTTTTATTCTTACTCTAAACGATATTGAGACGGTCATCCAATAATTCCATTTCTCACTCTAAACCGATGATATCAAGTTTTTCAAGACCATCATTTCTTCGACACATGATTCTACACTTCTTTAACTTGATCTCGACAGTTTCTCTGTTTGGTGCATGAAAATTGCCAAATGCCATTTAATTATTTTTTCTCGCATCCAATATTCTCGCAAGGTCTACCTTCTCAATTACCAACCTATATCTTCCGCTGTGTCCCAAGGTCTTAACTTGGGTGTTTTATGTAATATAGAGCTCAACTTTCTCACACATATTGACGAGATTATTCTTAAAGCAAGCTCTGCACTAGGCTTTATAAGACGATGATCCAAAGAATTCTTTGACCGCTACGTGACCTGATCTTTCTACATAACCTTAGTTCGCCCCCTTCTTGAATACGACTGTCAAGTATGGTCAAGTTATTTACCGTAAAAAAAATCGTCAAAATCAGATGAACCGTTTTTGAGAAAATCGAGGCATATAATAATTTTTCGGAATTTTTTTCAATCACAATCCAGTTTTTACTTAACAATTTTATTTTTAAAATCTATCGAAGATTATTTTCTTAAATCTCGAAAAAAGGTTATTTTTGGTTTTCAAACAAAGAAAACTCGTTAAAGAAAATCTTAAATAAGCAACCTCTACGAAATATTTTAAGAAAATCTAATTTACGAGTATACGGCTGTAACAGGCATTTTTTGAAACTATGTTTTTCAAATTACTTTCAATCAAAATGTTTAATATTCACTTGTGAAATGTTTTTTTGTGAAACTTTAGTTTTTGATTTTTGGTATTATCATTGGGCATAATCGTAATTGCGTTAGACTGTCATACTGGAGGACTAGGTTCGATTCCCAGCCTCTGACAGGAGTATCATGAAAAGTGTCATGAAAAGTACTCCTCATTTGAAATTTAAGTAAATTTTAGGCCCTCGGCCCCCTTTTAGGCTACTCGTCTGCAAAGCAATTTCTTTGCAACGTTTGCGAAAAAAACCTTTATTGCGATTGTAACACACTTTTCAAATTTTCAGCTGTGCCCCTGAAATCCTTGATTTTTTCTTTAAGCCCGAGGCCATGCCAGCGGTTAAGTTATAACTAAGACCATATTGACACCTTGATCAGCTGTAGGTATACATAACTTATTTCCAGATCAAGTTTTTCTGTCGCAACACTGCCAAATAGAAGACTCTATAAATCATGAATCGAATTATTCTTAATTATTCCGCTCCCTTAGACATCCCGATCCTTGCAATTTTTATCCAACAGTTGCTCTTGAGTTTTATTTTCGCCGCTGACTGATGAATGACGTGCAAGCTGCAAGTAAACATATCGTGCCGTTAGGATTTTATACACACAAATCCACATCATTTCCTGCTCGCATGATACGAATCCATCAAAAATCATAAGAATTCCTTCAATGAGTTGAAGTTCAAGTCTTCAGAGTAGCAAGCAGCAGGTGCGGTGCGTCGTTTGGCAACGACCGGCAAGCCAACTGAAAGCAAATCGTTGAAATTCATAATAATTTCCACAAAACCAAAGGCAGAAGGGCACGTGGATCAAAAAATGCGCACGGTAGTCCATGGCGCATTTAAAATTCCATTACACCTCCTTATAAATTTTTAATCACCTAGTTGCATCCTTGGGCCATCTGTATAAGTTCGGTCAAAAATCCTTCGCTTTCCACTTGAACGTCGCTCGTCGTCGTTGGTCTGTCGTCCAATTTAAGCAGAACAAATTTCGTGTATGTTGACCGAAAAATTCAAATTGACCCTTAGTAGGTTTAGGTTAATAAAAATTCATCTGGCAGTCTGTGCCCTGGTGCTTGGCAGGATTGCTTTTGATTTTGCTTTTGTGTCCAATCAAAAGTATCAAATTGGTTGCGTGCTATGGTGTTTTGTGTTTTGTCTGAGGTCCGTTTTTCCTCTGGGAATGAATGCTCGCTCGTATACACACACTCGAAACGGTTTGTTAAGAAAAATACACCCAAGACACAATGGAACACGCTCTCGAGGGTCGCACTTGAGACTCTCAAGAGGCCACAATGTCGTAGAAACCCATGTTTACATTTTTATGTTTATGACGGACACACGAGCAGGAAGCCAGCAGCAGCAGGACCAAATAATGAAACTCTTGCATTAGACCTCGCCCCTGCTTTTGCTCCTCTCCATCCATGACCAAATGGCCGCGACCGATTTCTCATCACACTAATAAGCTTGGGATGTTCATGTGCGTGGATACATTACGCATAATCTCGGTCTTTGGCCAATTTGAGGTTGGAAGCAACATCGCAGTGACATGGCAGTGTGTGGTTGCGGAAAAACCAATACGGTGTCTCTCGAATGTCCATAGACGAATATGATAACTAGGCGCTAGAATCAGAGGATGTTCCACGGTAGCCATATTGTGTATGATGGTGCAGTAGCAGTTATTTATAATTCAGCAATCTTCTTTCCTGGGAATAGGATGAGAAGTCCAACTACACACCAGGACTATCGTGCTGCACTCGTAGACGGTGATAGGAAGTGCGGTGAAGACAGTCACAATATTACAATCACGGCCTACAGAGGCGGGTGCCTACAAGGAGCTCACAGCAACAATGGCTTTTAAATTGAATGGATAAGTAAAACTTTAAATGAATCAGTACACGGAGCCCTGGCCTTGCTATATCCAACAATGTGGACATGAAATGTGTTCGGTGATTTTGGATAGATAGGGTCTAAGGCCAATCTTGTAATACAGTGGAGGCTGTAAGAACTGACCACTAAATTGCACAAGAAAGTTAATTTACAATTGGAGAAAAGTTTTAGGGTACTAGATTAAAATTTGAAGAACATTTTATTGATAAAAAAATTTGTCTAGCAACTTATATTATAGGATGAAAGCAGAAGAAGAAAGCTGACGCCAGAGGCCTATGAAAGTGTGGCTATTTTGATGAGCTGAACTAAAAGTTATAAAAAAATCCACTGCTATGCTGAAAAGGGTCATGACAAACTCCAGAAATTAGATTGTTATTCAGTGTTTGGCTGATGTGGGGTGGCACATATTTGATATGATTTTAAAAACTGTGAAAAACAAAACCTAAACATCTGCCCATATTAAAAAAAATATTTAAAAATAAACAGAATTTTATTAGGATTTAAGAAATGCTGTCATGTTGCCGCACCTTGCTTCTATATATGGCTTTGAAAATCTTCATTGGAAATAGGATGCATAGGTCCTTTAACAATTTTTTGCAGGTTTATCTAATAAAATTAATTACAATAACAAGACACTCGAGATATTTTGATGAAATTATTTTCAGTGAAGAAGGCGCTCAAATGAAACTTTGAAATTGGCTCTAAGCCTCGTGATTTCTGATTTCAGCCCCATTTCCCCGGCATTCAAAAATTCTACCAGGCAAGTTTGAACTTGGTAAAAGGTTCTCAGACTTTGGAGATTTTGACGGGATTGTGCTGAAATATTTGCTTTAGTTCTTATCTCACTCTTTTATGGAATATTGATATCGAAAGGTGTTACTACACGCTTCACCGTGAATAAGAAAAAGCCCTAAATTTTTATCAGGTAGTCAGTTTTATTCAAACTAGTAGCAGATTTAATGTGTCCCATGTTTAACATCTATTATGTAGTGTTACAACCATTCAGCAAAAAGATAATAAATATTCCAAATTCAAATGAGGAAAACGCAAAAAATCGGCTTGGAACCATTTCTAGCCTTAATAATATTACGAGAAATACATCCCCATCTACAATTTCTATGATGATCAAGAAGTGAAACCATTTCTGATGCATTTTTGAAAATGAGAATATACATTTTCCATTGTTTCATTTACTGCTATTTCAACATACATTGAACAGTTCAATATAATGCGCTTTATAATCATCGTTTTATAAAAACTTTTTTCGTTTCGTTTGTTTTCATATTTTTTGATAAAAAGGTGTCAAGCAGTTGTTTCAAATAACTTTGTATCGGAGTTTTTTCCACTAAAAAGATGTGTCCTGCAAGGCTCTGCATTGAGTCCAATTTTCCTTTTAATGTTCATAAATAATCTTCCCTTACGTGTTTTGAACTGTTCTGTTATTGTATGGAAAATGCAGCTCATAAAGTTAACGAAGACTAAAAGAATTCTATGCTGGTCTCGATCTAATAGCTTAAGTTCGAATGATCACATCATGAGATTGACTGTAGAAAGGATTTTTGGAAGATTTAGTTTACTATGGACAAGTAAAGAACTTGCAACCCTTTTAAATGAGAATATTTCTTTAAAAAAACATTTGCTCTACCAATTCTATTTGGTCGCAAAATATTTAGTAATTGTGATTCTATGATCATATTTTTCAGTTCACTATACTCATCAATGGCGTAGTACTCGAAAATCTCTTTAAGCTTAGAATATAAGTGCTGCTTTATAATGTAACGCAAATACATCAAACGATGTATTCATATTTGGTACATTAAGCCCATTTTCAATAAAAATGTTGGAACATTTCACGTTTTAATCTTTAACTTCGGCAAACAAATATTCACATCTTCAATACGAAAGAGCTGACGTCCGAACTTCAATATATTTTTCTTTTCCTTTTAAATTCATTTCCACTTTACCATGGCCATCACTGTATTTATTCCATCTAAAATAAGTCAAGTCCTCATACATACATATATATGTACGTGTGTTTAATTTTGTCCTCCATCACAACACGCACTATTATTGAACTACATAATTTTGTATTCGCATCCTAAGCAGACGAAAAGGACACAAAACGCGTTCGAACCCATAGAGAATAATATCTATCCCACTTCTATAATCGCATCCACGTTGTTGTTTCAAGTCGTTCATGTCCCCGATGGCACAACAGAACAACAGAACCGCGACATTCTTTCATGCGACCCGATAAGCCTTCGATGTTCTGAACCTATTGCAGGGAATATTGCATTTCGCTGTTAGCCTTGTTCGATGCCTAGGCCACAAGCCATAAGAGTCGCAATGTCTTTTTGTGTGCGAACCGAAATCGCAGCATTAATGAGAATGCTGGACATGTTCACAAATATTATTATTATTATTATAACCATAAAGGTTGTATGGAAAATTGTTGTCGGCGCAGGACAATGTCTTCCCAAGTGCGATGTCTATCTCCCTTTCACCAAAACGAAGCGGGGTGACCGTTTCAACGCTGCGCGCGTCTCTAGAACTTTTACCGGGAAGATGCTTCCTAGCTTTGCCGTTGTTGTTGTTGTTATATTCGTTATCCCAGGTTCATAATCAGTGCTAGCTATGCCGCATCGTGGTGCGTTATTGGGACACGAGCGACGCACCGTCATCAACAGCGCTTGGAGTGCTGGTCGGGGGAGTGTGCTGTTCGGGAGAGGTTGCTGCGTTTGTGATCTTAGATTTTCCATATTTTCCATTTGCGGGACAATTCACATAGACATTCGTGTACCGCTGCAGCAGCATCATGTAGGTGCGCGAATTGTCCATTAGAGATTTTCACTGCCAGATATTATTTCCTCTTCTCTTATAACTGTTTGTGTGTGTTTTGACAATTTTTGTGTCCTCTAAGCCGAGAGATTTGGACCGCCACGCTCTGCCCCATTACTGTATACTATTGCCGTCTTCGCAGCTGGGGGAATAGATACTCAGCTTCGCCAGTTTTGGAATAATGTGTTTATTTATTATCGAGGAAGTGTCCTATTGTTGGCCGTTATACGACGGCTATTACCCACATGTGCATATTATATTGGAAGAGGAACTCCGACTGACCAATATGGTTCATTCTCCATACAGAATAACCACCCGCTCGTCTTCACATGAGGGTCACAATATAAAAGATGATATTTAATGCCGTGGGTAGGCAGGCAGACAGGCATTACGTTTTTGTATTCGCGTATTATGGCTTAGTCCCGTATTAAGGCAATATCATTTCTTAAGCCTGCACGTCTTTGACATTTTAAAGCGCGTGCAGATTCCATCACAATGGATACCTCGAAATCAGCCGGAAAATAACAGTTGGAGAGACTTATTGTGAGATTTTCAGCAACAACAACAACAATGTCTTTTATTTTATCGAAAAAACTTTGTATGGTCTCGACGAAGTCCTTAAAATAGTAAAATTTGTGACATTAGATTTTTCTTAAGAAAACTAAGATCATTATTTATTTTTTTTAAACTTTCCAAAAAGGCTTTCATAGGTCTGCTTTAAAAGTATATATTTCTAGACTCGCAAATTTGGTGGTTTTCCAAAAATCGATAAGCTTCAACTTATATTTCAGCTTCTGTTAGCTTTAAAGAAAGTATTTATAGGATTTTTGTTTTAACTTCTATAAGACTTTCTATCAAGCTTTCGTTGGAAGTTAAATCTCTTAAAGACATGTTTTTTACTACCTCGTTCCTTAGAGTCTTAAACCTGTGGTTTTAATTAATTTTGACTTTCAATTTGCATAAAACTTATAATCAAATAGAATCTTAGCGAAGTATCACGAGTATAATTTCAATTAGCGAAGCTTTAAGGAAATTATAGTCAAAATTGTTCCAGATCTTTTTTAACCGATACTCATTGTCAATATGTTCATTGGAACTAAATCAGTTAAACTTCAAAATGTGACAACTAAATAAAGCGGGATTGGGTGAAGGCAGAGTTTGAACTCTATTATGTTTCTCAAATCAGTTCAAGTTAATTTTTACAAAACTTTTTGATTTTTTAGATAGAAGTGGCTAAATATCCGACCCATATCTCCCACGGCATAATAGTCGAATACACTAACCCTTACGCCAAGCGGTACTTTCATTCATTCAAGCTTTAACACTCAAATTCTCATTTTTGAAACGGGATTTTTTGATCCTCAGGTTTCAAGCAAACTATTTAAAATTTTTAAGTCGTTGCTCATGTCATAAAGTTTGTTGTATGATATGAGTCAATCAGTCACACTTAATTCAGTCAGACACGATTTTAATTGCCACTGGAACAGCGAATTCAACAAATTCTCCCAGACCAGGTCCACTTATTTTGCCTTGCGGATGATCTTCAAAGAATAACAGAGTCATTTTTCACTGATATGCCAATGCGTTGCTGTCGCCGAACCGCCATCGCCACCACCACCGGCACTGACAGCAATACGGAAGAGCTGGCGATGGCTTATATGTAAGGCTTTCATGTCATGCAAATTACCGCCACCAGAGCACAACAGAAGCGCACCACTGAATCAACTGTATATATGCGTACATCTACGCAGAATGCAGCGCGTTCTGCGCATTTCCATTTCGCCACATGAAGATGATGACTTCCTTGGGCTTGGCTCCAGTTTTAGCCTTTGTATTAGAATATTTGTTTAGATCTAAGGGGCTTTCATTAAGCTGGAAGTCTACCAGGGTCTGTTGCACGCATAGTCTAAGCCGGTATGCGCAAGCGTACAGTTAATCAACTTTAAGCCGCATACTGTGTCTGAGCGTACTTGGCTTTGGTTTGACAGCACAAAATAAATCATCGCCTCCAGGCGGGCCAGGTTTGGAGTGACTGTGTGTTTCTGTAGTGGCTTCTGTTGCTCCGGCGCGGCGCGACGATCATCAACCTGATTGCATCACAATTTGTGTGTGTCCCCTTAGCGAAACTTGTACAACATAGCAATCTTGACCATTTTTGGAACCAATCAGTGTATGGCAGCAGAGAGGAATGTTGCTGGAAATGCTTCCGTTTCCTGCTGCCTCTAATCACCAAAATGTGAAACGTTTGTCCTGATCGCAGAGTCAACATCACCAATAAAAACAACTCCTTCAAAGAAGACGATGGAGGTGGTTGCGCTGATGGTAGCGTGCACTATGACTGTTTCGCAAAATGAGCTTCGCTTGAAATTTATGCTAAATTATGGATGCATTCTCTTTTCTTAAAAAACAAAAACGTTTATAAAACTTTTTTCTGCGCTCCGCTATGAGTGACAGCTGAGATTCAGGAGAGTTTACCAGCTGCACCAAAGAAATAAGGATGAAAATGTGAAACTTTGACAGTGACATGAATCGCAAGGGAATTGACTAAGAAGCCAACACACAGAGTGATATGGAAAGAGAGAAGGAAGGGCGAGAGGTGCGGAGAGGGAGACCGAAGCCAACCGTATAGGAAGTTGTTACGAAATGCGAGTTCTTTGCTTTGCATAGTTCAATGATTTTTGAAGAATCTTTTATGAATTGTAGATTAGGACAAACCGTATAATTTTTGGACTGTCATTTTCAACCCGTTGTCGTATTATTTGCGGCAAGTTGACCAAACCTGAAGTTTTGATAATGTTGGCACATCATTTTATTCTTCGTTTTTTTGCGGATGTTGAGAAAAGAAAGGCAAACCGGCATATAAAAAGAAGACTAAGAGCAGGCTTTCTTTCGATACTTTCAACAGGTTTGCTGAATTTGAACTTTATGTAGATCCCACAATTCGGTAAACGTCAAGATATAAATTTAATAAAACTTTCAAAACAAAACAAAAAAATATAAACAAGTGCGTTCATTTGATAGAATTGAAAGCATAGAATATTTGGAAGAAACGTTCACCCAATCTCTAAGAGCTGGATAGAACAGTATACAAAGACTAATTGGTATAGAATTCAATACCCGCTAAAACTTTTAATTAAAATCATTAAAACGATTTTTAACTAATCTAATGTTTCCCCCACAAATTAATTTTTCATCTAGGGCATAACCTGGCAGTCTTCAAATGAAGAACAAAAAAGGTTCAGTCGGAGTATAGTAAAAGTTATAACAAGTTTAGTAGATGTTATATACCATTCAACACTTAGTCCGGGAGGACACCGCAAGGTTACATACACATCTCCGCGCTTTACAGTGGGCCTTTCATGCAAAAGTGATGGGAGTATCAATCTTTCCTATGGGTATATAATGCACAGCTCTTAAGTTCATTGACATAACAAGTGATAAGAGCATACAAATTCAAAGAAAAATTCATTTCGATAAATTGATTTGACTGTAATACCCAGTCAAAGTAGAAAGATTTAATTTTGTTTAGGTTTGAGTGTAAAAATTGAATGCGTGAAAATTATTTTTTTCTTGCAACATAATATAGGTACTGTAAATTATAAGGCAAGTTATACATTCCAAAAAAAAAATAACATTACCTGCCATACGAGTTTTTTCCAAATTTTATAAAAAAAAATTTTCTCAAAACGGTACAACCGATTTCGATCATTTTTTTTATGCTAAAGCTCCCTTAAGATATGAATATATTATTATCTATTCAAATTTTCAAAAAAAATTTTCGAATTTAAAAAAAAAAAATCTAATTTTTGTTTTCAAAACTCAATATTTCAAAAACCCCATGCTTGATTTTTTAAAACTTGGCAAATAGGTAAAAGTTTTTAGTACAAGCTACAAAAAATGAAAAACAAAATTTTATTTTATGGTTTTTCAAAATCTTATTTTTCTCGAAACCGGCACCTGAAATTTTGTTAAGCTTTTCTTGCTGTCGATTAGTTTACGATCTATAATTTAATAAAAAAAAAATTGAGAACAAAAATATTTTTAAAAACACCACTTTGGATAAGAAAAACTTGCCAATTTCAATATATCAGTTTTATTACATTACAATTCAGGAATTGAAATTCTTACAGCATTTAACATATTTTCTCCACAGTTCGACTTGAAATTTATCACTGATAAACATAGTTGACTTACATTCTGATGTACCTACTGCAAAATAAATGAAAAAAAATTTTTTTTCCTTAAACATTTTTATATAGAATTGAGGTTCTTATACTTTAATTCACCACTGTGTCGCTTGATTCTTGCAGTCAAAAAGGTCAATATGGGCCACTGTTCGCCAGTTAAAACTAGTCTAAACGAGTGGGTCGATTTCCTTCAAGATTCATGTCTAAACAGCAATTTCCCCTCATGCAGTTCTTAAAATATCATACAAATTTCCATCTTTCTTAAAATATTTTTAAAATATTTCATCCACTTCTGCTGCAAAGTTATACATACAATTCAATTTCAATTTCAATTTTTCATTTCACTTTTCAGAGATAAAAAGTGTAAAATAAAGAAAAAATTATATTTATTTTTTTTCGAACTGAATTTCAAAAATGTATAACGTTAACACAACTAGATTATGATTATGATTCAAAAGATAAGTAAATTAACGTCCGAACTGTTCCACAACTATGCTAATATCTAATAGTCAGATTGAGTATACCAATAAATAACCGTGCGTGCTGTGCCTGTGCCTGTGCTACTATTACTATGTATATCCTTTTTTTGAATGTGTAGTGGTCTCATTCTTTCATTTGAGGTCGTTACAAAAGTGTTTTTGACATAATAGGCGAATTTCAAAAATTTCATTTCGTAAGATGTATAATTTTTTATACTTGTACAAATTCGGTAAAAATTAAATGCACGACTGGGTGGCACGAACTTGCTAGGAATTTTAAAAACGAATGTTATAAGAGAAAACTGTATGGATAAAATTATTTTCTTAAATTCTTTAAGTAGTAAGAGATAAAAACAGAATGTTATGCAAATAATGCAAGAACAAAAATTATAAGTCGTTGTAGTGGTTTCTTAAAAAAAAATAATCTTTTATATACAAAATTTTTTAAACGTTTTTAAGAAAAAAGAAGAATTTAAAAAAAAAATACTTTTTTTCCAAAAATTCAAAAAATATTTTTTTTTTTAAGTTTTGAAATGCAATGTTTTTTAAACTTTTTAGAAGCATCTCTGTAAAAAATTTAATTAAAATCCGTTACGTCGATAATGAGTAATTCAAAATTTGAAAAAAATGGTTCTATGGTTGGTACAAGTTGTAATATCTTAATTTCAAAATTTTTTTTTATTAAATTAAAGATCGTAAAAATTATAATTATGGACATGGACTACATTCTGGTAAAAACAAAATTTTGGATGAAAATGTTACTAACGGTACCTGTCATAGAAACGTTTTTTTTGGATTTTCGACTTTCTCATTAACGGCTCTAACGATCTTAATCAAAAATTTTCAACCCCCCTAAGTTTAAAATAATATTGTATATATGTAAAAATATTCAAAATAACATTTTTTGGGTTTTTTGAAAAAAAAAATCCAATTTATTTTTTGACCGTATGAACTATTATTTTTTTTTTAATTATTTCCTAAAATCTATTTCCTACTACTTCCAAATTTTATTCCCGAAAAATTTTAAGGAAATTTGTTATATAAAAAATTACTTTCATAATAAAAAAAAATTTTAATCTTTGTTTGCATAAATTCATACTTTTTCGTAAATCAGACTGCAACTCCATGCATTTGAAAGTTTTTATCTCATTAAATAGATGTTTTATATTCATAAAATGTATTTTAAATTCCGAAGTACTTTTACATAAGAGAAAGTTCCTGCGATCCAGTCGTGCATTTTATTTAATATTCGCTATCATTGCGTAGTGTCAACTTTGATCAAAATCTCGAGTTCGATTTTTTTCCGAATGCATAACTTGCCTTATAGTACCTTTAAGTCGCAAGTAAAAATAATGTTATGTTAGATATACGGTTCAACCAGTTTTTATAAGAAAATAACAAATTAAATTGAAATTTTTAAATTTTCAAAAAAAATGGAAAATAATGTACAGTAAATTATTTCGATTTAAGTAAGTTCACTATCGCTTATTGATTTTTTTTCCGAAAATCAGTTGAAAAGTAAACATATTTTAAGTACAAGCTAAGATTTCAACATTTGTTTATTTAATTTGAACAATGTTTGGAAATAATTATATAAATATTGAATTTGAAAATTCTTTAACACTTTTTGGCATTGATGACACTAACTTTCTGCATATACAGGGTGTCCGGTAGCGTATTGCCAATCTGTATATCAGCACAGATCTCCTTAGTCTGTGCTCAGCCATTTTCTGCTCACCGAATTTGAAAGTATTGTAGAGCAAACTGTATGCTACCACAGAGCGCTCTGTAGTCACATGCAGTTTGCTTGTAAAATATTAAAAAAGCTGAAGCAAACTATATACTATTTCAGATCGAGCAAAGTACCTGTGATTACAGAGCCATCGTTCACGTTGGTGTGGTTATTGTATGTGGTGTGTGGTGCCGTGACAAGGCCAAGTGACAAAAGGCCAAATTTGTTTGTGACTTAAGGCCAAACATATCTTCTCGGACAGCCAGGCCGTCCTCAAATCTCTCGCGTCTGTCTCCACAAACTCTCAATTGGTCCACGATTATCGATCATCTCTGAATGAGATGACAGAACAGTTTAATATTCACCTTATTTGGGTGCCGGGCCACAGAGACATTCCGGGAAATTGCAAGGCCGATGAGCTCGCCAAAAACGGAACACTTCTGCCTACTGTTAGACAAAAACATAACATAGGAACACCACTTGCTACATGCAAACATCTTCTCAAACAATATGCTCTAGAATCAACAAATGCTAGATGGTCACAGGGTACCACCTGCCTGGCAACTAAACAAATATGGCCAAGCATAGACCTAAAACGGTCAAAAGGTTTGATCTCCCTGAGCAGACAAAATATAAGCTCTACAATAGGAGTTATAACAGGACACTGCCTCATAGGTAGACATGCTTTGAGGCTAGGAGTCTACACAAATGACTTCTGTAGAAGCTGCATGGACGAGGAGGAAGAGGAGACAGTCCAACACCTTCTATGTACATGTCCAGCACTCTCCAATAGAAGGAATAATTATCTCGGTAACCCCTTCTTCGATAATACCAGTGAACTGGCAACAATCGACACAAAATGTCTCTCTAACTTTATTAAAAGCACGAAATGGTTTGTTTAAATTCATTACTCTCCCATGAGTAACTTCTTTACTGGTATCACAACGGACCCTTGAGGTCTAAGTGAGTCAACAACAACTAGACAGCCACTCCAACCTACCTACCTAAGGCCAAACATAAAATGTTTTGTCTTGAGCAACAGTACCTTGGGTGGCCCGCTTCGCGGGTTTTCAGGATTTTAACTCCCTTTTCGGGGCTCACACCCGCTCACGCAACTCCGTTGCTCGGCTTAGTGTATGTTCAGTCGCCAGGCAGGCGCCTGTAGCAACAGTTTTGTATTTTATATTAATTGGAGTAAACAACTAACAGTTATGTACTGCTGCTCAGGAAAACTGTTGCTACAGGCGGCTGCCTGACGACTGAACATACACTAAGCGGAGCAACGGAGTTGCGTGAGCGGGTGTGAGCCCCGAAAAGGGAGTTAAAATCCCGAAAACCCGCGAAGCGGGCCACCCAAGGTACTGTTGCTCAAGACAAAACATTTTATGTTTGGCCTTAAGTTACAAACAAATTTGGCCTTTTGTCACTTGGCCTTATGTCACGGCACCACACACCACACACAATAACCACACCAACGTGAACGATGGCTCTGTAATCACAGGTACTTTGCTCTTAGTTTCCTGAGCAAAATGTATACCAACACAGAAAAATCTGCTTTTGATCTTACACAGTATATAGTATGCTCTTAATTTGAATGAGCATTCTGTAGTCTATTATAGAGCGTCGGAGCTCTGTACTGATATACAGTTTGGCAATACGCTGTCCGGTAAGTCGTGTGTCGTACTTCGGTATGTAATTCTTGGTCATATTCTAAGAAAAAAATTTTACTACAGTAAGGTCAGATTTTCAACTTTGACATCACTTTTTGACGATTTAAAAAAAGGCTAACTTTGGTGTAACCTGACCCATGTTAAGGTCAATTTCACTACTAACGGTACCGACCTCATTTTAGATTTTTTTTAGTAGAAATACTAACCTTCAAAACGGCGTTTAAATTAAGATGATATTTTTTTAAGGTTGCTAGGTATTCAATTTTAAATGGTGTTCAGTTTTTCTTGCCCGAGCAAAATTTTGACTTTAAGGCCATTTTTTTTTTTTTTAAATGCGTAAAAAACATAAAGTTTTCTTATTTTTACCTGATGAACAAAACAATAATAAACAAAAACTGATAAATAACTGCATAAAAAAGCCAATACATTTTATGATACTTGGGAAATCTAAAACAGGTAACTTAAAAAAAACAATATTTTTGGCCCTGAGGTGTAATGGGTTTGAATAAAACAATAATTTGTGTGGTTTTAAGTAATTTTTTATGTACATACAAATACAATCATAACAAGTGTCCAAAGTGCCCCCTTGCGTTTTGAATGCATTCTAGAGCCCGTTTCTGGATTTAATTTTGAATGTTTATTTTCGATAACTCTTGCCTTACTTTTAGTGATCCTTCGAAATTATATTGTTCTAATTCAGTTTAAGTTGTTATTTCAGATGAGTAAACGATTTCTTACATTCGTCTCCATACAAAAAAAATCCAGTGAGATCGGGAGATCTTGCAGGCCAGTGAATTGGTCCGTTTCTGCATATCCATCGATCACCGTATTCTTCATCCAGCCAATTCTTAACTTCATGACCATAGTGGGCCGGGGCACCGTTTTATTGGAAATATGATGATACTAGTTGAAGCAGTGGAATATTCTCCAATAGGTCTGGTAGATTATTTTCTAAAAACTCCAGATAGTTAGTAGAATTAAGTCGGGGTGGTAATTTGAAAGGCCAGATTAATTTATTTCCAAATAAGCCTGTCCACATATTGACACTGAAACTGATCCAGTTTCTCGAAGCCTTCGAAGGGTATTTCCAAAAACATTTCGAGAAGGAAGTCGTCTGTTAGGATAAAGTTCCCGGTATATTCGTTGTGCTCTTTTTGAATTTCCATTGCACAACCCATAAACGTCTGCGCTCTTATCCAACTGTACTCGTGACTTAACTTGATAATCTGATGAATGAATTTGCTTTTCTATTCTTTTATACCACTTATTTAGTTTATTTACCCATTAAACATTCATACCCCAAATTTAACTTGCCCTGAGAAGGGGTAAGGTAATTAGGGTTTTGACAGCAAGGCATAAGTACACTTTTAACCCCTTTTATGAGTGCACAGTCTTAAAAACTTCCTAAAACTATCAATTTAAAAAAAAAAAAACACTCCAATTGCCAAGTACTGCAATAAAAGTAGGTACCGATATCATATTCAAATATTAATACACAAAATTGTCTTTCAAATACACCCAATTTTATGGATATTAAAGCATTTCCGTCTCTAAAAACCACCCTTTACACAATCTACTATGCTTATAACTACTAAAACATGGAATTAAGAATCGGTCACCTAGTCTTTTGAATTGGTTAAATTCATAAGTCTGTACAGTAAAATATATTTATGGCTTAATTTATTAAAATAAATTTTGCATTGCGCAGTCTACATACAACAATAGTTCTTCTATCCTAAATTAGGTCATACAATACCAAATGTATAGTTGAAAATCATCCACAGAATGAACTGCAGACAAAAGTTTCAAGGCATTTTGGCTAAAGATATGTTTCCCATCGACAATCTCAACTAACTCCATACATCAACTTTCTCGCAAGACCATTAAATGGTCTGTTCAAAATGTAGTTAATATTTATCCCGGCCGTCACCTAAAAGATTATTTCTAAACCATCCTTCCCTAGGGCTGACTTTTAGAATTGAAGTGCGATTGAATAAGCCGAATCTCATTTACAATTCAATTGAAAAAACTGCCTTGATCACAATAATATTTAAAGATTTAATGTCTTCTTACATGAGTGTCCCTTCCCCTTCTAATAGACATATGTTTCGAGTATGTATTCGTTTTATCTATGAAAATTAATCTAACATGAGTAAGTACATCCAAATGCTCATTATGCTTTCAAATCACCTGTGTCCCATGGTGCCATACCATTTATACTGTGTACCCTTCCATTATAAGGAGATAATGTTCCCAGAATTAACATTTATTAATAAAGACATTAACTTTGAATATATTTCCTCTGAGCCTTCAAATAGCACATAAATACATAAAATACACAAAAAAAAAAACAAATATCCTTAAACCTGAATTGTCACGCACAGTTCCAAGGGTTAGGCTATACCTTCGTGTATTATTTATTTTTTTGTCGGCACGATGAAGATTTCCCTTTGTACTTCCATAAATCAATTCTTTACGAAAAGTCCAAATACAGCTTTAATATTCGGTTGTTGCCTTTGCCTTTGGTTGGGACTGCGAGCGAGAGAGAGTCGCTTTTATTCGAACCCAAAACAGGAATACACTCCATCAATCGCCCAACTTAAGTTGAAGTAGAGATTCCGTAAAGGGAAGAAACATATACTCGGGAAACGAAGAATTATGAATGCAAACACGACCGAGAAATGTTAATTTCCTCTGAAGTCTGAAGGCGGCGACGACAGCAGGACCCAATATAAATCTATACTTGTAATAGCTATGTGTGCGAAGAGGATTCCATATGCCCGAACCGCAGTCACCGGTATGCCCATGCTGAGAAATCCTTCAAGAACGGGGTGATTCTTAATATTTTTCACGGCACAAGAGAAGGTTTTTTGGTTTCTCACTCGCCAAGGTGAGTGATGAAAGGTCTGACCGAGTTCTGTGTAACACTCTTTTTCCGGTCTTCTGATGATGAGGATGGAACCTCATCAAGACTGCTCGGGACCAATTTATATCGAAAGGGTGCTCTGCCAATAAGTGGCAAACAAGACCCAAATATGACCAAATTGCTTGGCATTCATCACAATGGGAATAATGTACTAATATTGTTTGCCGGTGAGTCTAATCCATATACCATAAGTGCCATTGTTTGGTAGAGTTTTCAAAATGAGATCTTACATTGTTGTGTTTGAGCAGTGCCAAAGTGGCTACGCCCAGCAATGATCGTTGAATGATCTTCCCAGGTAAACAATGAGTGGTACATATTTGCTCTCACCTTTATTTACCCTTTAATGGGTAGATTTTGAAGATGTCAGTATTGCCAACTGTGATGAAGAAATGTTGTTGTTATTAAATTTGAAATCCTTCGGCAATACTTCTACGGATCTTCACTGAAGTGTTATCCGTGGAGTTAAGGTTTACTTCTGAGTAGATGAAATCTTTAGTTATTGCAAAGTTTTTGCTATCGAAGGTGACGTTCTGTGCTTGTCAACTGACAGATGGTCTACAAGGTTCTCTTGTTCTTTAACCTCCGTAAGGAACTCTAACGTTTAAAACACCCGACGAGAATGATATCGTCTGCATAAGCTGAGGATTGGACAGCTTTGTTGAAAATGGAGCCTAGGCTTATTACCTATCCTGCGTTATATCTGCTCAAGAAATAGGATTTAAGAAATCACTTAATAGCACATATATCCTTACCGAAGACCCCCCCGTGCATGTTCGAAATAGTTCGAAGACGTTATTCCCTAAGTTACAGATTACACTGCGTTTTTTCCAATTCCAATCGTCACAGGAACCATAGAGAGCTCCTGACGATTAATGGGGCTTTGAAGTCGATGGAACAGTTCTTAATCTCAACTTGAAATCCCTTGCTGCTTTCCTGAATTTGTTCAATGGGAGTTCTATGGTCGATCTGCCATACCGAAAGCCACACTTGTACTTTTCGATTTATATGTCTGAATTTTTTTTTAGAACTTTCGGTGTTTTTTTCTATCGCTGGAGTCTTCAATATCCTTGAGTTTTCAAACTTCGTCTTCTTTTAGCAGGATCTTGTTCTCCTTATATTTTTTATACTAAAGAATATTTGCATGTACGATGCTTTCGGTAGTTTCGCTGATATCGCGATACTGGGATCAGTTATTGCTAACGCATATGTTAGGTGTATAGTACCCCTTAGTATAATTATTGTTATAGCGATGGACTGTCATGCAGAATGTCTTGGGTTCGAAGTTTTTCTGGGGTGTACTGCCTCTTGCGAGTAAGTGACAAATCCTCTAAGAATATCTCTTGTCATGAAAAGTGCTGCTTATTATCGTATATTCCTAGTAACATACAGGAATGGTTGAGAGTTGTATGTCCCTAGGTCCCGGTTCTCTTCAAGCTGTTGCACCATCAAATTTATTTATCTGCGGAGAGTTTTCCGATCAGGTTGTGCTCATAGATTTATTCAAATTCAGGTAGGCTAAGATGTCCAAATGCGAATTTCTTTTTCTGGACGATTTTCATTAGTCGGCATTTGGCCTTAAAAATGTAGATATAAATTTCTAAAATTTTATATAGGTACGTGTAATTCGTTGTTGTGATTTCGTGGAGTCTTTAGGTTAGATAAGTGCTGATAAGGCCAGATGTACCAATCGATCCACTGCACTCTCCCGGATGAAGGGAAAGTAGTCATGAGGAAGAGGAGGGATTAAATTGTGGGGAGCTTAGGTATTTTAAGCTTCCCTGAACCATCCAAAATTCTGAATGAATTTTAAGATGTTTTTTAGTGCATTTCTGTGTCACTAAATTCAACGAAAAAATACTCTCTAAGGGCTACTTTTCTGGTTCTGAATTAAGCTGGGACATTCAGAAATGAAGCGAGATGAGGCTTCCTTCACCTGTTCCTAACATTCTCGTTTTCAACTAGCAATAATCACACCTCGGTAGGACCTCATTGGTTAGGATATCGCCTCTGCGCAAAGGAGAGTATGCTTACCAACTTATTCGACAAATATATCGTTCTTTCCCACTTAAACATTAAGAGTCCCGAATACGTCTGTGACATCGTACTTCGAAAAAGCTCCGTTTCAAGAGGTTATAAAACTCCACTTTGAAAAATTTTGGAGTTAATGGGCTTTAAAGACTGTTAGTTTTAGGCTTATTTTAAATAGAATAAAATAAATTTGATTCGATGAACAGATCATCATGCGGTCAGTCTCATACCTCAACAATTTCATGTGCGTATATATTTCTATATTTGCTTATTCTAACAATCACTTTAAAGCTAATTATCTTGAGTTGGCAACAGGGGCGGACGCAGAAAAAAATTTCGGGGTAGGGGGGTTTCAAAAAAATATGAGATTTTCATAAATAAATTGAAGCGCTGAAAGGATGAAGGTCTTAAGTGAAATTTTTTGAAATTTGGCTTTTTTTTACAGATGAAAGTCTTATATGGAAACTTAAATTTCTGACACATCTGTACTCTTCTATCGCACGAACTTGCTTTTATGTAAAAAGTTCAAAAATTAATATTTCTAGAGAAAAAATGTTCATAAGCAAAAAATTCATTTTTAAATGACTAAAACAACTCCTTAAGTTATTATTTTATAAATAGTAGTTTAGTAGTTAGAGCTAAGCACATAATATGTTTTATAAAAGATTTTTAAAACATAGGTATTTAAGAAAAAAATTTGGTACGCCAATTTTAACTAGAAGCTTCTCTATACAAAATTTCATTGAAATCCATTCTGTCTATAATGACAAATTCAAAATTCGAAAAACTGGTTTTATAGTAGGTACACTCAGTAATGTCTTAATTAAATTTTTTTTATTAAATTAAAATTAAAATTTATTAAAATTCTCGGAGACATTTTTGAGAAAAATACGATTTTCAAAAAAGGTTTTTTAAACACTTGCATCGTGGGTATCTTAATTTTTAGTTAAAACAATTTTTTCCCCCCAGATCTTGTAGATTATATAAAGAAACTTTTATTTATTCAAGTTTAAAAAATCGAGCAAAGGTTTTCGGAATATTGAGTTTCCAAAAAAAATAATTGGCTTTTTTCTTTTTTCATTCAGAGTAGAGCACTGAACAGAGCATGAGCATGTCAAACATGCTCTGAACTTTCTCCGAATCGAGTGTGTTCTAAGAGCTCTGAATTATTTTATAAACACACGCAAGTTTTTGCGTTTTTTTTCTGTCTGTCAGAATGATTTCAGCATTTAACTCTGTCTACTCAGCTATTTTATACCGAGCTCATAGAGTACGCTCTGAACAATCTCTGAACACGCTCTCAACGAAAAAAGAAACACAATCTTTGAACTGTTATACACTCTGAGCTAAAAAAGAAACACGATATTTTGTTTGACAGTTCGGGTACTACTCTGAACTAAAAAAGAAAAACGCCCAATATTTAAAATTTGGAGGAGCTTCATTATGATTTAAATCGGTTGTACTGTTTTCGAGAAAATCAAAAACAAACAAAATAAAATGGTTCCAAGAGGGCTTCCAAAAGACCCCTAAAACCCCTACCTGCGTTCGCCCCTGGTTGGCAACAATGTTCAAGGTTAAAATAGCTCACGGATGCTGGTGCCACCACGGCCGCCACCATACCACGAGTGATTATTACGTTGATACCTGCTTTGTACTTCTTCGGTGCTTGCTATTTATTTTGGCCCGATGAAAACGATCTGGGTTAAACTAAAGGCTAAGCCGCATTCAAATGCAAATGGCATTTTTATTTTTTTATATTTCGGGGTCCTGACGATGATGGCGTGTTTTTTATTCGTGTGATCGGTTTTATCCGAAAATTATGAAGCGACGTATTCACTTGATCATGCGAACACATCAAAAGGATTAGGAAAGTCTTTATCTTCGTAAATTGTTGACGGTTCTACTTTACCTATAGTTTTCGTCTCACTGTCCTCTTGAACCGGTTTGATTGTCTAAGGAGATTCTGTTTTTTTTTAATTTTGGATTTATAGTGTGAGTCGTAAATTTGTTTGGTGCAAACAAAAGGACTGCCAGCAGCGGCTCTTTGATTTCTCAATTAAGTTTTTGAATTAAATTTAACGAGCTCCGAAGAAAAGGAAGGTGCTCCTAGGATTATTGGGTTAATTTCACTGTTTTCGGGAATGAAATTTAATGTTGAATTAGTATGTTATGTAGGTTTATACAAAACACCCTTATACTATACGATGGGAGTCACATTTATTTATAGATTAGCTGGACATGGTTCTCAAATTACCTAATTGGAAGAGGAGTGGGCTCGGGGCTCTATATTAATGAAATACAAGTGGATGTTTAATTAGGGAACGCAAATGAGATGATTTGTTCGTTTAATTTCGTTTTATAGACTGTGGAGATATTTTATGGCTTTGGCAATGGTTTCACAAAATAAAAACAAAATACGTTTTTTTTTATTACTATGTAGTTACTTATTTCAGGAATGTACGTAAATATTGGTATGTGGAATGAGTCTAAATGGAATTTGAAGGGAATAATTAATATTTGTGGTGTGTTTCTTGCTTTCCAAATGTAGCTTCGATGGAAGGATTAAACTGTAATTAATTAAATAAATCTGATTGATTGTTTTAACCGAATTGGTGTGCAATTTTATCAATTTTAAGTCAATTAAATTAAAAATTGAATGTGTTATTTTATCATCAACAATAGTTAAATCAACGTGAGATTAGATTATTTAGCTTAACCCATTTCTTACTAAGTAATATTAAATGAGTCTAGTTCATTTTTTTAAACTAGATACTCTCTCAATTTGCACAATGTAATCATTAGTATAATTTAACCAAGAAGATTGTTTACTGTATTAAATTAATCAAGTGTAGTTATTTAATTTAAACACGTTGCTCATTTTAAGTGAACAATCTTGAAAACTGCGAATTATATCCTAGCTTCTAGGTTAATTTTGTTAAGTCGATTAAACTTAAATTATTAGTTGTTAATTTAATTTAAACGAGTAAACTACTCTTTTTTTTATCAATAGAGACTATAGGTAGTTTTATTTTAAGACAGCGGGGTCTCTAACACAATTTTTTAACCTATGAAAAAAAATCCTCTCGGTTAGGTATACATTTTCTGCGTGTTTCATGAACAAAATCAGCTTAATTATAGAAAAAACCGTAAAATATTCCCATGTATCAGCTTAATTACAGGAGAAACCTTAAAAGATTCCTAAATATTCTTGACTTTGCTCGAAGCACTTATACATCAAAGACATATGATGTATCTTGGACACTATTCCAAAGTAGACGGAAATAATCAAATTGATTTCAGAATAATGTAATGGCGGGTAGATGTGCTCGCCACCGTCTAGTCTGTTTCCTCAAAGTATCGAAGGGTGGTAAATGAAACAGAATATCTAGGGCGTCAGGAGGCTCCTTCTTTGTGCTTCGCTTATGCACATGCTTGTCAGAATTTTAAGGCAAAAGTTAGGATCGATCTGATAACTGAAGTGTTCAGCGAGTGAGTAATGTAGAATTGCTGGCCTCATGTGTTCCCAATAGCTTTTTTGCATGTTAAGAGTGCCACTGTGTCCTTTTTTAATCTCTCAAGTATTTCGATTCGTCTATGAGAAAAGCTAGTGGAATACCTTCGACAGAAGGAGGACGTACAAGTGCCATTTTCTTAGGGTTGACTCTCGGACCACATCACTCTTGGTGTGTCTTGAGCTGTTTTGTAGGAGTTCTTCTAATGACACCTTCCTAGTACGACAATAGCAACATCTTCCGCATAAGTAATCACTCTGTAGCTCTGCGCTTCCAGCAACTCAGTTACTATCAAATTTCAGAAAAGGGAAGAATGAACACCGCCTTGCAGAAAAGCCGGTAGGTTTTAAATTGATAACCCTGCTTTTTAGTATTTGGTGAATCGGTTCATCAAGCGACCCATCTACATACCTTCAGATATGACAATAAAAATGGTTCCTTCTAGTGAATATAAGGTAGTAGCAATGAACAGAAGTCTCGCATCGTTGACTGTCCGTAAATGGATATCAACCAATCTTTTAAGTGTTCTTAGAAGAAACGGTGATGAACTAATAGATCTGAAATCTTAAGGGTTTACTTGGGAAAATGTATTGGGTTTGAATACATATAACGATAACTTTTCTCCATAACAGAGGAATGTGGACCAGATTTAAATAACTGTGAAACAGTGTCTCCACCAGAATTATTATAATGCTACCTTATAACGTTTATAAAAATAATATAAAAAATTTAGAAAGCTTTTGCAGAACATACATTTAGGTATTTTATTAAATATGACGTATTTTCCAGTGGTTTCTCATTTAAAAAAAATTAACACCAAGAGTTTTCGTTAAAAGGTGACAATATAGGAAAACTTTAATAGTCAAAGTCATTCGAACTATAGGGGCAAGTTCGTGTGATCGAGTCGTGGATATTATTTTGATGTATGTATCTAATAACTCTCAATTTAAAAGATCGACAGTAACTAATAAATAATGTTTTTAAGAAAATCATAAGTCGAGTTTCTTTAACTTTGTGGAATACCTTAAAGTGAGACTACAGGTGAGACTTCACTGACACAATATCTATAACTTTTGCTTTTTCACACGGAATTTTCCAGTGTATCCATACACCTCCTTTTGAACTAACCAAAATATCGGTTATTTTCTACGAAATTATGATCATTTTTCCAAGTTGCATCCACTTAACTAAATCCATAAATTATTATTTTTACTCTTAAACGCTACACACTCAAATATTACACATTAATCTTCAGTGACTTTCACTTTCGTGCCCATCAGTTATTATTGGTCTAAATCACGATCTTCTTCTCCTCTGATCTGCAACAGCTTATATTAGTTACCTCTACCTATCTACCTGCCTTCCAGCTATAGGTACCTTCCACTTCTTTTGAACTATGAGAACGACATTTAAATGGTGTTTCAGTGTGACACCTTCTAAAGAGTGCCCCCGCAATTCAATTGACAGTCCTTGAGTCTTGAGAAAAATAACACAATCCGATCGAAGAAGATTCGTTTTTGTATCCTTTATTCTGATTAACTAGGCTTAGAGCTCGAAAAGTGAATATATGTGACAACATTCGGTTTCATATGAAAACCGAAACCGAAACTGAAATCAAAAATGCCTAACGAGTTCCCAATAATTCCCCAAGCTGTCTGTTGCCCGGTTACCTGCAAAAAAAATCTCTTTGCCTGGCGTTCAGTGGTGAGCCAGAGGAAGACAGATTCCGCGCAATGAACCTGGGGATACAACTGCTGAAATCCAGGCCGGCCACAACTCTAAACAACCGTAAAAAAGGTAGACAAATAAATCACACCCGAGAAATTCTATTGTCCTTTTATTTTTTTGTTGTTGTTGCTTCATTGTGGTGTTATGTTATTTTGTTCGTGGATCGATGTCGATTGTTAACACAACACCGAGAGTTGGTTGCGTTGTGTTGTGTTTTTTGGTAGTAAAAGGTACCGCAAGGAACTCGGAGGCTCGCGCGCCTTCACACAAAAACACTAAAACACTTTGCTAAAAGGCTTGTTTTACACAATACTCCCTGTGCTTAGGGAAGGTGGGTAGAGAGTGGTATCTCTCTAACCTTCCTCCACCAACCACCAGTAACAGCATCAACAGCAGCGGCGCGGCGGCAGCGTTATCGCCGATGACAATCTCGGCCACGAATCCCAAATTGAATACAAAACAGCCACGAGGCGACGACGACGACGACACGGCGGCGGACGAGGACGACTCTGGAGAATGCCCATATTTTTCTGAATCAATTCCATAATTTTACGTTTCTTTTTTTCTCTGCTTAGATCTTGCAGAGGAGCTATGTATGTTGGGTGAATAAATTGTTCAAATATTGCTGGTTCAGTTACAAATGTCTAGAGAAAATTCCTAATTTTAAAAGGGTTTCCATTATTTCCACTTACGATAAAAATCGGCTTCCCAGGGACCAGTTGGTTTCTCTTTTTTTGTTTTTAACAAATTTACACCTCAGTCATGTAATAAGCCAATCTAAGAATTTAAGAAGAAAAATAGGCAATTTGAAATGTAGTAGATTAGATAAATGAAAAAAAAATAGAAAATAGTATGTTAGTAATGATGGAGCCAAAAATTTGAAAATCTGCAGAATTCTTAAAAACAGATCTAAACTGGCGGATTGCCACTTGTTTTTAATTTTATGTTTTGTATTGAGCTGGTTGATTCATCTCAGTCTTATGATCAGCTGTGCCGTTAAAAAAAAAATAGAAAACTTCAAACGTTTTGTTTAGATCAAATTTTAAAAGAAGATTTTTTAGTATTTTTACATTCGTCATATACAGTGGCCAAAATAAGTATGAAGACAGCCTTTCTGAAACTGTTCAGTATGACGTCAGAGTTAAGTTCCAAATGTAATGCAATGGTTATGTTCGCCAAACGCTTAATAAATAAATCTCCTTTTAAATACAAAAAAAATGATACCTTTATACCCAATTTTTCTTAAAAGAGAGGTTATTTTGTCAATAATTGTAGGAAAAGAAGCGTAAAAAATGCGAAATAAGTATAAAGACAGTCAATATTTGTCAATATTTTATTCATTTTAACACCGAGTTACCTACCAATTTTAAAGTCAGTATACCTTGTACAACATCCTTGATTCTCATTAACTTGAAAAATCCTGCTCGTCATCGAATTTATGAAGTTTTGGAGGACTTGTTCGTTGATTTCGAACATATGCACTGTGTACTATATGGCAAGTTATGTATGCACTCGTAAAACAAATCGAACTCGCGATTTTGATTTTAGTCTTCGATGATAGCGAAGACTAAAAAAGTGGGTCTCGCAAAACTCTCTGCCTGTCTGTCTGTTCGCCTACAGCCTTAACGGCTCGCCAGATTTTCTTTAAGCTTGGTATATCATTTTTAATTTTTCCCCCCCGGATGTTTTTTATTTTTTTAAGACCAAAAATAACGGTACCTGCCATACGATTTTTTTTCGAAATTTTATAAATATTTTTTTTTCTCGAAAGTGTTCAACACATTTAAAAAATTTCATTTAGTAAGAGCTAGGTAATGGTTGAAAAAAATTTTCCGAAAAATTGCTATTGAGGGTACCCCCATGGAACCATTTTTTTGTTTTTGATTTTCCCAAAAACAATAACACTGATTTTGATCATTTTTTTTATGCAAAGGCTCCCCAAAAATTTGAATAGTATTGTGTATTCAAATTTTCAAAAAAAAAATTTTGGATACAAAAAAAATTTAAATTTTTTTTTCAAAACTCAATATTTCGAAAACCCCATGGTAGATTTTTTTAAACTTGATACTCGTATATGAAAGTTTCTTAGTATATTCTACAAGATGTTAGAAAAATAATTTGTTTTACTTAAAAATAAAGGTTCCCACCATACAAATGTTAAAAAATGTTTTTCAAAAATCGTGTTTTTCTCGAAAACGGCGCGGCACGCCTATAATTTTAATAATTTTTTTTTCTTTCAATAAATTTTTGTGACCTTTAATTTAATAAAAAAAAATTGAAATTAAGATATTACTGACTGTACCTACCATTTTGTCTTATTTTTAGTTTTTCATTATCGACTAAACGGATTTTAATGAAATTATTTCTAGAGATGCTTCTAAAAAGTTTAAAAACATTACATTTCAAGAATTTTCAAAAGAAATATTTTTCGAATTTTTGGAAAAAGTTTTTTTTTTGGAAAATTCGATATCTCAAAAACAGCTCCATATTTTTATTTGGTAATTTAATTTTCATTCGTACAATAATAAAAACTCAAAGTTGGCGTACCAATTTTTTTTTCTTAAAAATGATTTAAAAATTTTTTATATAAAAACTTTTTCTTTTAAAGAAACCACTACGAAGACTTAAAATTTTTGAATTTGAAAAATGAATTTTTTCCTTATGAAAAGTTTTCTCTAATAACATTCGTTTTTGAAATTCTTTGTCTATTACAAGTTCGTGCGGATTTTATGTTTATTCGTAGATACAATAATGGTTGACCTACCAGCGAAGTTTGAAAGTTCTTACGTACAACCAAAGGTTTGGGTTAGAGAAGACAGTCTTAAGCGCCATTGTTATAGGGGACACATTTGATTCGAGACATTCTCTCCATTCCTGCGGCAGTCAGACAACGCACCGGTCAGAGATAAGAAAACACCACACCGTTGAGTGCGTCTGTACAACATGAAGCTTTCAATCACAGGAACTGACATCTTTTAGCGGCGTGACGTATTTTAGGTAAAGATTTTGGACTACAATCTTACAAGATCAAAATGAAATAAAGTCTCTTGATCAATCGAAACTTCTTAGTTGGGCTGTCTTAAGACACACACAATATACAGCTACCATATTTTTCAGTATTAAGTTGACAAGTAAAAAGGGCAAGTGAGAAGTTCAAATAAAAATGACGAGTTTCAAATAGAAACTGACATAAATCAGACTAATAAGAGTAGGGATACATAATGATTTTGACTAGTTACGAGAGTTTCCCACGTTCGTTTGCGAAAACAAATGTAAAACCTTGAAAATATTTTGCGACGGAACTGCATTATACACGTGATAATCTAAAACGAATTTTTATTTACTTCTTTTAAACTCATTATTTTGAAGACCATAGATATAAAATTTATTTGGAAATTATAATATAACTGACTATTCCTAACAAAGTGTCGTTTTCTCGATGTTTGACTTTTGTTTGACCTTCTCATTATTGCCATATCTAACTGATTTTAATGAAATTTTGTATACAGAAGTTTCTAAAAGGTTTGAATATGATTGCATATCAAAACTTTAATATATTTTTTTTTTTTTTTTTGAAAATTCGCTATCTCAAAATAGAGTCAATATGTTTTTTTGAAATTTAAATTTTATTTGTAAAACAATAAAATTTTAAAGTTGGCCTAACACATTTTTTTCTTAAAAATGTAATATTTTTGTACCTATACATGCTACAACAATTTAAAATTTTTGCTCTATTTAAAATTTAAAAATTAATTTTATGTTTATAAATGTTTTTTTAATAACATGAATTTTTAAATGTCTAAGTCTATTATATAAAAGCAAGTTCATTAGACTCAGTCGTACATTTAATTAGTTTTAGAAACAAAAAATGAAACCAGCCAGCAGTTTTGTAGATCGACGACGCTGATCTTGACAGCTTTAAAAATCATGTTTCCTTTTTGTAAAAAAGCCTTCTAGTTTTCCACACTCAGATGAAGATATTATGTCATTGAAGACTTCTGGAACGTTGTTTTGCTTAAAAATTGTCGAAAAAAATGTCTACTGAAAATTTTCTGTCATCGTAACAATTTATCTGCATACACTTCTGCAGGGGACCAACTGAGAATCCGAGCAGATTTTAAGGTGTTGTATTTTTTCAAAACATGATTTGGCGGTGTTAGAAGAACACAAATCATAAGTTATGACACCCAAAAGTTCTTCAAGTGGACTAAACATAAACTCACGTCCATACCAACAACCACATTATAATAACAACTTGTATCTTAAAACCTTTTCAATCACGTTTTCTTTTTTTTCATTTTTGTAAACTGTTTTATCATTTCTATCTAACAATCACTTCGACTGATGATTTTGCAGATAAACCCAAGGTAGATGTTTATATTTTGTTTTGTGTTTTTTTTGAACAACTTTTTTGTATCTTTTTTCTCCGTAGTTATTTTTACTACATCTTGTTGGATCCAAGCTGCAGATTATTTATGACACTGGCCACAGCAAAATTCTGTTTAGAAAAATACAAAAATGAAATATACCTTTGCAATAATGTTGGATTCTCGCCTCCCCATTCATCAAAAGATTGTTATCTTTTGGTTAAAAAAAAAAACAATAATAAACTTGAAAATTTGGCAAAAAAAGTGAGCCATGTCCGTCGAGTTTTTCAGCGAGTTTGGTCCCCTCTACTGATGATAAAGAACAAGCTGTTCACATTCAATAAAAACATAAAAACCAAAAGTATGTGACTCAATTCCTGATGGCATTTTATTGTTAAATACGGAATAAACGGAAAGAAAAATAAACGTCGATTTCAATTTTACAATATTATCAATGAAAATACAAATAGAATAATTTTATACATTTATAACACCTTGAGTAGATTCCACATAGACGAAGTTCATAGCTATGTATCAAATCTACAACTTTATATGTGAGGTATTATATGAAAACTTGAGTATATAATTCATCACTCTTTTCAAATAGTAAAAACTAATTATTATAATACTTAAAAACAGCTGAAAATAAGTTCTAAATAAAAAACCAAGTTTATCATTGTCATGGTTGATGACAAATACCGAACTTATTCACGCAACTTGACACACTTCAAGTTTCTATAATAGGTGCGCTGGTGATTTGATGGTATATCTCATTGAACAGTGGCACAATTTTTTACATGGTTTTTGAGAAAGTAAGATTATTGCACTTGATACTTCAAAAGCATTTGAAACAGTTTGGCATGAAGCTTTCTTATCGAAAATGTGTGCATTTGACTAAACATCTTCTTCATTGCATTAGAAATTATTTTTTGAAACGCTCAATATATGTAAGCTGTGTTGGACCATTTTAAGTCTGAAGCTCATAAGATAAATGCTGATGGTATGCCACAGGATTCCGTTTTGTCTCCAACTCTTTTTCTCATATTTTTCAGTGATCTGATGACAGTACTCTCAGCTTCTCATATTTGTTTCCCGATGCACGTCCTTGTTCTTCGAATGCAGATTTGAAACGGCAGCTTTGAATAAGTCCATTAAATTCCGATCTTGATAGCATTGTCAAATAAGGAACGAAATACCGCGTACAATTTACTGCTTCAAAACTCAATAATGTCTCATGTCGTTAAAGCGGGACCAAGCCCTCATGCCGCAATCCATAAGTGGCACTTGCATTTTTCAGTCAAAATAGCTCGAGGAACCCCTACGTTTCACATCATAAACTCTGAAGAAATTGGGCTCATGCAATTTGGCAACCCATATAGTATACTCGTATGGGATATTCGCAAAATTACATACCATCTAATTGTGCAAACAGGTTAGCTAGTCTTAAAAATTTTTCAGTCCTAGACAATTTTTCGAGATTTGTTTGCGTTTTTTGTCACCTCATTTGTGGGATATTAGCAAAAAATATATACTATCCGAAAGAGAATGTGATAAAATCGTCAACTATTTGTGGTAATTGGTCAGCCATACATTTTTCTTATGAATTTTTAAGTTTTTTTCAAGGTCACAGAAAAAAATTGTATCGCCCCATTTGGGTAATTAAAAAAAAAAACAAGTATGCTGAGCAATAAGTGAAAAGAGTTGACCTCTTATCACAAGTCTGGTGACTTTTCGGGTGTTACATATTTTTTTCGAATATCCCACAATTGAGGATCCATAAGTTGCACATGAGTTAAAAAAACTCTAAGCAATGAATAAAAAATTTGTAGTGCTACCAGTTTCTAAAACTTATAGACCTTTTTTGAACAATTACTGACTAATTTTATGGATTTTTTTGCGAATATCCCACAAATGAATGTAAAAAATCTTACATGAACTTAAAAAACTCTAAACACCGATTAAACATTTTTTTAGAGTCTGACAAGTTTCTAAAACTAGAAGACCTGTTTTGATCAATTACTGGCCAATTTTATGGAATACTTTTTTTTGCAAATATCCCATTTCCACTTTTTTGTTCAATAAAATTTCTGTGCAAGTTCTTTAGGCTTTAGGGTGTAGCACTTGTTGTCGGAGAGCAAACAATTTTATAAAGCATTACCCAAAGTGACTTGCATAACTTAGCACCTTCTGCCACAATACTTAATTAACCAATTTACCCTCCCGCATTAAATCCCATTCAATATTGAGAGATCATCATGAGTTCAGGTGACTTTGCGCTGGCCAGAGTCTCCATTCCCGCCTTCTCCGCATATACGACGACGAACATTCTTCTTCATCGCTGCCGGTTTAAGCGAACAAGGAGAATTACAAAGTAAATATCATTCCTTCGTGATTATCATGACGTCCCAGGATTGTGACAAATGATGGAAGTATGATTCAGACGCACCCGTATGCAAGGGTCTATGGTTATTAAGTTAATTTTTCCATTAATAACCTTGTCCGTTGTCCCTGGGGATGCAGACGAACAATGCACACAAAACCCAACCAAAGGACTCACCACAGACGCCTTCTTAGCAAAGCACCCGCACTTTTTATTCCACGAACCAAGGAGCATAATAATAATAATTGTCATTGTCACTGTCACTTATGTGGATGCGTTTTGTTTTGTTCCCACATTATCTACCTACCTACTGATGTGGTTACTGCCCTCATTAAAATGGAAACTACCAGCGGTCCTCGGTGCACTTGAACAGGTAAACTAGGAATATTGTAAGTCGCATTTAAATTCAAGGCACAATTTAATGCAGTTCAGTGCAATCCCTCTGGTAGAACTGACCAACCGAACTGACCAGTCATATCACAAGTGGAAATATTGTTGTGAGGATGAAGAATGTGGAGAGTGTAGACATTGGACAGTAAGCAGCGCTATTTGTATGGCAAATGAAGCGCGGTCTTATGTCAGTTTGATTAACTATTGTCAGTTGGTGAACATGTGGGAAAATTAATTGCTTTAGACTTCTAATTTTGTTTATACCATAGGCGTATACCGCCTTGTTTTGTGATGATCATGACTTTGGTGGAATGCATCACGATTTTGACTTTGATTACTTGGCTGTGACGATTTCCTTTATAATTTATGCAAACATTTCTACGAATTCAAGGAGTTATCCACTAGAAAAGATATAAAAACGAAATTTTAATATCGTATTATATCCATATTTTAGAAAAAAAGGGTCTTTGAAAAGTTTGTCACGCATTTGTAACTCATAAAAACCTTTCAAGATTTTGAGATATGAAAGAACAAAAAGAAGACGAAAGATTTCGTTCTAGAATCTATCTTACGGTTGACTTTGATGTCCTAGGGGTGTTCTGTCCCAGTTTTCCGGTGGGAGTTTAGATTTGGTTTGGTAAAAAGCATTTAGCCACGGCGTTGACTGACCCTGTGTCAGAAGGAAATGTTTGCTTCGTCGTTGTCAGTGAAAATGCTGTCGCCCAGTTGTTAATTGATTAAGATAATTTACGGTGTTCTGCACTAGCTTCTTTGCCGAATTTACTAGATATTTTTCCAGCGTATTATCTTTGCTTCTATGCAGAGATCCTCGTTCTTGTAATATTTTACTCGCTGCCGGTCGAAGTGGAGCCCTGTGCAGATTCTTAGCATCTTCCTCTCGAAGACTTGGAGTTCCTTCGCTGTCTTTGAGATCGTTAACTAGACTGGGAAACAATAGCTGATAACTTGCCGGAGAAACTGTTTGTACATAAGTACCTTCTTCTGTTGGATAAGTCCTTTTTGAGTACGGGTTGAACCTTAGCAACTCGTTGAAGTTAAAACCCAGGTATTTGAAGTTGCTTTTGGCGGCAATAGTGGGTCCATCTGGAATTTTCAAGACTCAGTTTCTGAAAGTGGTTTCTGATCGACATCTGCCATCACGAAGTCTCCTGAAGCAGACAAGCTCCGATTTTGCTACATTGATTTATGTAGATGGCCTATTTCTTCACAGTCTGTTGATATGAGCCTATATAATTTTCGAACAGCGACTGGTTACGACATTAAGTTTGCATACGTAAGAGAGTCATCTTCATACAGCAGGTTTTCACAGCCAGTTGGGATGAGTTGGTCTGAAGTCATCAGGCTGTAGAGGAAGGGGCCAAGTTTTGAACCTTGTGCGACTCCGGCTTTGATGTTCTTCATAGTTAATGAGCAGTTTCTCAACTGCACAAAGTAGTTCTTGGAAGAAAGAAAAGAAAAAATATTTTTTATTAGTGGCGGAGATACAGTTCTATTTTTGTACTAACTTATTTGACTTTGTCATAATTTTTGCCAAAACATCATGTGAATTGAGAGTGACGAATGTAATTATGCTATGGGTCATGTCATCGATTCATTAAATTATTTTGTTCATATTTGAACTCTCGGTGGTTAGAGACTGAGAGTGTATTCGAGATTGCGATGATGTGAGAACTTATGTAATTGTGTTGGTACTTTCAGCGCTCTCTTATGAGAGAGTTCACTGTATACAGTTCAAGTGAAACTGAAAAAAAAGAATAAAATAGAAAACCTACATTTTCACTGCTTAAAGTTAACTCTGCTCATTTCAAAGGGTTAAGAAGAATTGTGAAAAGTAACCACTAATCTTAAGAGCGTTGAACTGCCCCGGAGGTTGATTTCCAACAGCTACCACCTAACAAGAATTATTTTTGTTCAGTTGTAGATACTACCCGTGTTTTTTTGGAAAAGTTATCCGTAGTACAGTAGGATTTTATATGAATAACAAATACAACATCCGCCGTAGGATCAAGGGGGTATTTCAAGGCGACGGTAAATACAATATTGAATAACTTTTTAAAACAATAACTGATTTCCATTTATAAGTTATTTTTATTTAGTTTGGCTTTTGCAATTAATTTAGACCATTTTTTGAATACGATATCAATCAAGTGGACTCCTCTATTTACCAAAGCTAAATTTGATGTTTTTACAGCGTTTTTCATCAAATTTTAGAGTATTTCGGGCGGTCTAAAAAAAATATGTCTAGTAAAATCTCGAAATCTGGTTGGACACTTGATCGAAAAGTGCACCTTCTGGTTTAAAGTGCTTGCCGATGCCGTTTAGCCTGCCCACACATTCACGTACCAGTTTAGAACTAATGAAATAGAAGTTTGACGCTTTGCGTGCTGCTTGGCTCTCCTGAGTTTTGGTTACGGTAATTTCTTTCGAAATGAAACATTAAAATTATTTCGGGTTAAATGGAGTGATTGATTTAAATTCAATTGAGCTTTCAATTCGTTCGGAATATTTTCCTATGGCATTTAACTCCGCCTAGAAAATGCTTGTGCCCCATCGACAGAGAATGTATGACTTTTAGTCCAAAAATTCTTCCACCTTTCCCTTGAGACGTTCTCGATCCATCAGTGTACAATTTGTTTGCATTGGTAAAGTAGCTCATTGTTTCGCCTATCCATACTCTTTCTTGTTACTTGACTCCATTCTGAAGTTTTTCTCGACGTCTATAGTAAGCTCGATACTGAAGACTTTCACATGAAGTATGTCTTTTCTGTTCCTATACATTTACCCATGCCAGTACCTTCCCTGACGAATTTTAGGATAGCTCCCTTAACTGTACTTCCTTTTACCACATGAAGTGGGGTAAGGTTAATGATAACCTTCATTGTGTCAGTTCTTTTGTGCCACGCAACTGCACGATATGTAATGTTAGGTCTTACCATCATGGTGTACATCCACTTAAAAATGTTTGTTTATTCCAGAGCAGTTTGCTATCTAGCGTAATTCCTAGATACTTTAGCTCCTTCTAGATGTCGATTACTTCGCCAATTAATCAAAAAGGTTTTTTATGTGGCAGAAGTCGTTTCTTTGTTAATAGAATGATTGTTGTCTTTCAGGGGATGATATTTAATCTTACTGAAAGACACCGTTGCCTAGTCAGGCCTATTTGGATTATAATCACTTAGAGTTTGTTCAAACTTCCCTTACGCTCTTAGCTATCAGCTTTCAGCGAAACCGATGTATTCTATGTTTCGAGAAGTAAGACTTTCTAGTAATTTATTCACAACAAGCCTCCAAATCAAGGGTGATAGCTTTGCGCCGGACCTTCTCCTGCCGTCATTATACATAAGTATACATAGAACCATGTTTTTCGAATAATTTAATTTCCGCACCTAATTCCTTCGGATGAATTCTTAATTGCAGCATGTACATATGTACTAGGCTTTAAATTTGTTCAATCTTACTAGGAACTCCCAAGAAAACCCTCAGGAGTTCTGCCAAACGTCAATGTTTATGTGAGCTTCCAACTGCATCTGAAAAGGATGTCGTAACAAGTCATGCTGCATTGCTCTTGCCTCGTTACTTGATTACGCATTCCGTAATCCTGTCTTTTGATTTATTACTCCTCTCATGACAACCTCTTGAAATTGCAAAAAAATCACTTGAGCATGCAAAACCCCAAGGATTCTTCAACCGAAATGAACCAAACTAACCTCTAAGCCCGGCAGCTATTTAAATAAAATTGAAGCCTTCCAAAACACACACACTCAAACTGAACTTCACGAAGAAGTGTCCAATCAACTATCCGCACTTAATTTTTTTGCAGTTTTATTCTTACCACTGACTGATTCTTTAGCCATTTTTGTAAATCGATATCTAGCTATGCGACGACGGACGGTACGACGAAGACTCTCCGAATGGTTTATAGAGATTCATCAGGTTCACATCATTAGCCATTGGAAATTATGTGAGCAAGAAGTTGATGTCTTAGATTGGATAAGTTGCTGTATATCTCCATCTGTATGGGCAATAGAGAGCTCTAACTAACTATCCCCATGTGTGTGATTTGATGTATCTTAAGCAGTTAGCACCTGTCGCTGTGATTATTCATCGCCTGAATTAATATAACTGTTGCGTGTTGCAAGAATCGATAGTACTTGTGCTCCAACATCAAATAAGGAGTCCAAGAATGGTAGCTGTTTTATGTTCTATATCTCGAACATTGAACATTTGATTGAGATAATAATCGAACAAATCGCCAGCACTGCATGGGGAATAATATAGGATGCAGCTAGTAATTGGTCAGCTAATTGGATGATTTAATATATATTACTGATTGGATGTTTGTGGTAAGGAACATTTTATAGAGAGAGAGAGAGATATTGGAATGAAGGATGTTCTAATCATTTCAATAGTATTTCATGCAATTTATTTTTAGTGAAATTAATTAATTTGAATTCAGTAAGACTAAGACTTTTTCACTTAAAGCTAGAAAAAAGATTCATTGGAACCAGCCTTCTATAACTTTCTCCAAGTTAAACTACGATAATCAACTTCTAAGACCCTTGAAGTGAAGGAATTTCTTCTGCTTACATTAATGTCGGTTTTATTTTTTGCTAAGAAGATTTTCTAAAAACTTTATATTTTTGTCGAAATATAAAAACTGATTCAACATTCCAAGAAACTTTAATAAACCTTTACTCGCAAGTGGATGTCGATGTGGCCCAACGATCTTTAAATTGCGCCAGTTTTTTCTTTTATTCCTTGGTATCCTGAGGAAAATAGTTACAAGGGCTAGCAATCCAACATATTTTTTTTTTTGTAAAAATCGTTTAAAGGCATTTTACAAAAATCTAAAAAGTATATTCTTTGTGAAATTCAATTGCCTTAAAGAGGACATAACATAAACCTAAAGTTGATTTATAATTTCCATCATAGTATCGTCGAATCTTATAGAAGTCATACTGGAAAATAATAATTTTGACCTAAGTATCCCTTGCCATAATGGCTAGTGCGTTCATGAGTTCAATTCGCAGACGCTGCAAAAATATTTTACAAGGGTGAAACGTGCTGCTTATTATAAGAGTTTGGATTCGGATGAAAATTTTCGGTAGCCTACATTCCTACTAGCACTCACGCAGGAATGCTTGAGAGTTGTAAGTCACTTGGCTTAGGCCGTTATGCACTTAAATATATTGTTCAGCGATCAGCGTCCAGAAGATTTTTGAGAATGTTGAGGCAGACGGGTCTTACAGTAAATGAACACGTATGTAGTTTGTCGTGCGATTTTCTCAACTTCAAACCAAAGCTATCATGATTTCCAGCAAGCTTACAGCTCATCCGAAAAGAAGGCCGAATAACAAGAAAAGTTTGGTGAAAATCACCAACAAGAAGAAGAAGAGCTTCACTCAACGTTTCGATTCGGAGCAATTGCTTCGAGCGATTTCTCTTGCACAATTGTGCATTCGACATAGATATATGAGAATTTTTGACGTTTTAAGGATTGTGGCCATGCTTTAGTTAATGGTTCTAATATTGCAAGTTGGTGTTTCTGTCTGATTCAAATTCAACGGAAGCTTGAGTGTTGAGTGCATAGTGCCTCCGAGATCCAATGGCGTGCCATGCACTTCCTGATGATATAACTACAAATGCAAACCGACCCGAACCGACCGCCACCGTTAATATTAATTGATGAGGCTTGTTTGGCTTATTCCTCCTGGTGCAACGACAAAAAAAAAGTTTGCCATTTTCGATTGTTATACACATTGCATTTTTGATCAGCCATCTTGTTTAAGTTTACACAAACTGCTGTTGCTGGTCCAAATTGAAGTGCTATTCTCGTACCAGCAGGTATCATACTTGGATCCTGTTTCTCCCGTATCGAAGACTGCATTTCAAGGACTTTTTTGACGAAGGATTTTCATATGTCCTCAATCAGGATTTTTGCTTTAGCCAGATTTGGATATGGGCATGTAACAGATTTATTTGTGATATATTGGCCTTTGACTTAAAAAATACGCCAAGAAGTCTAAGGTGGTCAAAGCGCACAATTTTGGTGACCAATTCACGTTGCCCAGGCGACAGATAATCATGTTCGGAAATCACTCGTGAAAATGTCCATTGTGGTAAGTACTGTGTAGGATGCCGTCGGTTTCCATATCCAACTCTGGCAAAATTGGTTATCATCGACCGATAGAGCTCGCCGTTGAAAGTGATGACCTGACCAACGTGTCGATCTCAAAGAAGTATAGACCGTAGCACTCCCTAAATGTATTGCAAATTCGACAATTTTCCCAGAAATGGGGTCTCGGAAGGACTATTATGGCTACCGTAAAATGAGTGAAGCGGGCGAATTGTTACTCATACCTAAGACCCATGTTTATAAAAAAAAATTCAATAATTTCCACATGAACGTTGTTTCTTCTCTTCTCGTGAGCATCATCACAGGTCACAACCAACTCAGTATGGACGACTTATGCAGAATATGTGACGAGGATAGATACTCGTACATAAGGACACTTCTCACTACCTGTGTCACTGCCCTGCGCTATATTATCTAAGAAACAGACGGTGCAGGGAAATAAGTCCACGGGAACTAAGTCCACTGAGGGACTAAGTTCTCGCTTGAGGTGGGAAATAAGTCCACGGGAACTAAGTCCACTGATGGACTCAGTTCTCACTTAATGGGAACGAAATCCACTTTACTAAAGTGGTCTCTGTTCTCATTAAGTGAGAACTAAGTCCACTTTCTTATGGGAAATTAGTACACACTCGAAAGTATAAAGTGGGAATGAATTTCCAACAACAAAAACTTATTGATTTTATGTTGGTTATTTTCCAGATTCTTTAACTGCTAAAGAAACTTTGTATACACCCAACCTCGCACTTACCCCAAATCCTATAGTGTGCCCAAGCAAGTTTATACGTGTCGTTCCCATGGCTTAACATGGGAATTTATTTCACATTCAAATGGAACTAAAACCCACAGTTTCTTGTAACGAATTTCGCACCTTGCATGGGAACAAAGACCACTTTAGTAAAGTGGATTTCGTTCCCATTAAGTGAGAACTGAGTCCATCAGTGGACTTAGTTCCCGTGGACTTATTTCCCACCTCAAGCGAGAACTTAGTCCCTCAGTGGACTTAGTTCCCGTGGACTTATTTCCCTGCACCGAAACAGACATCTAGGGAGACACTTTTTCAGCAACTTGAAGGAGCTCTCTGACATTCCAAGCAAAATCATGTTAAAATTCGTTAATGATACCAAATAGCTTGAGAATTACTGATCTATGAAAACCACCTTCAACTACCGTATACGATAGTATAGTACAAACGAAAACGACGCACGTGTTCCTTGTGAGAGCAGCACCAACGGGGAATGGGCACCTCGCCTATACACCTGCGATTGCTACTCCTAAGTTGGACACGAGCATCAGTGGGTCGATGGGGCCACCTCTACCTAAGATTGGTTAAATCTTCTTTGGTATTGAAACAGTCTCTTCGATTTAACTAACGACCAAACAAACATACACATACACCAAACACTGACTTTTCAAACTCATCTACCAGACGTTGCAAGGAGCCACATGCTCCTACGTGCCTGATGGGGGGAACGATTGCTCAAGTGGAGGTAAAGGAAAGGAATACTCCCTGAGAAGGCGTATACCTCTCCTTAGTCAGGCTATTGTATGACGATGGAAATTTCAATAATTTAGAAATACCCTCTGACATTTCAGGCTAAAGCTTGCTGTAATCCACCTATACCCTTAACGGGCTTGATCGACATAGGATTATCACAGGTTTCAATACAAGGGGTCACAAACCCTAGAGTATCACAATGGATCTACATTGATCTAAGTGTGACGGTAACAAGATCAACTGTCAGCCCACAAACCTAACCTAACCTAACCTAACGTTGTTGCTCTTTGTTCTGATTTGGCATGCAGACTAAATAAATGACAGCTTAGAGAAATGTAGCTTTAACAATATAGCCGAAACCACCTCGAAGTTCGGAAATCCCTATTAAAAAACCATTTAGATTTTTTTTTTTTATAATTAGTGCACTCTTAGGGTTATTACTACCCTTGAAATGATTATCACACTACGAACGTTAAGAAAACAAGGAAGGGCTTGAAAATGTAAACCAATTCTGCAATGGAGATACCGATGCATATTCGTTTCAAATGTATGAGTATTATAATGGAAGGGAAAAATAGGGCTAGATGGAAAGTTAGAGGATTCAACATTCGTCTAGTCCGGCTGAAAAAAACGGTCTCTGTATTTTACAGTACGTCGAAAGTTGGACCCAATGGAAAACCTAATGAGCGTTCCTTAAAAAATCACTACCAGTGTTCACAGTATTACACGTTGAGTTTATTTGAATATTTCCTTAAAATTTCATCAAAATCAGTCAAACAGTCCATGGGGAGCATGCACACATCCATTTTGATATATAGGATTAAAAATCTGTTTTTTATTGTGAAAAATATCAGATTTCCATTTAAGCTTACAACGTTTGCATTTTGGGCTCGAACACCAAACATCATTTGAGCTCCCTTACATAATTTAAAAAAATAACGTCTAGCATAGTTTGTCTTTTAAGTTAACCGCTGTTCTCCAAATGGACAATATTGGAGAGGAATTTATCAACGCAATATCGTAAGTACCTACGTGCATTCTAGACGCAATTCCTCATCCAGCGATTGTACGGTCTGCCCTTTGGGTTGGCCTCACCGATCATCTGGCATATCTTCGGGGATAAACTTGGCTAGCAGCTTGTGTTCGTGGACACAATTGCGACCACATCCCAGACGAGGTGAACGTTTGTGCCAACAGCACCGATATTTATTGTCCCCTTGTGTTATTTATTGCTGCATTAATTGAATTTAAAAAAGAACCCACCACCTCAGGAGTCAAGACCTCTCACGGAACTTATTATTATGAAGCAAACAATTTGAATACCTTCATATGTATAATAGTCGCACATGCGTTTGATTATGGGACAAAGGAATTCATTCCAATTCGCTTACAACGACGAACCATGATGATGATGATGATGAAGGCTTTGTGTTTGGCTTGTTTGTCCATCCTGTTGACTTATTTTTCTGCAGCCTAATTAAACGAGAGTAGAGATCCAAGTTGACATACCTACAACACCGCACACGCGTACAAATAAAAAAAAAAAAACGAAACTCTTCCGTACCCCACCAAGAACAACTGTTCTATTACGATGACGACAAAGATGCTGAAAGTGGACACATCACTATGCATAGTACACACACACTGCTCTGGAACCTGATCCTGGTCAGGAATTTAATTCTGGTTGACTCAATGAACCGCAATGCATTTGGTTTTCTCTAGATTTGCTTCTAGTTCGCAGCAGCAACAACCGTCATGGAAGTTGCCACTGCCTTGTGTATCACATCCATTCCTTAGCCTGATGCCAGCCCGAGACGACAACGACGAAGATGATGATGCTCTGTAATGATAGATGTATGTGTATCAGTGCGATGACCATGCCACTAGGTTTTAAACAGTCGTTTCCTTAGAGCCAGCCTCTCAATCGGCCATCTATACCGTCGTCTTAGGAATTATCATCGAAAAATCCAGGGCCGTAGGCCAATTAATTTTGATACCAGACATTGCGATTCCATTAACTTTGATTCACAATGTGCTACTATATTTAATTTATCTTCATTATAATTTTCAAAGAATTTCTAATTTCTTAAACTAGTTTCTACTATCAGACCCCTGCCTGCGTTGCTTTGTCAAATTTTCGTAAATTGTTAGAAAAGTACATAATTTTTAAGATAACTCAAAGCACTCTCGAAGCAACGTAGAATAATGGAGAAAATTCGTGTGTGAAACACAATCTTAAAATTCTTTTCTGTTTTTGTTAAAGCTACGGCCCTGAGTTGTCCATCTTATTGTCGTCTTGGTCACCGCTGTTCGATGCTTGTGGCTGAATATGTAGCGCTAGCTCTAGCTGCTGCTGCTTAATTATTGGAAATGCTTAAGGAAGGAGGGATCACTACGAACATGACAGCTCACCGTGCTGTACATCATCATGCACCGAGCGAGCGACTGAGCGAGTGACTGAAAACCTAGAGGACAAAAACGTTCCATGAAGAAAATGCAATTTTTCTAGTTTTCATCCGTCTGGCTGAACAGAACACAAATCCCGCTCTCACAGCTCGCATGTCTCTCCATCTGATTCTTCTTCGTCTTTTTATCCATTCTATAAGTTTACCTTTGATGTGGTCCTTGGCGTGTTGGCCAGCAGCAGCACTTCTGCGATTACCTCCTTGGCCGGAGCTTGAAGCTGAAAAATGTGGAGCAAAAAAACTTGTCTATGAAAGGAAAAATTAGTTATTGTCGATTCGAACATGACGCGGGGAGTTTTTCTACTTCTGCTGCAGGAGTTGATTTTGTATGCAGAAGGTTCCCGGCTTTCCAGAAGAGGAGACAAACAGATCGTATAGAGTAGAGGAAGCTTTGTAATTAGTGTGGTCGCGGAAGAACTCTGCGCGAATAACATTTTATGCCTATTTGGGTGTTAATATAATTATGTGTGGTACGAGTAACGAGTGGAGGCCCCTTCTTGCACAAAATCAATCCGTAAGAGTGCAGGGTAGACTGGGGGAAATGAGAGAGCAGTTTTAGTAAGGTACCTGTCCAACACGGTTCTACGAGTACTGCCATCGCTGATGGCGGATCGGGTACCCTAATTAAAAATTCACATCATTAATGGATATAGAAAAATAGCAAGGGATTATTTAACGCGTTTTATCCTTTGATGGCAGGCGGAGAGCATGTAATTGATATCTGATTTTCTCACGGAGGAGCCACTGAAGGGACAGGGACGGGGACGGGTGGAGTGAATGGTGAATGTGGATGTTTACTTTGTTCATTAATTGAATCGTGTAGCTAAGGATGCTGCATGGGGCATGGGCCTGTGTGTGTCAGGACTCAGGAATAATGACTGACAGATTCACAAAAAGTGAAGAAAATTAAGTTGAGTATCGGAGCGGTACCCTATTGTGAAACCTAAAACGGTTTCAGGATGATGTTTGCTTATTGATTATTCACGATGGCTATGGTGGGTTGTATTCGACCCATCTATCCTACGAATCGACAGAGTCTTTAAGTTAATTCAAATTGAATGTGGATCAACGTTATAGACTTATCAGCATGGAGGAAAATGTTCGCAGTGGGCCGAAAATCAATCTGCAATCTTTGGTCAAACTGTCACTAATAAAGACAGGATTTTAAAACTTCAAATAAACCTAAAGTGGCAAATAAGAAATGTTATAAGTATACTCGTACTCATTACAAGAAGGGCCATTGAAGTTTTGAATCAAATGACATTTTAAGTGTGATGTTCCCACATACGTTTATAGGCTGAAGCTGTTGATAGCAATGCAATTGTTAAACCATAAAACCGGCATTAGTATAAAACTGATCACTACGACTAGGACATCGGCTTCTGAATTTTTTATAATTAAAACTAACCTACTAGATATAGGAAAAAGCAGTCTAATAATCTGGTTTGTCGCGGTATATTAGCAGAAACTTCATACTTAATTTGTAGTTCATATTCTTTTAAGGTACAACAGCTTTTTAAGAACCAGTAGAGGTCTTATGGGATTGCTTTTATAAAAAAACTCAGAAGCGCCAGTATATTAACGATTTTCCATTAAAGTTTGAATAAAATAAATTGCAAGTAATATATCATTTAAAATTTTCTATTTTTTAAAGACTTGATTATGATATTATGTATGAAATACAACATTACTTATATGTCTGACTTGACTTTGATGAATAGCGCCTTAACGCCGCCGCCGTCACATAAGTCAAGCCGAATTAGAACATTAGCGTTGATTATGTGGAATTTCAGGGCATTGTTGATATGTGGTTTAGGGCCAATTTATTCACACTCAATTAAAAATAGTATTTTGTCAAGTTAGCTAAATAAGCTTTAAGGTATTAGCGCAATTAAGTATTCTCCATTTAAATTTTCTATTTATTCACTCCACTTTAGTTAAATACCTTGTTTTTAATAAGACATTTAAATTTAAATGTTTGTTATAAAAAATCCCAGGGATTTTTACGTTATTGTAAATAGTCAAACGCCAACAGTTTGAATATTTATAATAATTTGAAATTGATATATTATTAAAATGTCGACAAAATCCGAAAGGACTTCAAATTTTACATAATTGGAAGAAAATATTCTCCTTGAATGCATTTTACGACGTTCTAGAGTAATAGAAAATAAAAAAACCGACGCATGCACCCTGAAAGAAAAACAGTGCGTTTGGGAGGAAATTGTATTTAGTACTTCTCGCTAGCTTTAGTCATTTCCAACATAGTTTCAGGCATCCGAATGAATCTCGATCGATTTTTAGCGATGGTCCTGTTACTTTTGGTAATAAAATGCAAACGGAGGAGATGATTAGGTACACAAGCAAAATCAGCAATAGAGATTTGCATTGATCCAAGTACAAAAAAACGTAATGTTATCCGCAGTTGTGCGATTGCAGAAATATACCGTGACACAAAACAAATTTTACTGAAATGCTATCTTAATTTCACATTTTTAACATTGTCCACCTTTGAAGAGAGTACTCCACATATGGTCAAATAATTTCAAGGACCTTAACCACTGTTTGCTTGGTAAGACGAAACCTTTGGAAGAAATCTTTATCATCCCATTTTCCTATGTTAATTCTATCAGACCAAAAACATAGATGTTAAAAAAAGAGCCAAGTTCTTCTATACAAAAACCTTTATGTAACAAGTCAGGCGTGAAAAGTACTGAGATCTAAAAGTAGTATGCCAAGTTCTTACTTCATGAAGGTTTAATACCGAATATTTAAAGTAGAATAATATTGAAACAGCTACAATGTAATAGAGAAATTTTATTATTTAATGATTACTGACTAAAATTTGATGGGTTTACTGGTCAAGTTTTTAAAACCTTTCGAATTGGGCATACAAAAAAACTTGCCAAGTAAGCCCATCAAATTTTAGTCAGGTAAAAAGATGTTTTCTTTTTTCATTGTTTCATGTAAACATAACATAGAATATCAAATCGATCACTCTATTTCTAAGAAAAGTCATGAATTTTCAAGATGCATGTATAGTTTCAAAATGACAATAAAAAGACACTTCGAATGAAAAATCTTAGATTTCCTATTTTTCGATTTGAATGTATGTACATTAAGCTATACCGCTCTACCGAATTTCATCATTCTACAGCAAACGGAAGTGCTCCATATAAACTAAACATTTTCTCAGAAAGTGGGCGGATACAACGCCCCTGAATTGAAAACTTCAATTTTTATTTTTGGTCCTTTATGTGCAATTTTAGCCCTATCGTTCTACCAAATTTCATTGTTCTACTGCAATCGGAAGTATGCCATAGAATTTACATCAGTTCTGAGGAAGTAGGCGGATACCACGCCCCTGAATTGAAAACCTCAAATTTTATATTTTTTTCTTTGTATGCAATTTAAGCCCTACCGCTTTACCAAATTTCATCATCTTACAGCAGTAGGAAGTGCTCCATTCAACCAACACCAATTCAGAGAATTGCTTTCATGACAAGACTTACCGTTGTGCAAAATTATAAGATTCTACGATGTCGGGAAGTGCTCCATAATTTTGATGGTCTGTCAGTCAGTTACGGTTATTGTGATTTTTGAGACCTTATATTTCCCGAACCGCTCATGCTAGAAAATTGAAATTTAGTGAGGCGCCTGTGCCTGACTAGCTTAGCAAATACTCGGAATTTTAACTTTCTGACTTCATTGGTACTAAAGATAGGAAGGGGTCAAAAATCGCCTGAATTTGTTACTGTAAAACGGGTGTACTGACAGAACTTGGCTGGGCACTACATACCGTGCCCTTTGATCGGTTATTCTATACTCCCATCGTTCGGGTGCAAACAAATTTTCGTCGTTCTCATCACTTATATTTATATCCAACAAATATTCTAGATTATTATCCAATTTGCAATTGTTTTAATTAAACACTGATGACAATTTATTTTTGCACAAAATAAACAAAACCTGATTGTCAAAGCTAAATGAGAATGAATAAATAGAAACACTTCAGTTAAATCCTATTAACGCTCAAAATAGCTCTTAAAAGGTGTATTTTGTCGATTTAGTAAAACACGTATTTAGATTAAATGTATAATTAGTTAATCAAGAAAACGTTAATTTAAATCGTTAAATGTGGGTGAATAAATTATATTTTTTTAAATCGATAAATTTCCCATTCTTAATCATAGAATTAAATTTAATTGAGATTCAATAAATTGGCCCTTATTGGCATAAGGGCATGTGACCTGCGAAAATCTGACATAAAGAAGTCTAACGAGTACAATCGCATGATCTCGCTGCCCAATTCACATTGCCTCTGCGAAGGATAACCATATTCGGAAATCGCTCCGACAAAATGTCCATTGTGGCATGGGCTGTGTGACACGTTGGTGTCCATATCATTAAATAAGGGTGAAAAGAAATTGATTATCATCGATTGGTAGAGCTTGCTTTCACGGTGAAAGCCTGCCCAATGTTTTTCTCAAAGAATTATGAACCAATGATGCGTAGAATTCATAAACAAGAGCTCCATAATTATGATGGTGATGGCAAAACTCGGGACAGCGAAAAATCTGACCAAATTGTGTCGCTTGATATTAAAACACACGGTCTTATCTAAAGAGAAACTAGGAAATGACTCTTCCGAAATATTCCAAATATATATGTACATAAAAAGGGTTTCAAATTGGAAGATGCGCTATTATGGTGCTTCTTCCATCTCGGTCTAGAAGGGCATATTTTAACACGGAAGGCACTGCCTTCAAGAAACGCTTCCAATACTCAGATATACAGATACCATTAAGGTCAGTGGGGGCAGCCAACGATCTGTTATAGAGGCCATCCCACCGATTGAAGAACAGACTAAAATTTTTGGTGTTGAAGTAAATGAGGACCAGACCAAGTAAAAATTAGTAATAAATAATCAAGCGATAAAAAAAACGCCACTACCTATTCATAGCAGAACATTGAGGTAGTTAAAGAATTTATCTATCTTGCAGTACATATTAACTCCATGTATGCCACATTAGCGGAGGTCCTTTACGGTACATATAGCAAATGAGAACTGATACTGGATTCTTCCTAAAGCAAAAATTGCTTGGCAGAGATGAAAGAATGGAACTTTATGAGCCGTACCAGGATCTGGATGTAGTTCAGAAAGTCAAAACAAGTGTATTACATTGGTGCACCCACATCGAGGGAATGGAAATGCTTCAGCCAAGTAAGTCTTCGAATTTCAGCACCAAGGTTCTAGACAAAAACAAGACCGAAACTCCCATTAAGATACCAAGCCATATTGGATGGCCTAGAGCGCTTGATATAGATGACTGAATGTAGAACTGAATCGTGGAGGATGGAAAAGATTCGTGTCTCTAGATGAGACAATGCCGTTGAGCACTTGATATAGGTGACTGAAAGTACATCTGGATCTTAGAGGATGGAAAGGACTCGTGCCTCTAGATGAGACTCTTCGCAGTTCAGGATTCGGTGAAGTAAGTAATTTATTCATAGTTACTTAAGGCTTCAAAGCTAAAAACATTAAAAATGATCACCTTTGCTAAGTAAGAAAAGTACTCTATATTCTCACTTCCTAATATGAAGCCATTTTGTATATTAACAACTTCAGAAGAAGAGCAGGCTAATGTCTTCAATCATTTTCTCGTAATAACCTAGAGACACTAAAAGAGGAATAATCTTAAAAAATAAAAGTCTGTATTCTTTCATTAGGTTCTTACATTTAAAAATGAAACAAAATAACTAAAACGTAGAAATAATAAAACAATGCTTTGCCCTTTGTCAAATCTCATAATAAGGAATATTTTTGGGTAAATTTTTACTTCTCGAACTAACCGTAACCATCCATGAGAGTTTCTAAAAAGTCAAGTCAATCAAAAACACCACAAAACTTTCAATGAAATTCCTGATGAAAATTTGAACTTTTTCTCTAATAACTATACAGTTAATAATTATATTTATGAATTTTTGAATATTACAATAACAACTTGAATGAGCTACCACCATACAACGAATTGTTGGCTTATAAACAGAGTTCGGAGAAATAGAAAGAAATCGAATTTACAACAACAAAACTTGAATGACTAATAAGAACTCTAGTCCTCAAGTGATAATTGATAAACGATAAAACCTAAATTGGGATGGACCTGATCATGTGGTCTCGGTAGCGTGATGCGTAGGGCATTGGCTTCTGACGACTCTAGGTCTGGGTTCAAATCTCAGTCAAGGCAAAAAGTTTTTCGATTAAACTTGATAGTATAAAGGCTAAGCACCACTAATAAAGGAGTCTGATGATCGGCTTGGCAACCGTGAAACAGCTATAACTCCAGCCAAATAAGAACCCACTTGGTAGTAGTTCATTCAAGTTGTTGTTGTAATATTCAAAAATTCATAAATATATGAAGCTTCGCAGGCACACTGCATGTATGTAACCATAAAAAATACCCCTTATTATATACAAAATTAGTGGTGTGACAGCCCTTTAAAATCCTAGTAACGACCACTATAAATGAATTTTGTTATTAGTCAGCAATTATAGAGACTACCCATAATTCTGTATCGAATTCAAACAGTAAAGATGCGAGCCCTTTAAGAAGTTAAGAGATGCTCTTAAATATTTGTAGCTTCGTCACCCTCAACACTATAGTATCTTTTAGGCTGAAAAGGCTGGGTTCGATCTAAGACTTTAGGCATGATAATCCAACATTACTTACTATAACGCTTTAACTTTATTTATGAATGACATTTTGTATGAGATTTTCCACTACAATGGATATTGTGATACATTTTTCCGGGATTCGGAACAAGTTTCCGATTAGGGCTGAATATTGATAAAAACGTTTTTGTTGACCTTCAACAAAACAATTTTATTGTTTTCATTAAATTTTATCAATACGAAAGAATGATTTTGTTGATTTCACAAAATTTTTATAATTTTACATGATTTTTTGTCCGTTTAACAAACCAAGTTTTGTTAGTGAAACGAAATAAAACAGAGATTTTAGTCACATCCACAAATTTTTTTGTGATGTATCTACAAAAAATTTATTTTATAAATGTTTGTCAATGTCACAAAAGTTTTGCTAGTTTTTTTTGTCAATTTAACAGAAAATAAAAACATTTTTGTTAAAATGACAAATATTTTTTTTTTGAGGTTGAGATATTTTGTAAAATTGATAAAATAAAATTATCAGATAGATAAAATTATTTTGTAAGGAATTTATTTTTAAACAAAAAATTCTAGGAATATTTTTTTTGATCATGACAAAACTTTTGGGTTTTGAGAGTTATTCCTCCATATGATAGCAGCCTTTGCCTTCCCGATTCGACTGCTGATGTCCTGTTCGGCACCACCCTCGGTAGAGATGATACTTCGAAAATATTGGAAGCTCTGTACCTTCTCTACCGGTTGTGGAGAAATATTTATGAGAGAAGATAACTGGGTTCCGAGGCTGATCATCTCTGTTTTGCCGTAGTTGATTTTCAGCCCCACGATTTCTGCTTCTCTATCCACCCCTATTGTCATTTGGTGGAGATCTATGATCCTATGAGAGAGCAAGCATATGTCGTCCGCATAGTCAAGATGTTTCAGGTGAGACGTCAGAGTCCATCAAATTCCTCCGTTTCCCGTCAAGGCCGCTCGCAGGACAACGCTTATCACTAACAGAAACAATATTGGTGACAGAATGCAGCCCTGTCTGACTCCACTTTGGACTTCAAACTCTTCTGACAGCCTTCCTTCGTGTAAAACGTGATATTTGGATCCATCATAAGTTGCCTTAAAAATCGATGTAAGATGAACTGAATTTGAAAAAATTGCGTATTGACAAAGGCCCCTACAGATAAGTTCATGTGAGATCGCCGGGATGTAACGCCAATTTTTGTGGACTTAAAGGCCAAAAAAGCTAATTAAAAAAAAAAAAAACAAATTTGTAACATTAACAAAAAAAATTTGTTGATACAGCAAAAGAATTTTGTTAATCTGACAAATTAATTTTGTAGATTTTACGAAAAAATATTCATATTCACAAAATATTGTTTGTTACCTCAACAAATTTCTAAATTTTGTATCAATTTGATAAAACTTTTTGCTGGACGTATATTGACAGAAGTTTCATCAGCTCAACATAAATTTTTATCAATATACCTAGGTTTCATTTTCAGTGTAGAAATAGAATGTTTTCCTCAAATTTCCCAATAATATCTCCGCAAGTTATTAGTTCTATATTTAAACAAACTGAATCGTATGCTTCACTCACAATAATTGTGTGTCCCGGTCCCAGGTTCAAGGTAATGTAGGTAACTCCCAAAAATCCATAACACAAAACTTCACCCGTTTGCAAAAATTCATTTTCCTTTTTTTTTCCTCGACGAAAAAATGTTGACGAAGTCACGATTCCTCGTTCGAATGAAAGTAGAGCCCATTGAAATCAAAAGGGGACCACCACGCGTCCATATATACGTCGTACCGCCAGGCCGCGCCGCCGCCGCGCCATCCATGCCACCGTCTTAAATATATTACGCCTGCAATTCTGTTCAAACCAAATGAAGATATCACCGAGTTCGCGAATGTCAAAAACCAAAAATAAAAATAAAATAAAGAACGCCCCAACCAAAAAGTCAAGGTATCTCATTTTCATCCTCCTCATCATACATACATACATACATAGTGCTACAACAGACTCCTGCTGCATCTGCATCTTGATTCTGTCTCTGAAAATCCGAAAAGATTCATTTCACTGCTACCACACAATCCTTCCTGATTCTGGGTTCTGCTTTGCAAAAGACGCCCAGCAATTCTAGAAATTTAAGAAATGACAAACAACTGTCTTTGAGTTTGCAGCACATACTTATATACTAAGGTATCTCTACCAGATACTTTCTCGTACCATTAACCATTCCCATCGGTGATGTTTACTCGAATTGCAACCCAAATTAGTATGAAAAGAACTCGCAGTATAGTTTGTATGGCAGTCCCGGCCTTGGTCTCAGTCGACGTTCTCCTTTCGGGGTGGTTTCGGGAATTAGAGAATCATCCAATCACATCTTCTATCTCTAAGAGCGCGCAAAGACCTCCGAAGTTATATCGCGTTTCCTATCCTGTCCTAGTCGTCATCATCATCATCATCATCCCCGCAAACACACATTTCGCATTCCTAATTTTCATTTAGGAGAGTTAGTTTCGTTTTCCATGGGTTTGTCTTTCAAGGAGCCAGTGTTAGCCTGAATAGGCCTTTAAGGTCTATAGGTACAGCGTTAAAAGATGAGTGGGGCGGCAGGACGGGTAGCACAGCAGCCATAACATAACATATCCGAGAACCTAACTAATGCAATATCAAGCAATTTACGTTTGCATTCAATTAAAAGCAGAATTGTGGCATCGTTACTAGGAGTTCCTCGAAAACATGGTTGCCAAGTGATGTAAAAGTTTAAGGATATCTTAAAAAATAAAAAGAAAACAGTTTTCATCAGGCCAGTTTCTTATTACGTGTTTTAGCAAAGAAACATTTAAACAGAACCCTTCGAAGGAAACCTGATAGGATCTTAACCCTAAACTAAAACACACATAAAACAAAAAAAGAAATTTAACTACGAAATAAAAGAATCTTCAAAGAGTTTAGTAAATATTTTCATTTAAATTTTAAGTTCTGTAAGATATTACACATTTTGGGTCTTTTGAAATAAATAATGTTTGTATCCAGAAGAAGTTTATTTTAAAATCATCAATATTAAAAAAAACAAATTTGGCAACCATTCTTTCAAGATTTTGAATAGATTTTTCTCGTTCTCTAAGCAATTTGGAGAGTGGTGGTAGATTTGCGAGTAATGTTGGCAATGTTGATGACAGTTCAAGGAATCGACAAGCTGCAGGGATTTGCCAGCTAAGCTTCCTTCTCACTAGCTGAAGTTAAAGAGAAGAAGTGAGTCGGGAAAGTCATGGTCATGGGACATAAGTCAAGTTAATTTATTGGTTCATTCCGCCGCCCGGGGAAAATGAAAATAAATTAGCATGTATGTCCCAGAGAGAGAACATCACTATGCAACAACCGACCGACGATGAGGAGATGAGTTGCTCATCGGGTTGGATTACCTACAACAACAGCAATACAACTGCATTATCCAATGCGATAGAGTTGTGAAATCCGATCGATTGTTTCAGTTGGTAATTGATCAGATAATTTTGCCTATAGACTAACACATAGTAATACCGATCGATTGGGGCCGAGACGATTTCTCGATCTCGTCTTTTCTTTTTGTGTTTCCTCAATTCTGGGATTTTCTTGATTTGAAGACGACAATTAAAATGGAGATGTGATTGAAAGTAGACAATGGTTGAAACCGTTTGTTTGTGTGACAGGTGTTTACAAAGGCAGTGACAACGTTTTTAATGGTTAAATAGGGTGCAGTTTTCTTGCAAGTAATCAGCATTGTCCGATGAAATGCCATACAATTGAGATGATGACTGAGTTTTTGGAGACCTTAAGTACGATTTGCTGATTTTGAATATAAACTTTTTCAAAGAATTCGATCGGACATTTTGTAAATGGAAATTCTAACAAAAGTAATATCAAATACAAAATATTGGTTTCAAAATCCGATTGAATTAAAATAACAAACCTTTAACAACTACTCAAAAAATACGCTTAAAATGTCTTCAATCGAATTTGAAGATCTAAGAAGAATTGGTCTTTTTATGTTACTTTCACTTTTAAGTCCCTCAAATGCTGAAAATCCATCGATGAATGACGATTGTTAAAATATATTAATTTAGTATTTGAAATTTTTTTGCCGAATCCAAACGATTAAAATGAGATTCACTTTATGAGGATTTGTCACTTCTTCAAAAGAGCCAAGAGACGTGAAAAATATTGTTTTCTTAAGGTAGCAGAAGCTGGGAATCGAATATACATACCTCCGGGATGACATTCCAACGCATTAACCAATATTCCAAGGCATCGTACAGGTGTCAACAAAAAGACCTAAGGGCCACGAAGTAGTCAAACCTTTGAATTAATTGGTTAAGAAACAAGCCAAGTCTACTTGTGCAACCCCACAAATACTTGACTTTAAACACACAGTTTTACCGTGCCATTTGCATTCCAAAAAAAATTAAGACTAATTTTCATTGACACCTCCTTTCTCTCCCCTATTAATGCACATCACCGGTGCTGTGTTTAACATTATAAGGGTCCTAAATAAACCCTTGAGTGCGTGTGAATTATATTACTACAAAAAAATTTATATATAAAATGAATCGGTGATTTTTAAAACAACATAAGTAACACATTTTCCGAAATCACTTTTATTATGGTTTTGCACTGCTTAGGGGTAGAGCTATAGGTTGAGAGCAAAACTAGCATAATTTTATACCTGAAACACACAGAAATTCGAGCGCGAAATCAGCATTTAGTGTTAAAACAACATATCTGTTCTGCCATTTTAACAAATGAGTGCTAAGACACATTTAGTACATGCAATTAATTTCTTTTTACACCCAACGCTGGCTGGCAAAACGTAGTAGGCCAACTGTTGTTTTTACTTGCGATATAGGTACTATAGGGCAAGTTCTGCATTTGGAAAAAAAATCGAACTAGAAGTTTTGATCAAAGTTGACATTACGATGATAGCGAAGACGAATAAAGTGGGTCCGGCAATTCCGTCTGTCTGTCTGTATGTCTGTCTGTCTGTCTGTCTGTCTGTCTGTCTGTCTGTCTGTCTTTCTCTGTCTGAATTTCTGTACCTCGATCTAGAGCCTAAGCCACTGGACCTATTTTCTTCAAACTCGGTAATTATGGGTCTTCGGTGATTCCCTAGAGGGGAAATTGAATTTTTTTTTTAGCTCTAAAACTACATAACGGTACCCCCGATACACCCGTAATGCAAAATCTTATTTATCTCGAAAACGGCTCTAACGATTTTGATAAAAAAATTAGGTGTGATATTATGGACATGGACTACGTTTTGGTAAAAAAAATTGGGGCAAAATTTAATTAACGGTACCTGTCATAGAACCGTTTTTTTGATTTTCGACTTTCTCATTAACGGGTCTAACGATTTTAACCAAAAATTTTCAGCAGGAGTCCCCCTAAGTTTAAAATAATATTGTATATAAAAATATTCGAAAAATTATTTGTTGGGTTTTTTTTTGAAAAAAAAATTTTTTTTCGAAAAATCAATATCTTCAAAACCTATGAACGATTATTTTTTGAAATTATTTCCTAAAATCAATATTATTAAATACTTAAAATTCGCATCCCACATTTTTTTCTTGAAAAATTTTAAAAAAATTTCTTATATAAAAAATTTAATTATTTAATAATAAAACGATTTTTTAAAGTATGTTTGCATAAATTCATTTAAGTATCATTTTAAAATAATGTTAAAATAGATTTTATATTTTTCATTATTTTGTATTTTAATGAATTTCTGGCTCTAAGCTGTGTTTTTGTTTATTTTTTGTACTTGTTTTTTTTTTTTTAATAAAATACTGAAATCTTAATAATGTGTTATTTTATATTGTATTTTATATTCAATTGATTTCGCTAAGACTTACGTGGCAAATTGAGTGTAAAAACAACATAACAACGTATTTGAGTTGTTTTGGCTCTCAACAAAACGTTGGGTGTTAAAACAACACAAAAAACAAAGTTAGTTTTTTAAAAATCTCCTTTACTAAAAAGATTTTTTTAAAACTTTTAACTGTTTACAACTCGCAGAACTACCACTTACCACTAATCAGGTTTTAAAGTTAAAATTGTCAATGCGGCCGCGTCCTCAAAAATATAAGGTTTTTTGTCTCTCCTGTAAAAAAACAAAAATGTCACTTATGTTGTTTTAACAATCACCGATTCAAATATAATGCCATTGAAACCATATCATGTCATAGAACATGATCATATCCCAAAATCAATTTTTGCATATCATCACTTTTTCTTTCAGCAACTTATGGGGACTACCGAATGGATAATATGCCTCTCCCGCCTGGTCACCTAATTATCATGTCCATCCATTGCGCGACCTCAAATGGGACGACCCAATAAGACTCCCACCTTACGAAAAACGTCTTAAACTGATAAATTTACAGACCTTAACAGTACGCTTATCTTCTTTTTTTACACCAGTTTTTATCTGGATCTGGATGTATCGACTGCGTAGACTTGCTTCGCAAATTAAAGCAGAACATAAATTAATCGCGTCTTATATCGACACCACTCTTCTGGATACCTCTTCACCTAAAACTATTAGTACTAATATTATTTATTAATTATTAATGTAGTTTTAAGAACTTTGTTGTTTAGTTTTAAGTTACATGCTTGAATTAAGCTTAAATAAATATATAATTTAATATTAAAAGTATTTCTAGCGATACAAAAACCCTATTTTCTCTTTAAAGCAAGAGATTGCTAGAACATGCGGGGATTAAACTTGTTTGTGAGATAACGTTTTTTATTAATTAATATGTATGTGTTTGTTTTATGATATTTATAGTCTGTATCAGTGAAATTAGGGAAACAATCTTATGAAAATTTTATTAAAATAAATTAAATAAAAATATTTGTTGTTATTTGTTTTATTTACTTATTACTTTTTTATTTACTTTTATTTACTTTACTTTGATTAATTTTATTTTACGACGCGAGGTGAAATTCCGAAATTCTCTTTGAAACGAATTCATTGTCCTATACCAGAAGTACTTTAGGAAATATAATCACACACTTCTGCATGCCTCTATTGACAGTTTTACTGTTTGGTGTTATACTGTGTTTACTTTCTCAAGAAAACGACTTGACAACGCTTTTGATTATTCTATTTTGTCGAGTCTTGAACTTCAAGGACTTAGGTGTTCACCTTAGCTCTAGTTTGCCGAAATTTACGAGATTATACTTGACATGTAGACGGGCGGTCTCATGGAACAAAACGAATGCCAGCGGATGAGCTGAAGAGGCAACGAGTCAGGCGGACTCTTACCTACCTTAAAAGTAAACAACAAACCACCACAAATTTCAACATCCTAAATTAACGTAAATTCTATTTGTAAGCGAACGGGTCCCTAACGATTAAGAGTAACTATTAATTTCATTTCCTAAAGATATTAATTCGTCTTTTTCAAAATGGTCCACTTCGAATATAGTTCGTGTTAAGATTATGCTTTCCTCTTTCATCTCATTATTGTTTAGATGGCTTCGCTTTTCGAATCACTCGCGTGTATTTAATTGTATCTAGGAGAATCCCTAGAAAAGGCTTTTTCTCGTTTTTATTCTTTTTGATTTTTCTCGAGAAATTTAGTTAATAATACGAGTAGTCTGAACCAGCGTTACCACTTCCAAAAAAAAAGTCGAAGTAGATTTGAAGAAAAAAGTGAAGTAAATTGAGAAACATCGAAGTAGATTTCAAAATGGCTTTTTACTTGCTTTTAGAAAAAAATGTTGCATACAAAAATTTTTTTCCTTAAATGAATACATATTACCTAATTAATATGTATTTAAAATTGTCAATACATTTCTTTTAACTTTAAAGAAATTTCGCATAAAATTACTCATTTGTGTATTTGTATTGTGTTGACGTTCTTTTATTTTATGGTAATTATGAGGTTATATACTACTACTTAGAGTGCAATAAAGAAAAAGAAGTAGATTTGGGCTTTATTTTGTAAAATTGAAGTAGATTGAAACAGAGATTTTTAAAATGAAGTAGTTTTCAGTATTTTGCTGATGGTGCGAAGTAGGAAGTAGATTTTAAAATATTTTGGAAAAAAGAAGTAGATCTACTTCAATTGAAGTAAAGTGGTTCCACTGGTCTGAACTCGACCATTTAGATTCGGCAAGTTTTGGAAAGACACCCAACAACTTGCTGAATCCGTGAATGTGTGCGTGAGAGAAAAGTTTCGTTTGAGATTCAACAACGGTGGTTTTCTGAGAAACGAAAAAGGTTTCCAGGAAGCCGGTGTCCGTGACCGATGATCGCGAAAACGATTGGCTGGATGTGTGTATGTGTGAGTGACTGGAATGGTCGAGGGAGGAAAGAAAAGGATTTTAAGCTTGAGAGAGCTAACCAAAACCAAGCGACAAGATTAGTTGAAAAACAGAAAATAGAAAAGATTCGAGAAATTTAAAAAGGAGAACAAAATCGAGGAAAGGAGTAGAAAATTTGAAAAAGGACAAAGATCGAGGGAACATTTTCAGAAAAATAAAGATTAATTCGAGGAGCGACATCAGGACATAGGAGAAGTTAGAGGAAAATAAATCGAGAAAGAAAATTTAAGTAATCGGACATCTTGTCCATATAAAATATTTCATTGTTTCGTGTATTAAAATTCGAGTGGACCCTTGTTTCTTTTTTTTATTCGTGACTAATTTCATTTGTTCTTTCGGGTATTCGTTTTTTAATCGTTAGAGGCCTAAACGCGTTTAATTTTCTTTATAAATTAATTTGTATTTTGTTTTATCGAAAAAATTTTGGGTTTTTATCCAGGGTTCGCCCACGGTTGCCCAAATAAAACTTGTTTTGAAATTCCCTAGTGGAAATATTAAAAACTGTGTTTGAAATTATCTTTTTTACTGAATAATTAGATTTGGAATTTTACTAATTGCCTTTCGAACAAAAGGCAACGAGCTACGAGTTGCACTTTTTGTTGTTCTTATTTCAGTTTTCTTAATCTGTCAAAACCAAAGCGATATTATTCTACGATCGGGTCGTGTCGTTTGCTTTCTTTTATTCGCGTTAGATTTGTTATTATTATTAATAAAATTAATAATAATAACAATAATAATAATAATTATATTAGTAAAGGAAAGGTCGGATACCAATTCGCGTCGAGAAGAAAAAGTGTAACAGGCGTACTTTTCGTAAATTTCACGGCTGACTTGTTACACACGGGGTTTTTGTACATATGAGAACTTGTCTCCCTTTTTTAACATTTAGGTTTTTTGTAGTTACAAGCATTTTTCTGTCAATGAAATCATTTTCTGGGAAAGACTGACCAGTTAATGACAAATTGGGATTCACAGATAAACCGAATTACTTATAAACCAGCTTTGTACCAAAAAAAAGTTATAAGGAAGCCAATACCTGTCCTAAAAGGTTACCCCCGCGAGAAACAAAAAAACTATGGGAAAACATGAATATAAAATTTGGGATTTATTGCTTCCATTTAACTTCCCAAATATTCAAAGTAAGAGCCAGGCAAACATGCAATTAAGTAACGATATGCATGAAAAGTTTTATCGTTTTGTTATGCAAGTTGCCAATTTATTTTGCATTTTAAAACACAAATTTTCGCAGGAAAATACTTTCTCTTACATCACAATCGAATGAAGAAAAAACCTCAAGCTGAATGCTCCCGGACAAGATTCTGAGTGTATTGAAAATATTATTGGTAGAAAACATTTTTATAGGTAACAACATTTATTTTGTTCACTGAGCTTGCATTGTCTAAGTCTAGGTACATATATCTTCGAATTGCAGACAAAGAAAACTAAACGCTGCGCAGCGCATGCGCAACCATCAAATACCAAAAATAACAAGCTAAACAACCTTTGCCAGTGCATCATCATCGCCAAGAGGTTGGATCTCCAGTTCCAGCAGCTAGAGGAACATTTACAATGATTTTCGGTCTCCGACACCCTCTTCGTTAACAAACTATAATACTCGGCTCTAGCAAGTTATAATGATAAATGTACTGAATTACTATGATAAATGCAGTAAATTGCTGAAAGGTATAAATCAATAATAAAATAATGTGGACGTGTGGTGCGAAAGGAGTAAGACATAGTGACTCTGTAGACTTGTCGGCTTGTCAGTTGAATTACACTTTCGAACAAGAACAGTAGCAGGAGTCCAAGGCTCAAAAGAAGCCATACAAACAAGCTATGCTTTGAAGGTAGGAGGTATACGTTAGGTACAGTGTAGAACGGTGTGAATGACTGCACCGCGCAACAACCGCAGCGGACAACAGCGACATACTACAACTAGTCGAAAGATGAAGAAGATCGAGGATCCGGGCTCTGAAATGTCATTTGTTGCGTTCGTACACTCAAAGAAAAAGAAACGCAGCACATCAACCAGCAGAGGGATTATTAGGTTTAGACTAAACTTTTACCCTTTAAATTGAGGTATACAAATTTATATCTTATACAAATTTATATCAAGCCACATAAACATATTCCTGCCCACAAACGGTTGAGAGTTGTTAGTCATGACTCATGAACTATAGCAGTTCGCAGAACGGCAGAACCAAATTACAATGATGGTGAAGTCCCAAAAAGTCGTTCGCTTGTCAGTTCATCTATTTGTTTTTTAGCTTCCAGCTTTTACCAAAACCGTTACATAGATTTGCTTTAAACTTGTTACTGGTCAGGTTTATCTGAGGTCAACATCGTTTTTTTTCTTTTTCAAATTGTCGCGATTTTGATTAAACTTCATTCCTGTGAAAATGCGTTTCGGATTTTTGGTCAAAAAATTCAAATAACGCAAATAGCGCTTTAAAAAGTTTTTAGAAAATTTTTGGTTATTTCTGTTAATGAGCCGACGTTTCTTTGGCACAGTAAAATAACATTCCAAAATTTATAAATAATAAGCTAATACCTGTTCTTCAGCTCTAGATCACCTAGGACCCCAGAGCAAAAGTTAAAAAAAATTAAAGATATTTTTACTTGCGACATATAGAAATTACAGTGCAAGTTGTGCATTCAAAAAAACGACTGAACTTTAGATTTTGATCAGACTTAACTTTATTTTGATATGGAAGACTAAAAAATTGGGTCTCGCTATTCTGTTTGTCTGTTGTACAGCCTTATTGGCTTAAACGATTTTCTTTTAACTTGGTACATATCATTTTAAAATTTTTCCCCACACAACTTTTTACTTTTTTTAAAATCAAAAATAACGGTACATGTCATATTTTTGCGAAATTTTAAAAAATATTTTTTTTTCTCAAAATCAAAAACAAAAATTTCATTTATTTAAAGGAAAATAATGTTTTTGGTTTTCGAATTGCTCAAAAAATATTAAACGGACTTTGATCAATTTTTTGGATCCTGGAACTCGTTTTTAATGGTACATACTTGGTTTTCAAATTTTTGGATTTTAAGAAACAAAATTTATTTCGAAAAACACAAGCTCGATTGTTTGAAATTGAATAATTAACAGTTTTTTAACACTATATCTATAAGATGTAGGAAACAAATTTAATTTCATTAAAAAAATAAAAGTGCCTACCGTACAAACGTTGAAAAACGTTTTTCGAAAATCGTTTTTTTCTCGAATTTTTATAAAAATTTGTCTCTTTCGCTTAGTTTTAACAATCCATAATTCAATTAAAATATTGAAATTAAGATATCATAGATATTTTTTTTTATTTTTGGCTTTCTCATTATCGGCATAGCGGATTTTAATGAAAGCTTCTAAAAAGTTCAAAAAACATTGCACTCAAAATAATAAAAACAAAAACTAATCTTGTGTTAACATATATTTTTAAAGTTCTAAAAGTATCATACAAATAAGAGAAAGATCGTGCGATCTAGTCCTGCATTTTATCTAACTTTTTTACGGTTATATACAAAGTATTATGCACAATGGTTTTTGTCAAAAGAATATTATTATTATTTATATAATATTTGAGGAGCGACACATTCAGAAGGACGCAAATGAAAAAATATTACAGATGAGAAGGATTCTATCGGCAGTACACCGCTGTATTAATTCAGTTAAAGACACCAGTTATGAAATCAAACGAAGAAAAACTCTTGCTAGCAAAGTCCCTTAACTTATCATCCCGTTCCTCATATGGTACAGAGGCATGGACCTTGGCAAAGGTAGATGAAAACCGTTTAGGATGTTTTGAAAGGAAAATTCTGTGGGTCCCATTTGGGGTCTGTACCGACTTGTTCTAACGACTAACATGGAAAGCCATGTAGAGCAAATGAGCCCACACGCTTTGGCCCAGGAAGTCCAACTCCAATCCTAACGGGCGTGCAGTAAAGGAAAACCAGGACTTGGGTGGCGAACACTGGTGACAGAGCAAACTGGAGACAGCTAATTAGAGTCGTGCTGACTGGAGAAGCTTGTTGGTGGAGGCTCTGGTGCAAACCAAACTGTACCGCCATTTTAAGTAACTAACTAAAATCAAAATAGATAAATTAGAGGTCATTAGAGGTCGTGGAGAGCCTATACCTATAGTGATTTAAAACTATCAGTCATACCTGTAGGTGTTAGCAGAAATGGAGAGAACTTGCAATTTTCTACCGATTACGAAAGGCTTATACGGAACACTTTTCATGACAATAGATACTATTGGAGGACTTGTCACATCCTCGCAAGAGGCAGTACACCCCTAAAAACAGTAACTTCACTGTTGAAATCTTCGCATATGATGAACTTTGAGCCATGCAATTTCGTCAAGTTCATTGTCGTTCGGGATCATTGGGACTTGTGGTATCACTACGTTCTTCTTCTTTATACATCGTCTAATTTTTGCTTGGCTGACGCTGTCCATCAATTTCTTTGCCACCGGGTTCTGACTTTGTTGGTTTGATATTTCTCAGATTGTAAGCCAGTAATCTTGGAAACTCCAGCAATATTAAAAATTCGATTGTATATTTGAAGATTATAATCTGGGCTAGTAACGAAACCTCACAATTAATAATTGAATCATTAGAATTAATTCGTGGCCATCAATGCATCCAATCAATAGCATCCAATATAATACGTTCGCTTAACCATTCAAGATTTTTGTAGTTTTGATAAGTTCTATCTTTTTTAAAAATTTTTTTTTTTCATTTTTAATTCTTTTTAGTAGCGGCAATAACCCCATTAATTATGCTTAGTACAATCTACTTCTTAATCTAACTTAAGTATAGCTCTTAAATCTAGGGTTAGGAATTGGAAAGACGATTAAGACGGAGTTTCAGGCAGGATGAACTGAGGTTAAAGTCGAAACAGTTAATGTTACAATTAATCCTTCGAAGCATGCGAGTAATAGGTTCGTTGCAGCCGTAAGAGGTAGGGTAGGCAGATAGAAGAGACGAGGATTTCTTATACATATTACGCGAATTAGTGTTGAAAGAGATGGAATTGTAGACAGTAATGCAGTCAAAAGACCCTGAAAGTAATCGAGGAATGAAAGGAATGTCGCTTCGTTTTCCAGCGTATTCAAGTTGATTAACAGAAATCGGTCTTGACCCAGTATCAAGAGGGTTATTCTACGACAGACCACGAAGTGCCAAACGTAGGAAACGACGTTGAATGCTCTTGATTCTGGATATATGGGTTTGTTGATAAGGGATAAGGGGACCATACTTGACAGGCGTGTTCAAGAAGCGGGCGAACAAAGGTTATGTATAAAGAACGGTTCACGTAGGGTCAGAGAATTCTTTGGACCAACGTTTTACAAAGCCTAATGTAGAGTTCGCTTTGAGTATAATCAATATAGGTTATAAAGGTGAGTTTTCTATCACATAAAACACCAAGGTCTCGAATTGACTCAGAGGTGAATATGGGCTGATAATGAAGAAGGTATTGACGGGTAGTGGATCGGATGCGTTTTCGTAAAAAAGTTATTGATTGACATTTAGAAATATTTAGTTCTAAGCAATTTTTAGGCATTACTCAGAGAAATTGTTGAGATCAAGCTGTAGGAGAGTGGCATCATGCGTGGAAGAAATGGCCTTGAAAAATTTTGTATCGTATTGTATTTGATAGACCAAACAAATTTTGGGGGAAATGTAAGGCAGTCAGTCGAAATGTCAACTGAGATTTTGGTATTACAAATGTTGACTGTCTTGATGCGTGTCCACAAAACGTATATCATCGACAATGTTCAGCGAAAATCTCCTGAAACAGTATAATATCCCCACTAAACCCGTTTTAATTGTTTCGTAGATCTTGGATCTGTTGTTCTGATACCTCCAGAATTTCTTATTAACCATTAATCCCAAACCATCATTTTGGATTGCTGCAAAACCTTGAAAGATTACAACTAATTTCAAAATTGACCTAATCTGGCTGCAATCTATAAAGCCTTCCAAGCCGTCCAAAGCTAGAGTATAACTTCCACATCTCGGAAGTTGCTCCTGCAACTCTAAATTTTTGGATATAAATCAAAGTACAGTTTTAAAAATGATAAGCAATAGAACCATAATGCAAAGTTCGACATCGCTCGAAAATCAATAATGACAAAGCCCCTGACTCTCAGGAAATAAAAATTACGGATTCCATAATAATTGGCATGAAAATTATAAGGGCACAGTTTCCTGACTGTAAATTGTAATTCTAGGTTCTATTTAGTAAGATCATTTTGTACAAGTGGTTGGGGTTGCATGACGTTGTACTCTCCGCCGTAATTTAATTGTGAGTTCAAGTTGCAGTTTAGTTGTTGGACGTTCTTTTTCGACGTTGTTATTTTATCGTCGTACCGTATCTCATTGTAATTCTGTTTTAACATGAAAAAATTAACAAATTTGTATTTCAATAATTGCACACTCAATTTCACGTCTCAAATAAGTTGCCCTTGCGTTGCAATTTAGTTGTACATCTTATCTCAGGGTGTAATTAAGTTGCACACTTGGGTTTTTATGTTGTAATGCAGTTTGTTCCAACCTTAGCAGTTCACTTCACTCCCATTTCATCTCAATATCGATAAATAAGTTTTGGATCTTAGTTCGACGTTAAATTGTAAATTTTAATTAAGTTGCAGTTCCAAGTTTCAGTTCAAGTTTATTTGTAACTCAAGTTGAAACTTAGTCGAAAAAACAAGCTCACGTTCTAATTGATTCTCGTTCTATCTTCTACCGTGATGTTAGACCATAACTTATGAAATCAATAAATCGCTTCTATATTTTATAGAAAGAGAGCCATTGGAAAAGCTAAGACCCTAAAGTGCTTCCATAAATTGGCATTGCTTTGAAAATTGCGAAGAGTGAATTATAATATAAACCACTTTGTCAATATCGTCGATATATTTTCCAAATTCATGGATTTCATCAGAGACTAGGCGTTTCCATTAATATAGGGATACACTTGTCTAAAATAGGCCTTTTTAAGCCTTCTTGAATTTCGCATCACAAAACGCATGTTTTTTTTTTACTAAAATTTCCAGTACTAATTTATTGCGGTTTTTCTTGCAGTGTATGAATCACAAGCGTCATTATTGCCGTGTCGTTGTTGTTATGTTGTAGGTGATGATTAGTTGCACTCTGTGACTTTGTCAGGCCGTTGCTTGTAGTTGAAAGATTGATGTGACAATAAGATGGCAATTGAGTTCGATTTGCTTGCACCTTCGTTTTCCTGTTAAGCAACATTAGAGCCAAACTGATGATAGGGGAAGTGTGATTATAAATGGCTTCTGTCAAATAAAATGGCTGCCATCATAGGTATACACCGCCATACCGACTGCTTCTGAGAAATTATTTGCATGCGAATCTGTGAAATTCGAATTTCAACGAGCAAGATATCTGCCGGATACCCATCTTGACCTCTGTTATAAATTTTAATGTATTGGTACTCTTTAGGTGCCTCTACCTACGTACCTACATGGGATGATTTTTCAGCACCAAATTGCGCTGGGAAGATTAGAACAATACCGCGGTGCTTTATTGTTGCCATGGTATCTCTATGCTTGGCCAGACATTCCTCGAGAATCGAGACTGCAGAGCTAACATGTGACAGGATAAGTAGTCTGATGCTGCAGTCAGTCCTAGACACGAAATGGATGCCTTGGATGGGTGAGTAAATTAGTCCAGACCACACAATACACAAACCATAGCAAGCTGTTTGGTTAGCAGATATCTGCAGCACCTTTCGGGGCCAGACACTATGCAGATAACTGCCAACTGGCCCTAACCGACCGGACCGCTGCACGATCGCATATCCTAACTGACTGACATCCATGACGTTACGTTCAGATACAAAAGTTTTTGCGCTAGGAGACTTTTTAAACGAGCACAATTCACATTACTATGCAGTTATTTGCTCTGTCAGTGTATGTGCATGTGGCAAAAATGGCGGCATGGCGCGTGAGTGCTGCATAAGGAGGCGATATGAAAAGCGAGTGCACAGCATAGGCCCGTTGCCCTCGACACCACAACGCCGCGCAGTTGTCCGACCATCATCTTATGGTCGTCACATTCATAAAGATTGGATTTTTATGTGTGCCGGCGCGGCGAGTGCAACGCGAACCGGGCATAAAAACGCGAACGGGCCGAACAGTTTTTAAAAGTGTTCCCATGTTGCGATAGGGCCTTATCAATTGCCCCATGAAATGAATGTGGCCCAGAGAGATTGCCACAAGCATCAAAAATAAAAGTGCTTTTTCGATTCGTTTTTTGTTTTGGTTTTTCTTTCGATCCATGCGAAAGTTTGAATATTCTGCGAGAGAGTTTGTTGGCCCCCATGCGGAGGTAATATTTATAAATGCATATCTCTACTTACAATGACCTATTGAAGCCCTGTTAGTTATAATCGAGGACATATCTAATAAAATCTAAATGAATACCTTCCACAATCATTGCGCGAGAAGATTTATGCGGCGAATTCGTTTAAAAGTAATTGGCTTTGAGTTCGAATCGCGGGAGATTCCCAGTCCCGTTCCCTTAAAGAAATGCAACTTCAATCACTTACATCCCACGCTCATACCTATACTGATGGGATGTGCGCACTCTGCGCAGCGCAGCCTACACCATACATCCGTTTTCTCTTTAATCCTTCAGCACCGCGCGCATCTGCATTACACCAACCGCATCAACGACAGCCCTCTACTTGGTTATCAGAAAAGGATTCTGATCCAATTAAGGCTTCTTGGTGGTGGTTTTGACTAAAGCTGAAAGTACTCGTAAAGCCAATCAACGGCCAATGACAATTGCTATTAAAATTTATTAACTTGAAGTTCAATTAATGGGACGGAGATCTTTTATTTACGACTAAGGAGTTGGAAGAGGATGGCGGGTATATAGCAAGGAAGATAAATCTGTGGCCGCAAACCATAACCGCCTAACTCGAGTTATGACGAAATTGAGTTTTTATCATAATCGTGCTGAGAATATAAAAATCTATGCCCACTCAATTTTTTACGTCTGTATCTTTTTTTAAACAAAAGTTATAAACAAAAAACCTAACAACCTAACTCGCTTTTCAAAAATTATAATTTGCCATAACAACTTAACTCAATAAAAATACAACGGCGGTTTCATAACTTAAGTTAAGTTTTTATTATTCTGCATTTAAAAAAAAAATAATCAGGAATAACAACATAAGTCAAGTTAATCAATTTAAAATCTGCGGAGAATTAAAAAAGCTTATTTTTAATTTTTCTTATATCAACATAGGCTCTTATTCCCTGATGTAGAACAAATATTTACTTTTCTTAACTTGAGTTAGGTTGTTATGGAAAACCACAATTCTATTTTTTGACCAACTTAACTGAACTTAAGTTCTTTTGGCTAACCAGACTATGATTGCATGAAAGTCTTAAATCGAGTTAGGCCGTTATGCCGTGTTTCAATTTAAAAAATCACAAATCTAAGTTGACTTATGTTCTTTTGCCTTAATCAGTTTACTGTAAAAATGAGTCATAAGTGAAGATAGGTCTTAACGAACAGTTGCATCTGTAGTGTAAGTACTGTTTAAAATTGAAAGGTTTAATTAAAGAAGTGCGTAGGATATCGATTAGAGCTGTGCAAATAATGGAATTAACAAGGATGCTTACAATTTACAAGATAATTATTATCTATTATCATTCTGATTACACGATATAGTTATGTAATGTATTTAGGAGCTGATAATACATTGGGGCAGTGCCCCACGAACAAAATTTGTTTAGGTATTACTCAATAAGAGAAAGTACTCATTACAACAACAAGCGTGGTTTCAGTGCTTTTCTATCTCCCCTTAAAAAAATTCCTATGTAAATTGGTGATCGAAATTAGAAAAACGGTTTATAAAAATATTTGTTTTTCATTTGTTCTTAAATAAATTTGGGGTGTCAAATTAAAATAAAATTCAAAAAGAAATATCAAAATAAGAAGTCGTAAGAATTGATCTTCCATTGAGCATTTTTTTTTTTCACTACGCTTGTGCAAACCTCAAAAACATTATTGTCTATTATTTTTTTTGCAGGACAATGTAATAATAGAGATCAGCTTGTGCGTGAATAAAATGGAATGAAATTAACGAATTCCTGTTGCCAATCCCTGTTTTCATGATTTGAGAGTGTACTTTTAGAAATGTATTTTTGCTTTAAATCAAAATATAATATTATGACTTTTGTTACAATTAAACCAAACAAAATTGTTTCCATATTTTGAACCGAGTATAACGAAATACAGTCATTAAAGAATGGCCAAACTCTTATTTTTAAGTCATCAGTTATAGCAAAAAAACTTTCAATATTTAATAGAATTCTAAGGTTTATGTTAAGATATGCAGTTTTTGTTGTTCAGGTGAATTACATAATATGTTCATGAAACTGAGAACGTTGAAAATGATTCCGAATTTGATGGTATTTTTTTTAATAAACCAGAATAGATACAATTATTTAATAAGTCTAGTAATTCAATTTCTGAGAGATCAAATAGAAGAAACGTTTGCAAGACCTAAATGCAAAGCTAAGAAAAAGCTATATATTAAATTTTCAATCAGCAGAAAGACTGTTAAGGTTAAGGCTTGCAAGTCTCTTTATATTTGTAGAAGTAAATATACCGAGAGCATTAAATTTTAAAAACTTGAACTGTAATTCAACAGCTACTGGTCATTAGAAAGCTATTACCAAAGAATTTTATATATTGGTTCCCTCAAACACATTGGGGATACAAAATTTGACACCATGGTGTACGCAGTTAACTGGAAGCCAAAACGCGACCGTAGTATGAAGAATACGAAAATATTTTTAATGTTTCTTGTAAAAAATATTTTCTTCAGTTCTTTGACGAAACTGAGAGCTTCTTTAAATCCGTCATTAAAACAAAAAACTTCACTGTCGTTAGTGTCATTCGATTCCATTTAAGGATTTCAGAGAAAAACGTGCTCCTAACAATAAAACGACATACATATTTCGAGGTTTACTGCACATGAAAGTCACTTCATTTGAAAAGACTCGTGTACAAAATATTTAAACGCCAGCTTTAATCTTACATCAATACACGGCCATTATAAATCATAATCTTTGAATCTGGCAAGCTTATCAAAATACTTAAAAATGTTTGGATTTATCGGCCAAGAGTTTAATGCCCCAAAAGGAGACAATTGTTCTTTTGCTTCGAAGAGAAAGGTTACTGAATCCGAGAATGAAAAGTTCGCATTGCAAGTGAAGCAAAACGCAACGAAAAAAAGAGGCAATAAAAACCAAACACTTTTAAATTAAAGCTTGGACCTTCATCGATCCTTGAACCAGGGCTTACATATGTGATTGCGTCCATCACAAGCTCAATTAGCTTAGTGAGAAAAAAACGAAGGTCCAAATTGATTTTTATTTCGTTAATAAGACTGATTTAATTGACACGAAGAACAACGACAATGATTTTTCTGATTTTAACGTTATTAAATACGAATTCTAAATTTTAAAGTTTTTTTTAATGAATTGTAAAAGTAAATTTCAGAGTGAAGAAAAACATTGCAAGGGCATCAAAATCCACGATGCGCTGCAACACTGCATTTAGGAAAATGCCTATTCTCTTCCAACAACGAGGAAGAAAGTGTCGATACAAACACTTCAAAGGCTAAGAGGGAAGCTTGGACGAAATTTCTTTGAGCGTACACATACTTTAATCAATACAAATTTTATGTTTCTTAAATCGTTGCACTTTATAGTTCTAATATAATATCACAACAAACAATACCTACAAACTCACGATTTGAAACTTCAAAATTTCAAAGATGACAATCGATATGTCAAAATACATTTTAAAATGCCTTTACGTGACCCTTAAACGCGGTTGATGGCGTTTAAGTTAAGAGGCCTTTAAGTAACGTTACTTAAATGTGAAAATTGATTATAGATACCGATTTCATACTTAAGAGCTGCTTAGAGGTATTTTAAAGTCAAGTAACCTTTAAGATTTGTTTATAGATTCGCCTGCAAGTCTTGATTTTCAGTCTTTTTATAACAATCTTCCATCCAATATGGACGAGTCAAATACTTATCCTCATTTAACAGGCCCTAAGAACTCAGAAGATACTTAAATATCAATTTTGCTCAAAATTTAATCAATAATGTACAATACATAATTTAAACTTATGCATATTAAAAACTTGAATAAATAAAATATTCTTATTACAAAATGTTCCTTTACTTGTATGATACTTTCACGATCAAAAGAAAAAAAACATGGAAAATTAACTTAAGTTAATGAATACCCTGGTTTATTGGTAAGGAAAAAGAACTTAAGTCAACATATGAAATTTTTTCACACAATCTCACACATGGCATAACGACCTAAGTCGACAAAAGAAATTTTAATCATTCTTTCTTAATATGCCATAACAACCTAACTCGACCTAAGCTTTTTATTTTTTTAAAGTTCAATAAGCCATAACAGCTTAAGTGTTTTTTTCCTTAATTACTCACTAAATATAAGACATACATTTTATTACTTCTAGTATATGAGAAATGTGTATTCTTTCTTCATTTCTGCATTGAAGAAATTTAAAAATTCATAATTCCTGATTCATAGAGAGATTATGAAACTTAAAACTGCTCTCCTGAAAAATATGAAAAATCGACTTAAGCGGTTATGCCTTGTGGCCACTGAAATAAGACTTCTTCCTATATACTAATCGTTGAAAAATACTTCTGTCTCAGGGAGTTATGACCTAGTGCCGATATGCATAAATCAATACTTCTAATGAGCCATTCTACGTCTGTGAATTATATCCTAGGCAGAATCTATTCAAAAATCTTCATCCGCTCCTTAACACTTGTTAACATGCAAAGAGAACTTGTCCTTTTGATAACTTTTCCAATTGATAAACATATTTTTGCTTTGTGACACCTACTTTTTTAGTCTTCATCACTCGACCACGGCAACTGCTTATCACTGATTTAAGAAATGTGTGCGTGTCGGAGGTCTGGGTGTGATTCCCAGTCGCTGCCACCTAAAACCAAAAATTGTTTTTTCAACGCAGCAGCCTTTCCAAGCAAGTGACAAATTCTTCAAAGAGTGTCTGGTGTCCTGAATTGTAATTTTCATCACAATGCGAGGAATATATTAGGCCGGATAAAGCATTCCACATTCTTCTAGTGCGGCTAAAGAAAGAATCTCTGAATTCAACAGTACGTCCGAAGTTGGGCTCAAGGTAAAACTGATGGGCATTCCCTTTTACGGTTGAATTGTCGTTCATGAACAGTTGCATTAGGGGTTAGTTCCGCTTTAACGACAGACGACAGCATTAAGCTTTTGAAGCAATAAATTCTACGCGGTTAATGTTTCCCCATTTGAAAATGCCATAGAGATCAGAATTTAATGAGCTTATTTTAAGCTAGAGTACTAAATCCACATCCGAAGGTGAAGGACGGAAATGAGTATGTGAAGCTGAGAGTACTCTCGTCAGCAAAACAATATAATGGGTTACAAGTTTCAGATCATTGATGAATATGAATACAGAGTCGGAGATAAAACGGAGCCCTGTGGCACACCACCATTTTACTGTTGAATTTCAAACTTAATACCGTCCAAAACAACTTGTATTGAGCGGTTCGAAATGTATTTTCTAATCCAGTGAAGAAGAGAAAGAAAATCTGTCCCATAAAATCTTTTACGCTTTCAAGTACAAGAGGATTCATGACACAATCTGGCAACGTCGAATTAACAGTACACTTTGCTGCAAGCATATTTGTTTTTTACTTATGAGTGGATATAAGGAGTGCCATTGAAGACGAATGTCATGGTCTAACCACAGCCTGGCAACCGAGAAAACTGAGATAGTCCTCCTGACAAAAAGGAGAATTTCCACTCAAATCAAATCGGGATGGAAGTGATAACAAGCAACGCCGCCGCAGTGAAGTATTTGGGACTGAGGCTGGACACGAAGCTAACCTTCTGGACACAAATACGGGCAGCAACAAAAAGTGCGTCAAAAACAACAGCATCACTGAGCAGCATAATGGCGAATGTAAGTGGACCAACGGCCAGTAAGCGCAGACTACTGATGTCGACGACGCATGTTATCCTTTTATATGGAACCGAAATCCGGGCGGACGCACTTAAGCAACAGAAGTACCGCAAACTTATGGTGGCAGTACAAAGAAAGGTGTCAGAACCAGCCGTCCTTGTAGTCGCAGGAGTGGCACCCATCGATCTCTTAGGGGCAGAAAGGAAGTACGTCTAAGACAAAAAGGCGGAAATTGGATTGGAAGCGGCATCCGAAAGGGCCAAGCAACTTACAATTATTCAGAAGTAGCTTATAGAGCTGTGGAGCTCAGGAAGCAGAGGAAGATGGATAGTGAGGCTGATCAGGAACATGGCTGAGTAGAACGACCGGAAACACGGTGAGGTTAACTACTACGTCACCCAGTTACTCACCGGACACGGTTATTTCAACGCCTTCCTCCACAAGATCGGAAAAACAAACAGTGCAGTCTGCCAGTACGGGGATTCACAAGAAGCTATGAAAACCGGCAAAACATCTGTAGCTTCACAGAGTATATTCTCAGAAGAAAATAAGGAGAAGAAGGAAATGATCGGTAAACAGTTGAGCCCGCTAGTTGATCCCGCTAGGGAAACATGACAACCCCCCTGAAGTAATGCAAAGAGCGGTCCCGGGGAATAGGTCAGACGCCGTGAGGGGTCTTAAAGAAGTCTTAGTTGGTATGTAGCGAGTCCGACACACGGGGATGGCCAACGGGTCAACGCCAAGACATCCTTACGGTGCATCAAGCATTTCTTCTCGCTTTCCCTTAAGGCAAAAAAAAAAAAATTGAAGACGAATGTTGGAACCAAAGACGAAGTAATAATTCGCACATTTTTTTAACAAATATTTTGTAATTGCTATTTGATTCGTCGAATGTGATCATTACAGATTTTTCTAGCTAGCTTGAACTTATTCCGTTTTTCCTCAGTAAGTTTTGTCCTTTTGGTATCGCAATCTTACTTCTCTAACCATAATAACCTCTTTATAGAATATACTTATATAAAAAAACAAGAATTTGGGATTCCACGTTACTAACGTCGAAGCATAGTGACCAGTTAAAGTTTCTGAAGAAATCATACCGTTCCAGTTGGCATTCTCGTATTGCTCTCTTAAGAATTTTGTCTCTAACTGGGTGATGAAAATATTGAATATGTGTGTTAAGAAGTTATCAATTCATGGATCGTGGAATTTGGAGAATTCAAGTTATCCGCTAACTATCAATATTGTTACAGGAATCTGTATTATTAAGAATTACAAGTTAACAGATAGAGGCTGATTCTCAGTTGTTCGTCGTTTGCAACAGGAGGTTCATGTATACTTCTTCACAAGTAAATTCAAGGAAACTTCTGAGCATATGTTACAAGGGAACAAGTGTTACAAGGAGTGTATACTTGTCTATCATAAAACTTATCAAACTCATTTTGGCTCTTGACTTCTAGAATGCTGATAACTTTTTATTTTCTCTTCAAAAATAGAAGAGTTTATATGTTAACAATTTCTACAACTCCCCTAAAAGTTCACTGCATGATTGTCTCCCTTAAAATCCGAGATAATGTCTTTTTTAACGACTTTTTTTTTCAATTCGGTAAAATGATGACAAGAAGCCTTTGTCATTAACTTTCAACTTCCTAGACTTAATTTTCAAATGTTTGCTTTTCAACCAACACACAAAAAAAAAAAAAACACTTTTTCTTATTTCTTGAATAAAGACCATAATTAGGTACCAACACTGATGCGCATAAAATGCATGCTTACAACTCTGCAACAAGGTGATAATTACAATCGAGACTCCATCCAATTCATCAACATTCCACCTTTTAAGTGATTGATCCTTGTTGAATCAAACTCTATACTAATTACTTAAGAGCCAGTTTGTGTGCAAGAAGACATTTAAACAGCCTTCAAGGCACAAAACAGCAAACGGAATCGAGAATCCCAACATCCGATCACAATGCGTGCCATTTAACTTAGTTCGTCCGTCCGTCCGTTCGTCCAACCAACCGTAGTCGTCGTCATTGGCAGCAACACGAGCTTAATGAGTTTTTAATTAAACACGAGCACAACACCACAAATACCAACACAATATAAATCTATTCGAAGCTATACACAATGTATGCTAAAGCGCTAAAGGTGCGATGGTGATGCGAATGCGAAACCCGTCCTAACCTTTTATTGCAAACTTAGGTACGTATAACATGTGTAGGTACGGGCAATTTTAGCTCTTGGCAAGTTTATCATCTTCACAGCCTACCGAGTATAAACAAAATGTCCTGAGAAAGCTATTATGTATTTAGGGGTGCCTAGGCGAATTGCTTGCCCATCAGCATATCAATTAATTTGGCTTAGGGTCCTCTGTTTGCTGGTTTCTAGACCCTGCATGACATACACAGGTTGTTTTCCTAGCTGATGCTTCTAGCTAATCACTTTATAATGCGAAAGGAGTTCATTTAAGACGTGAGTAACCATTTTATCAAGGAGAAGGTTATGTCTTATATTATAATTGAGCAGGTTTTATTGTCAGGTTCCGTGGACCTTTGTGAACTTTTTCATGGGGACAAACCTTAAGAGAAAAAGCAATTAGGATAAATCAGAAGAACTTCAGGGAAATAGAAAATCACAACCTTGTTAGTGAATAAGTAAAACTTAAAAGTTGCTTACATTCGGGTTACTTTTTCCTGAGAGTCAAATAAGTTGTTTTGCGTTATTTCTTAAACTGAATTTCCAATTTCAATTAATTTCAGAAGCAGGCAATTTTAACTAAATTTGCAAGAATTCGTGCAATGTTTACGAACATACCCCAGTGAAATAAATTCCTGACGTAAAATTATCTATCTGAGAAGGTGTCAGCATTTTCCAAAATTTTCAGATTAATTAAGTTGTTGTTGCATCAACTGTTCTTTTTATGAGGGGCTATAAAAAAGCTATCAAAATTGGTTTAAAATTCAAATTTGAATCCATTATAAATGCCTCAATGAAGAAAGAGAGAACAACAGAAACAAATAAACATCCTGATCAAATTCAAAATGAAATTTGCTGTCAATTAAAATTAGCAAACTTGAAATGAAAACACTTACTTGTAACTTGCGAAATAACTCTATTTTGGTTTCTGATGAAACCGTAGTAGGTGTAGGAACACATTGCAATTAATTACTAACTCCACTTCAAGTAGATCAAGTGTTTTGCATAGAAATTTTCTTTGAAGTTGATAAACCGTGAACTTGTTCTGATAGTGCTCTTATGTGGTGAGTGCTCTGCTCTGAACTAAAAATGGGTGTTGTCTTTTTTTTTTTGAAGGGCTTGTTCACAGAGAAAGGTGTTTGGGTGTGTTAAGAAAGCAGAACAGTAATACGAATTATTTAGAGATTTTGCACGTAAAAGTCGATAAGAAAAAAGAAGTTCTTTGGCCGTCTTAGCAGTACAGCAGTACAAAATTTTAAAAATCAGTACACATTTTGAAATTGTAGTACTTTATATAAATATAGATATATGTATATAAAATGCACGACTGGGTAGCATGTAAAAGACTAAGAATTTCAAAAATGAATATTATTAGAGAAAAACATAAAATTAATTTTTTAAATGACTAACAAAAACAACTCCTTTAGTATTTTGAGCTAAGAACTGGATGCCATGTGATTCGAGCAAATATTTGTTTTTTATTATTAAAAGTTGTAGTGGTTTCTTAAAAACTAAGCTAAGGTATATATAAAAATTTTTTAAAACATTTTTAAGAAAACATTTTGGTACGCCAACTTAAAGTTTTTATTATTGTACGAATAACGAAAAATTTAAAAAAAAATATTTTTTTTTTTTTAAAGTCAGAAAATATTTTTTCTTTAATTTTGAAATGCAATGTTTTTCGCACTTTTTAGAAGCCTTTCTATAAATTTTTTTATTAAAATCCGTTATGTCGATAATGAGAAACTCAAAATTTGAAAAAATGGTTTTATAGTAGGTATAGTCAGTAATATTTCAATTTCAAAATTTTTCTTATTTAATTTAAGATCATCAAAAGGAATAAAATTTTATCAAATTTCTAAGCGTTGTTCTCGAGAAAAATACGATTTTTGAAAACCATTTTTTAACATTTGTGTGATAAAATACATTTTCTTTACAACGTGTAGATTGTACTGAGAAACTTTTATTTGTAAAGTTTTAAGAAAACCGAGCATGGCGTTTTCCAAATAGTATTGAGTTTTGATTTTTTTTTTTAAAAATCCAAAAAATACACAATATTGGGGAGCATAAAAAAAATTATCGAAATCGGTTGTACTGTTTTTGAGAAAATGAATGCATGGAATTGCCTGATTTCCGGGAAAGTATGAACTTACGCAAATAAAGTTTAAAAATCGTTTTATTAAAGTCATTTTTTATATAACAAATTTCTTTCAAATTTTTCTAGAACAAAATTTGAGATGAAAATTTTAAGTGCTTAGTAGTATAGATTTTAGGAAATAATTTAAAAAAATAATCAGTCACACGTTTTCAAGATATTGATTTTTCAAAAAATAAATTGGATTTTTTTTTTTCAAAAAACAAAACAAAAATATTTTTTTCGAATATTTTTATATACAATATTATTTTTAACTTAAGGGGCTCCTTGTGAAAATTTTTGGTTAAAATCGTTAGAGCCGTTAATGAAAAAGTCGAAAATTTTAATCAAAGTTGACATTACGATGATAGCGAAGACCAAAAAAGTGGGTCTCGCAATTCTGTCTATCTGTCTGTCTGTTCGACTACAGCTAAAAATCGGCTCGGCCGATTTTCTTCAAACTTGGTAGATATGTTTTTTTCTTTTCTTTTTTAAGACCAAAAATAACGGTACCTGCCACACGAATTTTTTTTCGAAATTTTATAAATATTTTTTTTCTCAAAAACTGTCCAACAGATTTTCTTAAAAAAAAATCATAAAATTTCATTTAGTTAAACCTAAAAAAATATTATTTTTGGTACCCCCCATGGAACCATTTTTTTTTTTTTTGTTTTTGATTTTCTCAAAAACGGTACACCCGATTTAGATCATTTTTTTTTTATGTTAAGGCTCCCCAGTAGTTTCAATATTATTGTGTATTAAAATTTTCAAATATTTTTTTTAAAACTCAATATATCGAAAACCCCATGGTCAATTTTTTTAAAACTTGATAAATAAAAGTTTCTTAAAATGTTCTACAAGATATGGGAAAAAAATTATTTTACCTAAACATAACGGTACCCTCCATACAAATTATAAAAATTGGTTTTCGAAAATCGTATTTTTCTCGAAAACGGTTCCAACAATTTTGTTTAGTATTTTTTCTTTCGATTAATTTTTAAGATCTATAATTTAACAAAAAAAAATTGAAAACAAGATATTATTGCCTGTAACTACGATAGCACGATTCAATAAATCGAAAACGGCTGAATATTTTTTTTGTAAATTTAATTTTCATTCGAACAATAATAAAAACTTTAAATTGGCGTACCAAAATTTTTTCTTAAAAATGTTTTAAAATTTGTTTATATTAGAGCTTAGTTTTTTAGGAAACCACTATAACGACTTATAATTTTTGTTATTGCATAAGCCTTCATTTGCTTGATTCTTATGCCATCCTATTTTTACTTCCAACTACTAAAGAAGTTGTTTTAGCCATTTAAAAAATGAATTTTATGCTTATGAACTGTTTTTCTCTAACATTCATTTTTGAAATTCTTAGTAGTTTACATTGGAGCAAGTTCGTGCGACCCAATCGTGCATTTTATTTTTATTAAAATCGTTAGAGCCGTTTTCGAAATAGATAAGATTTTGCAATACGGGTGTATGGAGGGTACCGTTAGTCTTGGAGCTAAAGAAAAATTTCAATTTCTCCTTTAGGGAATCACCGAAGACCCTTAAGTACCAAGTGTGAAGAAAATAGATCCATGTAACTAAGGCTCTAGATCGAGGTGCAGACATACAGACTGACAGACGGAATTGTCGAACCCACTTTATTCGTGTTCAGTATCATCGTAATGTCAACTTTGATCAAAACCTCGAGTTCGATCTTTTTTTAACTTGTCTCATAGAACCTATAAGTCGTAAGTAAAAAGATTAATATAAGAGAATTTTCTCTAACTCTTCCAAAATTAAATTTGCTTGTGTTTTAGACATGGGGCTTATGGTTTTTCTAGACAATGTAGATACCCTATTATATAGATTTAAATTCGTTGTTGTGCTGATTGCGAATGGTTTTTTTGTTTTGAGAATTCCTATTAAAACTCAAGTCTTGTGTTCTTTAGAAATGTCATACCTAGTTTATTTAAGTTTTATCTATTTATTTCGAAATTGAACAGAAAACACCATGTATTATTAGTGTGAAAATATATTATTTTTTCCTTCACCTTTCGGACATCTTTCGCTAGATTGGATGAGTAAATTCGCTTCAATTAGGTACCCGGCATTTTTATGTAATTACTTAGAGGAAGCATTCGAAATTTTGATATAGTTCATCTAGAACGGGTAGGTCACATAGAAAGATTTTGAATTTTTCCAAATGATTTCAAAAATAACTAGAATGGTTTTGATTAGATTTTCTGCATGAAGTTCCTGATTTCGAACCTGTTATCCAAAAAATTTATATGATAGTAATAATAATGTGTTTCATGTTTTTGAATATTTTAAAAATCACTTAGTTAAAGAAAATATTGAGTCTTGAGGTTTTTTTTTTTTTGAGGAAGTTGACTTATTTTCGGACTATACATATCAACTGATTTTCTTCCAATTTTTCAAACATGTTAAGAATGAAATATCGAATAGTAGTGGGAATTGACTTTACAACATTATGAACTATGAACATGTAAGACATGTTAACCAATTAGTTTCTGTTATTTTTCAACACGGTTGATAATGTTAAAATTTTAGAAAAATGCAATAATGTAAAACCAATAAAGTTTTCAGTTAAAATGAACTTTCACTCCATATACATTAACACGGTGTTCTGCTTAAATTAAACAGCTGCAGAGGTCAGTTAACATCAGGCCCAGAATATGTTTATCAGGTAAGCAATTTTAAAAATAAATATGTGAAACGGTATCTCAATATTTCATGTAGTAAAATTAAAACTAACGGGATATATGAAAATAGCACAAGCTTGTTTTAGTATTTTGTTTTAAATTACGTACTTTCACTGGTCATTTTCTCAACTGATCGTTACATTAAAAAAAACGTCAAGAACGGTTTTTTTGAATTATTGAATTGTATATATCTACATATGTCAGTTGGTTTTTTGATGTTGACGATTGGATGTACCATCGTCTCGCATAATATTTTGTTATTTAATATACAAAATTTATTTAATCGAATAAAACATTAGTTTGATCTAAGCTTAAATAGATTAACTCCGATCGATCGATTTAAATTGACTCTTTAATAGTTTAAATCGGTTGGTGTTTGAGTTAAACCAATTTGCGTTTTGGTTAAATTGATTTAATATTTGGACACATAAAGTTGCAAATGCTATATTTATTTTATTGAACCGAGCGTTATGTTTTTTTTTTTTAAATAAATTCATAATTTTCTTAAAAAAAAAAAAAGTTCATTCAGTTCCTAATAATTCTTGTAACAATTTACCCCATCCTTTATTACAAATCACCTCTTAGTCGTGAGTTGTTGTAACAGGACGATTTATTTCTGAATGCTTTATATTGACATCTTCTCAGCCAGCGTTGCTGCCAGTTTTAGGTGAAACATAGCTAACAAATTTAAAAAAGGCTTAGCTAAATTGTCTTGAAAACTGTAGGAGTAAAATTACTTTAAGTAAAAAGTGTTACTCTTAGCCCTACTGTGTGTATGTTGATTTAAGAAGAGGGTGTTTTTAAAACTTACATTTTTTTTTTTGTTTTTCCACCACCTTTACATAAAGTCAAAGTTTTTAAAATTAGCTATTTTTCTCGCTTTGATTACATACTGTTGAATTAAAAACATAAAAAGTAAAATAAATTAGAGGCACAGCAGCTAAAATCAGGACTTGAATCTAGTGCAATAGAACTCTCAAGTATTCCTGTGTGCTTATTGTTGACAGTAATAGAGATATCCTAAAACTTTCATGACAATGAATACTCTTCAAGTATTAACCATTTCCTCACAAGTAACTGTAATATAAAAAAAAATTGTTTTGTCAGGTGATTGTGGATCGTGAAACGAATTAAGACCTCCGCCATGACAGTCGTCTAACCCATTAACGATCATGCTGAAGTGTATTACAAATGTAGTATTTTGAAGATTGGGTAACTTTTTTTTTTCAATTAAACAAAGTTCATTTCCTGATTTTTAAGAAAGGAAAATTTCAATTACTTATATGCATTTTGTATAAAATTTAAATACATCTACCTACCAGTTTTATATTTATTGATTTTTTGAAAATTTAAACAAATTTAAAAGATATTCAAATCATTGAAACTCCACAGCTTTGTTTTCCAAATTCAATTAAGTAGTCAACAAATAGAAAATTTCCCTGAGAACACCCTCAAACCAAACCAGTCCGCACTTCTATTCCACGATGCTTCAAATTTCTTCCTTTTTTGTTCACAGTGAAATCAAAAAGACACTCTGAAAATTATGTGTGGAACATATCGAATAATATTTATTTTACATTCTTTTCTTACCCAATCTTCTTTTCTATTTATTTAAATCCCATTTGTATCGAAGAAGAGATTCTATCAATCTTCTTAAAGCTATCAGAACTTCTTAAAGTCAATCTCGCACAAATATAGAACTTCCTTAGAATAATACTCTCGAATTATTATCAGCTTTCCAATCAAATGAACCTCTTCCCACTTGCTTTTTTCTATTCAATTGTGATTTTTATATCCAACCCAGCCAATTTATTTCCTTTGAATCCTTGCCCACGTACAACCCCATCCTCCAGCCAACACTGAGTCCAATATAAATTAAATTTAATACCAATCTTCGAGAAAAATCACTCAACAAAGTTCCTGATCCGGAGCTCTCTCTCACCTTTTTTCGAACAGATGTCATGAGAGACGAAACCTCAAAGAATAGAAAACCACTTTATGTCTTCTCGCCTCCAGCTCCAACAGCACTTTTCTATCTTCTTCTTCTGATGACGAGGACGACACAAGGCGACGCGACGCGAAGTCAGTGACGATTGTCATTGTGCCGAGAAAGAAATATGATGGGGCAATGATGAGTTTTGGATGTGGCACTGAGTTCCGGCAGTTTACCGCATGGGTGCGACATTCTATAAATTGGTTTTGCTCTCACAGCTGATGATGTGACTACCTATACAATGTGCATTGCAATGGATTTTTGGTTCGTAGTGGAGTAGCGTCATCGGCACGTTATTTTGATGAGGATTATTGTTATGAACAGTAGGAGGCGCTGCTGTATCCGAGGTGATATGTCAACCGCTTTGAATTCCAAAATAATTGAGTCTGAGTCTGGATAAGGAGGCCATAAACCTCGATAGGATAAGTGACTAAGGTTTGAATACCATAAGCGGACAAATTTTGTTTTGTTAATATTGGTTAAGGGTAAGGAGGTGAATTGTATCAAAATGATTTGAATAGACATAAGATCAGAATTTACTACTCTAACATGCCACAAAGTCTTAATTTTCCGTTTTGATTTTTTTACGGACAAACCAGGCCCTAAAAAAACATCTGACGCTCATATGAATACTATGTCCCATCAAGTTGTATGAAACTATGAATGTAAATGTACCTACATCTGGCAATGTCAGAAGTTTTCAGGAATTGCTAAAAATGCGTAATGTCCCGAAATAGTTCGAAAAAGTCTAAAAATACGTTAAAATTTCGCTGCAAAATTGATTTTGGTGACAATGAAACAAAATAATTGTCAAGCAAAAATTTTCAAAACCAATTAAAGCGAAAAAATTTCTTCTGATTGTGAATCTTAAAAAGAGGCAGCTTACATACATTGAAAACAGATTTGATTTGGTTTACTTTCGACTTTCTCAATAGTTGCTGATAAGACTCGCAATAACATACGGGGTCCCTGGGGTTATGTATGAAGACCGGGTCACGTAGGTTTCAGAGCAGTCTTTGGCCATCGTTTCACAAAGCCTGGTGTTGAGTTGGCTTTAAGAATAGTCTCGTCAATATGTGTGAGGAAGCTTATTTCACATAAGACACGAAGGTTTCGAATTGATTCAGCGGCATAGATTTGGGTTGATAAGGGAGAGGGTAGAGATGGGGAGGATTGGATTGGACTAGATGCATTTTGGTGAAGAAATAATTGAATGGCATTCAGCATTGTTGGAGGTTTGGAAAAACGCCAGACAGAGAAACAGTCGAGATTAAGAGGAAGAGTAGAAGAAACGTCGAAGAAATGATCAGACCAAAAACATAAATGTTAAAAAAAGAGCCAAGTTCTTCTATACAAAAACCTTTGTGTAACAAGTCAGCCGTGAAAAGTTCCTACTGAGATCTAAGAGTACGCCAAGTTTTTACTTCATGAAGGTTTAGTAACGGATATTTAAAGTAGAATACATTTGAAACAACTACAATGTGATAGAGAAATTTTATTTTTTAATTATTATTGACTAAAATTTGATGGGCTTACTTGGCAAGTTTTTTGCATGCCCAATTCGAAAGGTTTTAAAAATTTGAAACGGTGAGGCGCCTCCTTTGTCTGACTAGTGACTAGCTTAGCTAATATTCGGAATTTTAAGTTTTTGACTTCATTGGTACTGAAGATAGGGAGGGGTCAAAAATCGCCTGAGTTTGTTCCTGTAAAAAGGGTGTAGTGCGAGAACTTGGATGGGCACTACCGTGCCCTTTAATTTCGAAAAACTTGGTATCGTATAGGCTTAAAGTGAAATATGGAAACATTTGATGACCATTTAAAGATCGTTAATAGTAAGAAAAAAAGAAGAGGCCATAAGTGGCCACCTTGTGGGACCCAGGAAGTAGCTAAGAAATCATCGGGGAGAGTAGATCTAAATCGAATTTTGTATAACGTTTTTCAGGAATGAATAAGCTTATGTAAACATTTTTCAAAGCCCTTACTGAAATCGGTTGAAACAACTTCGCTTTCCTTTTCGTTCGCTAAGGCTGAAACCTGAAAGGCTTAAGGATAGGAATTTAGTCGTTGCGAACCTACCTTTGACACAGCCTTACAACTTACAACTGATACTTAAAACTTCGTAAAAAATGCTTTTAAAGATTACGGGAATATGTAAAAGTTCAAACAATATAATTGCTATCATTTGTAACTTCACACTTTGGGCCCCAGAGAGAATTTTCCTTGAGATAGAGATACAATCAATATTTCATTCTCAACCGCTACTTACTAAAAATGAATACTCTTTTTACAGGACTACGCTAAGAACATCTCTTGCCTTCAAAAGTGCTGCTCATTGAAGTAGTTCGGACTCAGCAGAAAATTATAGATCCCGTCCTATAATCCCTGCTTACAAACATGAACATATAAATTTTTGAGACTTGTAAGTCAGTATACATATATTGTTTTTATTTAATTTCATTTTCAATTTTTACATTTTAACTGATTCAAATGAAAAATAAATTGAAAATAAATGAAAATGCTCATTAAGAAACGCCACGAGGTCTCTAGGAGGTGCTGGGCACCTATGGGATGTTGAACCCCAGTTGCCCACATTGCCATATGCTAAGAACAGTCCTGTATTGGGGTAATAACATCCTAAACATCCTCATAATTGCTCGATTTAAATCTTGACGAACATTTTCAAATCGTGCGGTTAACAGGTACCTGAAGTTTGGATTGAAAGGTCCTTTTGCAGTCTATTTAACCTAACCTATCTTAACCCAAGTTTCATCGCCATAAATATTTCTCAATTGTTTCGAATAAATAACAGCCACCATTAAAGGAATAAACGTTCACAAGATTGTGTTTTCCAGGAAAATTATGCTCTTGGGAACTTAAATAATTCCATTTTCAACAGAACTGATATTTAATTATTTCCCATGAAACCCTATTAAATAATAAATTGCATGGTTTTAATTAGTATACGATTAGGTTTACACATACCTATAATAGTAAATCGAGATTCTTAATCCATATTGCATGTTTAAAGAATATTTACTCAATCCGATGATCCCTCTTTATTTTCTAGTTAAACCTCCTATAGCCAATTACTTCTTGTTCTAGTCAACACTCTAGGTACCAATCATCGAGCAGGAAAAAAGCACCGAAGCCCGGTCACAAAGCCGAATGAATACACATCACACAAAAAAAAACTTCAATCCGAAATAAACAATGACTAAAGGAATGCCTTGCAGCTTGAAGTTGCTATGTGAAAATCAGTCAAAACCAACTCTTTGCTCGGCTGCTGCCGTTGATGCACCATTCGCTACAAGATTGCACCTTTGCATAGGACCCGGGATCCATCCATCCGTGCATCTATACCTACCTCCGCGATCTCACTCCTCTACTGCAACAGTCGTATATGATGTGGACCTGAACATTCTATACCACGTCCGCTTATGCCGCTGTTCGCAGTGAATTTTTCCTTTAACGACTTAATTTGCAAATTACACCCGAGAGCTAATTATAATTTAAGAAAAATAAAATAAAAAAAAAACACCAAGAGAAGGTGAAAAAATTTTAAACGAAAAAGTTCGTTCGTTCACCTTTGAATGGTGCCGTGCCGTGTGTGTAGAAAATGTAGATAGGTACAAAGTTAACCACAGAGTGTCCGAAGAGCCATATGCAACTTATTTACATTTCAAAACTTTGCACACCCAAATAATACAAAAAAATGATATAAAGTTAAAAAAAAAAATAGCCTGCACTGTTTTGGTGTCAGTTTCATCGCACGAACCTGTCATGGATACACCGACCGACCGACCGACCGGTGGTGTACTCGGGTCCGTACCGGTACCTACCATAAAGCAGGTATTTTTGATGAGCTGCACCGGACATTTGAGAAGAATGAATGGTGTAATCTACACCTACTCCTCACTGTCATTTGTCCATGAAATTACATCATCATCAGAGGTCCTGCAGGCAGGCGAACAAACCACCTTGCTATCAAAAATACATTTCTTTATACCTGTACCTCTGTTTGCTTGGGTCAACATCGATCCTTTTTACCTTAATACGCTATGGCTTTTAACGTTTACTATACCTACCTTTGTGTCAAGACAGGGAATACCTGACTTTGATATTTTAATTAAAAATGCTCACCGCCTTTGTATAAGGGACTTATGTGTTTATAACGTATGTCTATGCCCGAAGAAAGGCTATGCGGTGATGATGGGAATTGAGATGGAGAAATATGTGGCTGATGTTCCATTGATTGGGATATACTCGTAGCTACTTCAGAACTGCACATGAAAGACCGAATAGAATTTCTTTTGGTTTACAATATAAACTTAGAAAATTTTGATAAGAAAATAAATAAAAATGCTACTCAAATAATTTAAAAAATTATCTGAGGCCATACTATGTTATAAGTATTTTTTTAATGTCCAAATTTGATTTGAAAATATAAGTACCGTCAAACTTATAACGCGGAGAAAAGAAGTTGCGTGATCTACCGCAAAGTGAGAGTTAAAATTTTTGAAACCCCTGAAGCCGGTCACCCATGGTACTGTTCTTCAATAAAACTATTGACATAAGCGGATGCCTCACAATTGAAGGTACCCTGGAGTAACGAAGTTGCGTGAGTGGGACTGACTATAAGGAGAGGTAGAAACTTGATCGTGTTGCAAATCCATATCGTCTGATGAATAAATAAATAGGCTTTAACAAATATGCATACAGAATGATCAAACTTCGGTATTCATTTTTGGCATTTCTCGGTTACCAGAACGAAATAAAGAAATTTGGCATTATTTCATTTTCAAAATCACGGTTTAGCCAAATTTCGAACGTAGCTTATTCATTATGCGTACCTACCGCCAAATACTTCCAATTCTACTAATTTTATATGAAAGTTTGTCAAAATTGATTTAAAAAATCATTGGCAGCTTTAGGATGTGTGTCCATATTTACTGGAAAAAGCACTGTTTATGATTTTCCATCTTTCCTATTCTACTGGTCTCTGTTCCAAAAAAGGCGAATTGTCTTTCCCTTCTACTATCGTCCAATTACACTTACATCTCTTCTCTCCAAGGTCGTGGCTTTCGTTGCATTAGGTCAACTGTGGTGATCTAATCGTACCTACATACAGTCTTGTGCAAATTAATTGGGACAAACAAATTTTCAAATGAATTTGGTAGTAGGCTTTGATTTTTGCGTTAACTTTCTTATTATTTTGGTAAGTGCTCCCTGAATTAGTTTTATCTAAATATTTCTGTTGACTTTTTGAAGGTAGGTCGCATTTTTTCTAAGGGTTTTGAAAAGATTGGCATTATTTTTGAAATCATGTTACTAGGTACTCTATTTATCAATATTTCGGCTTCGAGAAAAATATGGATATCTCGGTGGAAAACAGAGCAAAAGTCATGGGTTTACATGAACATACAGGGAAAACCATTAGGGAGATATCGATTGCTGTAGGTGTAGCAAAATCAAGCGTCGGTAGAATAATTGCATTGCACAAGGCAACAGGATCAGTTGAAGCACGGAGAAAGGGCAAATGTGGTCGAAAACGGAAAACAACGGCCAATGACGACAAAATGTTGGTCCGAAACAGCATCATAAATCCTGGAAAGACAAGTGGTGAGCTTCAAAAGGACTTGGAGACAGCTGGAGTACATGTGGATTCATCAACAGTTCGAAGGCATCTTTTTGAAGTGGGCCGAAAGGCTCGAAAACCATTAAAGAAACAGCTTTTGACAGACGCTATGCGCAAAAAAAGATTAAGATGGGCCAAAACGTATAAGGATTGGACTCCAGAGGACTGGAAAAAAGTAATTTTCTCGGACGTGAGCCATTTCGAGGTCCAGGGATACAGGGTAAGTGTCATGAGGAAAAGTGACAAAGAAAACCTCCGACCTGGACATATCGTCCAAACCCCTAAACACCCGCCAAAGGTTATGTTTTGGGGTTGTTTCATGTCTGAGGGTCCTGGAAGCTTAAAGCCCATCGAAGGCATTATCAACAGCGCCAAGTACGCGGATGTCCTAGCGCATAAGCTCCTTCCTACTATACAAAGATGAACTTCGATGCAGAAAACCATTTTTCAGTAAGATCTTGCTCCGTGTCACATGTCCAAAAAAATCAAGCAATTCCTCGCGGAGAAAAATATTAAGGTACTAGAGTGGCCTGGCAACTTACCTGATCTCAATTCGATTGAGAATCTATGGGCTATTGTTAAAGCGAGGCTCAGGAAAAAAGACTGTACGACTAAAAACAAACTAATTTCAGCAATTATTGAGGTATGGTTCCGCGACCAACAAATGAAAAATATATGCGAGAAGTTAGCTTCATCAATACCGAAGAGAGTTAAAGAACTCATAGATGCTAAAGGGGGGTATATAAAGTACTAATTTCATATTTATATACTTATCTATAAACATTATTCAAAATAAATGAAAAAAATGCTCAAAAATCTGCTTGTCCCAATTAATTTGCACAAGTATATCTCACAGAAAAGTGGCACAAATCTATACATCCAATTGGAGAAAATAACACTATCGCGCTTGAGATTTAAAAAGCATTTGAAAGTGTTTGGCATCAAGCTCTCATTTGATAGATATTGATTAATCTCATTTTCGTCGGATTAGAAATTACCTTTTGAACCGTTCTAAACAAGTTGTATTGATGTGTTTCAAGTCTGTTATTTATAAAATGTGCCTGATGGAGGCTGGTGTGCCTTATGGACTCAGTTATGTCTATGAATTTATTTCTCACATTCATCAATGATCTTCTACGTTAAGCTTCTAATTCATTAAATTGTTTTGCTGACGACAGTACTCTCAACTTCCTGTATTCGTTTCCAAATTCCGTCCTTAGTCTTTGGATATGGATTTAGAACGGCAGCGTATTATTAGCGTATTATTACATTCTAATCCCAATATCACTGTCAAATGTGAGACCATACACCACCCAGAATTTAATGCTTCAAAAACTCAAATCACAGACCACCTAGCGTGGAATAACCACATATTCGACATCGATTGACAGAAGCGCCGCTAAGTGTTGGGGTTCCTTCGATTATGCAAGAAATTTTTCACCCCTTCTGATCTGGCTGTTATCTATAAGGCCATATATTCGTCCAAAATAATACAGTTCCTATATTTAAGCAGGTGCTTAACCCACCTAAATCTTTTGGATATAATCCAAAACAGAATTTTAACAATGATAGGTAATATAAATTACAGAAACATTTGCATCTCTCGAGCACGGCCGAACTGTTTCTTTTCTTTCATTATTTGACCCTTAGTTTTATAAACAGTGTTCTATAGTGAAATAGCCAAATGCATTATACCCCTTAAACAATGCAATCCTAATGCTTTGGGGAGTGCCCATTAGTTCACATTCGAGCCCAACTTCGAACGTACTGTTAAATTCAGAGATTCTTTCTTTAGAATCACTACACGAATGTGGAATGCCTTACCCGACTATATATTGCCCTCCTTTTATGATATTCAGACATTCAAAACCACTGTGCATCGGTATCTCCTTTTAAATCCTGTCCAACTTTTCTAAGCGCTCGCACTGTGCTCAAACATTTTCCTTCTCTGTGTGCGTGCAAAATTATACAAAATGCCCTTTCTAATTAGTTGTAGATTTAGCTAAAGTAGCACATCTCTCTTATCCAAGATTCCTTTTTTTTTAAATATAAGTCAAAGCTTTTATCGTAATTCGTGTACCTATGTAATTTTTTAATTTAAATCCAGGGTTAAGGGAACTTAAATCTGAAAATTCAGTCCAAATTCATATTTTTCAGTTCTTAAATCCTGAAGCATAATTTAAACAGGCTAGTATTAAAGTATTATCAGTTACTTCCTAATAATTCGCTAAATTTTAAGCAGTCTTCTAACTTTTTTTTAATTTCAATCATTTCTTAACTTATATTGTGCTTAAAATATGACCTTTTTTAATATTTGGAAATCTAAATAATTTATATGAAGTAAGCACGATAATAAAAAGTTCCAATAGGTTTGTTCGATTATTTTAATGAAATACTTCCGAAATTACGGTGCTAAATTGAATAAAAATAGACAAAATCGCCGTTTAAAACCTTGAAACGTATAAAAAAGTAGTTTAAACATACTAACTCGCCTAGAATTCCTAGAACTTGTAGCCATTTAATTTAGACTGCGCTCTTCAGTCGAGTTAATACCATATTTTCACCAACAACTAAACGGAGATTTAATAAGATCTACTCTTAATCTTGTACAATTCTCGAAGATCTATCTAAGATCTATATAATTTTTGGGAATCGAACTAAACTATGTATATCGATATAAAGCTGAACGAATTCACCATTCAATCGATTTTTTGTTGCTTCGTTTGTCATAAGTCAAACTGTCTGTCTCACTTTCACTTCATACGAAACAATGAAACACTCTTTGTAATTCGATAGTCAAAGTTAATCTACTCTTGTAAATCTTTTTTGTCCGGTGGAAAGACTACATACATTTATTTAATCTAACATTAGATAATCCTTTGGTGGAAACATTGCGTTATACTTACTTTAATCCTGATTAAAACTCGATTTCATAAAACGCACTTCTTCCTTAACGGCCTTATTTACTAATTCGTTTTAGCGACTGAGTAAAGTTACTTCGACTTTACAACGGCTCTAATCCTGAAAAGCTTATTTGTAAAAAAAACACACACTAGGAATAGAGGTTGAATAAGCTTAAACTGGTTCATAGGAGGTTTAAAGCCGTTTTAGTATCTAAATGTCATTTTGACATGACATCGTGTGAAATTTACAAAAAGAGTATAAGCAATTTTTTTTTTCGTTTGTTACTAAGATAAAATGAATAGATATTTTGCATTAATAAATGATTTACATTTTTCAAACGCTCTGACAGTTGTACGATATTGGGGACGCAATGTGGTTGGTACATTCATTTAGAGAATTTGAACTTTTTACAATCCAATTTTATTTGTATCCAAATTCAAATATGAATTAAATGAATAATAATGGCAATCAGCTGCTTACGTTTATAATAACCAGCGCACATTCAATTTTTAGTTGCACAACTGTTTGGTTGTTTATAGAAAACAGATGAACTATTTGGTTGAATGTCCGCGCAGGTGCATATAATTATATGTTACACAAAATAGCGAAATCATTTTAGGCAATCGTTTAGTTTGTGTCAAAACACAAGCTTTTTAGTTGCTCGAACCAAGCACTTGCGGAACTAAAAATTGAATATGCGCGACTAGCCTAAGGCTCCATTAGTTTGTTCTTATAGGTCTTACAAACCTATATTTAAATTCAAAAACGTTCTTGAAGGTGATCCCAAATAAGCAATAGATATGCAAGAGCTGGCTGATCTATACCATCTGAAAAAAACCAAGGGTATATTTTTAATAAATTGCTTCTGGAAACAAACCTTTTTTGACATTTGTAAATGTCACAGTGACACACACAAGTAGGTACGATATGATGTTTAATCCGTTTAATTTAACAATGATTTGAACAAAGCACTAGGTAGGTATTTTGATTACAATTTTCAGCCATTGAAGATCGAAAAAAGAGTATTAAAAAAGATGATATCTCCCTACCTAACGGAAATTCTTTGAAGTTTCAAAATGTTTGGAAAATCATTTGATTTATCATATTTTTAATTAAATGAACCAACTTTGAAGAGTCTCAATTAGTCTCAATTGATAATGTCAATCTAATTTAATGAATTAACATCATCGAAAGTCTCAATTCAAGCTTACCATTAAAGTAGGTAAGGTACCTACATACTACATAGGTTATAGGTAGGTAGTTGGTTCTCTTAGGTAAATTAATTATTGGCTCTTTCACTTATCAATACTCACCGCACCGCAGCGTTTATTGCTTAAAGAAACTCAAACTACAATCTACAAGCACAAAAGGTATGCACGTCGTAATGTAAGTGTTAGCGGTAGGTACAATGCTGAAGTAGGTACCACCGTCACCGTACGATTATTCAAATCCAGATATACGAGTATCTACAAGTTTATGTGTACTTAATAAAAAAAACCGCTCTTGAGTTTCTTGTTTCATATCTACTCATTTCCAGGTGTTAAAAGGTAAAACCTTTTCAAGATACAAAAGAGTGGGATCTGGGATGTGGGAGTTGAGATTCAGAGCTCAGTTCCAGTACTCCAGCTCAAACTCCATTAGGCTACCCAATTGGAATCCTGGAAATCTTTTTAAAGGGGAAGTTTGCTTCTTTAAAAGATACTCTAACCTTACCTAAGTCAGTCGAGTGTATTTAAGAATGGTTTGAGTTGCTTATGAATTCTTGTTTAATTTCAAATTCCAGTTTTGTAAACACAGGTGAGAATGAGTGGTTTTATGAGTTGCAATTTGGAGTTTTTATGCAAACAGTTTAATGAGATACAATAATGTAGTGTAGGTATCTTCTATACAAACCGGTTGTTTGAGTTCTTTTTTAAAACCTGTACCTGCCTTTAATCAGCCAAAAGGTAAATAATTTCTCTTTGAGTCTTACCAATGTTTCATTTACCTTTGCGTTCCTACCCAACAAGCAAAGCACCAGCTCAACCCGGGCAAATTCGACTCAACGACACCAGACTTCTCTGGAAACAACAGGCACATCGATAACTTTTTTTTTGTTTCTAGCCTGGCCTGGCATTCGATTCGGGAATCCGTATCTAGAACGCATGCCTGGGGATTTTTCATTTTGGTGGCTCTTTGGCGTTTCCCGTCCGATTCGATTTCGGTTCTCCGTCAATCTGGTCGAGCTTTCCATTCGATTGAGTAAACGACTATAGGAGTGTAATGGTCAATCGCTAGGTCCATCTATTTTCATCCAGTCCGAGTCCGATTCCGAGTTCCATAGGCCCCCCTTGCAGTGGCTTTGGCATTGAGTGTGATTCAGTGCTTGAGACCGGTTCAAGTTGTACGAGGCGATTTCTTTGAATTAACGGACTGCGTTGCAGTTAAAATCGGATTTTAAAAATAATTGCAGCTCTTATTTAATCGAAAAAAAAAAAACAAAATAGAAAAAAAAATAATTCAAACTGAGTTTGAATAGCTACAAAAAAAAAGTAAATCTGTGAATTGATTTGTGTACCGTTTGAAATAAAAAATACTTAAAATTCCCAAATCTGAAGTGAAAAGCAATTTTGTTTTGAAAGTGTGAAAGCTTAGCGGGGTGTGTCGTTTCGTTGGTTCGACATCCACGACGACGACGACAACGGCAGATTTCGGGATTCTCTATTTCTAACGAAAAGGATTTGCAATCGGAAATTTCTTATTTGTGTTTATCTCGCGAATGGTGAGGTGATTGGAATGTGCGTTGTTTTGTTTATTTACTGTGCATACACCCTAATGGGATCTATTCAAAGAGGTTGATCTCTTTAGCTCTCCTGAGGATTATTAACACCTGGATTTTTTCCAATTTGGTTCTGTGTTGAAGAACTTTCCATTTTTGAAAAAGAAAATCAAGGTGAGTGGAGATTTTATTCAAGTTGTCAAAAATGATTTGTGGTAAAAAGGTATGAAGATTGTTAGGTTTTGTCTTTTGTGTCTATTGTGAATTTTTCTTATTTAAGAAACGGAAGTTATATTCACGATGATGGGTATCTTCTTTTGTAAATCCTAAAATGGTAATTGGTCAATTTATTACTAGGAACAGCCCGGAAATCAGTTCTTGAATTTGATAAATTTGCCAGGTTCCATGATTCTTTAGCTTTCTGTTTTTGTTTTTGAGATCGCGGAGAAAATAGAAGCTAGATAAATTTGTCTGGATAGGTGTGTTATAAAGATAGATACCTTTTAGAAAGGAAGTACACTGAAAACCTATAGGTTGACATATGCTTATTTATATACCCACTTAATTGGAAATTGCTATTAGATAAGGTTTAAAAAATTTCGAAATTTTGAATAACCTAAAAAAATAAAAGAAAATGGCAGCTATGTTTTGACACTTTTTGGAAAAATCATGTATACATAATAACATAACAGTTTTTTTTTAATACTATGGTAGGTACTTATCTAAGAGATCTAGTAAACAAATTTATACATAGGTAGATAGAAGGTATACCTAGGTATATACAAGCTCTGACAATTAAGGTAAGAACTTTGAAAAATTTCAGAGATCAAAATGTACTTTGGGTAATTTTTATTTGGACACTTTTGTTTCACTGCCAATAATCCATGTATGTATGTACATATATGTACATTTGTGACGTTTTAGGAATGTTTTCATTTCCTTTTTGATCATGGGAATGCGCGAAGAATTCAATCAAAAATTAGATACGTATGTTCAATGAATTTGTTCCTCACAGAAATGATTAGAAAACTGCTGAATTGTGGCTTCCATGATTAAGAACATAGCCCTTAACCGCTCTACATTCTTTTCTTTTGTGATCTATGAAGTTATCCAGAGCGGTTAAGAGCAATAATTTCTACACCTACTTCTGATGTAGACCAAGTGACAAATTTCAAAGTATCAGCTGATTTTTTCGTTTGAGAATCGGAACAAAGTGCGAATTGATATTGCATTCAAATTGAATCATTGCGAATTATATTATAAGTCAAACATTTTGTTCTATGTTATTCTGACAGTTCTGACGACATGACATTTCACTTTCACATAATAAATTAAGCATTTTCTATTCTCCTGCTTACAAATCGCACAAAGAAATATTTGGGAGTTATAGGTAAGTCAATAGGTTCTGGTTTTCCAAGAACTGACGGTTCATTTAAATTTGTCGATGATATCGAAGCGATGTAAATTCTAAAGAAAATCAAATAATAACAACATTAAGATCAGCTTTTTAATGAGAACATTTTCCTTGATGAGAAGTGAACACTGAAAACCGTTTTACTCGAAAACGTCAGTTTTTGACAGTTATCACGCAATTTTTATCTAAAGCCGTGTGTCAATATTTCAATTTATTTACTTGATCAACTGTCAATTTCAATCAATTTTAGTCCCAAGTTTGTCAGAGTTCATATAAAAATAAAAATTGTTGAAAATTTGCAGTTTTGGAAAATAAACGAACAGAACTAATTGCTTTAAAGATAAATTAAATTATGTTTATGTATGTAGTTCAATTGTTGACCAAAATGAGGTACATTTATAAGTTCCATATGTGGAAATGTAGAAACACTGAAAGGAGTATTGTGGTAAAATGTTAGCAACATTTTAAATTAACTGTCACACTGTATTGTCTACTTGTCTTCTCGCAAGAGTTAGTTCAGGCAATTGATTTCTTCTGTTTCGAATAGATTCCCTGAATAATAATCAGAATATATGAAGGTTTTTATAATACAGACTCCATATACTACTAAAATGAATCAGCCAAGTAGAAGACTTAGCACTTTTATATTTTGAATCAGATTAGTTTGGAAAATAATAAAAATGTTCCCAAAGAACAGCAAGATGTTCTTCTGTTGTGTTCCGAATTTTTCAGGAACTGAACAGAAGCCTTGTTTATATTCTGACCCCTCATCTTAATAACCTTAAAAACCATTGTCATGTTTTTGCAGTCACAATCTAAACAGTGAAAAAGAATTATTTTAGCCATTCTTCATTTTTGTTAATAACTGTTTGCTTGTTTAGTTTCTGACGCAGAAAATTTTGTGATCTTTTATGTTTAAATTAAGTGTGTTTGTTTAGAACAAATTCTCAGAATTTGCTGCCTGATTCTAGATTGAACCATTTGTTTGATACTCGTAGATTCAGCACTTATTAGTTTTTCTCTTGATTTTTGATTAAACATGTTTATGCATACATACCTATATCCGTTGTTTTTAATGTTTTTTGGATTTAAGAGTTTCATGAATCCAAGTTGTACTAACCTGCTGTATTGCAATATTTCGACCATAATATGTATATCAACATTTAAACAGCGGCTATTTTGGAGCATATTTTATAAAAAACTGACAAGAGCGATTGAAAATTGACTGTCAAATTTGTGTTCCATAAACAAATCATGACTAATGAATTGTCAAGAATTTTTTGTTAAATTTATACTAACATTTTGTTTTGTGAGACAGAAAATGATAAATTTTTGACATATGACAGTTTTTAGTGGAAAATGTTGATATACTATTGAGTTTTCATCAAGTTTTGGTAGTGACATACATAGCAAACAACGAGTTAAAATAACGAGTTAATATTATAAAATCATCTTAAAATTTCGAACGGAAAATGATGTATGAGGTCTTATATATCTTTATGCTAGAGAAAAAATCATTATCAATTTTCAGCAGTGACAAAAGAATCGTAAAAGTTTTGCCGTTTTATTTAACAGATAGGTATCTAAATATGGAATAAATGTCAATGTCATATGAACTCAATCAACTTTTACGAAATAGGCACTCATTGTTTGTTTAATATTTTGAGATAATTTCCACTCTAAGTGTCAATCTTTTGTCCTAGGAGTCCTAGAACCATATACCTATACTAGCTGCGGTCAAAATAATATTAGTGAACCTTTTGACACAACAAAAAATTAAATAAATTAATCTACTTATTTTAAAGAAATAAACAGTCATATGATTTTCAAATCAATGTTTTTTAGGCTTTTGATTTCAGAAAAAAATCATTTTCAAATTTAATAAATTAAGCCTAGTACTCAGTTCAAGTGAAAATGAAAATTTCATATAAATGTGGCGGCTGGTTCACTCGCATGAAATCCCTTACGAGAGGTGAGTACCAAAATGTGGGTTGGAAAAACAATTATGTTCCACAACTTTTTCCACGCCAAATTTTCATTTCTAAATGTACAACCATCAGGAAACAGTTTAAGTCAGCGTGGAAAACTGTGACATTTGTCAGTTAATTTAAATATTTTGTTTCAAAATAAAAAATTGAAAATTTATAAACAGGAATAAAGAATGTAAAACGAATTTTTTGATACTGCTCTCGAGAGTTTACTTAATGAAAGTATTCAGTATTTCAGGTGAGTATCAAAAATTCACGTGGAAAAGTTTATTCTATTTTCATTTTTATTCTCCGCGTGTAATTTGGAACGTATTTATTTTTCATTCCACGCTAGGTGAGTACTAGGCTTTAGTTGGTAATTTCAAATCTATCCAAGTCATATAGAAAAACAGCGGTCAAGAAATAGTAGTGCATTCAAAATTCACCTTTAAATATTACAAAAGGAAATGTTTATAGACAATTTCTACCATAGGCGATAGTCGAGTGTTTGAACCTTAAATTAATATTTAGTTACATGTCCCAGGACAATGACGTTGTATCGAATTAATAAGATTTTCATATCTTTCTACGGGTATGAACCTCCAAGACTGCTGTATAGCTTCCCAAAGGGGTGTGCTAGTAGTTTACTTACAACTAGCAACATACTTGTTGACATCGCACCAAAGATTTACTATATAGGGTTAAGGTCTGGGGACTGCGCAGGCCAATCCATGACATTAACCCTCTTTTCTTGGAACCACTGCTTCGCAAGTTTACTTGTATGCTTTGGGTCGTTATCTTGTTGAAAGACCCATTTCAGTGGTATTTCAGCTTCAGCATATGGGAACATAACTTCCTCTATGATCTTCACACAAAGGTGCTGATCCATAATGTCTTCAATCCGGTATATGGGACCATGGATCCTCCATGTTTTATTGGCTTGGCTGGGAAGCGTGGATTATATTCTGTGTTTGGAGGCCTTCTTACATATTGACGAGATCCCTTTCCACCATATAACACAATAGGCGTGTTTTTTGCAAGTCCATAAGGAATTGTAGAAAAAAAACGACATCGTGACTAAGCGATTTACATGTAAGTCTATACAGACTTAGCTAAGTCCAAATAATTTTCGAGACTTAATCTAAGACCCGATAAAAACCGTGATGCTAAAATAATATTATCTATATATGTATGTTAGCGATAATAATTTGTTCAGGGAAGTCAAAAGTGACGTTTTTGGATGCTGGTTGATGCTAGTCGTTAATACAACTGACAAATGCCATAGCGTACACAGTGCTTCCAGCTATTTGGAAAGAAGTTCTTCAATCCCGATGTCGTTTTTTCTACAATTCTATATGGACTTGCGAAAAAAAAAAACGGCTGATCTGGGACTTGTTTGACTACAGAATATTCCTCCACAGAAACATGAAAATTCAGGGACTTACTAATAGTTTTATTAACACTACTATTATTTTGACCGCAACTGTATATGTATATACATATGTACCTACCTAATAAGTTGGAATGTTCATACCCTTTTATACCTAATGCAAGTTTCAGCAGAATCTATGGGCTGAAAGAATTATGTCAGATACTTCGAATATACTTTCAAGTTCGTAATTTGTGTCCGAAAATTCACTCAAGATTTTAAAGAATGCGTACTTATATGCCAGCAAAGCCATGGACGCTATTAAGCCAAAATGAATAAATTATTCAATGCATTTCTTGTCTGATGTTTTCTTTATAAAACAAAGTATTTATATTGTAAGATTTTGAAAAGCAAAACAATTAATTTTGCAATCATGTTCATTTTCCCCAAAAACCAAAACGTCAGTTTTATTAAAAACGCAAGTGATATATCACGATCAAATTTTAATCAAAATCGTTAAAGTGGTTTTCGAGAAAATGTGGAGAAACCAATATTATTGTATGATTCTAGATGAATTAACACAAGGTGTTTACTTAAAAATACTTTGTACCAAATTTGAAGCAGCACCAGCTTACTGCCTATAGTCTGAGGCACATTTTTATGACAAGAGATACTCTTTTGACGATTTGTGACTTCCTCACAAAAGACAGTGTCCTTGAAAAAAAAAAAACGTTTTAGGCATACTCGTATGCTGGGCGGTCCAAAGCACGTAAGCTTTACGCCCTGGGGTACTACATTGAAGTATTTGCATATAATATTTTTGTGATCTAAAATCTAAATGAAACAAACAAAAATAAACTTGTCCCCAAATCTATGTACACCTTGTTCACTCACTAGAAATTGTAAGAGTTCCTAAATATAATTCGATTTCAAGTAGCATTATTTTAATTTCCTACAGCTTCAAAAGTGAAGTGGGTACTTAAAATTCGAACTTCTTCCAAGAATACGTAGGTAGGAATGTATAGGTAATTGATACCCTTGTAAACCAATCAACATCAACTTAACTTATGTTAGCCTCTCTCTGCTCTTTCCCTTATACCATTGGCCGGCCGGCCGGTACGAGTATAATAATGCAGCATTAATTAGTTTGTCTTATCTGATTGACGTGCATTGATTCAACGAACTAAGAAATGTCTGTTAATAAAACCGTCGTCCGACCAAATTGTTTGGAAGTTATAATCTGATCGTGTCGATAAAATATTACAGAAGCGACAGGCTTATAAAAAGCTTTATTAATATTTTTTTTCTGCCTTTATTTTGAGGAGAAGGAAATTATCTTTTTTTTAGTATCTTAATGGTTTTAAAAATAGGTAAACAAATAAGCTATTCGATTTCAAGAAATTAATCTTTATTTATTTCTTTATTATGTATAGCCTTTGCTAGGGTATGATCGCTCTGAGAATGTTTGGTATTTTTTTGGGGGGAATTTAGTTGTGTTTTGGTAATTATCATGGATTTTATGTGTGAACGGAACATTGAAAGAGATTACTTAAGATATTAAAGTGTCTATGGGAGGGAATTTGGTGAAATAATCAATACTTTACGCGTGACTTTAGACATTGGTTATTTGAAGATGGCATCAGCTTGACAGTATAGACTTGCGTCGTTCAGGGAAGACGATTTAACTTTAACTCCTTCAATATTTCGATCATGACAACAAACGTGCAATAGTTGCATGTAGGCTGAATAGTTGAATTGATCTAGAATTTTCTAAAAGCCGTCACCCAGGCTGAAGAGGACTTTTTAGTGTTGACAAAAATACCTATACCTCATCAAACAAGTTAAGTTGAATTTCATCAAAGAAAATATTTTATCAATAGTTTATACTTTATAAGCATCATTCAACTTAAGATTTAGTGGGCATCTATTTCAAGACCTTCATACGGAAATTCGGATTTAACACTTCGAATCACCCTGTATTAAGTATCTTTCACTATAGTTCAAAGAAATATCCATGCCTCTAACAGCATATGCAAGGGGTGAAATAGTTTGTCGAAAACTGATACTTTTTTGAATAGTTGATATTTAAAATTAAGCATTTCTATAATTCAAGTAAAATTTTCTACCAATCTTATCAGAGGGGTTCTCATATTTGACGTTTAAGAATTCAACAAGTATGTAGATATACAGTCAACATTTTTCATTACCGGTCAAGTAATATTAGGGCGAAATCTTAAACAGTTATTAGATTACCGGATCTTAATCGTTTCGTTTTTAAAATTTAAGTTGACTTTGAATTATGTATTTGAGAATTATGTACATCTTTTGGTAATATTAAGTGACTCGTACTCCTCTTATTTCAAAAATGTAGAAACGCTTCTTTAGCTCATAAAAGTATACTTTATCCAGTTGAATATAATATTTATGTAGAAACAGTTCAGGCCTTAAGTTCCAATGTCTTTTGTCCAATTGACATGCACCAAAGTCGCAGATCTATTTCTGGAGTTATGTCCTCACACAAATGAGACAAAAACCCTATCGGGACTTCCTTCATGAAGACTTATGTCATGCATTTGATTTTTTGTTCGATTTCTTCATCTGTCAAATTTGATATCGTAACGGTTTACGAAACATATTTTTATAATTAGAAGAGTTGCTTAGCTGGTGTTAAAAATAACTATTGACAAGTTAGACAAGGCCTCGCGACTAAACAACTGCGTTAACTAGATCCAATTATATTTCTGAAAGGAGAAATATTTAAACTGTCGCCTTTGTGTTGACATTATAAATCAATTTATTGTGACAGCTATCACTTTAATGGAATAGATATTCATTAAAACAAGTTCAAATCGTTCTCTATCTCGAGCACGTGACATCAGTCAAAAGCTGATCCAAGCGTACCTAAATGTACCACACCATGTAACTGTGATTAAAATCTTTTAAACTACAACAAATTAATCATCTCCGTTACTTAAAAAAGAAAAAAACCTTATAAAACGAAAACGGGAACACCACATCTACTTATATGTAGAGAGACACTCCAGGTCCAGACTCTGGGAAGATGACTTCTTCCGATTAAGTCATTGTTCGTTGAGAGCTAATTAGTCGTAGATAAAAGCTTTTTCGTGTCATCGCCCATATCCCAGTAACCACCGACCGCCATCACCAAACAACAACCAGCATTCTTGTCACTCCTTCCTCGAGCCATACAGACCCCCCTTCCAAAAAAAAAATAATAATAAAAAATAAGAAAAATAAGTTACAAAATTCCAAGGCCTTCTTAAGTGCGTGTTGATTAAGTCATTAAATCGCTAGACACCCGAGCGAGGTTGAGTGAGGTATGTGTGTTAGCTGCATACCATATGGTATCTTCTTAGACTCTTATAGTAGCAGGTAGCATCTTGAAGCTACCTTCCTGGTCTTTCTTCTTCAGCTTCTTTCACCACCATAGATAGAAGATGCTATGAGTATACTTTGTAGATAGCTATGGCATAATTATTTAGTTTGTTTTTATCTTGCTAAGTGTGTCGTTGGCGGACCAGTACCCTAATTGGAAATAAAAGGTTTTAGGTGAGACTTTTATTGCCTTACTCTCTAAAACTTATCATTTTCCATTTTTCGTTGTGTTTTTTTTTTTTGAAATTTCTCTCACTGTAAAGCAATTTGTCACGGAAGAATTCATAATATTGGAAAATCATCTTCTTCTCAAGCCAAGTGGATAAATAATAACAGATTGTGGCCAACTGAGAAGACGTTAAGTAGCTTTTGAAAAAAAAAAAAAAAATGCCCCAAATATTTGTATGATTAACCATTCTTATCAGTCAACATCATAAGACTTCGCTCTGCAAAAAAAAAAATCAAATCATCATTTTTGTGTGGGTAGTATGAGAGTATTTCAACGAAATCTCGTCCTTTCAAGGATAACAATTCATTCAGCACGCCTACGTTACTCCATGGCTATATATGGCAGACACGTGCACGCTGCTCACACTAACACAAGAGCTAATTCAAGTGGAAAACAATCTAATTTTGTTTTCCTTTCGTGAGCAGTTTTGATAATCACATACACGAGAGGTCGAAAATACAGAACACAAAAATGATGTAACATAAGGCCATGGTTGCCAGGGCTTAAGGGAAGAGGAAGAGAGCACACAGCAGAAAAAGTTGACTTTGCTTTATTTTGATTGACCTTTGAAAATAATTTGTACAAACAATCACAGAATGAAGCTTATAAATATTTAGTGGACTTCAGCTGTAATTAGGTAGGTAACTGAGATAGGGTGGTTGGGCGCCATTTCCTATACGAAGCAATCTAAAAACAGACCAGTATTTGATGAGTGATGTGGGACTGGGGTGGTATTATTTTAAAATTGACATCTTCAGTTAGGTTGAGTCATATCTTGAGATTATTTTTTGGGTAATAAGAAATCCGTAAGTTATTTTTATTCAGTTCCATTTTGGAAAAAATAGTTTTGTTTTAGTTAGAAATATTAAAGAAATGTCAAATGTGGGTACAAAATTCACCCTAGGCAAGCTTCAACTGAAGGATTTGATGAGATATGTATTAAAAAGAAACTAAATAGATAAAGATGAAGGTGCCGTGAAATAAGGCCAAGTGAAATAAGGCCAACTTTCGAAAATTGGCCTTATTGCACTTTGATAAAGTGAAATAAGGCCAATTTTCAGTAGTTGGTCTTATTTCACTTTGATAAAGTGAAATAAGGCCAAATGATTTTGAGAAATAAGACCAAATTGGACGTCGTTTTGGGTTTTCTTGAGCAACAGTACCTTGGGTGGCCCGCTTCGCGGGTTTTCAGGATTTTAACTCCCTTTTCGGGGCTCACACCCGCTCACGCAACTCCGTTGCTCCGCTTAGGGTATGTTCAGTCGCCAGGCAGGCGCCTGTAGCAACAGTTTTCTTGGGCAACAGTACATAACTGTTAGTTGTTTACTCCAATTAGTGTAAAATACAATACTGTTGCTACAGGCGCCTGCCTGGCGACTGAACATACCCTAAGCGGAGCAACGGAGTTGCGTGAGCGGGTGTGAGCCCCGAAAAGGGAGTTAAAATATTGAAAACCCGCGAAGCGGGCCACCCAACGTACTGTTACTCAAGAAAACCCAGAACGACGGCCCCCAATAAACAATTATATAAAAACCCCGAACGTCGGCCCCAATAAGCAATAAATTATGTTGAAAGTGAAATAAGACCAATTTGGCCTTACTTCACTTTGTAAAAGTGCAATAAGACCAACTGCTGAAAATTGGCCTAATTTCACTTTATAAAAGTGCAATAAGGCCAATTTTTGAAAGTTGGCCTTATTTCACTTGGCCTTATTTCACGGCACCAAAGATGAACAGTCATCGCTTGTAGTGCCAAGAAAGTTTTTAATGTTTTATTTTAAATTTCTGTCGACCATAAGTGCAGCTGATTCCAAGTTGTCGAAATGGTTTTATATAGTTGTGCAGGTGTCCCACAGGGATGCACCGTATGTCCTATTTTATTTGTGCTATTCATTTATGATTTTCCTGATATTCCTGTCATGAAGGTCCTTCTGATAATTTAGTGTTTCTGGTTGAAAATCCTCTTATGCTTCAACTAAAAATAAATAGATTACGAACGTACTAAATACAAAATTTTCCTTCGAACTGTAGTAGAAGACCCAAATTTTGTGGACTAAAGACCAAAAAAGCATGACATAATTTTCGCTTGGCTAAATTTTGGAGAGAATTTTGTATGAGAGATAAAATTTAGTGCTATCTGCGTACTACGCTATAAGGAAAATTATGATCTTCTAAAGCCGTCAGAGACGAAGACTACGCGAAGAAACATGGTGATTAAATAACAGGTGCGTTCCTATAATATAATTTAAATTTTAGGAAAAAAAATGTGGAGGTAGGTAATGAAATCGGTTTAGCACTTAACATGATGTGACTGAAATTCTTTGCAAAACTTTTAACAAACCTATATTTGTTTGTTTTATTATGGATCTCAGGCTTCTGGGGTCAGCCCCTTTGATGAATTCGAAGCTTTCCAAGAATATTTCTTTCAGATACAAGGTATTCTGTTTACCAAACGTCTTACATGTTAAATCCGATCTACATCCAGTCTTTTTCCAGAATTTAAAGGGTCACAGAGACTACTACTGCATAGAGCAATCTTATTTTGGTTATCGTACGTTAATGCTTCTCCTTCCAGTTTAATTCATGCTCACGATCCCGCTATATCTTCATGCGGGAGGTATATTAATGATTGGCGGATTATAGCAAAAGTTGATGACAAAATATAAGACCAGGACGACTTCCTTTTGTTTTACTCAATCAAACAATCTCATTCACAAATCTAAACAAAATATTTTTTCTTAAGTTTTGATAATTTTTAGAAAATAAATAAATAATTTTACTAAAATCTGTTATACCAATAATGAGAAAGTCAAATTTCGAAAATATGGTTCTATCATAGGTAAAGTCAGCAATATCAGTAGTCAGTAATAATTTCAATTATATTTTTATCAAATTATAGATCGAAAAAATGAAGAGACAGAAAAGATTATTATCAAAATTCTAGATTCCGTTTTCGAGAAAAATACAATTTTCGAAAATCATTTTTTTAAATTTGAACGGTGGTAAAATTTATTTTTAGATAATATAAATTATCTTGTAGATAGTATACAAAAAATTTTAATAGTCAAGATTGAAAACAAGTGGAGCATGTGATTGTCGAAATATTAAATTAAATTGTTTTTTTGAAAATTTTAATACACAATACTATTGAAAATTTTAGGGAGCTTTAACTTAAAAAAATGTATCAAAATCAGTTGTGTCATTTTTGATAACATCGAAAAAAGAATGATTCTATTATTATTAATTGTTTTAATTTTTTTCTGAAAGATTTGTTGAACAGTTTAAAAAAAAGTTTTTGGTTTTACAACAAAAACCTGGGGAGGGGGGTTAAAAACTGCTATTTACCTAGTTTAAAACAAAACGGCCGAAACGTTTAGGCGGTAGTCAAACAGACAGGCGGAACTGCGATTCGTCTTCCTTATCATTGTTATGTGAAGGCTGATGAAAATCTCAAGTGCTCTCAAAACTCTATATTTACATTTTTGTAACCTACAAAGTCTTTTGGAGGTTTTAATATTCTTACAGATTAATAGAAATTCAAAGTTTTATTTGACCTTTGTTATCCCAATTGAATAATTAAGTTCATTAAGTTTTGTACAAATTCGAACTCGAAAATTTGATCAGATTTGAAGTAAGTTTGGTGGAATTGTTGCGAGGAATTGACAAATCCTCTAGAAGTATTTACAAATTATCCGTTCGCAATCAGAAGTAAATTGTAGGTTCCCTTCATTCCATGGTAATTCGCACCCAAGAATGGTTGAGAGTTGTAAGTCACTAGGTCCTGGTTCTCATTTTTTTTTTACAAAATCGATACAAATGGTGGGTACCTGGCTTATAATGGGTTTTTGATTTCTGACTTTTTCGTTGACGATTTTTTCGATTTTAATCAAAACATTGAAATTAAATATCTTAAATAATATTAGTATCGCATAAGTTAAGTTGGGTAGGCTCACATACATATGTCCACAAGTGTTGCACGTATGTGTACTTAAGTTATTAAGAAATTTAAGATTATAAAAATTGGTTGGAAATAGGCCTTCCAAATTTTGATAAAAAATTGGCTCCATTAGGGAAAATATTTTGTTTCCTTTTTTGTATAAATTTTCTGATATTAGGTTTGGTTTAAACATACTTTCCAATGTTGCTTATAATTTTTGAAAACCTTTTTAAAACCAACCTTTGTTTAAATACTATAAGTAGATTATAAAAGCTGAACCGTGTCAGTATTGGCTGTACCACATGGCTCAAGGAACTTTATAAATTTTTGTAGTTACGTTTGGAATATAACAATGCTTTGGTTCGTTAAAGATTTATTTAGAAATTTTAAATCTTTTTTTAAATGATCATTCATTTATTTCGCTGCTTAAAAGAACAAACTTTGAAGATTTTTGAAAATATGTCTCCCTAATATGGGATATAAGTCCCAGAATCTAATTTAGGACCTATACCCTGGGGATTTATGTCCCTACGCCTAGTAGAGACCTATGGCCTAGTGACTTATAACTCCCAACTACTAACGTGTTTGCATTGTTGGCAGGAGCCTTAATCTTTCTTAAGCCACTGTTTTTGATTTTGTAATTTTAGGGATTTTAAGGAATTTTAAGGGATTTTAAGGGATTTTAAGGGATTATATTCAGTTGTTTATAAATTTCTCAAAACTTAACCAAAGCTTTTTTTTTTAAGAAATGGTTAGGCTCAAAATGAACCTTATTAGATTCTACAAAAAAGTGTATACTTAACTCTTGTGCTAAAGAAATATACCTATTTTGAGAAATAAATGCGAAATCGTGTTATCATTTTTTTGTACCAGTTTTATATTGTCCCCACTGAGTTGAAGCATCTTCATAATCAGCCCAATTCTAAATATTCTCCGGGAAAATAACTCCCCGGGAAACGTGATCTCCCGGGAGTAGAATCCTCCTATTCAGAATTCCCCGGGAGAATATTTTTCCCTTCGAAAGCGGGAGTTAGAATTATGAAAGTTCGAAACAGCTGTTTTGCAGTATTTGACACATAAAAATATAAAAACAAATAATCTATCAACGTGAATAGGTTCAGAGTCATTGTAATTAATTATTAATATGTAAATACACAAGCAACAAAATGTTCAGCATCGCAATACGAATTCTGCATGAAGAGGAATTTGAAAGAAGCAAAGATCCATAAGGGATTCCTCAAATCCTCTGGAGTTGCCTCAATGGTTGTATGTACACAAATAAATTATACTTTTGTTATGATACTTCATTAAACTATTTGTATTTTAGGTTTCAAAAATATTTTACAATAAATTAAAATTTGCTATTTTTTGTTGTAAATAATTTTACTTTCTTCCATTCTGTAATTGTTTTGCTTGGTGGGCCACACGAATTCAATTCATTCTCAGCTGTTTGCCAAAACAGTGAAATTTCTTCCTTAGGCCTTTTATGGAACCCACACGCAATGTCTCGATGAGTTTCCATCAAATTTAAAAGCATTTGCAATTGGCACTTGCTTGTTGTTTTTGACCTCAAAAATAATTTAGATTTTAAGTTATTTTAATTGCAAAAAGAAAAAAAACTTACATTTTGGCAACCAACTCTCCAGCAAATCTGTCGGGAACAAACTAGCGCTAAATGAATTAAAATTCTCCCCTTTTTTGACATTTAGAATGCATACTTTTTTCCCGCAATATTTTTTCCCATATTCGAACTTTATTTGGAATAGGAGGAAAGGGAAAAAGGAAAAAAATTCCCGCAATTTTTTGTTTAGAATAAGGAAGTAGAGAAAAGAGAAAAAATTCCCCGGGAATTGTCATTCAGAATTGGGCTGAATGTCTTTCGGCTCCTTTTTCCCAAAATCTATTTTCCTTATGAAAAAATTGCTAGCATATTTTTCGTAAAAAATTTTTTAATCTACTATTCTTGTTTTTATACTTTTACGAAAGAAAACTAATAGTTCTGATGAAATTTACAAAAAAAAAATATTTGTTCCCCTTCCTCGCCTCTTAAAACTTAAGCCGTGATCCAAATTTAGTGTAAATTTTAGAATATGGTAAGAATTCCAAAACTAAACTGTACACCAAGATTAATAATTCGGATTTTTTAAGTTTTCAAATAGTTTTTGTGTCGAATGTTCTTGGAATGGTCGTGATTTAAAAATTATTTTTTCAAATATAAAAAAATACCTACTTAACATTTTTTTACGTCAAGATATTTTTAAAATTCTATTAATATCTACATGACAATTTAATTCTTGAAACAATTCAAATGAATGATTTATTTCAAATGATATATTTTTTTTGGAGCACATTTCTGTCAAAAACAACCTTTCTTACATCCTTCCTCTCCTTGGCAACTACTGTTAACATTTTCAACTCAAACTCTTTTTCAAATTGCTTACAAGCAAGAATTTTCAACAATATTTGTTTTCTCGGAAACCATCCAATAAAACCCAAGAGCAATATAAAACACTCGTAGCAAAAGCCAAAAAACTGCAACTTCCTTCATCAAGAAGTGGCTCAACTTTTAATAACACACCAATATCAGTTGTATATAATAATTGACAATAATGGGACATCCTGGCAACCACTTACAACTCCGTGTCCTGGTCTGTTGGTTTATTATTGTCCTGAAAGGCTTTTCGGAACTATCGTAATGAAAAAATGACAAACAAAAAACCCATCAGCAGCATCAAAAGACAAAAGCACAACGACACAAAAAAGATAATAATAACACAGAAGAAGAAAAAATATAGTAGATAGCAATTGGAGATTAGCAAAAGACACCATCAAGAGAAAAAGGACTAACCAAAAGGAGTGGATACAATATTTACGATTATTACACCCAGGAGGTATTATCATTCGGTATACTCGTATCTGCCAGCAGGACAAGGAGAAAGCCTCATAAAATTGAAAACGACAACATAACCCGAATAAGGACGCCCTACACACGCTACCCCACCATCATCATGAGGCAACTTAATTTTTGGTTCTTGATCGTAGTACCAGAATCAGCAACATTTACTTCACTTTCCACTTTATATCCCGGATATCATCTCATCAGTGATAAGCGAATAAATGGTACTAGGATTTTATCTCAGTTTTTCTTTGTCATTTAGACAAAAACGAAATGTGTGTATTATTTTTTGTTTTTCTTCAAAAGGATATCTTCTATTGAAGATGAGAAAAAAAAAAAAAAAAAATACATTCAATCGCTAAGCTACTCGCAGCTTTATCAAAGGCCATTATGAGCATCCAAAGAGAGCACTTAGGGATATAGAATTCCATTTAACCGGCAAAAATAAACAAAACAAGGTGAAAAAGCAGGAAGAATGAAAGCTGAAGCCTATAATGCTGTTTCTTTGAATTCATCATTTATCATTACTCTGTGCCCCGAGTCAATGTCGAGGTAAAAAACACTGACATGAAGGGGCTAAAATAATCTTCAAAAAAAAAAAAAAAAAAAAAACAACAACCTTCAAACGCACTCCAAACCAACTGCCATTTCAAAGCAAACACGATTCTTAAACAGGAATCACAAGAGATAGTATATTTACATTTTTACGTTTTTATTCTCCGGGGCTTAAATGGGACAAAGTAAGTCGCATTAGGAAAGGAAATTGCTTCAGAATCTCTGGAGAACCTACCAAAAAAAAGCATCTAGAAAACTTAATCAATCATCCATTTCTATCCCTATAGGATGTTCCGAAGGGAATCTTGGCCATCGCAATAATTCAGCCCTGTGGTAATTTAAATATCTTTTTGAAGGAATTTTTGGAATTTTTGAAAACTATTTAATACTCTTTTTTTAAATTTTTTCGGGGCGTATATTGGAATATGCTAATGGTGTTAAGGCAGCACACTTTTTATGTACCTACCTACCAACTTGATTAACATTTTGAGAAAGTTAATTTCTTTTCAGATTTTCAAATTAAGAACATAATTAATTTTTTTCTCATTTTTTTTAGTCGTCTTCGGTTTTATTCGTATTATAAGTTCTATTTGGTTTGGAGGTTTAGGTCGTGGAAAACTCGATTATTATTATTGATCGGTATGGAATTTCTATCGGGAAAATAAATTTTTTTGGGGGTTTTAATTAATTGTTTATTAAGGTGTGTGGTATGATCATTATAAAAAAAAGTTTACAAGTCTTAAGAAATTGTATTCCATATTCAAAAACTTTTAATAAATTGAACTTTCTGATTCTTTGGCGCCTTTTGCGTGGATTCCTTTGGCAGCTCCCTAATTAATACTCTTTCCAAAATTTTCTATTGAGATTTACATAAACACACCAATCCTTCGTATTGTCTCACATTTCATTGATAACGGGATGAATGTAGACTTTAAGTGAATTATTTTTGTAATTTGAGCAGACTCCATGTATTAACGCAGTGACGAGGATACAATAAAAAGGAGAGAATTTGGTGGGAGATCTCACTGCATATCTACCTTGAAAGCTTCTACCGCAAAATGAGGTGGAAGAATTGAAAATTGTAAGGTGTTCCACATTCAAGTCATGCGGATAAAGAAAGAAGCTCTATATTCGATGGTACGAAGTTAGGCTTAAGGGTTTACTGATGAGCAGTCATAGCTACACGAGTTTTATGGCGGAACTATTTGAGGGGAGAAATTTGACTGGATGGGCGAAACGATAAAACGACATTACGACATTGTCAAGGAAAAACAAAAGTCTCCGTAATGGATGTAGGCTATTTGTTCTTGATTCTTCATATCGAGAGCTCCTCTTTCACATTTTTAAGTTCAAAAATCCGATCAAACTCCGATCTTTACAGCATTTTTCTAAAGGGGGTATAAAAAACCGTGTGCAGTTTAATGCTTCGAAAACTCAATGCTCTCTATTGTCTTTGAATCAATATGTCCCCCTTATGTCATTGTCCTTGAATGGCACTTGCATCGCAGAAACCGAAAAGCTCTCAGTATTCGGTATGTGTACAAACAACTATCTTCGTTGGAATGATCACATTCTCGAGACCGCCAAAAATGCTGCTAACTGCTTAAGATTTCTATATCGATGTAAGAAGTTGTTCACCCCATTTGATCTGGCTACCATTTATAAGGCTCTTACGTCCAAAACTCGAGTACAACTCACACCTTTTGGCAGGCGCAGCACAAAATTCTCTCCATTTATTGGATATAATTCAGAACAGAGCATTAAAACTGATAGGAAACAGAGCTAACAGTGATTCATTCCCATCTTTTGCATACCGTCGGAATGTTTCATGTATTTCCTTGTTGTATCGCTTCTTTCACAAGCGATGCTCACTCGAAGTAGCCAGTTGCGTTCCTCCCCTAGGAATGCTCATCAGTTCAACCTCGAGCCGAACTTTGGTCGTACCGTCAAAAATATAGAGATTCGTTTTTTAATCGCACAACACGATTATGGAATAACTTACCCGGCACGGTTTTCCCTTGCCATTTCAATTTGCAAACATTCAAAACCAATGTTCATCGATACCTTCTTTCTCTCCCTTCCTAATTTTTATTAAAGTGGAGTGATTGAATTATATTCAATTAAAAGTTTAATGACCTTAACACTATTACTTCAAAATTTAAACGATGCAGTAGTTGGATTAACTATTGTAAATAAATCGAAAATTTTTGGTAAGAGAAAAATGATGTCGGCCATTTGCTTTTCAAAAAAATAAAACACACAACTAACATGCCTCTGAAATTTAAAAAAAAAATTAACTGAATTATTTTTAAAATGTTAGGAAGATCATTGGTTTGAGTAAAAAGCGTTCGATACTTTTGGCAACAAAAATAAAATGCACGACTGGGTCGCACGAACTTGCTCCTATGTAATAGACTAGGAATTTTAAAAACGAATGTTATTAGAAAAAACTGTTCATAAAGATAAAATTAATTTTTTAAATTCTTTTAGTAGTAATAGACAAAAACAGAATGCTGTACAAATATGAATTTATGCAATATCAAAAATTGTAAGTGTTTATTTATAGTGGTTTCTTAAAAAAAGCTTTTATATACAAACTTTTTAAAAGATTTTTAAGAAAAAATTTTTGGTACGCCACTTTAAAGTTTTTATTATTGTTCGAATAAAAATTAAATATACAAAAAAAATATTGAGCCGTTTCTGAGATATCGAATTTTCAAAAATTCAAAAAATATTCATTTTAAAGTTTTGAAATGCAAGCTTCTCTATAAAAAATTTCATTAAGATCCGTTATGTGGATAATGCGAAATTCAAAATTTGAAAAAATGGTTCTATGGCCGTAATATCTTAATTTCAAAATTTCGTAAAAATTAATTGAAAGAAAAAAATTTTATCAAAATTCTAGGCGCCGTTTTCGAAAAATACGATTTTTGAAAATCATTTTTTTTTTTAATTTTTTAGCATTTGTATGGTAGGTAGGTACCTTAATGTTTAGGTAAAATAATTTTTTTTTCTCACACCTTATAGATTATTTTGAGAAACTTTTATTTACCAAGTTTAAAAAAAAACTAGCATGGGGTTTTCGAAATATTTAGTTTTGAAAAAAAAAAAAAAAATTTGAAGTTTTTTTTAAAAATCCAAACAAATTTTTCTTTAAAAGTTTGAGTACACAGTTCTATTTATAATCGGTTGTACCGTTTTTGAGAAAATCAAAAACAAAAAAAATGGTTCAATGGGGGGTACCATTTTTCTGAAATTTTTTTCCAACCATTACCTAGCCAGTATACAGTTCTTTTTTAATAAAAAAAATTTGAGTGGTGAAAAAAAAATTTTCTCATGAAAAAATGTCTGTAAGTTTTTTCCGCCAAAACAATGGGATGCACATTGTTTTGCGTGAAAAAAAAATCGTGGTGTGTATACATTTTTTTTCGATTTTGGTTTACAGTTCGGGTGAATGTGGTGAAATGAAAAACGTATTTTTTTTCGGAAAAAAACTCTCCCATAAAAAATGCATTGGTTTTTTTTTTTAGAAGATCTGTTTAACTAAATAAAATTTTTTGTGTTTTTATTTTTTTAAATTTGTCGAACAGTTTTTGAGAAAAGAAATATTTATGAAATTTCGAAAAAAATTCGTATGGCAGGGACCGTTATTTTTGGCCTTAAAAAAAGAAAAAGAAAAAAACGTGTGGGGGAAAAAAATTAAAAATGATATCTACCAAGCTTAAAGAAAATCGGCCGAGCCGTTTAGGCTGTATTCGAACAGACAGACAGACAGCATCGCGGGACCCACTTTTTTAGTCTTCGCTATCATCGTAATGTCAACTTTGATCAAAATCTCGAGTTCGATTTTTTTTACGAATGCATAACTTGCCTTATAGTACCTATAAGCCGCAAGTAAAAATGAAAAAAAATTTGTTCCAGTTTTGATACACGTTTTAACCTTTTTAGAAACGTTTGTATACTTTAAGATAGTTAAAAAAACTGCAAATTTCAAAAATTCATATTCAAAAGAAAATTTGAAAGTTTGGTATTTAAATAAAATTATCAAAATCAGTTGTGTCGAATTTAAGAAAATCGAAAAAAATGGTTCTCTGGGGGAAACAAATGACAATTTTTCAATTTTTTTTTCAATTATAACTTACTTTTCACTAAAATAATGAAACACAGGAAAAAATTATAAAGGAAATTCGATTCTTAGTACTTGTGCCGTAACAATGCGTTACAATTTAGAACCAATTCCTGCAATTCTTGGTCACATTATAACCTTGAACGACAAGAGTAAGTTCGTGCGATGCAGTCATCAAAATTTTTGTATTAACTTTTCTTACAAAAATATAAAACCATTATCTTAATTTTTCAAGACGCTGTACATAACCGTTAAACTTGGGACGTCAAAGCGATTAATCCGTCCCTACTCAACAACTTCCAGATTGTATGACGAATGTTGTATGTTTTGGACTTGATTTGAACCTAATTGTATGCAGTTATCTAGGTTGTAGTCACCAAAAATATCGAAACATCATTTATGTGTTCGTTCTTGTTGATTCTCATAACTTCAAATTATATATGAGCAAGTGACGTTAAATGATAAATATTTACATAAATGAATGTGAAGCGATGTAAGGTTCTAATTTTGTGTCTTTTTCATTATAAAAAAAAATATTTTTTTTAACATTTGAAATAAAATCTGACAAATACCTTTATTAAGAACGGTCAAGTACAAGACAGAATAATAAATATATTAATAAAACCCAATTGTTTATAAAATCAGAGTTGATTTAATTTTAAAATTAAAACAAAACCTGCTCCAAATAACAAAAGAACAAAAATATATGTAAAGTCTTACGAGGGGCTCCTGAAATTTCAAAGTAGGCAATATACCAAAGTAAACGAATATATCCTTGTGTATAGCAGTAGCTTTTTAGGTATGTATACCGCTCTTGACGAAATGAAATACGTTTCGTATTAAATCCAAAATTAGACTTCTTCAAATAAATTGTAAATTTAGCATCAAGATTTATTCATAGAGGTAGATATTTTGAGTGAAATGAATTTAATAGAACACGATACTTAAAACCCAAAAGGCATTAACACACACACATCTATACATATAGGGTTTAATATGACGGTGTCAATTGTTTATACCAGAATATGAGTACGAGATCTGCAACAAATGTGAATGGGAAATGGTGTCTGGGAAATATAACATTCTGGTTTCTGGGATCTTGAAGGGAATATTGTTCTTCGGTAGGTTGGCAAGTGGTCTCTTGAGACGAAACGCAAACTTTGCCTATGTTTCATTATGATGGCGTTTTCTTGCTCCAGTTGGCAGCAGGAATGTTCTGAGACTGCGATGCATGGTGAGGGAGTACTTCGTTGGTAAATCTCAGCAGAGGAAGTAAAGATATTAGAATCCATTATCCTCGTTTGCCTACTGTTTTACACACAATGTAATAATAATGTATGTGGGTGGATTTAAAGGCTGATGGCGATGACGATGACGACGACGACAGCAAACGTAGGTGTGTAATACTTAAGAATAGAGAGAGAGTACGATGGCCTTCGTTAGAATGAGATTTCCTGCCTGCAACTCTTGGCAATGTGAGGAACATTTACAATGAATCTCTTGAAGCTTAAACAAAGCATTGCAAAATGTGTGTAGAGAATAAAATTACACAAAACAAAAGCTTATATTCAAAATGATTAATTATAACTTAGTTGAAATCACTGGGATTGGAAAAGAAACTTACAGTTTGAAGAGAAGATAAAGTTTCATATTCCGCAATAAATGTGGTTTCATACTCAAAATGAAATATTCCCAGGAAAATTTAATTTCACAACCACTGATAAATTTGAAGATAATTTTTAATATGTATTTGGGTTCTATTATTTAACATTCATAAGAACTTCATCGTGGAAAATTTTGAAAAGTAAAGCCGCAAGAAAAAATAACACTAATAAAGCTTGGCTTATACCACAATTAAAAATTAAACTTTAAAGGGGTTTCGGCTACCCTGAAACTAATTGAATATGCACAAGTGTGCTCAAGTGTAAGGAAAATAAGGGAGTATTTTATAATATAAAATATTAGTGTTTTTATTTATTAAAAACTCTTCAATTGTTACTTGTTTTACTTCAAATCGCACTGTGTTCGATATGTTTAAGGGTAGTCAAACCCCTTTGCGGACGTACTTTATAAAAACCAGGCACAATCTTCGAACGTCCTCCTCTTTTAATAGAAATAGTTTTAAGAGGGATTGATGCAAATTATTTTTGAAATGCTAAATATTAAGTTGGTAAGAAAAAATGGAGCCGGTTGAAGTGTTCCACATTCGTAAGCTATGGCTAAAGAATGAACATCGAAGTTTGATTACGAGGTGACGTGCATTTCTATAGGAGTGCAATTTTATAATACGGTGGTATCGTTTCAGGTGAGGGATGCATAGCACTTTGAAACAATGTTTAGTAAAATTGTGATAAGATGATGAGAACCATTATGATGGTGTTCGAAAATAATTCCTTTATAGTCTTATCATCTATAAAAAAAAATACTCAAACTTTATTATTTCTTCTCTGTGTTTTTAAACCACTTAGACGATTTGGTTAGGGCTACGATTGACTATTATGCCGGAGGTGTGGCCACGAACCCCACCCGCTATTACCAAAAAAAGAGTTTTTTTTTTATCAAGGTGAAAATGATAAATCTTCTAAGAGTATCACTCCACTTGCCAAGAAAAATGCTCCCCTTCTTAGTCGTTTAATAACGCAGAAAATTGAAGGTTTCCTTCATTCCTGCTCTAATGCTCACGGGAATAGTTGAAAATAGTTAGTCAATAAGTTTACTATTTCTACGAGCTGTTGGTCTCTAATTCGTTTATCTCTTGTGGGATTTTTTTTTTCTGAAAATCTTGCGAAAGCTTTTCCATCTTTCCTATTTTATTAGTCTCTTCCCGCGTAGTTGGAAAACAACATTTGTCCAGCCTTTTCCTAAAAGTTTTGAATAACCGTCAGTTTGGCTCTCGTTGCAATAGGTCTACTGGTGATCTGATAGTACACTGAACCAAAAAGGTACATGATTCGAAGGAAAAACTGCATGTTTTTAAAGAAAAACTTCATTAAAAACGCGCCAAGAATCGAGTTCATTAAAAAAAAGAAACCCTGAACATACGTTTTATGAATTTGTTCCTACGACTATAAAAGGTTCTTAAAATTATTGATTCCTGCATTAAATTAATGATTGGAAGTCATTAAAAAATTCTCTCGATAATTCACAAAACATATGAACTATTTCATTCGATGTAAGTAAGTAAACATGAAATTCATAACTTTTTGCTTTAATTTCATGTATTTTGTCATTCAATGTTACTATATTTTTCATTTATTTTATGACCTTCTGACATAAATTGAAGGAACGATCCACTGTTTTAATGTAAAAAATCATGAAAATCATGTTTATTGTTCTTAAAAAGTATGAGCAATTTCAGACAATGTATGTAAAAATTCATGGAATTCATGATGTTTTTCATTAATTTTATGAAATCGGTCTGTGTTTTAAATGATTATATTCATTAGTTTAAAAACTCTGTCACTTGTTCTAGGAAAAGTTTCCTAAGATGTATGACGTTTTTGATTGATTAAATGAATGATAGTTTTATTTTTAATGATTTTAATCATTTGCTTGCAATAATTGTAAGAAAAGTTTCTTTTTAATAATGAAACATCATTAATTAAATGCAACTTTTCTTATATTAGTATGAATCTTTTCATTAGTTTTATGTAAGAAATCATGGAACCTAAGCTATTTTTTCATAAAACTGATGAATTTTTTCTTTTTTTTTTCAATGATTTCTATTCGTGTTAAGAACAAATAATTATACGTGCACGTCCACCTGAAATTCAAAAGCCCCGATGAAAATTATTTTCAAGAAAATGTTATACCTGAAAACTTAAAGAAAAGAAAAGAAAAGAAAAGAAAAGAAAAGAAAAGAAAAGAAAAGAAAAGAAAAGAAAAGAAAAGAAAAATATTTAAAAATAGAACAATTATTTATTGAATATATTTTTGAATATCAAATTCTTGCGTACAACATATATACATACATAAATAAAATATATAGGGTGTCCGACAGTCGAAAAACATTTCCTGAAAAACTATTTCGAGTTAATAACATTCTACGCAAACACCACATTAATTTCACTGCAGCATTATCTAAAACAAAAATAAAAATACAAAGTCAATTAATCAAGGATATTAAATGTGGTTTTCTATAAATTAATCAATAAAACAAAAGCAATTTAAATATATGAACTAAGAAAAATAAAATTACCACTTTGACATCTGCTTCATCTATTTTTTTCAGCATTGCCGTCATCTCCTTGTCCCTTAAATGTTTTACTGGTAGAAAAAATTGATTAAGTCGGATGGCTTGATTTGTCCATCTGCTGACAATCCCTGGGCGATTTCCAAACAACACACCAAAATCCATTTTTATCTAGAAAGATTAAATAATATTATATAACGAATTTATGAAAAATATTCGCTACCTATAGACTAAATACTTACAAATTTTATAAATCAAGTAGTTGAATAAATTTAACGTCGTCCATAATGCGCAAAACTTTAAAAAATGTATACATACATATTTTTAAAATAAACTTGGAAAAGAAAACTTTTTGGGAACTTTGTAAAATCACGTTTTGACACTGGTACTATCAAACAAGAAATGAACTATCTTGATATGATACAAGTATATTGCATGAAGTAACCGCAAAGTTTATGACATATTTCCTACTATTAAAGAGTCAGTCATACAAAACATGAAAATGTTCCTTTTTTTATGAATAAGTTCTTAAAACACCAGACTACAGCCATAGGTGTGTAACGGTAATATTTTGCACTTTAAAGAAATATTCCATAAATTTCAAGTAATGAGCTTGCAGTTTATGAAAAAATTCCTACGATTCAGGAATAAATTCTTTCAAAATAGTGGGCAAAATCAAACTGTTCCTAAAATTTAAGTGTTAGTCATGCAAAATATGAATTTAATCTTATTTTGTATGAATTAGTTTTTAAAATACCAAATTAATCTTATTTCGTATGAATTAGTTCTTAAAACACCAGATTTCTATAACGGCACTTTCATAGCCGCATTAAATTGGTTTTCTTTTTAAATAATTATATTATGTCTTAATAAAAGTCAAAGATGATGACGTAAAAAATACATAATATGTAGCTTATTAAAATAAAATTCACAACGGGGTCGCACGAGCTTGTTCTTATTGTAAAAGACTGAGAATTTAAAAAATTAATGTTACTAAAAAAACTGTTCAGAAGCATAAAATTCACTTTTTGCATGCATCAAATGAATGGATTCAAACATTTAAAGCAGTTTTTCTTAAAATGTCCGTTACTCATGCATTGAAAAATATGTTGCATGTAACAAATGAAAAGTTACATACATTTTAAGTAATCTTTCATACAGCTTCATATTAAATTTTGTATGAATTGTTCATATTTCAAATGTTAAGTTTCCTGCTTAGAATTCGCAAAAAAAAAAAAAATGTTTATGAATATGGTTTCATGCATTTTATGATATTTTGCATGTAAAAAATGTATAGTTTCAAGAATTTAAAGTAATTTTTCATTAAATTTCAGTTGCTCATGTTGATGAATGTGGTTTCATATAATTAGTCACTTTGTTCCTACAATAAAAGAACAGTTTCAAGCATTTTTAGAAATTTTTCATAAAACCTTACAATAAAATTTGTATGAACTGTTCATATTTTAAATGTAAAATACCATAATCTGATTTTCCAACAACAATTCCATTGCTTTGGATTTTATGAATGGTTTTTCATGAAAATCATGACTTGGTCATAAAACAAAAATTAATTTTTATGAATTCGTGCATTATTCATATGAATATTCTTTAAAAATTAATGATTTTGGCTGAATGATCGCCATTCATAAAAAGAATGTACAAAAATTTTTTCAGTGTATATCTCACCAAACAGATTAAAACATCTTTTCATCGTTTTGGAGAAATTAAAATTATTGCACTTGACATTCCAAAAGTATTTTTTTTTTCTTATAATCAACTCACACTCAAGGGAATATGATTACCCTTTAAATGTTTTAACACAGCGCGGGCGTGAAGTTACGGAAGAGAAAGAAGGATAGGAAAGATGTGTGGCACGATGTTCTGAGACTGAAGGTGGTTGTCTAAGATTTTTTATCTCCAGGGATGGCGGCTGAACAAAATTGAATTGCCGTGTCTTATTTCTATGTCCCTTATAATTCGCATTATTTTACTCGTTTTTCATCATTGTTGGGCATATTAGTTTAACTCAATCACATGTTGTTACTGTTATGTCTAAACAACATGTAATGAGTAAACCAGCAACCCATTGATGACAATTTTTAGAAGGTTTTAATGGAATTAAAGACGACATAGACGACGGCAGGGATCGAACCTGTAATACTGAGGTTGACAGGCGAGCACACAACCATCGCGCCACGGCCACCCTATTGGCAATAAGCTCTCTTATCGAGCTTTGGTTTTGCATTTGGTAGTGATGAATCTCTTCTTTTTTGGATTAGAAATCATAAAATAAATAATGGTCTGCCTCAGGGCTCCGTTTTGTCTCCGACTCTCTTTCGGACATGCATTAATGATTTTTTTGTCTGAAACGGAGCCCGTTCTCCAAGCCGCTTTTCATCAAGAGCGGCAATTGCATTGAGGCAACCGAACAGCTTCAATTCTGAGCATTACAGACCACATATTCAACGTCGACAAAAATGGTGTTAAGTGTTAAGTTTTCCTTCGACGATGCAAGAAATTTGTCAAACCTTCTGATCTCTCTGTAATATTTATTATATTCGTCCAAACCTTGCTCAGATCTCCCATATCTGGGCAGGTACTCTAATAACCCACTATAGAGGCTCTTGGATAGAATACAAAAACGAATTTTAAAAATGATCAGTCATAAACTATATAACACAAACATTCTCTCTATTTTTACCTACAGTCTTCTAGTGAAATAGTCAGTTGAATTTCCGACCTTAACAATTTAACCATAAAACTCGCGCTTCAGGGAAGTGCCATAAGGTTAACTTTGAGCCAACTTCGGACGTACTGTTAAATTCAGATATTCTTTCCATAGCAGCACTACACGAATGTGGAATGCTTTACCCGACTCTACATTTTCCTCCCATTAAGATATTCAGGCAATCAAAACCAACGTGCATTGGTATCTTCAACATTCCTAAGCACTCGCAGTACTCGCACTGTGCTAAAACCTCAAACATTTTAAGGGCGGTCATCATATCTGTGGTGCGCGTACAAATATCAAAAAAGAGCTCATAAATAAAGATTTCGATCGAGATCGGTTCAGCCTTTGACGAAGAAGTCAATAAAATATAAGAACTTAGCAACCGATAATAACAGTTTTAGGTAAACTAAATTTTTGATCAAAATATAGATTTTTTGTCAAAATCATTAGAGCCGTTTTCGAAATATTTAATCTTTTCGTTAGGAGATGTTTCTAAGGTACCCTCGATTTCGAAGTTTAGTATTTAATTTTGGTTTTGGCCACAGACTCTGCATATTACCGCAACCACCATCTTGGTAACATTATATAGTCGAAAATATCCAACCAAATGTGGCCTTTTTAACGACATTGTGGAGAGAACCCATTAAAATGCTAAACAGAATGTAAGCATTACGACATTCACACATTATTTATGTACCTAGAGCCCAAATTGAAAAGTCCTATAATACATAAATGTCAAACTTACAATGGTATTGGTGTGTAATAAAAATAAAAAATATCCAAAAAAAATACTTACACTCAAAAAACAAAAAAAAAATAAAAATAATACGCCAAATATTTCATTTATTTTAGCGCAAGGGTAAGGGCTGTCCGTTGTTGTCAGTGCTTCAGCCCGCTTACTCTCCGCCCCTTCCACGCCCGTCTGCACACAATATTGGCTTAAAAACAAAAACCCCTTTATGTTGTGTATTGTGTAGAGAATCTCCGCCGCCGTGCCGGGGGAAGAGTACACGAAACGTGGTAGGAATTCAATTCAGTTCAAGCAAAGCAAAGAATGAAATTCAATATCATACCCACTGTTGTTAGCCATGCAAGATATTATATCACACATTTACTCGCATATATGTATGTTCGTACGTTTTAATATAACAAAGACCCCTTTCGCCCCGATCTGCCGGTTGGACGCGACGCTACAACAAAACACCCCCCTCTGAGAGTGATATCATAGAATTCCAGGATAAAGGAATTTCGTCATTTCGCGCTTCATTTCGAAACATATACCTACACAATTTGACATATCCCACAGGAGATGTGGCTGTGTCCTTATTGTGTTCAAGTGCGAAAATGAAGTGTGAGAAGCACAGGAAAGCAGGTGGAGAGGTTTGAAAGCCGACTGGATATTTGTACTGCCTCTGTCTTGCCTACCTTTTATTGTGTCCTGGTCCTGGGCTTCCTTTCCTTTTCTGGAAGTGTGATGTTTCACGAATGATTACGCGTAATGGTGGCAAATTGCAAAGGACCGCAACCCAAAAAAGGACGACGACTATTTGTCGGAGTGTTGTCACTTTTCATTTTATCCATTGTCCTTCGGTCTTTGTTTTAACTTTTTAATAAAATTCACACCTCCTTTTTGTTTTGGACTGTGTTTGTTGTATTGGTCCGGGTCCGGGCTCTCCACTACCTTCTCTCTCTATGACTTTCGAACAAAACAAAAGGTCTCGCAAAATAGTTTTTGCTGAGCCAAAAATTCCCATGACACAAAAGAACATTTAATTATATTTGTATCCCCCCCAACGGTATACGAGTACGTTTGTCGTGTAGGGAGGAACTTGATTTTGTCTGTGTCCACATGGGCAATACAGTTATAGTAGGAGTACAATCCAATCTTCTAACTGATCCCTTAAGATCTGCCTGGGAAAATATAACTTTAGATGAATATCTTCCTGCTGTGGAAAGGAAAAGTCACTTTTCAACCCCGCATTACCATCGAAAAGTTAGTGTCCCGTTTGTCCGGGACAACTAAAGCCCAACCAACAAACCCTGTAACTTAATTCCACTTTCTCATAAGAAAAAACAAAAAAAAAAGAACTCGAAACAGTTTAAGAAAATTCCCTTCGGTTTTGAGTGGGTGACATATTTCAAGTCCTCTGGTTTTTTGTTTGTTCTTTGCTTAGGTTGTCCTTATTTATTTTCCCAGGCGATTGCGGTTAAGCTTTTTTCAAGTTTTTTTGTTCTGTTTTGTAAAGTGTGGAAAATTATTTGTTGGGTCCAGTATAGCAGTTGTTGTTTTCCCTTTTCACACTATGAACAAAGTTTCCCATTACCCCCATCCCCGCCGATCACTTTATGGCCAGTCAGTAAGCTGATAAAAAACATTTAAGTTTTAATCGGCCATAAGGATAAGAAAATTAGGGGGAAATGTATAAGATTTTATTTTTGTTTTCCTTCTTTTCAAAGAGCTGTGTAGGTGAATAAGGAGGGTTGAATTAATCCTGAGATCTTCCAAGGGGGATATATACATATTTTAGGGTTTTGGCATCATCTGTGCTGAAACATTTAGTGGGAGTAAATAAGCTTTAAGTTGATTAACGATATTTATCGGTTAGTAAAAGCAATATGGGTTGGAGTTAAAACAAGGCTTTTGAACCAATTATTTTTGGATAGAGGCCAAGCGCAGAAGAGTCAAAGACTTATTAATTTGGTTTCGTATATTTTCGAGGAAATAAGGAAACACTCGAGCTGTAGGTCAGATGCCTTGCACAATAAAGGCAAGGTTTTTTTTTGCGGAATACCCATGGAGGTAAAGATAAATACCTATACCTTTCTGCTTTAAGGTACTAGTACGGTCTAGAACGCCAAAAAAAACGCACGATTTTTGGGAATTTTTTTCTCGGAAAATTTATAAGGTAATATAATAATAAAATGAATACATGCGTCAAGAGTACAAACAAATTTTTTTTTTGTCTTAATTTTCTAATTTTGGCCGAATTATAGAGGGCGCCAACGTTGACTCATCAAAAAACACATTGTCCCATTGCGGACAGTTAATCTCCGGATCTACTGAACTGATTTTCAAAAAAAATTGTTGCAACTTGATTGTTTTTATGTTTTCTAAGACAATTTACCACAATTTGACAAAAAAGTTATGAACAAAAAAATGGCGACCCAAAAATGGCCAACAAAATTGCCAAAAAAATTTTTTTTTCAAAGCTTGCCATTTTTTTGTTTTTGACTTTTTAAACAAACTGTGGTAAATTTTCTCGTAAGAAACCTTCCTTTACATAACCCACTTTGTTTTTTGTGTTTCAGTCCAGCCAATCCTGAGATTAACTGTCCGCAATGGGACAATGTATTTTTTGATGAGTCGACGTTGCTGCCCTCTATAATTCGGCCAAAATTCGAAAATTAAGACAACCACATTTTTTTTTGTGCTCTTGACGCATGCATTCATTATTTAAAAAAAAATTTTGTTATTACTTAATAAGGTTTCCGAAAAAAAATCTCCAAAAATCGTGCGTTTTTTTGGCGTTCTAGACCGTACTAGATTATCATTCCCGAAAGGTTCATTGGCTGTTAGATTTCATATACGACAAAGGCCCAAAAAATGGTGCAGAGTTAACCGTAGCTGCAACAGAGAAAATACCCATTCTTATTTGTAGCTTTTGACGGATTTTTTCCTATTCTCAAAAAAGGTTGTTAAATTTGTCTTCCATAAACCAATATTTTTTTAAATACCTAGAACAAAATTCGAAGAACTCTTTGTTAGCCATGTTTGTTTAAGGGCATTTCCACATCTAATACGTTTGAACGTTTATTTCCAAGAAACTTCACGTGAGAATTGGAAGATCGTGATACATCCTTCAACTTTCGTAACATGAAAAATATGTTTTGAGTCCCGTGGTGTTTTTTAAGCAATTTTTGGTGAGACTTCGGTTCGAAAATTTGTAGATTGTCAAGTAAGTTTTTTTTTTATTGTTCAACAAGCATGTTGCTTGTTCAAAAAAAAAAAACGAAATCTCTCGGAATGTTAGAAAATTAGTTTCGAAAGATTTCTTGTTCTTTAAAATTAAAACAAAGCAAACATTTTTAAAAATAATTTCTGCTCAACAATTTTATTTAAAAGTGACCTATTTGATGCTGTCTCCAAATAATTCAAAGAACACCGTTAAATTCTGCCTTCACTTAACATTTTCGAAGTACTTACTCAAATTTTATACCAATTAAAATGAAGAAGTGAAAGTTATATGAAGGGCAATTAAATGTAGTTTTGAATCGAAGGTTTCAACTGTGTCTTAATTTGAGAGTGATTTTTGTGTAGCGATTTTTTTTAGAGCTTTTAAAGTTAAATTTTAACTTTTATTTTGTAAAAGCAATAAACATTTTGGTCCTTCGACCTGGATTTCCCTGTGCGAACCAAATACGAGGGCGGTCCGATAAGTACTTAGCCTCACCAATCGATGGTATCAGTATCACAAGAGAGATCTACTATCGTCTAGTACATTCTCTTAGACGACTACAGTCAAAATTTCAGCCGATTCAGACTCGTAGTTTTGTTTTAACCACGTGTGGAAGCCAGCTTGTCCGCGAATTTTAAAAAAATGGAAAAAGTGCAATATCGGTCGGTGATTCGATTCTTGTTTTTGAAAGAGAAATCGCTCAGCGAAATCAATTTTCCTTCGATAGTGACCGTCAAATATTGGTATAACGAGGTTCAACGTGGTCGCCCATCAGTTTTTGATGAGCACCGCCTAGGTGCCCCGAAAATGGCTACCATGGGGGTCAACGTGTCAAAATTCCACGATCTCGTATTAAAAGACCGCCTATTGAAGGTGCGAGAGAAAGCTGAAACAGTAGGCATCAGTAGGCATAAATCGCCACTTTTCCAAAATTTTTGTTTTTCCAACAACGAGCCGAAATTATTAAAATTTACTACCGAAATTCGGAGGCAGTGGCCTCAACGTTAAGAGCGCTACGTCCAATTTATGGTCGTCATAATCGTCCTAGCAGATCAACAATTGAGCTTCTAGTGGAAAAATTTGAATCCACAGGCCTCGGTCGTGCGATTTGACGCCGTTAGACTATTTCCTGTGGGGCTACGTCAAGTCTATGGTCTATGCCAACGAGCCAGCGACGATTGATGACCTTCGTACAAATATCTAACGTGAAATTGCAGCAGTATCGGCCGATTTATGTTTGAAAACCTCCGAAAATTGGGTTCAGCGTCTGGACTTTTGCAAGCGTGCCCGTGGGGGCCATGCAAAAGAAATCGAGTTCCATACATAATGGCATTAAACGTTCTTTCACAGGAATAAAGAATTTCATTGATATCGAAAACCGTTTTTGTTTTATTTAAAGTAGTAGAAGCATGAGATGGGTTTGATGAGTACCCACGCAATAAAAACATGGAAACATATTTTGGGACTGAAATATTCATACAAACGCGATATTCCATACAGTTTTCCAAAATTAAGTTTTGAAAGGCGAAAGATCTATCAATATTAAGCGATAGTGCGTTTCTAGTTATTTTAAAATGTAGCTCCTTTCCAAGACTTTTTCAAAGAAAGTTGTTTCCAAACGAGGAGGACCCTCGTTACGGTTATAACCTTAGTGACATCATAGCCTTCAATATGAACAGATACCGGTACCAATATATTTTCGTTCATGATGATTAAGTTAATTTATGTGGGATTTAACCAAATATCCTGTAACAAGCACCCATCAAAAAATTTCAACCATCGTTAATTTGGATCAACAAAATACTAAAAGATTTCTCCTTATTTTGTCTTTGACTTTCCCTAACCCAAGCGGTGGCTGTAAGGTACTCTTTGACACCAACACACAGGCTATTTTCTTTGGTGATGAGATTAGTAGCACACACTCGACTTGCAGGACAACAGGCTTAAATTAATTTAGGAAATTATAGCCACAATGCCCACGCTACTTAATTGCAAGCAATTTGTTAGAACACAACAAGAGCGCACCAAACACAATTGATATAATATAAAAGCCAGTTTGGTCTACTTGCCGTGGATACCATGGAATAATTTATTGTTGCATCCAGAATTTCCTCTTGGTTGCAATGAATGCAGCCTTCGGGGGCTAGAATTGATGGACCAATCATTGCAAGCATCAGCAGTAACAAAGCACCAGCGATAAGGGCATTTGATGCAGTAATGCAATTATTATCTGGAAGTACTCCTGCGGGAATTTACTTAGAAATTATTTAGCGCGCCGACCTGCTGAGAGCCTATGGATGCAACAGGAGTGAAATTAAATTGTTAGTGATAATTTATTTTTGTGGTCTTGAATTTTGGACAGATAAAATAATTTTATTGATGTAATTCAAGGTCTTTTGGAAAGCTATGCATATATAGTCATTAGGGCAGATCGCTTTTTTTTTTGTCTTCTCATGGAACTGTTTTTCCAAAAATACTAACAGATATCTTATAGATTTTTTTAAAATTATATATGTAATATTAGATTCTATAAAAAATAGTATTTTTCTAAGTATCCTAAATAAATCTTTAAATTATACGTAACAGATGAAAACAATTTCAAGACAAGTCAAAAAGTGAAAGAAATTTCGAACCACCCTACTATAGGTATAATATTATAAATACATACATTGGTCAGTTGCAACTTTAATATTGGTATGCTTAAAAAAAAAATTTTTGGTTGAAGGCAAAAATGAAAAAAAATAAAATCGAGTTAACTAAGTTTCAATTGTTAAAAGACGATTTACCAGGAAATTTTTAAATTAAACAATTTTCCTAAGAATCTAAACAATTGAAAGAAATTTTTTTTTGTATTGCAATGCGCATAGGCTTAACGTAATGGTGGTTTCGGAGGATCCCAGTTGCTTCCACCTACAAACAAAACAAATTTTGTTTTTTCAGACTTACTGCCTCTAGCGGTGTCACTGCTTTGCCGCAAAAGTTCAATGCACACATGCGGGGTTTTCTCGCAGAATTCAATCTGCAGTTCGCGTTTTGCCTGCAGCAATGGAGGTTTATAAAATAAAAAAAACGAGTAATTTTCGCGTACCTAGTATCTAAAAACTATGTTCTTAAAAAGAAACGACGTAATTGGGTACATTCTTATGTGATCATCGGCTAGGTTAGGTTAGGTTAATGTGGCTGCCGACCGGAAAAAGGTCGACACACTTAGAACAATATTTGGTCCGTTGTGATACCACAGGATTTCAAAAATCATCCTTACTCGTTAAACCATTTTGAGCTAACAATAGGTGTGTTTTTTTGGGAAAATTATCCGTAGTGAAGTAGGATTTCCCAAAAAAACGTATCCGCAGTTGTGCGATTTTTCTACTTTAAAGTTGGTTCCACTGACTAGTTGTCAAATATTTAATTGTAAAAAAAAACAACCAATAACTTTTTGCCAAGTAATTTTCATGTTTCTGAAAATATATATGGAGGTTTTTATTTATGAATTTCAATTTAAATCATTTTGTATTTACTTTTTCTGTTCACCAGCCATTCTTCATAAAGCAGAAGTTTTGTTTGTGATTTTTTTTTTGTTGACAATTATCACCACCACAAAAGTCAAGGGATCTGTTCGCAGACTTTAGTTAATTTTGGATTTCTCAACAGCTTTTTTCATAAGAAGGCTTTGTCGCGTTAGTAACTCTTAAATGTCGCTATTTAACTAAAGTATAACAGCTGACCACGATATTTCGCTCCTACAAAAACGCGTTAGTTATTAAACAGCTTTCTATAAGAGTTCGACACCAACACGATACAAAATGCAGCGTTTTTCTTATAAAAATGGTTTTGTAAAAAAAAGACTTAAACTCTCAATGGAAAATGCTAAACAACAAACTACTTTTCGTACTCTACGAACATGCCTTCGAGATACAAAAGAGTTTTCAATTGTACCAACATTTGTATTCGAGACTCGAGCAAACGTCAACATTCTATCCGCAGTTGGATCCTACTTCTACTTTTATCGGCAGTGAAGACTTTGTATTTGTAATACGTATAAAATCTTACTTCACTACGGATAGCTTTGCGAAAAAAACACACCTAATGAAGCGTTTGAGACAGTGAATGACGGAATTATTTAGATCACTAGAATCGTTATATTAGTAGGCTCCCAAGTGGAGTCTACGTCTTTGTGCTAGGGCTGGACAAGAACATAGAAGGTGAGGAACTGACCCCTCTTCTTCTTCATCAATGCAGCTTCTGCAAAAATCATTTGCAGAAACTCCGAGACGGAAAGCATGTCTTCCTATTAGGCAGTGTCCAGTAAGGACACCTATAACGGAGCTAATATGCAATCTACAAATAGAGATTAGTTGTTTTGAGCGTTTAGCATCAAACAATGGCAAAATTAGTTTAGTAGACCGGCAAGTTGGGGTGCTGATCCATTTTGGTTAGCTTTCTTTATGGTATCATGCTTTAGCATAAGTTTACAAGTATAGCTGGGGGTATACCGATGTTGGATTTGCTATCCGACAAAAATAAGATTGTTCCGTTTTGCAAGTTCGTCGGCTTTACAATTTACATCGGCTACAAATATTAGAGAAAATTCTGACAAGATTTTTTTAACTATTTTTGAATGAGTTTGAAATCATTTGGTGAATTCACAAAATACTCGGCTAACTCTTTTCTTTTACCGGTCATGGTGTGTGCCTCGGAAGCAACACTCCATATTTCTTGAAACTTTTTCATCTCATTGATAAATAATTCTATATCAAATTCTTTAATTTCGGACATCTTTCTTTGGAATTTAACTAGCTTCAAAATCTCGCATGTGAGCGCTGCTCAATAACAAACAATAAACAATGTACTCAAAGACGCAACCGCGTGTGCGGTGACGCAGCGGTCCCGCGGGAACCTGCGATTCTTTTTACCCGCAAGAATGACGCGCGATGCATGCCGCAGCTTCATCGCACTCGTGTGTGCACCACTCAATTCGTTTGTGAGTTCTGTAAGACGCAAAGGCGGTGCTGCTGCGTCATCGCGCGTTTAAAGAACGCGTGTGTGCACCGGGGCTAAACGATACAAAATCCTCTTCTGGTGTATACAGAATAAATTGCGATGATTGTGACAGTTTTTACATAGGACAGACAGGCAGAACATTCTACGACAGATTTACAGAACATAAACCGAAACAAAACACTAAATCCACATTCGCAAAACACTTGATAGACAAAATTCATAATTCCACTGACTTTGAAACGAATCTAAGACCACTTCATTTTTGCAAAAAATGAACAAGACTAAGTTTGGCGAACAACACCTGAGGTCATAAAATTAAGCCCGATGATGGATATATAAAATCCGAAACGCGTCGCTCATAAATGAAAATCAATATAAATGTTGTGATAATCTTAAAAAATAAATAAATCTAAATTACAAAAAATTTTCATTCAACATATTCTATATTTATTAAACTATCTACAAACTGTAGACAAAAATTGTTATCTAAAAATAACGGTGCTCACCATGCAAATTTTAAGAAATGGTTTTTGAAAATCGTTTTTATCTCGAAAACGGCAATTAGAATTTTGATTAATTTGTATCTGTTACTGTTTTGCTTAATTTTTACGAGCAATGATAAAAATTTGAAAAATTAAGTCTACTACAGTAGGGTGAGCCGGGGCTACTAGTTGGGACACTTTATACTAGAATTCTTTAAACTTTTCGCCTATTGATTATAAAAAATGAAACTCGGATTAAAAGTACTCAGGAATTTAAAAAATGTTTTTAAATAAATATAACACATGGATTTATTTAATGAGATAAAAATGTTCAAATGCATAAAACTGCCGTCTGATTTCTAGAGAAGTATGACTATGCAAAAAAGTTGAAAAATCGTTTTATTATTAAATTAATTGTGTATCTAAGAAATTTCGAGTCCATGTTGCACAATTTAGCTCAGTGAGTTGCTGAATTATATCTTGTAAATTTTCGCCTTTACTTACTGTATGGAAGATGTTTTGTGTGTTAGTTGTACTTTTGAGCTTTCTGAGTTCGGACGAAACGGATTTTTTAAAGAAGTTTATTTTGCTTTTGTCCACATTGTTACTGCTGCACAAACAAATAATAATGTCATATCAACGTTCGACTTCAACCACAGATTTAAATACTCAATATTCGGAAACCGAGCAGAGATTTTTTCAGTGCTACGTTCGAATGTTGTACTACATCGTTGGCTTTATTGTGACAATACTGGTGTTTGTTTTGAGGGCGTTGTTTTTTACTTATAACCCAGACAAGATTTCATATACTCCGAATAACTTCTCAATTGATCCGATACTTCGACCAGATTTCGTTCCAATACTGTCACACCATCGTCACTAGTATGTAAACTATATTTTTTTTGTATTCTATGTAAAAAATAATGCAAATATAGCTATTACACTATAAAAAATGTATTTTATTTGTTGTTGTGGCGATGAAATAAGGTAAATTATGGAGGAAGTTATTGTTCAAGCACACGCAAGATTTCGGCTGCCAATCGTACGTATTTCATAATACAGATTTAAGGAATTTATTTCAAAAAATAATCGCTTACACGTTTTGAAGATACAAGTATTGATTTTTCAAAAAAAATTTAATTTTTTTTTCGAAAAACCCAACAAAAAAATATTTATTTTTTAATATACATATGTGCGTAGATATGTATATGTATAAAATACTATTTTAAATTTAAAGGAGCTCCTGTACAAAAAGTTGGTCAAAATCGTTAGAGCCGTTAATCAGAAAGTTGAAAAACAAAAAGTTCTATGACCGTTAGTATCATTTTTTCAGAACATGTTTTTTACCAAAATGTACTCCAAGCACATAATAGCAGACTTATTTTTTTTTCAAAATCGTAGAACCCGTTTTCGAGATAAATGAGATTTTACATGACGGCTGTATGGCAGGTACCGTTAGTTTTTGAGCTAAAAACAAATTTTAATTTCTCCTCTAGAGAATCACCAAAGACCCTTAAGTACCAAGTTTAAAGAAAATACCTGGAATAGTTTAGGCTGAAAGTCGAGATACAGACATAAAAACATACAGACAGAATTTTTCGTGTTTTCTATCATCATAATGTCAAATTTGATCAAAATATCGAGTTTAATTTTTTTTTTTCAAATGCAGAATTTGCCCTATGGTACGTGGACCGCAAGGAAAAATGTAAATTCGTCTTCTTAAAATATAAAAAACAAAAAACGAACAATCTATAATAACTGGACAATAAAACTGATGATGATGATCATTCACACTTAAGACCTCCCACACAAGTCGCGCACCATTACGACACTCTTTCGCCTTAAGGCCTAATGCGTTTGTGCAAAGGAAATAAAAAATCACCTTCTGATAAAGTTTATTTCTACAAATTTCCTGTCATTCATATACTGAAGGTGAAATAATTACCAACATTTGCTGAATACAAGCAGTAGATAAGGCGGTAAGGGTATATCTTCAGCATTTTGCATTTCGTAGACAAAAAGCGAAATAATCGAAATCAACCTGTGTGCCCACGAGGAAAACGGTTAGAAATACTTTATTAGGTACAAGCAGCGTAGAGCTTACCTCTTGTGTATACGTGTATGTTCTGGGATTCTTCGGGTAGGTATAGGCTTCCCCCCCGTGTTTGGAAAGTTCGGATTCGAAGTACAATTTATTCTCATCACGTTTACCTGTAAGGTGTGCCCCTCTCCCAGTATAGTAGAGAATAGGTACATCATTTCAGTTGGTCAACCGACTGCAATCCTAGACCTAGCCAACTTGTAAGTACCTATCTCCATAAGCCAGCCAAAAATGTACATATTCCAACAGAAGCTGAAGGTATGCTGGAATGAAGATATTTTATTTACCACCTTGTTGGTGTTGTCGGAAGAGGCAACGCACGGTGTCTTAGCTTAAAAGGCAGCGGCAAAAGCATGTTAAACATTCTGATCTAAGCAATTTTGTTTCCATGAATTTCTTATGATTACTTTTTTCATCCGTTATATCACACTTGGGTGGCGGTGGCGCGTCGCAGTGGCGGCTGGTTATGGTCTTTGGTTAAACATATCTATGGGTAGTCCAATCGGCTTTGGTAATCATCTAGAACGTGACATCGATTAGAATGGACAAATTTTTGATTTAAAAAAAAATTAAATTGGAATTATGAAGAACGTTTAAAAAATTAATTTGTCGAAAAATTGGATATTCAAATACGAGTAGAGGACTTAGGCAAGTGCGTGCAAGCTGGTGAATTTATTGGAAGATTAAATGAGAGATAGGTAGATATGTTAATTAAAATAATGACGCATGTTCATACCGAATTGACCACGAGCAGGTAAAACTTGTTCCGCATTGTCAATTGCTCAAGTGTTCGAGGTATTTCTGTTAAAAAATGAAATGTTTTTTTTTTCGCTTCTTTTCAGATGAGGGAATTTTTTCCATAAACATTTTAAGCTCGATATTCCAACTACTTAAGTGTTGTAGCCATTTGTCGTATTCCCTTTTATCAAAATTTTGATTATTTTACAAGTTTTTCGAATAGAAATATTTGGTGCTCCAATACAAACTTCTCACAAATATTCAATGATTTAGAGCACTCTATTCATATCCTTTTTATCAACTAGAAGTCCTATTAATTTAATGAAGGTTTTTTTTTTATATAAAAATCACAAAAATCCTTCCAAATCTTAACCTCTTATACAAGGTGGTTCAAAAGTGACTTCCTAATTTAAAGTGATAATAAATTTTATAGATTCAATTTTAGAATCACAAAGTATGATTTATGTGAATTTTCTTGGGCTAAGTATGGAATATAATGTCCATCAAATAGGCACCAGCTTCATGCTCGCACGAAACGGGCTTTTTCTAGAACTAAAACTTATTTCATTTTCTCCCCTGATATGTCTTGGTAACAAATTCACACAAATTCAAATAGGCTTCATTGTAAATTGTCCATTCACTATCGATGTCAGGGTTAGAAAAGAATACAATCTTTAAAAATCATTCATTGAATTTGATTAAAAGATTGAATTCATTGAACTCATTCATTTGAGACTGCGACTTCAAATTTTGAATCAACACTCAGTGGACAGTAAAAAGATTGCAATCACTTTTTTCCTCATTCATTATACTGATTAGCATCTTCTGAGAATTCGTTGCATGTATTTGCAGTCTTTTGCAATTATTACATCTCAAGTGCTTTGGCTCCATTAACATTATCTTCAGTTACATAACAACATTTCACTTAGTATTCAGAGCCATAGGACTACATTTGAATGTTCATTGCTTGATTCAGAGGGCCTTCAAGAAGTTCAATGTGTCTAAGTTCAGTCTCTCTCTCTTCAAAATAGGAAGATAAGCGATCACTTTTGCTCAGCTGCTTAATAAGGTAAAACAATTTCTAGAAATACATACCTCTTACATGAGGCTGATAGATAGGCAGAAATGGCGAGCACTGGTAGTCTAGCCCTGTGGCGCAATTAAAGCTGAAATGCGCCATTTTGAAACCATAACTCTTATAAATCTGTGGATGGAAAACAAATGACGAATTGTGGACATTCTCAAGGAGTCTTTTAGTTTGGATTTAGCGCAAAAAGAAAGCATGTTGTAGGTTTTGATTTGTCTTATTGTGTGTTTGCTTTTTACCAATCATTCAGAATTCGGATCAGTCACTCAACCGGATCGGAACCAGCATCCGAAACCGTCTACAATGTACTGAAGCAGTAACTTATCCGGTTGAGTGGTCATCCGGCCCCTCTGCACTATAAACCTCCCTCAAAACCATTTACCCGATAGATCACGGTCTAAAGAATCAAACGGAGGGCACGGCACAGAATTAATTGAAGTTCATCCTATAGAGCCATTTCGTCTCGTTGAAGAAATAGATGAAATTGATCTTCATTTCAAAAAATGCCCTTCCTGATGAGTGTGCTCTAATTTTGACCAAAGCGGGGCATTTGCAGACTTTCTTTACCAGCTGATACCCACAGCAACGACATACAGTGCATGTTGTGATATATACCTAGCTTCGCTGTATGCTCTCCTAGTGGCCAGTTCAAGAAAAAATTCTTTCGCTGGTGGGTGTAACCGTAAAGTTTTTGTTCATGTCTTAATGTTCCAGTGACTGAAGTGGATAAAACTTCCAAATGAAAGGAAAGATTGCAAATGAAAACAAAGAATACAAAAGAATGCAAAATAGTGCACAAATTCTCAGAAGATTGCAATCAATTAGTTGCTGTGAAATGATTGGGAAAAAGAGTGACTGCAATCTTTTTAATGTCAAATGAGTGGTTATTGCAATTAGAAGTCACAGTGAATTCAATTTTTTAATTGAAGTATTTAATGATTGCATTCACAAAAGATTGTAGTCTTTTACAACCCTGATGCATATACATTTCCTTGTGTCTCTTACTTCTGCCCATGTTTTTCGATGAACACTCAATCCGTTGCGTTTTACTACGGTCTGTGTTCTTTGAATTTCCAGCAAGCTAATCGCATCCTCCATATTTCACTTGTTTTCGACTTGAATCAATTTTGATGGTGTTAGAAAACCAACCAAAAGTTATTGGACGATGGCTTGGAGGTTCCATTGAATCTGGAACATCGAATTTGATTAGTTTTACCGTTTTCACTTACTTACTGTCTTGAACTCTTTCTCTTTTAGCAAGAAAATGCTTGATTTTTGGAGCTATAATTAGTAGCAGTAGGTATTTATTTTCGATCAAATACTTCTGTTTCATCGTCAGTCAGATTGATCGTCCAGTGTTCATTGTCAGTCAAATTAATCAACTGAATCCTTATGCCTAGTTCGTTAATTGCTCGTTCTGCTTCTGTATAAGGCTGGGTGGTGTAGAGTTTTCTTTGTTTTTCTGGATTTGAAGTATAATTTTCTAGGTCAGGTTCCAAGGAAAGAAAACTCTCTGTCGAATGTTCAGTATTTTCATAATCACGACTGCGTTTCCTAAGACTGGTTAACTATGTAAAGTGTAAACTGGGAGATAACTTGTTTACGTTTGATGTTATTACATTTAAGTACTTCCATTTGGGTAATTAGACACAGACATTATCGGGGGCACTCAGGTGATAAGTTATGTTCTAATAGAGTTTTGTAGGTTATCGCTTATCTGTTATAATTTCGGGTTAAGGATTTCGATTAAAAATGAATTTTTGTAATATTGAGTAAAAACGTATTTTGAGCATTTTTTCTAAAATTAAATTAGAACAAAATACAAAAAAAAAAAACACATAATTTTGAGGTACATGATAAAAGGATCGTCTCGATTGTTAAATAAAATGCACAACTAGGTAGCACGAACTTGCTCTTATGTTTAAGACACTGAGAACTTCAAAAATAAATGTTAAAGGCAAATGTTCAGAAACATACAATTCACTTTTTAAATTGCCAAAACAACTCCTTTGAAAACTGGAGTTAAGAACAGAATTTCAAGGAAATATGAATTTATGCAAGAAAAAAAAATATAAATTGTTGCAGCGGTAAACCAAGTATGTTTTTTTTTAATAAAAATTTCAAAATATCTTTAAGAAAAAAATTTGGTACGCCAATTTTTAATATTTAACTATTGAGCAAAACGAAATTTCAATAATCATTGATCCATTTTTGAAATATGGAAGTTTAAAAAACAAAATTTTGATTTTTTTTTTAAATAGGACAAATGTTTATTTTTTTTTCAAATTTTGATGAACAATGTTTTTAAACTTTTAAGAAGTTTTTGTAAAAAATGTTTACTCAAATCCATAATGCCGATAATGTATGCCGATATTGAGGAAGTCAGAAATGGAAAAATTGGTTCTATAAAAGGTTCAGTAACAGGGTTCGGACTTTACTTCGATCGAAGTAGATCTACTTCAATTTTCAGACAAAAATTTAATCTACTTCTCTACTTCTCTTTTTTATGATCTGCTTCTCTTTGAAATTCTTAACCAACATATTTAAAGACAGCGCTGATCACTCTGTATTACACAAAAAACAAGTTAATGCATCGTTTAAACGTAAGCACCGTGGAAAATTTAATGTTTTCGACATCACTTACAGAAAAATTTTTAATCGACAAAATTCATACAAAAGTACAAGTTCGTTGATGGAATGTTTACTTTAAAATAGTTATTTTTGATTAAAAAAATTTTAAAAGTCTAAAATCAGAATTTACTTATATGTAATTTTGTTTATATAATTTAATTTCTCAAAACTACTTCGAAAATTTTGGATCTACTTCAGTTTTTTTTCCGTATCTACTTCGAAAATTTAAAACCTAAGTCCGAACCCTGTTCAGTAATATATAAGTTTAAAATTTTGTTATAAGTCGTAAAAATTAACGAACTAAAAAAAATAATCTAGATGTCGTTTTCGAGAAAACTACTATTTTCGAAAGCCATTTTTGAACATACATATGTATGTATTGTGGATGCCATTATTTTAGGATAAATAAAAAAACTTATAAATAAGTACATAAAATAAGGACTGTTAATTTTTCAAGTTAAAAAAAAATTCGAAATGTTGAGGTTTAAAAAAAAAAATTATTTTTAAGAAAAAAAAATATTTTATAAAATTTTGAATAAAATGTACATGGCAGGTACCAATAGTCCTGGTTTAAATAATGTGTCAGGGGAAAAATTAAAAACTACTATTTGCTAAGTTTAGGAAAAATTGGCCGAGTCGCTCAAGCTGAAATAAAACAGAGAGAATCGCAAAACCCTTTTTTCATCGTAAATATATATAGAATTCTGAAAGGTAGACACCATTCAATAAATCCGCATTTACTGTCTTCGAGATGTTCCTTTTTGAATAGGAAATTATCTCAAAGTTAAATACAGTCTTCTTTTTTTTCCATTCTTCTTGGATATAAATTTCATCTTTGGCTGTCTCTGTTGTCTGCGCGCTGTCGACAGTTTGTAACTTTTGGTTAAGGATAAGGAATTTAATCTTCGATTTCTGGTTCCTATGACTCAACTGCAAATTCGTGGAAGTTTTCCAGAGTTAAATTTTTGCATTTATGTTTAGTATTCGTAAGTGTAATAAAAAAGTTAATCGTTTAAGACTGAAAACCAACCTTTCTTCTGTAAGCCTGTCTGCAAGTTTCCGAGTCAGAATAAAGCTATTTTCATATCATTCTAAATAGTAATCATCACTAAAAGTTCATACAAAATATTTTACACTCAATGAGCTTAAAGAATTAAACCTAAATTAAAAGTTAAATTAGCACTTATACCTATGAAGAATTTTGAGAAACAAATAGTCATACAATTTTCTCGAAATCGACAGAAATCTTAAACTTTGCTTTCAATATTAAAAACGACAAGGTGCAAAAAAGGAGTGTTTTTGAATAAATGCAGGAAGCGATGAGATAAAGAGGTAATATTACCCTTTTAAAAAGCATTTGAAATACTCCTTAGATCATATTTTATATGGAAAACATTTGAAGACTTGCAACCACCCGGATTTAAGTTGCCAGGGCTAGTGCTGCACTTAACTTAAATACCCCTCTGCATAAAATATTTGAAATCTCAATTAGAAATCCAATTTAAATCGGAGTACTAAAATATTTCAATAAACAACCTTTATTGTTATTCTGATAAAATATGAAATTGAACATCTCGTAAGCTTAAGTGAAAATCTAGCAAATCTTCTTTAAGCAACTTACTATAAGCATCTTATATCAAGCTCCTTCTTAAGTTGGATTTGCCATTTTCAATTAATTTGTCTTCACTTGCAATCGTCTACATTTATGTCAACCATACACAAATATTCACTCCAAAAATTCATTGAATTGAAAGGACATCAATTTAGGTATTTGTTGTTCTCAAGTATATGTAGGTACATACAGAGGCTTGTTTCACTTCATTTTGGTTTGTTGTATGGTCTAAGTCTATAGGCAATGAAACGAAGTTCTAGCCTCATTCTATGTGGTCTTTAGCTGGGTAAATACGATTTCATAAATATACCTCTTAAGGATCACAAATAGGTACTTTCAATGTCTCATTGTTCAAACATGGACCCAGAAAAAAAGGCAACATTTAGGTGTATTTTGCAGGATGAAAAAAATTATTGCCGATTTTTTTATTTTATCTACCCTGGAGCTTATTTCACCTTTAATTCAAACAACCCACTTATTTTGCTTCATCCCTGGTGGAACTCGTGTTGTAAGTCCCCTACAATGGTTCGAGTGTATGATTGTTTCTCGTTTTTCGCATCATAGGTAGAAATTAATTTCCCGATCGTAATTTGTGATTGCGTTGAATGGTTGAAGGCACCATCACAGAAGAACTCTCTGATGTAACACTCCTTAAAAATAGGTACATATCCAAATATATAAAAAAAAAAACAAAACGACGACGTGTCGGACAAATTCGATAAAGCAGAAGCGTGCGAAGTGTGTATGGATGATGACAAGAAGGAAGTTTATTCAATACAATACACCGGAAAACAAATCAGTAGGAGGAAATCCTTTTCGAAAAAGGAATGAAAAACATCGAGAATCTTTATTGAATTAATAGAGTAAGAGGCCACCCCAAGGTATCCAATTCGCAGAAACGTGTGTTGGTTGTGTAGGCCGGCAGGCCTCAATTTGTTTCCTCGTCTTCTTGTGAAAATCCAATGTACAAGTACCTACTCGTATCTATCGATTTTTGGCTTCGAGTGATTAGGAAAGTTGCAAAATTTTATGGAAAAGATATAAGCCTCAAGGCGTTCATTTTGAATATTCTCCTAGGAGCTTAGGCTCTATAAGCACACCAGCAGTGATTTGGGCACACCAAAGCCGGATTTGTCATACATTTTATTTTCAAGGCCTGCCAATGGTTGTATATTATTACTGTGTTTAAATTTCAATTTTAACCGTTATTTAAAAATTAACTTAAAATGAAGAAAAGCAAGTGACACAACGGCAACACTTATAACGAAGAATTGTTTCTGCTTTTATTTTATTTTTAAATCAGGATACTTTTAACAATGTATATCTACTTTTAATAATGCTTTTTAAGAAAACAAATTCAAAATAATATAGGCCCACGAGTACGAGTTCTAAATTGGCTGCTGTTGATTAAAAAACTGTTTCTATAGGCACCTGACGAATGACTGGACTTGACCCCCAGGTAAAAGGGCTTAAAATTCCTTTAAAGCACAAAGTGTGCTACCGATGTAAGAGCTGTTAAGAAAGATGTAGGTGCCTGTCCAAAAGTAAAACTACATTTGGAGTTAACAATTAAGTATTTCGATACAAATACAGTATGTTCTCGATAAACGCAACACCTTGATAAAAGCAACATTCAAATTCCTACCAATTAGATTTTTGATTGTTTTTTGGTTGCTTATTTTAACTGGGGAATTATTTAACAACTATTTTTGGAAATTCCTCGACAACCAATAATATTTTACTCTTCATACTCTTAAGTTTTTTGGTTTGGTTGCAATTCTAAATCTTTTCCTTTTTGTGAGTCTGTTATTGCAATAACCCGATTTCTTATCGGTTTAACATTTTGGGGGCGCACTGTTACTTAAAAAATAAAATAACAGAAGATATACCTTTCTTTTAAAACAGGTTATAATATTGTTTAAAAATTGCCATTCTTTTTAAAAGAATTTTTTTTCTTGAAGAAAATTATTTTTCAAAACTTTGCTTGACTAGAGAGATTTAGTGTAGAATTTCACTCAGAATATTTCTAGTTCAAAGTCTTTTTATCACCAATCAATAGGAATGGGGAATTTTTAGTTTTTATAAAAGATACAAAATAAGTTCGGGAAAAAATGTTTGAATACATCAAGTTTTTTGGGCGCTTTTGGCATTCACATTGAGGAACAATAAAGTCCATGTGAGATCGCCAGGACGAAACGCTTATTTTTCTGGACTTTAAGGCCGTAAAAAAATGAGCTATTTTAAATCAATACATTTTTTTCTTTTACAATTTTTTTAAATTTTAAATCCCAGTTCGGGTGGACCACAAGTGAGACAAAATAAAAGATCAGTCTATATATACTCGTATGCTGTCTGGACTATTTTTGTTAAGTAGGCGCCTTGCTGATAGACCGTCGCCACTACTCGAACTTGATGACGGTACGAACGTACCGAGGTGCCAATATCGACTCGGATCACTATCTTGTTGGTATGGTTTTCCGAGGGCGGATTGCCTTGCGAAGACGCATTGCATCCGCCGATCAGGTTCGAATCAACACGGGTGCCCTGCGCAATGAAAACACCAGTAACACCTTTGGTAATGCGTTAGGACTCGCCCTAGAAACACCTGACTTAGGGAGAGTAAGTCCTGGAGCCAGTATGCTGGACGTAAATGAAAAGTGGACACGTCTTAAAAATACTGTCATTAGTACTGCCAACTCCATCTTAGGCAGCAGTCGTAAAAATCGGAACGACTGGTTTGATGATGAATGCAAGCTAGCGACTGAACGTAAGAATGTTGCGTACCGAGCAATGCAACAATCTCATAGAACGCGGGCACGCGAAGAGGAATATAAAGAGCTCAGAAGAACAGAAAAACGGCTTCACAGACAAAAGAAATCAGCCTGGGAGAAGAACCTAATCTGTGAAATAGAAAACAGCCGAGAGCGAGGTCCGCACCAGGCGCGGAAGTTCTACCAATCCGTCCGAAACATGATGCAGTACACACCACGCTGCACATACTGCAAGGACGGAGAGGGAAATCTGATCACCGATCCTGAAAGCATACTGGAGCGATGGGAAGTGTACTTTAATGAATTGCTAAATGGTCAGCTCACTGCAGAAGTGGAGGCTCCACTACTTCAAGAAGAATACCCTATGTTGCCGCCACCAAGCATAGAAGAGGTTGAGAAGGCTATAGGCCGGCTTAAACAGAACAAATCCCCGGGAGCCGATGGCATACCAGCCGAATTATTTCATAACGGCGGGCCAGCCTTACGTCAAGCAATTCATGATATTATAGTGCACGTATGGGAGCAAGAAGAAATGACAGAAGACTGGCGAAAACGCATGATATGCCCCATACATAAGAAGGGAGATGTCACAACGTGCAGCAATTATAGAGGTATCACGTTGTTGAGTACCGCCTATAAGATACTCTCCTCTATCCTACAAGACCGGATAACCCCATACGCTAAAACCGTCATCGGACAATATCAGTGTGGTTTCATTCCAGGTAAATCAACAACTGATCAGATCTTTACCCTTAGGCAGGCGATGGAAAAATGTCTAGACTTTAAGGCCGCCTATGATAGCATAGCCAGGGTAGAACTTTACAAAGCCATGAGAGAATTCGGCATCCCAAATAAATTGACACGACTATGTAGGTTGACCATGACCAACGTAACAAGCCAAGTAAAAATAGCCGAATTGCTATCCAGACCAATCAAAATCTTTAATGGACTCCGACAAGGGGACGGTTTGGCCTGCCTCCTCTTCAACCTGGCGTTGGAGAAAGCAATCCGTGACTCTGGCACGGCAACAAGAGGGACCATCGTCAACAGGTCCAGCCAGTTACTAGCTTACGCAGACGACATTGACATCATCGGAAGATCCGAACAAGCTGTACACGATTCCTTCATCCAGATCGAGCAGGCGGCACAAAATCTGGGGCTGCACATTAGTGAAGGTAAAACAAAGTACATGGTGGCGTCGAATGCGAGTGGAACAGTTGGTCAAACAATCAAGGTAGCGGAGCACGAATTTGAAGTGGTGCAATCCTTTAAATACCTTGGGTCAATAGTAGCAGCCGATAACAATATAGAAGAAGAAATACGCGGGCGGCTTCTCAAATCCAACAGAGCCTACTATAGTCTGTCAAAGCTTTTCAAATCCAGAAATCTCACCATAACTTCAAAACTGCTGCTGTACAGGACCATGGTCCTGCCAGTACTCACATATGGATCCGAGACTTGGGTGCTTACCAAAAGGCACTCCGACCTCTTAGCTGCGTTCGAGAGAAAAGTCTTAAGGAGAATTGTTGGCCCCATATGTGAAGAAGGACGATTCCGGAGACGGTACAATCATGAATTGTACGCAATCTACCTAGAAGCAGATATCGTGACAAAAATTAAGCTCGGTAGACTCCGGTGGGCAGGGCACCTAGCTCGCATGAGCGAAGAGGAACCTGCTCGGAAAGTTCTTTGTGGTACATTCTATGGTAGACGGCAGCGTGGTAGACCATGCTTGCGCTGGAGAGATGGCGTAGACCAGGACGCCCGAAGCCTTGGGGTGCGCAACTGGATGGCGTCGGCTAGAGACCGGGATAGGTGGAGAGACTTGTTGAAAGAGGCCAGGACCGGAACCCGGTTGTCGAGCCGATGATGATGATGAGGCGCCTTGCTGGTCGGGCCCATAACTGCCTTCAATGCGCCCCTGCCAGTTACCACTCCCATCCTATTCATACTAATCTATGTACTTGTAAACGCATTCAAATGAAAGATATTTATTTAATTTGCCATTATACCTACGAAGTTTTTCTTGTTATTGTTGTTGTTATTGCTTGGTTGATGGTTGGCCTAGGTAAGCTCTGTTGCGTTGTTCCTTTTAAGGTGAAATCATATCTGCGCCGACACCCAACGGTGAAAATGTCTTTTGAGATTGAGATTTTCAATGAAGTTTGTAGCCGAGCTCGAAGAAATATTTAGCGGATGGCACATATGATAAGCTCATGTTACCATAAATGTATCTGCCAGATATAAACTCTTTTTAACAGTTGTGGCTGATCGTGGGTTACACAGGTGTGTGGGGTCAATCGTATTTTTCAATAAAAAAAAAATATTTGTAATGGATTTTTGTACGATGTACGACGATCATAACTTTGAACGAAAAATGGATATTTTTTAAGGAAATGAAGATTTGTTTGACAGAAAAAAAAACAAAAATAAATAAACATTTATCCTTATGAAAGATTGGTTATATAGATACTTCTGAAATTGTTAGCCTATGTCAAATCTTTAAAAAAATTAGCAACCTTTGTATGAAATAATTTGAAATGAAATATTTCAAAAAAAAGATAGGGAAATTTTATTTACCCATCTGATAGCACTGTTTTCTTCAATCTCCAGAAAAATTACTTTTATTGTCTAGTTTTCCACAAGCAAATTGTAATTCTTTTGAACTTTTTTCTAATTAGGGCTAAGACTTTTAATACAAGTGAATTAACTACAAGGCAGTTAGATTACTTCCAGAGGAGTCGTTAAAAGTTGTCTGTACGAAAATAATTGAAGGAAAGGTAGAAAGGAAGTAAGGAAGATGAGTTTCTTTTTTCTCGCCTAAAAGTAGTTAAGTACATAGTATATTTTCAATTATTTTCATCCTTAAAAATAATTGCAAGGAATTCATTGATTGGCAAAAGGAGCTCATACCTTGAACCAGTTAAAGAGCGTTCTTGCCCAGCGACAATTTCAAAAAAAAAAAAAAAAAAAAAAACAAGTCATAACAAAAGACAAAATTTATCACTTAATTTCTATAAATTGCTGATGTACCCTTCTGGTGGAAGTTAAAAACCACACCAGCATCGTTAACTAATCACAACAATGTTGCCAACCAAAATGTGTTCGTCTAGTTTCCTTTTGCAACCTTTTATGGGCATACAGAACTATGTGAGTATAACAAAACTAGATCCGAAGACGGGCGACGCGATGCAACTAACTGCAGTTAATAGCTTAATTGATACAAATTTGCGCAATGCAACTTAACAGGAGTAGGCAGCTATAACTATAAACTCCTGTCAAAGTGGACCTAGCGCTTTTGAATCGGAGTTGAAACGGAAACGTAATGACGCACGGACGACGACGCTGGCCGGCCGCGGCGATGCTGGGCAAACAAAAAAGTGATGTATGATCTGTCAAAGTCATGACGATTATCGATCGGTTGAGTTGTTCTGTTGTTCGTTGTCGTTGTCGCAATTGCATTTGCCACTGGATTTGATGGCAGAAAAAAAAGGTATTCTACCTTTTGTTCTCGCATTAGTGGTGGTTAGTCTTACAAAGGGACTGAACCAACAGAAACCTTGATGCCCCTCTGTGAGGCCGGTCATTAATCTGGCACCGTGCAACAGGCCCTAATGACACCCAAACAACTGTTTTCTTTTTATAGGTTTTTGGGCTACAATGTAGGTTTTCTTTCCAGAATTCGTCTTGCTGTGGTCAATCACCAGGGTCAGGGGAATCTAATAAGCAAAATAGATAATAACAAAAATGTGGATGTGCCTGGCCTATGGGAATTCAATCGGTGCACAGCTGGAGGCTTAGCCATATGCCATTTGGATTCGTTAGCCTGAGGGGTTTTTATTACCTGTCAAAAGCGCGACGGCCGAGATTTGTTCTTTAAAACCAGGTTCAGGTTCTGGATGGTTAAAGTGTGTTGGGTTTTTTTTTATAATTTTCAAAGACTCCAAATGAAGGAAACTATTCCACCGAGTCAGGTGCAATAAAGCATAATTAATAAAAGCCGTGTAGTACAACTACAAATATTATATGGTCGGATTATGATGCGCTGTTATAAATGTTAGTTAATGAATGAAATTGATTTGCTGGCAGTTGAAGGAAACGAGCGTTAAATGCATGAAATGTGTATTAACCTCTGACGTGCTTGTTCATAATTAAACTCAAAGTTTTTCTTTGAAGATTGTTCTATCTTCAGCCTTGTACGAGTATGAAACGAACGAAACTGCTGAGGAAAACTTTTTGGAAAAGATTCAACGATAACTGATTTTGGTTATTAATTTAGTTTTTTTTTTTTAAATTTGGAATTAAATTCAAATTTTTTTAAATTTATGTTCTGGGAAAATTTGACGGAATTTCGTAATAAGGTACAAAATTAACTTTTGACTCCGAACTTTTTCGACAAAGCTGGATTTCTTATAAAGCTTTATTTATATATTTTTAATGTTCAGGGAAACATGGCAGTGTACTGTTTAATAATTTTAACGGTTTGAAGATTTTGAGAAAAACTTTGTTCATCAACATTTTTACTAGTGACCTATTGGTACCATATGTCAATTTATGGATTCCTTAAGAAATATCGAACTCGAAGTTTTGATTCAGACTTTGTATTTCGATGGTAGCGAAATGTGGGTCTGCCCGTTCGACTACAGCCTAAATATTTTTTTAAGACCAAATATAATGGTACCTGCAATACAAATGTTATAAAACGGTTTTTGAAAATCGTATTTTTTCCCAAAACGGGTTCTTGAATTTTTATTCACATTTTTTTATTTTGCTTAATTTTTACGATCTATAATTGGATAAAAAAAAATTTGATAAAAAAAAATTATCACTGGCTGTACCTACCATAGAACTATTTTTTTGAATCTCATTTTCGGCGTGACAATTTTGAATAAAATGATATGCAGAAGTTCCTTAAAAGTTTGAAAATGATTGCATATAAAAACTTAAAACTAAATATTTCTAACAACTCGTAACCCAGGAAAAGCGAATCGGTTGGACACAGTCTCATATCTCCCAATAAAATATTTGTTTTCATCTCAAGCAAATACCTCTTAACTCAGAAATATAACGGCTTACAAGGAAATAATACCTCGTAAACAGATAAATTACAATACCTTTTATATCGTTGTTAAGCAAGATCGTTTTTTTGCTAAAATATCTCATAACTCAGTGAATAAGGCCAAGAAAATACCTCGTAACTCAGAAATATACGAGGTAACCAAGAAGTAATACCTCGTAAAGCAATAAATTGCAATATCTCTTAAACCATTGCTAACCAAGATGAATGTTTTGTTCTTAAAATATCTCGTACTTAAGTGAATTATGTCCAGAAAATGCCTCGTAACCGAGAAATATACCTGGTTACCTATAAATAATACCTCGCAAGCCGACAAATTACAATATCTCTTAAATCGTTGCTAAGCAAGATCTTTTTTTTTTTTTTTTTGCTAAAATATTTCATAACTCAGTGAATTATCACGAGAAATACCTCGTAATTCAAAAATATGCGGGGTAACCAAGAAATCATACCTCGTAAGCCGATAAATTACAATATCTCTTAAACCATTGCTAAACAAGATGAATTTTGTCTTATAAAATATCTCGTAAGGCAGTGAATCATGCCAATAAAACACCTATTTACTAAGAAATATACCGCGAAACCAAGAAATAATACTTTAGTAGCCGATAAATTGCTATATCTCTTAAGCTATTGTTAACCAAAAAATGATTTTTTTTGATAAAATATCTCGATAAAATATCTTGATAAAATATATCGCAGCTATGAAATATAACGGGTTACCAAAAAATAATACCTTCTAAACAGATAAAAACAATACCTCTTAAACCATAACTAAACAACAACAGAAGTCTAATTCCTCGTTATCAATGTCATTTATTTAAAACTCCACTTTCAATGCAAGTTAATTATAATACATCGAGAAGTACCAATAAACAAAACTTCAACTAAAATCTGGTCTACTGCTAAGCCCTAACGTTTTTTGTGTCTTTTGAAAAGTTTAAATGTTAAGGATTACGAGGTATTAGAACTACATCGATGATATATCATTTTTGTCATGTTATACGATTAAGTGCACAACTCATGCCAAGTAGTGTGAAGTATGATTGTAAGATAGTCAAGTGCAATATATCTGACAGTAGCTTATAACACTTCATAAATACCTGCCAGTTATGAACTTGCAAAAATGTCTGGGAAATGAAGTAAGCAATTTCTCAACACCCCCATTCAAACACGACTAAGCCTTGAATTTCAATGTTATATGAATAAATAATAATCTGAACTCTACTCTCCTTCGACCAAATACCAAAACCCATATCAATGTCACGCCATAAGATGGAACACGCATAAAGAAGAATTTAATCCGAACTTGTCAGATTTATAAAAATTGAAGCTCATAATATTTTTATTATCAAAATAAAGTTTCCTTCCTGTGTGTGTGTCAGTCAGTGGTAGCAGTATGGCAGTCAACGTAAAATGCCACCAACACAAGTTAAGTCAAATTACATCGCATCGTCCATTAGAAGCTATAAGAGGGCAGGGATCACATTATTCCCCTTATTTCTTCAAATTATTGTGTTTCCTCTTGGTTTTCCTGTGATGCGGTGTTTGAGTTGTCATATCATTTCCCCCCAGAGGCTGCTGGTGCCAGAAACCATCATCCATTCGTTCTGGACTATGTTTACATTTGCTTTGTGAAAAGTTGACGACATTTAGTTATCCCTTCCCCCCTCCCCCTCCTTCTTATTTTTTGCGGCAATTCTGTTGTAGAAATTTTGTTTTCTTTGGCTGTCTGGTAATGTGTGATTAACTTTTGGTGAATGCCCCAAACCACGCACCCACAATGGGTTCTCGTTGTAATCGGATTAGACGGATTTTTGATATTCCTTCATAATATTTGTATTTTTTTTTAGGTTTTTAGGGAGTGGAGCTGCAAGACGCCCCTGGGTCTCTTTTGTTTGTTTGTTGTTGTTGCCTCTTAAAAATATGATCTGCCAATCATTTGCGATGACATTGCTTCTTGACACATAGCTGACAGCTGAATGTAAGTGCCAGCACATTGACAAGTAGCTACTCATAGATATTCGTGCTGTTACCACTTTTGGTCGAAACAGTAGCAATATAAACTTTGACACCCTAGTGATATAAAATGATTGAAAAAAAAAATAGAAATCCAGATACCCAAATTGTCTGAAATATTACATTGTATTGCCAACTAACATAACGATATATGCAGTGGATTGGAAAGATTTGATTTGGGGTGTGTTACCATCATAACGCGAGCACACGCACATAAATCATTCGGATCTCAAATGTCAACAGCTTGTGTAGGCCTAGTTACACGTTAGATTCAACGTGTGGCAACCACCTCCAGACGTTTTTTTTAATAGTAAGGTAGCTCACAAATTATTTGTTACAAATTTGTTGCCAAGAATTTCTTCACGACATGACGTTCAGAGGGAATGGGTGCCACACAAAAATATATGAAACAAAAACACGCCCTGCTGGGTTGTGCAAGGCTGTAAATTGTCTCAAATTCAATGCGTTTCTTTGTTGTTCAAATTGGTATTCTTAATTGGATTATTGTTAAGAAAAAAAAATATTTATTTTAGGCCTAAAATGAGAAAGCTACAGAAATATAGGTTAATAGCTCAGTTTGATCAAGTTGTCATTAGAATACTAATGTTATGCCTATATGAACTCACTTTCCAGGTCTAGATGGTTTTGCTTTTCATACGTTACTCAAAAAGTTCTTTGAGACTTGGACCTCGATTATGTACGATTTTAAAACTATTTAAGTATGATATTAGGCTAAAAAATTGAAATTCAGAAATTCCTTTTCAAACCGATCCGTGCCAAGATCGGTAGTTTCTCAAGGAAGTCACTTAGGACCACTTCTTTTCATATAACCTACCAATGATGTACCTTTATTCATATTATACACAATAGCAAAATTCTTATTTTTGCAGACAATTAAAATTTTTACAATCATTAAATCAGATAGTGATCATTTTGTTCTGCAAGATCATAACAACAATTTTGTTTTACCGTGCTATAAGAACGGTTTAAATCTTTTAATGCTTGGCCATGACTTTTTCTAAAATACAAATTAGTGTGCATGATTATGAGGTGTTACAAGGTATTTTACTTCGTAATCAAAGTTTTTAAATCTTAGAATGCGTTATAGCCTTGCTTTAACTGTCAATCAATTTTCGAAACGTCATTTAAAGATGTTCTTAGACTCAAACTGCAAAAGTAAACTACCTATTTGAAAACCTAAACCGAAATTTATATGCAAAAGCATTATTTTTGATAACGCAGTTTGCTAAAGTCATAATATTCTATAACATTATTACCGGGGAAAATCCGCAGTAAAAGAATCGATAAGCCAGAGAGCGTGTTCGTAAACGTCAAATGCGTTTAGAAGAAAATTGTCTGACATTAATCAAACAGGAGATGATTGGATATTTGACGATAGCAATATATATGTACGTCGAAAAATTACGACCATTTTACGATCAAATTGACATTAATTTGACGTTTTCGAAAACGGCCATTTTGTTGGTGGTTATGATTCCATTGGTGCACTTACTCTGCTAAGGGATGAGCCTGTGTATACACATTTATCGTGTTGGCAACTCTTTGTTATGTTGTAACGGTTTTTTTTTTAGAAACGGAGAACTTTTAAATTGGCAACTCCGATTTCTGTGAAAGTTTTTGAAAGGGTTTTGTTTTCATGTTAATTTAGTTTGGCATTTGATTATGCAAATTATTCAAATTTATTTTGAAAAACATATTTGAACTTGAAAAACATATCGGGCGTTACGAGTGTGCTCATAATCGTCCTTCAGAGCGAATAATTCGAGAAACTATGGATCGTTGACGCAATGCGTTATCTCTTTACGATAAAACGCATCCTGTAAGACGTGGTACAGTGCACACAGAATAAGCGATTGATGATGTGCTTTGTAATTAATTATTGTTAATGAAAATAGAGATGTGTCAATTCGTCATTCGTTGTTGATGAAATAGATGTGTCAATTCGTCAACGTGCTCAACAATTAAATTTGTGTCCATACGGCCCGATAATCCATTTTATCATTATACTATAAAATTTTATGAAATCATTTAACCCAAAAGACAGGATTTGTCTCTGAAAGCATATCAAATCTGGAGTATGGTAATGGAGTTCATGTAATGGCAACCTACTTTAATGAAATCTTGGATAAAGTTTCCCATTCTTTGACCCACCCTTTTCAAACTTAATGTACTGGGATTTCAGCCATTATTCGTAGCATGGTTTGAATGTTATTTAAAAGATCACTTGCTTAAAGCAAGCTCTAGAGTTCCACAAGGCTGCCATTTAATTCATTCCGTTCACAAGATGATTTTAAGATGAATTTTCTCTTTTAATGACGATTCACTACTTCGAATTGAACTAATTACATTTTCTATTTACATAAGTCTCAAGCTAAAATCTACTCCTTTCCACTTCGTTTTAGAACTTATCTTATCAACAATAAAATCAATAAGGGAACCTCACTAGTGATCTTGGAGTTATTTGTGATAAAGAACTCAATTCCATTTGTAACATAGTCTATGTTTGTAAGAAAAGAGGAAACGCTTAAGATTTTACTTTAGGAACGCAAGCACCTACGGTACGCTTCTTCAAGGTCAAAGTATCCCATATTCTAGTAGGGCATCTAAGCATCTAAGGAAAAAAACCTTTATATTTGATAGTGTGTCAGAAGTTGGGCTCAAGGGTAAACCGATAACCATTTCCAGCTAGACGAGTAATACGGGGGGATTGTTTAAGAGGAGAAATTCAGCTCTATTCTGGATTCTATCTAAAAACTTCAAAGCACAATGGTTCTACCAGCCCAGATATGAGAGTTATTCTCAAGTTTTTGGATTTTATGTATGATTTATAGATGGTAAGCCTTTGATCCGGCTGAAAACAAAATTTCTTGCATCTTTTAGGAAACCTAAGCATTTCGCTGCACTTTTGGCTACGTCATCATATTTTGTTTCATTGGTGCAAGTGTCATTCATGTTAACCTTTATCATAAGTGACAAGCTTATAAAGTAAAACAAACTCTTAAAGGCGGGAGGGAATTCTGACCATTTTATTTCTACGTGCCTTTTAGTTAAGTTTAGAAAATTTTGGAGTAGTAGCATGTTTAAACCTTAACATAATGCTAACTTTCTTGAGATTTAATATGCATCATTCCTAAGCATTTAAATCAGTTTCGTTGTCTAAATGATCTACAATGTCTGGGATTGGTGATAGTTCTTTCTTATTTTTGTTTTTAAATCAACGCTTTCCCTAGTGTTGCATTTGGTTTTATTTTAAACTTTATAACTCGTTCTTTATTCATTATGTTGAAAATATTGAATTATCTTTCAATCAGCAGTGTAGGCTTATATTATTTCATTAATTTAATTCACATATAGACACTGTGGGATTCTTCGATCTTTCACTATCGCTGATACCTCATTATTGGCTTGATTTGGAGATATTGATTTTTTTTTGTATATTTTTATGAAAAATTGCAAATTTTATTCTGAACTTTTACCCAATAGCACTTTTGCATGACTTCCTTAAGGGCCACACTTATATTCCAAAAAAAAGTTATTATATTCATTCTTATACGAATTCTCTATTCTGATTAAGTCATCCAAGTAGAAGACTTACTTCTTAATCGTACGTGCTTTTAATGGCATTCAGTTCTTTGGTCTTGTGAATACACTTGGCTTGTTAGAGCCTTGTGTATAGTTTAAAGGAATTGAAATATTAAATAACAATTCTTCTTTTATTTTCTGTTCCAGATAAAACTACCATCAGAATGAAAACATAAGACTGGCTTCATAGAAAAAAAAACATTAAATCTCAAGCCAACCAAACTCAATTACTTATTATAGTTTTAATGAAAAATGCCATCACTCGTAACTGTACTAGTAAGTCCGTCCAATTACACAACATCATTGAAGAACAGAACACAATTTCCATCGATCAACAGTGATGGAGATGGAGGTGGTGGTGATGGCGTCGTCGTCGGCGGCATTAGCTATGGAGGAATTGAACAGAATGCCGAAGCAATATTACCAAACTTCCTGCCAGATTTATTTGATTTACCCGCCACGTTTAGTCCACCTGGCGTGGGTAATTTATTAGCATCAGGTTCAAATGCTGTCTATTATGAGGAGTCGTCGTTATCATCGTCGTCGTCGTCATCGTCTTCATCGTCTTTTGAATTCTTCGAAGATGCTGCTGAATTTTTTAATTCACCTCTGCCATTTGATGCTAGTGAAAACGGCCTGTTTAATGGACGGTTTGTACCGCCACCACCAAGGCCGCCATTTCTTATGGATGAACCTGTACTAACTGACGGACTGACTACGTGTGATTTGTGCTCATGGGCTATGCCAACAAAGAGTACGTTCATATTTGAAGGAACGATAGGTAAGTTTAAAGTTTTTTTTTCTAAAAATTTATATAACATATTTAAAAATTAAAAAAAAAAAATAAAAATACAATTTCCTATTTAACTATGATTATTATGTTTTTTTTTTTTTTTTCAGAGAAAGCATCCGAATTGGGGTGGCCACTTACGCTTATCATAGTCTCAATATTATCAGCAATACTAGGTGCAATAATTATGATCACAGTTGTTAGATGCAAGAGGTGAGTTAATTTTGTTTGAATTTAATAACTCATTTGGTATGCAAGTAAATTCTTAATTTCTCGTTAATTCTATTTATTAATAATTATTTAAGAATTATTATTTTCCATAAGAAAAACCTTAAATAAATTCAAATTATCCGCAGTAAAAACAAATGAACCTACCTCTCTACAAACATGAGAATGTTAATATTTTTCTCAGTCCAAAATAGATACACTTTAAGAACCAAGGCATATCGATTTACAATTACATATTTTGCATTCTTGTATGTGTAGGATTTAGGGAACCTACAATTTTCTAACAAACCTGAACGATTTAAATAAGAAGAACTTTTCATGACAGTTGGAGATTTTTCTATTCCTCGGAAGAGGCATTAACTCTGAAACGAATATTATTTTTTTTGTATGCTAGCAGCGGTTTAAAATCGAACCTAGACATTTCACGTGACAGTCAAATGCACTATATCTGTTAAGCCTACTTAGCAACAACTTACAATTTATATACCTGCCCTATGCAAGTGCTGTAAGTTATTTCTTAATATCCTAATTCTAATGCCTTTCGGCCTATACTACTGCTCAACATCTCACGGACTATTGGCTTTATTTTTCAACGACTCCTGGTCTCCTGCTTCCTGGTTATCGGATACAGTTCTACTGAAGGGAACTCGCTCTACGACCGACCGACGTGTTAGATCACCGGAATCGTCATTCTATTTTGGACCAGCCCCCGACTTTCTAGGTAGGAGAATGGGATAAGGCCACTTAATCGCACACACTCGTAATATACTTCGGTAGTCTAATAAGCCCCAAAAATTAGGCTGCTGGTTAAGGACATCGGTCTTGAAATATGACCCCGAATCAGCGTTAGCACAAAATTATCTATTCTGTGAATGTTGTCTCAGTTTTATAGAACTTGGTTGGAAGACTCTGGTCTTCTGAGTAATTAACTCCCGAATCTTTTCCATTTAAGATGGGGCAATGTTAAGCCACATTGAGAGAACCCATAGGTAATCATCAAGGGCTGTATGAGGGCCATGTTGCAAATCACCTTCACTCTTCGCCATGCTACCTGTAAAACAGGCTCTCCTAGCCAGAACAGCATTGATATGCTAAGGTACTTTACAACACTTCTACTCTTCAGTGGCTGACCAATTGGCCCACGCTGAATAGCTTCTTCACCAGTTCTTTCTTTCTTCTAGCCTTGGGGCTCAATGCAACAGAGTACCATACAGAATAATTTCGAAATCGCTTAAGCTTCTTGAGGTCATGCTGATTTTAACCTTCGATATGCAGTGTGTTTCCAAGTTAAGTGTCAATATATGTATATGAGTGTTTTTTTTTTAAATTGATTCCTGGACATGTTCTTAAAAAATGTATAGAAAAATTGTCTGTTTCGCCACGTATTAATGCACAATGCACAGGCACGAAATCTTATGGAGAAACAGGTCATATCAACTCGAAACTCTCTTATAGTGTATGTTTAGTCGGCAGAACCTATAATTTGTTCAACTATTTCTTCTCGAAGCTATGCAGTTTGAATTCTGGCAAAGAAATCTTACTGTGGTTTGTTCACCTCATCAGTCAAACTGAGACACCAAAATCTCTGAAATTTCATTTTCCATACCATCAACATAATTTAACACTTACATATTTGTACCAATTAATAATGACAGAATTTTGGTTTTGCTTTCTTTTTTTATTTGCAGAAAAAAATCATCGAACAATCGAAATGGTAAGTGCACGAAACCCCAACAACATCCTCCACTTCCATCAATTTATCGGCTTCCCATCTACTATAATCATAATCCGAATCATAATATCACCACCTCTGCTTCTACTACTACTTGTATCTCTACTACCAATCATATAACCACACGACCTCTACCACCACCACCACCTCCAATGAGGAAAACATGAATTAAAATCATTCCTCTTGTTGCAAAAAAGCCACAACGCACAATAAAAAAATCAAAAACCTAAAAAAATATGAAATATTGATAGAAATACATGTAGTAACAAAAAACCAAACCCAACCCAACATTTTTATAGAAACCCATGTTCAATGGTGGTCGAGGAACAAACGGCCAAATAACAACAATCATCTACGACGGAGCAACATTTACACCGCACATCCTGCAGATAGTATTAGAGGATTGAATGGTCAGCAGCAGCAGCAGCCTCCGCTGCCGGCGCCGATTCAGCAACAGCAGCAGCTTCAACAACAAGCCACGTTGCAGCCCCAAGAGTCGCAACTGTATCAACAGCAGCACAATCGTCATAATAATCATAATCACTGCCCCCATCCCCCGCACCACCAGCAACAGCATCACCACCATCACCACCAGCACCAAGACCAGCCACAACTTCAGCAACAGCATCCGAATCACCTGCAACTGCAACACCACAACAGCAACAGCCTCACCAACATGGCCCCCACCACAGATACGTGCAATTGGCCAAATGTTTCAACCCTCGTTGTGCCCAGCTGAAACCGTGTTTCCGCCTTACAACGAAAACCTCGAATCCTCTAGGGGCTGAAGCGACTGCAGTCATCCGAACTAACAGCAAAGTATCTTTCTTCCGTGTCATGTATTCATCCATTCACTTCCATCTCCATCACCATCCAGCGACTGAACAGTTATTTCAACTTTTTGCACTTGGCTTGTCCTTGCCACCCCGGAAGCTACTGCGGTTCGACTGACCTAAATAAAGACACGGGATGTGGTTGTTGGCAAATGAGCAGAAGGCAAAGGCATCCGCTCTGAGGACTTCTGTGCATCATGTCTCGAAAATAGAAAAAAAAAAGAATATGACACCTCAATTAGAGTGGCCATTGAGGATGAATGCCTGTGGTGTCAGGGTTTATCATGCTGGGGTTGGAAGTCTCGTCGTCGTCGGAGTTCTTTGTCGTTGCTGCACCACTGATCCTATACTTGGGGGGCTGCAGTTCGTTACCACGACTATTGTAAGTTTATTTTCAAAGGAATCCATCATTCCTATTGTGCGCGCGCATTTCTCATTCTTTTGATTAATCAAGATTTTTTTGGAAAATCAAGTTTTATGCTAAAAAATCTATAAAAAAAAAATCTGTTCATATCATAAATCATAATTAAAAATTAAAAAAATAGTAATCTAAACTGTAGATACAAAAAATTCAAAGCCAGGCTTGAATACAAAAATATTCAAGAATTATTAAAACTAAATAGCGCATTAATTTTTGTATATAAATATGACAATGTAAATTTTTTTGTAAATAATTTATGAATTCTAAAAATAATACAAATTTAAAATTGCTTTTATTGTAAGAATCTACACAAAAAAATTATATTACTTATAAATAAAAAAATATTGTTAAACTCAGAATTGCATTCCTCTTTATTTGTGTAAGTCTTAAAGTTCTATATTAAAACAAATGCCAAAGATTATTTATTTAAGTTTAATATTCATAGTCTAATAATGAAAAAAATTAATAAAAATAGTAAAACTACAACTTGCAATGTAAACTCTGTAAAAAAAGAGAAAAATAGAATTTTAATAAGTTAAATATGTAGGATTAAGAGAAAAAGATAAAATCTATAAAATTATAATAATAAAAAAAAAAACAAAACAATTTTATCGTGGTCTTAAAATAAAAATATTATGAAAAAAATTATGCAGTTTTTTTATTTTTTATAAGAAAATCGAGTGCAAAATTTCATTATTCTTTATAAATTTGGTAAGGGTTTCTTGGAATAATCAATTTTTACATTTCCAAAGAATTGCAACGGGCTTGAGAATGCACCTAGCTCTTGAGAGTAAGTATAAAAATTCTTTTTATTTTTTTTTTTAATTTTGGTACACAGTTCAAACTTACACAGCCTTATTTATTATTTTTCACTAATACTGGGTTCAACCTCGGAATAGTTAAACCGACCCGAAGCACTTACAAAAACCGCATTGCGTCCACAATATTGTACAAATGTTAGAAAGATGTAAATTATTTATTCAAAATATCTATCTATTTCATCGTAGTCACAAACGATACAAAATTGTTTGTACTCCTTTTGGTAAATTTCATGTCATGTCATGTCAAAATGACATTTAGATACTAAAACAGCTTTAAACCTACTATGAACCAGTATTAGTTTATTCCGCCTCTATTCCTCGCGCATTTTCTTAATAAATAAGCTTTTCAGGATTAGAGTCGTTGTAAATTCGAAGTAAATTTACTCCGGCGCTAAAATGAGTTAGTTAATAAGGCTGATAATGAATTTAATTTGTTGAAATGTTGAGAGTTAAGATGGCGCTTAATTAAATTTTAGAAAAATGTCAAATGTGACTTAAAAGGAACTGATTTTTTTATCGAATTTTATTGAATGATCTCCAAGTTCCAAATTAAATGTGACTATTAGTATTTTATTCATCTATTATTATTATTTATTTCACCAAGACACGACTAATTTTACTGCCATTTCTCTAGACAAGTGCAATAAGTTTGTAGAATAATTCGCAGCAAATTCTATGCTGACTGATAAGCTAAATTGACGCGGGTAGATTTCAACGGTCTGTAGTGGTCATTTTGTTTTGGTGACATCTGTCAAATCTATGGTTTATTATCAAGTTACTGATGTCAAATCACCATAGCTGGTTACACGATAAAAAAGCACGTCTAAATGATAAAACCTTAGGATTAAAAAGAGTGATCGTTAGTGTAAACGTTTTACGGTAGACGTGGTGGCCTTTCGCAATCGACTCTTCAACGTTTGGTGACCAATTTGAGACAACCAGTTCAGTAATCAATCAGCCAACATTTGTACGCAAGGTTGGCCGAGCACATCTCCGCGGGCCGTAAAAGTGTACAGCAGAACTCGAAGGAGTGAACCCATCGCCGTGCTCAACAACCAGGCCTTTCATAGTCTTCAACTTGGTGAATTTTTGTTTTGGGATTTGGGTCTACAACCGTTCAACATCTAACTGACCTAGGAGTTCAAAGTTCATGATAATATACAAAGTAGTTTATTCGCTGATTGGGCTTCGGAGCGTTTTAAAGAAGATCCAAATTTTGTCCGAAAAATTATCCTTAGGCGACCAACGAGGTGAATTTTTGGAAGAATGGCTGTAAAACAAGCAAAATTGCTACATATAAGACAACACACGAAGTTCACCAGGTGCCAGAGCATCCTCAAAATGTTACCGTTTGGTGTAGATTTTGGCCTGGCAACGTCATTGGTCCGTACTTTTTAGAAGCCATGTCATATTTTATACATAATGACATACAAGGACCTTTTCAAATAAAAGAGAATTTTGCTAATACCACACACAGCTTGTTTGATTCCATTTCAACATCTACATTATTGAACCAACGTTTTGCATCAGCACTTTAATCTAACTCAATCTAACTAGAATGATTACAGCATTTGTCCAACGATCTTATAGGTCCATATCTTATAGAGATTATCGAAAATGTTTGGTTTATTTTTGGTATCGATGTATAATTTCTTATTAATAATCACCTTGTAGTGTGTCAACACATGTGATGGCTAAGCAGCGCAGTATACAAATTCAAATGCAAAATGTAATTAGTGACTACTTCACTTGATTACACTTTACTCTTCTGATTATGGAATCGAAGTTGGTTTCAATGGTTTCGCAAAATAAATGCTGGTAAACCTCAAGGCTCCATTTTGTCTATGCCTCTATTCTCTTGCTTTGATATTTGGTACGTTTTCTGTAAGTTCTAATCCATTTCACTGATGAAAGCTTTCTTAGCTTTTCATACTCATCTTACACTGAGAAAACTGTACTATGAGTTATTTAAATAGAAACATGTTTAACTGCATGTTTAAATAAGAACAAATAGAATTCGTTTATAACTAAATTCGAATCTGTTTAGATTCGAAAATACTATTATTTTAAAGTAAAATATGTTTAAATCAAACTCATTCATGTTTAAGAATTTCATTAAGATCTGCACTTCATTTTTTATATGTATTCAAATTAGTTTTAGTTTGATTTTTAAAATGCAGGTTTAATTGTTTTACTAACTTAAAAATTGTAACATAAAATGAACATGAACGAGTTTGTTTGAAATATAAACGAAGTTAAAATATTTACAAGAGTAAGAGATTAAACATAAATGTTAAATTTAATCACGAACGAGTTTGAATTGAATAAAAATGAAGTAGCTACTCGTAAATACAACTTTTCTTCTTTTTGGCATCGAAAGTCATGGAGTGTGTTTATGTTCCGCGTGTGTTTGTGATCTTACTAAAGTGAGTAATTTATAAAATAATAAAGAAATATTTGATTACCATTATAATGTTACATAACTGAAGTTCTGTTTCAAGCAAAAATATAAAACATAAGATTATTCGAGGAGTGGAAGTTAATACCATTGTTCTCTGCTCTCTATTGTAAGTGTAAACAAAATATTATGTTTCAAAAACTGTTTATTTATATAGTTTTATTTAAAAAAATACTGATTAATAAGTATGTTTTATAATTAACTATCATTTGACTTCTATATTCTTGCCACAGGACGACTAGAGCACGACGAAAGAAGTAAAAAAAGAAGCAATTTCCAGAAGACGAATTATATGAACCAGAATTTGAAGATGTTCTCGAGATGTGACAAAGATGAGATCTTTAAGCGCTCCACAACAATTTAATGACTTTTTGGAAAAATGTAAATAAATAAAATAAAAATATAAATACATACATAATGTAGGTACTTATTAATTTGTATTTGTGTTGAGTATTTTTTTTTTATTTCTGAATTTCTGAAAAATCTGAAATAACAAAAAATGATTCTATTTGAAACAACATCAAATAAAGTTAATAAAAACAAAGATAAGCATGTTTAAATCAAATAGAAAACGTGGTAAATTTAAACCAAATCATGTTCAAATCGGGTCAAACATGGGTAAATACGTTTCTATTCAAATTAAATAGATATCGATTCCATGCCAAATCGTATGTGTACAGCGATTCAAAAGGTAATTTCTTATCCAACGAACACGAGATTGATCAATACCAAATGCACACGCATTTTCGGTAAGAGAGCTTGATGCCAAACTCTATTAAATGCTTTAGAAATAGAAATAATATAGTGCAATTTATTATCTTATTTTCAAAAAAATAATTTTCTTAAAATCTTGAAATGCAATATTTTTTAAGCTTTTTATAAGCTTCTCTATAAAATATTTAATTAAAATCCCTCATGCCGATAATCAGAAATTCAAAATTCGAAAAAATCGTTCTATGGTAGGTACACTCAGTAATATCTTGATTTCAATTTATTTTGTTAAATTAGAGATCGTAAGAATTAATCGAATGAAAAAAAAATTTTGCAAAATTTTCGGAACCGTTATCGAGGAAAATACCATTTTCGAACATAATTTTTTAACATTTGTATGGAGGGTACCGTTATTTTTAGGTAAAATAAATTTTTTTCTCATATCTTGTAGATCATATTAAGAAACTTTTATACATCAAGTCTTAAAAAAATCGAGCATCATGGGGTTTTCGAAATATCGAAATATATTCCAATCCAAAAAATTTTTTTTTTTTTTGAAAATTTGAATACACAATAATATTGAAAATGCTTAGAAGCTTTAACCTGAAGCCTGTTAATAAAGTATCGACTTTTTATATTTAAAATATCACACATAATTTTGAAACAAGGATTCCGAGAGGTTTCATGACGAATAGGTCTCTTGCACGTAATCACTTTTGTCTCAACATCGGCCTAAAAACAGCATTCCGACAAAACTGTTCCCTTAACCATTCAATCCAAACCTGCAACACCTTAACAAAAAAAAAAAAATCGTTTATCAAATATATTAAAACTCAAAATGCCTTGTGGGCAAAAGAAAAAGTACCTACTACCTAAGTAGATACAAAATCATGATCCCAGAAATGGCTTAAAGTGGATCGACAACAATCGCTTTTAATATGCAAAGCAACCTGATGTGACGTCTTGGTCGGTTGGTCGGTCGGTCGTCGTCATTGATTCGTTTGGCCAAGAGAGTCTTGCAGTGCACATGCGCTAATGAAGTTATGAATTGGCACGACGTTATTTCGTATGCACCCGGTAACTGCATAAACTTTTCATCAGCCAGCATGCATCCGATGGATGTGATCGGCGGCACGGCCGGCGCGGCGATGATAGGAAAATGGAAATTTGTATTTCTTTTCCTTTTTCCAACGACCATACAGACAAGATGTCGTGATTCGTGTGACATACTGTCATACTCTGGCAAGGTAGGATTTCTTCGTTCCAGTGACGTCTATGCCCTGCTTGATCCACTATCGGTTTTGTGCATAAGTTGTTGAATTTTTGAATAGGTCTCATTAGTCCATGGAAAGTTATGCCAAAAGGTATCTTTAAAATCGAGGGCATTCTTTTTAGTTTTAAAAGATAAATTCGCACGTTTGGGAAATTGCATTACGATTAATGATATTAAATCTAGAAGTATGAGCTTATTCGTTTTTAGTTTGTATATTTATTTAAACATAAGTATTTAAAAACAGAGTGTCGTTTATGTAATACTCAGATATAAAGGTTAAGCTTGAGTTATTAATGAAATTTTTATGAAATATGTACATATTTACAAAACAGATAATTACTTTTTACAAAGGTAGATATAATTTATATAAAAAATAAATATTTTAGGTGTACCTATAATATTCTACATTAAATAACAAAATAAGTTTAAAACTATAATTTTTAAAATAATTTCAGTATATGTATGAGTTTTCAAAGGGTTTTTCAAATAAATTTAAGTTATTAAGTTGTCTCAGGTTGGTGGTCAAGGAGCTCTAAGGATCAATAGCATGCACAAAGAACTGGCGTTTAGAGTTTCTATATTTTAAGCTGGGGACAAGGAGAATAACTTCTTTGTGTTCCTGGAAAAACTGGTTTTTTGAATTGATATGAAGGATTTATTGCATGAATAATTTTTAAAAAAAATTTTAGTGCTAGGAAATCCAGATTCAGAGTAATGTTGTTAAACACCACTTGGAGTTTGCGCTTACTAAGACTTTCCAAGCAGCAACAAATCGGGCTTCCAAATAAAACGGTCGTTTGGACAAATGTTTTAGCAATTGTCATTTTCGATGAAACTGGAAGACAATTTGGAAATAGGAGCAAAACCCGAAAAGCAGCATACACACGACCAACAGAACATGCCAATTGGTGGTCCCACGCTAAGGTTTGGTTGAGAATAACTCCAAGATTTTTTATCGTTCTAACGTAGTTTAAAATTGTGCCATCAAGCTAGAAACTTGGCAGATATGACACATCAAGACAAATATTACCAACCAAAATTGGCTGAAATTTATTTAAATTAATTTTCTGATGATTTTCTTGAGACCTATTTTCATCAAACCTTCATTTATTCTGGCTGTTGCACGTTAAACCATACCATTACGATAGCTCTAATGGATTCATACATCGTCTGTTTACATAGGTGAATCTTGCATTGCTTGAATATAAATTAAAGTTTGGTGCTGCAACAGCTCGAAGAGAGCCAGGACCTACTAACGTATAACTATCAACTTTACATGGGTGGTATGGAGGAGACCTACAATTTTCTACCGATTCCAAATAGCTTATGAGCGGCCATTATGCCAAGGGGTACAACGGAAGTATGCTTAAGAATCGATGGTAAGCCATTGTTGAACAACGTGAATAAAAGTGTACCAAAAACTGATCCCTGAGGCACACCGGAACGAGTAGAGAGAAAATCAGATAGTTTAGAATTCGCCAAAACTGCTTGGGTTCTATGACTAGGATATTGTTCAACAAGGGACAGAGTAAGTTTTCAAGAAAAAATTCTTCAATTTTCTTAGAAGTATTCCGAAGTAAACAGTATCGAAGGCGTTGTAGAAGTCCAGTAACACCAAAGCTGTTACTTTAATTTTTTTAAATTTTAGTGGGGGCAATACCCCCATTTATTAGGCTTTATACAAGCTAATTCTTAATCTTACTTAAGTATAGCTCTTAAATCTAGTGTTGGGAATTGGAAGGATGATTAAGACGGAGTTTCAGGCAGGATGAGCTGAGGTTAAAGTCGAAGCAGGTAATGTTACAATTAATCCTCGGAAGCATGCGAGTAATAGGTTCGTTAGAGCCGTAAGAGATACGGTTGGTAGGCAGACAGAAGAGACGAGTATTTATTATACGGGAATTAGTGTTGATAGAGATGGAATTGTAGAAAGTTGTGTAGTCAACAGACCCCGAAAGTACTCGTAATCGATGAATGAAGAGAATGTCGCTTATTGCTCTTGGTTCTTCCATCGTATACAAGTTGATTAACAGAAGTCGGTTTTGATACGGGGTTAAAATAAGAGGATTATTTCAAGACAGACCAGGAAGTGCAAAATGTAGGAAACGACGTTGAACGCTCTTGATTCTGAATATATGAGTTTGTTGATAAGGGGACTATACTTGAAAGGCGTATTCAAGAAGCGGGCGAACAAAGGTTATGTATAAAGCATGGCTCACATAGGGGTCAGAGAATTCTTTGGACCAACGTTTCACAAAGCCTAGTGTAGAGTTTTCTTTGAGTATAATCTCGTCAATATGTGTGAGAAAGGTGAGTTCTCTATCACATAAGATACCAAGGTCTCGATTTGACTCAGCAGTGGATATGGGCTGATAATTTAGAACGTATCGACGCACGGGGAGTAGATCAGATGCGTTTTCTTGAAAAAGTTATTGATTGACATTTGGAAATATTTAGTTCTAAGCAATTTTTCAGGCACCAGACAAAGAAATTGTTTTGGTCAAGTTGTAGGAGAGTGGCATCATGTGTTGAAGAAATGGTCTTGAAAAACTTTGTATCGTCAGCGTACAATGAGATATGACAATGTTTAAAGACAATTTAAATATCTTTAAAAGTAAAAATAAAGAGAAGGGGTCCTAAGTGGCTGCCTTGTGGAACCCCGTAGGTAGCTGCGAAATCATCAGAGAAGGAAGATCTGAATCGAACTTTGTAGTAACGGGTGTTTAGATAAGAAGCAATCCATCTTAAGAAGATAGGTTCAAGGTCAAGGGTGGACAGTTTGAATAGAATAAGCTTATGTGAGATTTTGTCAAAGTCCTTACTGAAAACGGTTGAGACAACATCGACTTCCTTTCTGTTTTCTACGGCTAAGAGGCTGAGGGATACGAATTCAACAAGGTTAGTCGTTGTGGACCTACCCTTTACAAAGCCGTGTTGTGTTTTTTTTTTTTATAATCTACCCGCGCTCAAGGGATTATGATTACCCTTTAAATGTTTCAACACAGCGCGGGCGTGAAGTTAATGAAGAGAAAGAAGGATAGGAAAGATGTGTGGCACGATGTTCTGAGACTGTTGGTGGTTGTCTCAGATATTTTTATCTCCAGGGATGGCGGCTGGCGGAGAAATGCCGTGTCTTATTTCTATGTCGCTTATAATTCACATTATTTTATTCGTGTAGGGGAAATGAGAGACTTACAACGAAAACTTAAAGTATCATTCAAAATGCTTTCAAATATTTTAGAAATATGTGAAAGTTTAGCGATTGGACGATATTTGGTACTTTCACACCTTGGGCCTTTTTTATGTATTGGGGTTATAAAAGAGGTCTTCCATAACTGAGGGAATACTCCTTGAGATAGAGATAAACTGAAGATTTTTGAAAGGGGAAGAGAGAGTTTTGAAGAGCATTTTTTGAGAAATATGGCTGGGATATCATCTGGGCCGGGAATATACTCATTATTGAGTTGATTCAGCTTATTTTCGATGAGTAATGAGTCAATGGTATGAGGGAGAAATTCGGTAAATAATTGAAATAATTATGATATGAAATTACATGAAAAAGAAAAAGAATCTCTGAAGGTAACAGAACGTCCTAAGTTGTTGTGTTTAAGGGTAAATCTGATAGCGCGTGTATTACAACTGGATCTCGTTTTACCCCAAAATATTAAAGTTCCTTGCTATAGTAAGCATTGACTAACGCCAATAAATCTGCCTTATGATTTGTTCCTACTCACATTTAAGCAGCTTCTAATTAGTTAATCGAGACATCCTGTGGCATAGTCATAAATTCAAAAGACATAATGCCGCAATGGTCATTTCACTCTCATGGGGGGGGGGGGTAGGTGTGTTACATATTTCATCATGATTACTCTTTTTACCCGTGCCATTTAACGCATGCACTAAACATTAATTTGTTGAATCAGAACTTTTGAACTCGATTATTAATTCACTTAGAATTAAAGACTAAATTCAACCATTGCATATATCAATAACGTACACAATGTTGTTATCAATCGAGAGACCAACACTTCATTCATTCAAGTCTGTAAGGAATTCTGATTTTTTTCTTTTTTCTGCGATTAAAATCCTTGTCATTCATTGCTTCGTGTAGAAAACTCAAAAACTCCCATTATTGGCTTCCAAATTTGGCCAAACTAATAACTTTGCTCAACACATTGCGCGCGCGATGCTACACAGCTGCACAACACAAACCCCAAAAGAATAAAATAATAAAACACAAAACAAAAAAGCAAACTCAACCTTCTGCCCTGACTTGGACCTTTTTCTCTTTGGTGGGCATCCTCCATGTACCAAGAGTAAACAAAAGGCTCTACCATCATTGCCACCACCATCATCATCATCATCATCATCTGGTGCTGCTCTTTCAGGCTTATCTGCAACGGATGATCAAGAAGTTCGCCCTTGCTTCTTCCACAAGCCTCGCGGTATCCTTCAACTTGATATAGGTAAACCAGAAGAATCAGAGGGGTAGAGCCTCTCGTTCAACTCATAGCACAGCCTTAGAAATGCCCAAAAATGGTAATATACGGCTGGCGATTGTGATAAGGAATCAGCAGTGGTGAATAAATTCACATGATTCAGAGCGAGCGGCTTTCGCAAAAAGGATGCGAATCTGTGAATTTATGTTAGATAACCAACGCGGAGCTAAGTGATTCTGCAGATTCCTCTGTTCCGAGAGAATGATGGCCTCATAAAGATCCCGCTTGCCCGGACGAGCGAGGACGCGAAAAAGATGAGGTTCGCTCGCGTCCTAAAATATGGTTCTGCACAAGATTTCGATAGCCAAAACCGAAAAGTCATATCAAATCTGAAAAAAAAGACAGAAAGAGAGAGCTAAAGGTATGCTGCTGTCGTCCACTTGCGGGTATAGCGGTCAGTGAACGAAAAGAACGGTGCACGGTTTCGGTACAGGAAGAGGAAGCCATAGCTAAAGAATGTGCCAAGAAGGGCAAATGGGTTGCAGCCATTTGTGGGCTGGTTAACTGGTGAAATAGGTAAACTTCTGTGTTGCTTTTTTGTGAGGCAATCTTAATGTGCATTGCAAATCAGCGCTTATCTGTGAGATACGGACTGCGCATTTGGCTGAAGACAGCTAAGTCTAAACTGAGAAGAGTTGTTTGTTTTAATGTCGAATTACTGAGGAAGCCCGCAACGGAGAGATGTCCGACTTGAGAGATTTCATATTTATTCAAACGGATGACAGGTGATCGTTAGTTTGGCGATAGTATCCATTCAGTGGGGTTTTGTAAGAGGTTAGTTTCATATTTATATGTATATGTATGCAAGGTAAATGCATTTAGCTTTGGGATCAAAAAGTCTAAGCAAGTCACAACAAACAAATTTAAATCTCTTTTAGTTAATGTCGCAGTTTTAGTTAGAATTTTCTAAAATTGACAAACGTCAGTTATACTGAACTTACACGACAATTGACAGTAATTTGTTGCTATAAAGTGCAAGAAATGGCAATTAAGCATTCAAGTAAATGCAGCATAAGCAATAAAACGTCTGCAAGTATACGAAAAAACTATCATGCGAGCAAAATATCTTGCGATAAAAGTGTTATGCGAGAAAAATCATACGAAAAATCTATTATGCGAAAAAACTATCATGTGCGGAAACTTTCATGTGAGAAAACTACCATGCGAGATAACTATCAAAGGAGAAAACTACCATGCGAGCAAAATATCTTGCGAGAAAAGTGTTATGCGAAAAAACTATTATGCGAGATGACTATCATGCGAAAAAACTGTCATACAAAAAATCTATTATGCGATAAAACTATCATGTGAAGAAACTTTCATGTGAGAAAACTATTTTGCGAGAAAACTATAATGCGATAAAACAATCGTAGGCGAAAACTATCATGCGAAAAGAATACCATAGGAAAAAGCTATCATGGAAGAAAACTATCATAAGAGACAATTATCATGCGAGAACAGTTTGTATATGTATGTGAGATGACTATAATGGGAGAAGGCTATCATGCGAGAAAACTATCATACAAGAAAACTGCCATGCGAGATAACTATCATGCGATATGAATATCATAGGAGAAAACTATCATATGAGAAAAATACCTTGAGAGAAAACTGTTACGTTAAAAAACTATGATGCGAGATGACTATCCTGGTGGAAGACTACCATGCGCGAAAACTACCATGCGAGATAACTGTCATGTGATGTAACTATCATGGGAGGAAATTATAATGCGAAATAACTATCATGCGAAAAAATTATCATGCGAGAGAACTATAATGCTAGAAAAATGTAATACGTGAAAACTAGACTGCGAAAAAACCAAGAGTTTTTCAATAAGGGTGTGCAGATGTTGTAACCTTACCCTAAAATCGTTCATTAAGAATGTCAATTATGTATGGCCTCTGCTGTTGGGTACGTAGCGCCATCCTACTGATAACACAAGAAGCCTTGGTTCATTTGGTTCACATAGGACCATATAAAATTGGTCATCGTCGTCCTGGGCTAGTGTCGTCCTATAGACTGCAATTTTGCTTATTTGATACCACAACCATTCTTCCAAAAATGTGCCTCGTCACTAAAGACTATTTTTCGGCTAATATTGGGTTCCTTTTTTGAGCTAAGCGAAGCCCAGTTAGCGAACAAACGGGTTATATATGATGATAAACTTTGAGCTCCTGTGTCAGTTGGATCTTGTACGAGTGCAGCAGAGTGGATCTTGTACGAGTGAGTCCTCACGCAAAATTCGCCAAGTTGAAGTCTGCTAAATGTCAAGCTCTTGTGCGCGGGGAGGAATGGACCGGTTCGGGTTCTGCTGTACACTTGCACGGATCATGGCGATGTTCTCGGCCGATCTTGCGTTCGAATGTTGGCTGATCGATTACCGAACCGGTCTACTCAAATTAGGCCGCGAATTGTTGAAAAATCGACTGTGTAGGTCTATCGTTAAACTTTTGCAATAACAAACGATAAAGCCTTATCATTTGGAAGAGCTGTTCAATCGTGTAACTTGCAATAGTTAGTTGGAATCAGTAATTGACTAATAAACAACAGATTTGACAGATGTCACCAAAACAACATGGCCGCCAAAGGTTGGTAAAATCTACCCGTCTTAATTGGAAAATCCTTTATCATGGGAGAAAACTATAATGTGGAAAAACCATCATGCGAGTAAAATACTTTGCGACTATCATATGCGAAAATATTATCATGCGAGATAACTATCATGGGAAAAAACTTTCAAGCGAGAAAAATATCAGCATCCGTGTTGTGAGAACACATGCTATATCCTGAAGCCAGTGCATTCCATGAAAATAATGATACATCGCATTATTGATGATTTCAGGGCTTTCTTTCTATTCGAAGGATATCTACGTTTGGCTTGCATCGTCCTCGATATAAGCGCCGCACTGTTGGATCTTACAGTGACATCCATAGTGAACTTGATGGAATAGAATTTGAGATTATCTCAATATCGGACTCACGAACAGATTATACCTTCACAGTTTAAAATCGTATTAAGAGGAGTACTTAGAAATCTTTTTCTGAACAGGGTGGCCGCCTTAGGAGTATAGTGCCTTAACAAAATTAGGATAAAAGTTCGTTTTCTTTTTCTATTCATTTTTCATGTCACACCATACATATTGGTATTAGCTCTTATTTATTTAATAGGAAAATCTAAAATAGTCCATTTCCTACTTAGGTATTCCTCCTTTGTAGTAGAAATTTGTAACATGATTGTTCCTTCGTACGTGTTTGAGGAACAAAAGCAATCATCCTCATTGCCCTGCCAAACAATTGCTCCAAGGCCCATTTTTAAGAATTGTTGTTGCTTGGTGTAATTGATAGATTTTGCCGTAATTCTAACATACAAAGTCCATTTGCTTACACCACACTACCACCGATTGCGAGATTCTCCCCCGTGGACACACCAAATTTCACTCCTTATTCCACTTGAATTATGTTCCCACCTAATCTTGCTTTCATCCTGCTTGCTATCCCGCTTCGAAAACAAACTATTTTGCATTATTTGTTCGCTTCCTTTTTATGCTGCATTTGCAACTCCATGGCCATTGCCGGGTTAAAGAATTGTAACACAAGCCCTGAGGAGAGCTACACAAACGAATTATGCCCATGAAAAGCCCGTGCTGATGGTGGTGCAACTCCTCGTCCAAACGTTCCTTCCCCATCCCGATGCCTCATCGTAGTCATAGGCAATCGTCGTCCTCGCAGCACGAATATCTTTCTATTGTGTACATAAGGAAGATTTCTTTGTGGTCGCTTCTGCTTTTGGGTGCACCTCCTAAATATTTCGGCTGAGTTCAATCGAGATGCTGACTTGGCTTGGAAAGGAATGTGCACCAAGAAGTCATGGCAGACCTTCTGCGAGCGCATAAATAGATATTTATTCCTAGACGTTAGATATGCAATTGATATTAATCACGCGTGTAATGCCGTGCGCCGCTGCCGCAGCCGCCGCCATATCGTAGTAGTCTTCGCTGCCACCAACCGCTGGGCTGCTGTGCTGATGGCACAAACCTGTGAAAAGGCCAAAGTCAAGCCACAACAATAGGAGCAGCAGAGAAACAATCTGTGAAGGATGCAACCCCAAACGACCCTGAGGTAAAGATTCACACTGTTCTGCCATGCGCTCCATCTGCGGAGAACCCGACTCTAAATAGGCATCTTCTTTTTCACCATGCATCCTATCCTATGTTGCCAATGCTTGATGCAGCAAGCGGCAACGCGATGCTGCAAAATATATATTTATGGACATCAACGATCGATTATTATTGTTATTATTACCAACTTGGAGAAAAGGACTATTCATCGTTAAGAAATCTGCCTGCAGGGGAAGGAGGTGTCCGGCGGCAGCGGCGGCGGCGGCGGCTAAATCGATGATTCGTCGGTTCGATTTGGTGGATTGTTATCGATTGTTTTCGTTTTTCTTTGTACCCGCAAGTGGAAAGTGTTGTCTCTTGGAACGTTTTCACCTTCGATTATTTATTGACGGTCTATTGTTGGTTGGTAGCTTTTTGGTCTTGGTGTATATATGCTTCGTTTGAAAGGGACGACTTTCATGAACTCGTTGTCGTCATCCTCGCTCTTTTTGCGGTCGTGAGTTTTCCCTTTTTTACTTTAAATAGAATTGCCTTAAAATTGTTAGCTATCGGATCCGGACAAAAGCCAACTGTCATCTGAATATGATTTTTTTTGTTGCTGTGTGTATAGAGATAAATTATGAGACGCGATGACGGGCAACAAATGGGAGGTGAGAAAATGGAGCACGAACCTATTTTTCCAGGCCAGTCTGAGAAAGAGAAACTTTTAAGTTTTAATTGACGATGTTTAAGATAAAGATTGTCAATAAGTTGAATAACAATTCTAAAGAATAAATGACTTTCCATAATATAACATGCCATGTCTGCTTTTTAATTTACCGTTAAAACTGAAAATCTTAGAAAGGGTTATTAATAAAGAATTCACGCTGCTCCATTAAAGACAACAAACAACTTTGTTTAACTGATGAATTAAAGTGCATACAAGTTTAAAAAATAAAGTGACTTACATAAATATAAAGGGTTTTCGAATGAGAATTTTCAAAATTTGGCAGAGGATTGCGGCCATATTGTTGAAGCACATCTGTCAAACTGGCAAACTTTTGGCAAACAAGTATGAAGAGTTAAGGCGTTCAAGAACATGATGAAATTGTCTTATGAAAGTGGGTCTTCTGTTCGAGCGTCCTTCCGAGAACACTATTCACCACGTGGTGGTGGATAAATTCGATTCAACCGATTCAACGAACAATTCGCCAAAACTCGCACATCAACAAAATGCAAGATCTGCTGAAAATATCGCCGCTGTCGGTGAGAGTGTGCAGGAGAATCTGGCCTTTCGCAGATCACATCCTGACGAATTTTGTCATAACTTGGAACTACATCCGAACAAACTTCAACTGACAAGCTCAGATTTTAACGGGTGATTTCCGAACATAGTTACCTCCCGCGGAGGCGCCGACGTGAATTGGCCATCGAGATGGTGCGATTTTTCCCCGTCAGACTATATCTTGTGTGGTTTTCTTAAGTCACAGGGCGTTAGATGGCAATAAATAACAAACCTTTTCATGAAAGCCGACATACCTAATCATTGCAATTTGTCAAATTCAGCCTAGTTTATACGCCAGAGTTATGAATTATTGGACGTATTGAAAGCGCGGCACCTAGCAAATCCGCGGTGTACATTTTTCGATAACATTTCACTAATAATTTGCTTCAATCAAAGTTACTGATAGGAAACGCTTAATGGAAGACCCTTTAGATAGATATTCAATATTCTTCCTATAAAAAAAAAATACATACATATGTATTTAAGAACGTTATTCCATTAACTTAGATAAAATTTAATTAAATTAAACAACGTTTAGGCATTTATGACAACGATGACCTTCCATGTGTCATGAAATAATATTTATGACTCGTCCTCGTTCGGTTGTGCTATTATTTTCACAAAATAAACAAAAGAAAAATATTTAATTAGTTTGCTTTTAAATTATAAGAAAATATTCTTCTTAAATGGACCCCTTTCTGCCTATAAATCACTCAAGCAACCAACCATTTACCGTCTACTTGTTCTTGGCATCATAAATATTGATTCGCCCAGCAGCTGGCCATCAGCTTATCTTTGCATTTACATCTCTCGAGTCTTGAGTTCGGTAGCTAAAGGCTACAAACAACCAACAAAAAGACAAAATGCCCTTCTGGATCAATCTCAAATGGAATGGAGTTCTTGTCCTTTTTTTCTTATTTGTGAATGCTTTCGTTTTTTGGAAAATTTTAATAATGAAGACAATGCGGCATGAAGATGGCAAACGATTATGCATATTTCGAAAATGTAAAATATGAATAGAATGATATTGCCTAATTCATAACAAAAGGGGTAGATTGTTATTTGAATATTTGTGCATTTGCATTGTGCTATAACCAAGGGCGGAAAGCCTAATTGCATTTATTGGAATTTAATTAGGGTTAGGCTGTGTTAAACATGTGCCACCTACATATTTCGGAAGAAAACGAAAATAAATTAGAGGCCATTATGGCTCGGAGACCCTTAACCTAGTGACTTACAACCCTCAACCATTTGTACCCGATTCAAAACGGATAGAATCGGTTAGACCATGGTTCATTGGGATACCTCATTAAATTTTGCAGTATTTCTCCCCTAATCGTTAAACCATTTGGAGCTCCTTGTGAAGTGAGTTAGTTTGACTTTATCTATATATTTGCCAGATCACTAAGATCATGATAGGAGAAATTTCACAAATGGAGTCTACTTGTTTGGGATAAAGCAGGTCAGAGAGAATGAGGAATCAATTCCTCCTCTTCTTCGTCCATGCAGGATCTGCAGAAATCCATAGAATTAACTCCAAGCCACGATGCGTGCTTGCCTATTACGAAGCTGATCTGCTTACAGATATTAAACATTTGGAACGCTTCAAATCCAGCATTGGGCAAATCTGTTTTGTACATGTTAAAATAATTAACAATTGTCAAACAAGATATCGATTGTTGTAATTTATGCAAATTTTTAATTTAAATTTTCGTCCCTGCTTAGATAAAAAAGTTTAACATTTTTCGAAAGGATCGTTCTTTGGATCAGACAGGCCTGTGCAGAGTGGGTGGAGTTTTATTAGCTATTAACTCAACTTTTACAACTAGAGAAATAAAATTATCTAATGATTCTGGTAATATTGAACAGATTTGTGTTTGTGTAGATTTACCTATTCAATCTTTTAAAATTATTAAATTATATATTTTTATATCCACCCTTATCCCAAAATTCAATATATGAATCTCATATTACGAATAATATTACAGATATTGCTAATAATATGTATGAAGATTGTTATTTTGTAGTAATAGGTGATTTTAACTTACCCAATATAAAATGGATATTTTCAAATGATGAAAAGAAAATGAATAAGAAAAGATTATGAATATATATTGCAATTGATAGCTTAATGGCTTTAAATATGTATCAAGTTAATAATATCTCAAATGCAATAGGTCGTATTTTAGATTTAATTTTTATTGACAATAACCCTGAGGTTCAATGTAAAGAAGCATATTTTAAATTGTTAAATAATAGCAATTATCATAATGCAATTGAAATTAATTTTAACGTTTCTGTTTTAAGTGAGTCAAAACTAAATAATATTTTTCAAATGTTTGATTTTAAAAATGCTGATTACACTTCTATGAAAACTTATCCTGATTCAATTGATTGGGAGAATAATGTTTGTCTGTAAAAATACTGAGCAAGTGTGTACTTTGCTATGAGACATTTTGAATTCGATGATTTCCTCTCACGTCCCTTTAAAAAAATGTCTAAAAAACCAATTTGGTTTTGTTTATCTACACTGAAAAATGTCATGAATAAATTGAATAAAAAGAATACAAATTCAAATCAGTTTCATGAACAATTCAAACAAATAAGAAAGGAGTATGAATTTTTGAAGAAATTTACTTATAATCAACACATTTGTTCTCTGGAATTGAAAGTTGAAAATACTCCAAAGAGTTTTTGGTCTTACTTAAATACAAAGTAAAATTGAGTTGGAATTCCATCTAGCGTTTCTTACAATAGCAAATCTTCTGATGACATTAATGTTATTTTCAATAGCTTTGCATCATTTTTTCAATCAAACTTCATCGATGTTAAATTAGACTGTGGTAACATTTTAAACACAAGTTCTTTTGTTAACGTTTGGAACCTACATTTATCTGTAAACGACGTTTTGAAAGTATTGTCATCTCTTGAAAATAACTATTCGGTTTCACCAGATAATTAGGCCTATTCTGCCACATCTGTTATTCTGCTATAGATTTTCTGTTATGAATCATAAAAGATTTCCACCTTAAAAGATCTTTTATGATTGGTATTCAGAGGTTCGAACTTTTATAAAAGTCTGTCATGCTACTTCGAAAACGAGATCTGCTATGAAACTGAACTAAATCTGTTATGATAATCAGCTGTATATTTCATCTGACATAATTAAAATGGCTGACGAACAAAAAATTAGTTTGTATGAAAACACAAACTTTTAGTTGCTCGAAGAAAGCAGTTGCAAAACTAAAAATTGAATGTGCGCGCCTAGCTTTACACACTATTGGTATCCATACAATGGAACACGATTTTACCTCATATGTTTCTGCGAATACCAAGGCCATACTCTATTTATATGTTTATATGATATGTGTTTTAATATATTTTCTTTCATTTGTCTCCTTTAAAGAACATTTCGTTGACGAAATAAAAGATAAATATTCATTTTTACATGATGCACCTGTGTACTTATTGAAATCTTTTATGATAAAAGTCACAGAAGTTTGTCTTTTATTCTTTTATGATTTTTAACAAATTTCATAACAGATTTTATCGTGCTGAATACCAAAATTAAAATTCATAAAAGATTTGTTGACAGCTCAAACATTTGTATGGAAATTCATAGCAGAATAAAAGAATAGAAGAATAAAAGATCTCGCCGAATAGGCCTAAATATTCCACCGATTCTTTTAAAAACTTTTTGTAACAACCTTGCAGCTCCACTTTGTTTTCTATTCAACCTGTCTTTAAGTCAAGGTGTTTTTTTAGATACATGGAAATACTCCATAATCACTCCTCTCTATAAATCTGCCTCAAAAGGATCTGTTGAAAACTACAGACCAATTGCAAAGATGCAATTAATCCTTAGGGTTTTCCAAGCTGTTATGAAAAATAAATTAAACGGTATTATTCACCAACATGGTTTTTTGAGAAGAAGATCTACAACTACTAATTTAGCAATATTTTCTAACTACTACTGTTTAACCCATATGGATACACATTCACAAGTAGACACTATGCACTGATTTTTCTAAGGCATTTGACCGTGTTCAACATTGTATTCTTGTGAAGAAACTTGAGTTGTTTGCCTTCCACTCTTCTCTACTTAAGTGGATAAAAAGTTATTTAGTAGGTAGAAAGCAAATTGTCAAAATCGGTAATGTGTTTTCTAAAAAAATATTTCACTTTTCAGGTGTTCCTCAAGGAAGTCATCTTGGATCGCTACTTTTTATTATTTTAATTAAAGACTTACCACTTCATTTATACTATCCTAAATGTCTTTTATTTGCTGTTGATTTAAAAATTTTCAGCAGCATAAACTCGATTCATGATGCAAATAAAATTAAATTCAGTACTTTTTGCTTTTGATGCCTTCAATTGCGTCATTGATTGTTCGGTTTTGTTATCAATGTTTAATATTTATGCATCTTCTCGTACTTTGCGTCCGAGAAATGGAATTTTTTAAATGTTCCTTATCACAGTACTACCTATGCTCGCCAAAATCCTGTCACTAGAGCTAGCATAGATTTTAATGAAAATTATGACTTTGGTATTGATTTTAATTTATTGTAATATTATTGGTTGTTGAAATTATTGTATTTACAGATTTTATATTATCCTTAAATGTAGTCTAGGTAATGTTTTGTAACTTTAAAGACGAAAGATAAGAAATCTTTAACCTTCTTACATTTATTTGAACACTTTAATTAAATGGCAAAACTATCAAATCAATTTGAGTGATTCTATATCCATCAAGAATATTGCTGAAACATTTAAAAAAAAAAAAATCCTGCAAAGGACATTAACGTAATTAATCAATAAATTGAATTGAATTGAAGCAAGGTCTCGATTAAAATAACGTAATTATCGGCAATGCATGTGTACTATATTTAAGGTACATTCCCAATATTCCCTCTTACGATGATGGAACGAAAATCATACAGACACACACCATCAGCAGCGATGCCATCGCCTTTGCCGCATGCTCTCCAGAGTCTGGAGTATTTTTCATGAAATTACGAAACATTCACCTGTGTTTCTGTACTTGACGAAATTCAATTTAAACCTTCATCCAGGTAACGGCAACATTTCCAGCTCTCACCGCAGACTTCGTATATTGAAAGAGAAAAAACCAGAAAATACACCAAGTGCTTACTAAGCTATGGTAAACACTCTGAACACTTGTGCTTCGCACAAAACTAGGATCTATTGAATGAAAGAAAAAAAAAAACCCAAATAGATTCTGCAATTCAATTACTGTCGCTGCATCGGAAATTCTCTCTGTTCAATCTAAACCTAGACTATTGAATTGGATAAGCAAAGAAAACTCAACGCTAGCATGGAATTGTCATGAAGAATGGCCCATGAATGCTCTGGGATTACGTTTCATCGTGGTGGCAAAAGCATCAACGAAAGGATACTAGAAAAAAGGATAATCCGATTTGCAAAATTTTAGCTTTTGTATCCAATATCCACGAGAACAGCGCCAAAGCAAATAATGGAATTCCCAGGACTTGTCCCAGAGTAGTCACAACAACAAGGCTCTTAAAGGCGACTCATCTTAATTGGTGCCAACTGGAGCATAGAGCATTATCTTTCAACAATGTAAGCTATCCGGCTTCCTTGTGACCAAAAGTTAAACGTTGATAAGGCACCCAGGACACTTAACATGAAATTTGCTTCGAAGGATATGCGAGTAATTGGGTCAGAGCCAAATTACTGAAGGATTCAATGCGAAGAAAGCGAGCAACTATTTCTGTTTCATTTTGTGTCCCTTTTTAATCAACTACAAATATTGGTCCTTGGAATGTTGCTAATGAAAGGATTTTCGAGATCCTCATATTAGTGTTGCTGTGTGTCTTCTTGTAACTAATTGAAGAATTCTAGTGATAAGACGATAAGATATGTACGTGTTTCGTTCACCAGGGTCCTCCTACTCTTACTCCCTTTCTAACTCTTCGTGTACTTGTATTATGGTCATTAACCAGACCAGGGAGAATGAGTTCGGGTTTTATGACATGACGTTTTACGGTTTACTGTCGTCAGTTCCAGAGTTCATGACTGTCATGACCAAACGATTCGCTTTGGATAATAATATGTCGTCGATGACTTGACCCAATCAAAACAATGGATATTAACGTTTTTCCTTTTTATTTACGTCCAGCATGGACATAAATCTTTTGTGCAGTTTAATTGTTTTCGGGGTTGGTTCGTTCACAGTTTTTTGATATATTTTCATTTTATGGAAGTACGTTCTTCGAAGATACAGATACAAGGAAGAACCAACGGTCGTTAAACACTTTTGTAATGTTTATTTTTTATTATTTTTTTATGACTTCTGTGGAAAAAGTGAAGTGAATTTTTGAAACGTCCGCAATAATTATTTTTGTGTCTGGTCACGCCATCCGGTGCCATAGTAGAAATCGACATGACAAAATCAAAATTTATATAAAATATAAAATAGTCAATATCACATCACTTTTTGATTATTCAAGAGCAATATAAGCTAAGGGGAAAGGATTAAACGAGAATGACTTATTTAGCTTGAATTTTTGAACAGTCTTATAAGTTTAATGTGATTTGTGAATGGAACGTGGTAAGATACTAGTTCAACATGTGATGTACGAGTAGCTAAGTTATGCACCTTTTTAAAACCCCTAACAAGTTTGTTTAAAGAGCTTAGACCTTTTATTTAGGTAGGTATTTCCAGCCCTTTTTTTAAATTTAAAATGTAGACGTTCCAGCTTTCTTAATAACCCCTTGAAATGTTATATTAGTTGCAAGGTTATGAGAATTGAGAACTGAGAACTTAAAAGCTAGGTGACATAACAGAGACGTCATATCTATGCTTCCTGGATAGTGACATACTCTCCTCTTCTGGTATGATTCCAAATTTAGTTCTTTAATGAAACTCTATCTTAAATTTGATATAATCTAGCAAAAGGGCAGTGAAACCCAAAGCAGATTTATGTTAAATTGACGCACAGACGGGCCAAATTGTATGATATTAATTCCACTGGTCAACATGGTTTTTGGGTTGTTAAATAAAATTTGACTTCTCTCATTTTTTTTATCGCTGAATCCAAACCCGCAAAATAAAAATAAAAATAAAAATAAAAACGTATTTTCGCTATTTTGATTTTATGTAGCAACGTGCGGTACTTTTTGAAAAGAACGACTCTCAAATTGTTCCCTTCCAAAAATCAATTCAAATCTTTTCAATACCACTTTTAGTAAAATAAAATTAACACTGTGTCGCACGAACTTGCTCCTATGTAATAGACTAAGAATTTTAGAAACGAATTATATCAAGAAAAACTGTTCGTAAGGATATAATGATTTTTTTAAATTCTTCTATTAGTAAAAGAAAAAACAGAATGCTATGAAAATATGAACTTATGCAAGAACAAAAATTATAAGTCGTTGTAGTGGTTTCTTTAAAAAAAAATAAGCTTTTATATACATACAATAAAAAAAATTTGGTACGCTAACTTAAATTTTTTACTACTGTACAAATGAAAATTAAATTTTCAAGAAAAATACTAAGCCGTTTTTGAGATATCGAATATTAAAAAAAAATACCTTTTTTTTCAAAAATTGAAAAATCTTTTTTTTTTTTTAACTTTTGAAATGCAATGTTTTTTGAACTTTTTAGGAGCATCTTTAAGCTCCTATAAATTTTTTTTTTCGAAATTTTAGAAAATATTAAATTCTCAAAAACTGCTGCTAAGATTTAATAATGGTAATAAATGGATTATTAATGGTAGCTTCCATAGAACCATTTCTTGGGTTTTCGATTTTCCCAAAAACTGTTGAAGAGATTTAAATCTGATATTTTTTTATTAACCTCCTGAAAAGTTTGAATAGTATTTTACTTTCAATTTTTTTAAAATTTTGTTTGGATTTTTTGGAAATTCGATATTTCCAAAACCACATGTTCGATTTTTGATACTAAACAATTCTTTATGTCTTTCTACAAAATGAAGGAAAAAAAATTAATTTAATCAAAAATAATTAAAAATAGTTCCCATCATACAAATGTTAAAAAATGGTTTTTGTCTCGACTTTTCTCGGTTTTTATTCTATTTGAAAAAAAAAACCAGACAATAGTATTGCAGTTGCAGGTTATCATTTTGTTTATGTAGTTAGTTGTTTGAGTTGCCCCATTTCTAGACTTGCTACTAAGTTGCTTATATCGAAGGAAATATGAAATTGCTGGTGAGCCTCAATGTTCTTTTATGTATCCCACTCTCTTTTTCATAATCATCACTTAATTTAATAAATGAAATCGATATTTTCTAATCTCTTTGGGGTCTTTTGCCAACAGCAACACCGGTTATGAGCCGATCTGCCTCTGTTTTTCGTTTCTTCTGGCTTTCCAGCAAGTTCTTAAGTGCGAAAGAATAACATGTTCCATGGCCCAGCCAGCTTAACCCTTGACCACTTAATTTTTTTGATCAAGGGCACTGCAGTGAGAAACATCAATTGTCATTTGCTTTCTAAAGCCTCCCCCAACAGTCCACCAGTATTAAGCGGTTTTGTTTGAAAAAGAAATTTTGTTATACTTAATCCAGATTGTCCAGCTATTTCTTAATTCGATGTCAATTGCCCTTATTGTCATCAAGTGTGTCGGTACATGCCTGATATACAGGCAGTCTTTTTTTGTAGTCTTTTGTTGTAAGTGTCACCAGGGGCATAGTACCTGCTGATGTACCAGAGCGTTTTAGCCCGTGTTTGGAAATGCCTCCAGGGACGTGGTACTTGCTTTTATTTATGCTCCAAACTCATATAAAAAAAATCTAAACCAAAATGCAGGGGCTAAAAGCAGCAGAACCCAGATTACCTTATACCAGAGGTCAGGTCTTGAATCCAGAAGGGAAGATAACCAAAATAGTACTGAATAGGGCTGCCAGACGTCCCGATTTCGGCGGGACAGTCCCGACATTTAAACCCTGTCCCGAAATGTGTCCCGATATACAAAATGTCCCGACTTTGTCCCGACTTTTCTTTTTTTCATTTTAGTTCGATTTAAAATTTTCAAATATTAGAAAAAACAATTTGTTTCTGCCTTAACGATTATAATTACTTCAAATGTTGCTCTGAATGCATTCACCCACATGTCACAAATGACATTTCATAAGCTGTCAAGTAAAATATTTCACAGAATATGAAATTACTTTTAAATTTAAACAATCTATTTCTGTGTTGTGTACCGGCAAGAGTTTGTGAATTATTAATGAAAAATATTGTTTGAAAGTAAGTGGTTTACACAATATGCATTAATATCTCTTATTATAATATTTATTTTTTTTACAGAAATGGCTTCTTCTGGTTCAAAAAACACAAATCCAACAAAAATCACTGCAAAAAGATTAGTTTCCTACAAGAAAACATGGGAACAAATCTATCCCTGGCTGAGAAGTGTCAACAACGTACACAAAGCTATGTGCAAATTATGCTCAGCGGAGTTTTCTATATCTCATTCTGGGGTTGGAGACATAAAAACTCATATGAAAAGAGCTAAACATTTATCCCGTGTCGAAGAAAAAGCTTCCAACTCCACCATCCAATCACGCTTTACAATAAGCAAGGAGAAGACAACTAAATCGATATCCGAAGCGACCTTTGCTTACCATACGGTGAAGCATTCCCATTCGTATAACTCGGTGTCATGTTCTGCTCAACTTTTTAAAGATTTGTTCCCAGACTCTCATATTGCCAAAACATTTACATGTTCCAGAACAAAATGCACAAAAATTGTGGTCAATGTTATCGCCCCCGCTTTAAAGAAAAAACTAAAAGAAGACTTGAATGGTATTGCATTTAGTATAGCTACTGATGCTTCAAATAGAGGAAACGTAAAAACATTTCCATTTGTGGTAAGGTATTTTATACCAAAAACTGGAATATGTGTAAAACTTCTGAAGTTTTACTCGCTTACCTCTGAGACTTCAGTATCCATTGCGGGATCTTTAAAATCCATTCTTTTATCTGAAAACTTACCTTTAAATAAAGTATCATCTTACTCAGCTGATAACGCATCGGTTAATTTTGGTATAAGGCAAAGTGTTTTCACAGAGCTTCATAAGGAAAATCCGGATATTTTGCCACGAGGGTGCATGTGCCACATTCTTCATAATACAATGAAGAAAGCTCAATCATCTTTAAGATTTGACATAGAAGCAATAGTTATTATGTCATTTAATGAATTTAGTTCTTCGACCAAAAATGTCACCAAACTTAAGGGTAAGTTTGGTACCTTATTTGGTACCTTCTTTCTTTTTACTACTTTTGGTCAATTATGAAATTCGGGTTGTATTGTCTATCGTATTTTGATTTTTAACCCTTAAGTGAAAGCAATTGCTAAAGATAATGCAATTTCGTAAGCTGTTTCATTCACAAATAAAATGGATTTAAAATAATTTGTTTGACTTGAATATCTATAGTATTGGAATATAGACCCGAATTATTTAGGTAAAACAAATTCTTAAATCTTATTTAATTTGTGAATAAAACAGTTTTTACTGATTCTTGCAAAATTGTAACTGTTTGTCTTAAGTGGTTTTTAAAATGACCGATTCAATTGTACATATATGTTGAACAGATTAGAAAGCGTTCAAAATAAAGTTTCATAATAGGGCTTAATATTTGGGTTGCGATTTGTGAATAATATATATATATATTATATATATTTTTTTTTTAGATCTTGTGTCCTGGTGCGGAGAAGAAGAGTGGAGCGAACTATTGCGCCATGTGCCTACAAGATGGCTTTCTCTAATACCGGCAGTGGAAAGACTTTTGAAACATTTCGAAGCAGTAAAAGCATATTTCACGGACAAAGACAATGCCAGAAATTATGTGCGAAAATTTTTCGAGTCAGAGTTAGCGGAGGCTTACCTTGGGTTTTTGTTAAATGTGGGTACTATTTTTCAAAATGCGGTCACAAAATTGGAATCTATAGATTCAACCATTTTGGATATGTACAATATGCTGAACAATATTCACGCTTCACTTAAAACTAAGTTAGAGGAACAATTTTATGGCAGTATTGCTTTGCAGGTTTTGCACAAATGTGAAGATAGTAACCTTAAGAAAAGATTTAAAAGAGAGGCCCAAACTTTTTTGGAAATAGCAGTGAAATATTTAGAAGAGCATTATGATTTTGACAACAATTTTAAATTACTCTTACCTTTAAATCTCGAAAGAAATCCAACATTTAATGAAATAACGGAAATTGTTAATAATTTCAATATTAAAGACATTGATATTGATATGTTGTTTGAAGAAATAGCTCTTCTTAAAAAATATCTTCAAAAGCAGACTGAAAATATTTCTTATCTGGAAAAATGGGTCGCTTTCTTTAAATTGAATAATGCACAAAATTTACAAAAAATATGTCAGTTTGCATTTTCTTTACCTGCTTCCAATGCTATGTGCGAGAGAGTTTTTAGTTTAATGACAAGTGCCTGGCGAAAAGAAAGAAACAGTTTATCAATTGACACATTGGAGGCCGAACTTTTTCTTAAAATAAATTGTGATTATAGCTGTAAAAATTTTTGCAAATTTTTAAAAGAAGATCCATTTGGCCAGGCAATTATTTCTGAAATAAGTTCAAGCGACAAATATACTTAAATAGTATGTGTTTGTAGATATCTATATTTATTTTACTTATGAGACTGAATATAACATAAGTTCCTGAAATATTATCATTTATTTTTTGTCATATGTATGTATACAAATTTGTTTTGTTAATAAAATCTCATGTATTTATTAATTATTGTGTTATTTTTTTGTTCAACTTGAATTTTCCCGATTTGTCCCGATTTTCTAATCCGGTTGTCCCGACATTGATACAATATTATTTGGCAGCCCTAGTACTGAAAGAGGAAATAATTCTATCGAGCGATCGCTGAATTTATTTGAATATCATTGTAAAAAATACAAGGTTTATTTCAAACTTAGGTCCAAAGGCTTTTTTCTTCAGAAGTTTCTAGTTTTCTACAAGGCACCCCTGATTTGACCGTCAAGTAAACCTGGACTTGAAAGCATATCGCACATAACAATTATTTTGTTTTTCCAAAAAAAGTAAAGTATTTCTACAAAACTCTATTAAAATTTCAAGTTTTCCACTGATTTTCCTACCAACATTTGGCGGAATTATTTCTAAAGGAATCTCGTAGGAGGCACTTAATAAACCTTGTCAATGTAGATTAGAATAGCAAGCTCTTTACCATACATTGTTTAGCTTCATAATGCAATTTATTTTTTTTTGTTAAAATCCAGCCCACGACATTGTCTCAATGTAAACCAATTTGATAGAATTTGCATCATTATTTCCAACCCACTTAATAAAACTAGATCAATTTAATTCCTAACCCCGGTGACTCAGAGTCATTTATAAAAACATAACTAACAAAAGGATACAATTACCGTCCATCCACGCATATACAATTCTTGAAAAATAACCACAAATGTATCGCTTGACCATTCATTCTCCTGATGCTGTCATTCTCTTCAACACAATCTCAATAAGGATATTGCCATGACTGTTTCCGCAACCTTCTGAACCGTAGCCTTAAAATAATAAGTGGCATTGCAGAAAATGGAATAATATTTGTAAATTTATTACAATTACCCAAATGACTCTCGACCAAGTCGCCAGACATCGCCAGTGTATTATACCTTATACTCGTATATGAGCGACGAATTCGAACGACTCTATTAAAAAAGCTGGACCAGCTTAGCTGCTGGCTAAGGCTGACATGTCTTTTGCGATCTAATACTGTTGTAATAGCCATAGGTTCTGGAAGTGGAACTAGACGTTAATAGGGAATAGACGTTTATCAGGTTTAGCGAAACACTCCACTCGGCCATGTAATCTTTTTGTGTGTAATGTGTATATTACTCTGGGCTAAGATATTGCAATATTTATTATGTCTCAATAACCTGAATGATTCATAAAGATAACCTCAATTGCCCGGCTCTATGGTTGGCTATCAAATGCCAAGGGGTTCTTAGATCGATTTTCAGAGATTTGAATCGAATAGGTTAACATAAAGCGTTGGTTTGTTAAGTGATCCTCAAAAAAGAAGCTCTTAGTTTTTAACTGACTTTTTTCAATATAAAAACAACCCAAAACTGTGATTTAGTTTTTGAACTAATTTTTGTTTGTATATTTTCAATAAAAATAAATAAAATTGATAGCGCAATAGTTCGTGGAAAACCATAGCCTAATGCCTAATGGGCCAAAATTTGGATACTCTTCCAAACGCTTCGAAGCTCTGTCAGCGATCCAACCGCGTTGTACCTGGTTATGAGCTTTGAACTTTTGGGTCAGTTGGATTTTGTTTGGGTGTAGGCCAAGTCCCGATGCAAAATTCCCCAATAGAAGAATTTATTGCCTTGGGTTCCGCTGTACACTTTCACGGACTGCAGCGATGTTCTCGACCGTTCTTGCATTCCTTTGACCTAAGATTATTGGCTGAATGGTAACCGAAACGATCGTTTTAAATTTGTCTACCAAACTTTGAGGAGTCGACTGTTAAGGGCCACCAAGTTTATAGTAAAGTAGGCACAACGCGCGCAACGTTTGCACGAACGAACACTCATAATAAATTCTTAGCATTTGGACGTGCTGTTCAATTGTTTTTCTTACCGTGGTGATTTGGTATCAGTTACTGATACCGAATACATACATGACATCTGTCACCAAAACAACAATGCTCGCACGGGCTGTCAAAACATACCCACGCCAATTGAAAAACGTTTTTGCTTTACTTAGAGCGCACCAGGATTGCAAAAGCTTAAATCACTTTTTAGCTTAAGATTGGCTTTAATTCATAAGCTAGTGGGTGACTTATGAATTAAGAAAAATGTAATTCAGCAGCTAGTTACTGACTTATGAATTAAAAAAATTTAATTCATAGGTCAGTTGGTGACTTAAGAATTAAAAAAAAAAATTAATTCAAAAGTTACCTAGTGACTTATGAATTAAAATAAATTAATTCATAAGCTAATGGATCAATTCTGACTAAAAAATTATTAATTGGAAAATTTATAAGCTAGCATGATAATTTTATGTCACACAAAAACTTGAAATCTACTTTCGTTATTAATTAAATAATTATGTAGTCAAAACAAGCTTAAACATTTCCAATTTACCAACTAGCTTATGAATTAAATATTTTTTAATTCATAAGTCACTTAGTAGCTTATGAATAATTTTTTTTTTAAATCATAATCACTAACTTATGAATTACATTTTTTTTTAAATCACAAATCATCTACAGACTTATGACTTATGGTTTTTTTAATTCAAAAATTCGCAACCCTGGTGCGCAGTAGGCTATTTTTTATGAATTTTTGTCTAGCTGTAAGAAAGTTATAAGCTAATGAAAAACAAAAATAAATTAAAAAGAAATTAAAATAACAACACAGATCAATACCATTGTCAGTTTTGCTAAACAAGAGGTAGTAATAAGAGTTTGAAACTATCCCAATGTTACGGAAAATTCAAAAAAAATATTTTCCGTTATAAAATTATTAAATGCAAAATTATTTCTTTAATTTAGAAGTTTATATTATCAATGTACATGAATATATCAAATATAAGTCAAATCATAAGCTCTTTTTTATTTGAATGGAAAACTGCTTTTATCCCAGCTCTTCCAAGAAAACGCGAAATATCCTACCCAAGTGCATAAACGTCCATTTTCTTTAGGGTCATGGAAGGTCTATATTTTCCGTGCAACCCTCTTTATCATTTTCATCAATTATACCTTTAGACTAAAGCTTCTAATCCACTACATTGTTTCAATATAGGCAGCACTCTCATATTCGTTACAAGACTCACCTCCTCACTCTTCGGATGTAGAACTTTATCGTCAATGTATTAAAAACTCATTAAATTCCAACGCTGATAGTATTTTTTAATGGGGAATCAATCAACGCGTTGCATTTAATGCTTCAAGATTCCAATGCTGATTTCTGCCAGTAAGGGGTAGCTAACTCCGATACATATATGTATGTATCAACGATTGATTCTTGTATCGAAGAAACCAAAAAAAGAATACAGTTACTGGAATGTGTTTTACTGACCTAGACATTATAGCTAGAACTTAAGTCATGAGCTTTATTTTGGCATCAAAATGTACGTACGAGTATGTAAATAATATATCGATATTGCTTTCTGAACGTCTGAAAATTAAAAAAAAATAATATGATGGTGTTTTAAATTTGAACTTTAAAAAAGAAAATTGTCAAATTCATCTAGAATTCGATAAACAAAACTTGGCTGGTATAACATACTAAGCACAAGTTTATCGTGGCAACGAAAACTCTTAAGTTAGCTGAAATGTCTATGTAGTAATTCCATAGATTTTGTTCCACATATAGAATTTTCCTAAATATGGGACGGAAATCTAGATTGCTAGAGTATAGAACACCTAAATACATATATTGGGTAACCAGCTCTATATTAGGTTCTCGATCCAGTGACCACGCCTCTATAGGGTTTCTCCTCCGACGGATACTCTCGAAAATCATAATTTTTGAATTTGAAGCGTTTATCTTCAGGTCACATACGTTACAAAATCTTTTCAATCTATTAATTTGTAGTAACTGAAGGGAGATTGGGTTGTCTGTGAAAACAACAAGATCGCCAGGATAAAGCAGAGCCTTAATGACCAGACTACCATTATCTAACTCCACCAGGAAACTCACAGAAAACATAATCGATGAACATAGTGAACATTAATGGTCTTAAGAGGCAACCTTGGGGCACACCAGCATCCGTGCTAAAGAAAGCGGACATAGAGCTACTATTCGAAATAGAAGCCCAAGTGTGTGTGACGGGGATTCGTCGATACATCCTTAGTTGAGAGTTTATATATCAAAGAATTCCTGTTGACAGTGTCAAAAACCGCCTTAAAGCCATGAAAAAGGCAAAGTGCTTTTTTGTTGGTTGATGAACCATTTTGCGATACTAGAGAGTGCAAAGATTTGTTTTTTTTTTTATATTTTGCGCTCATTTAAGGCGTCTACCCTTAAAGTTAAAACATAGCGCGAGCTTTAAGAAAATTGGATAGGATTGGAAAGGAGATACCGATGCAGATTGGTATTGAATATCTGAAAATCGCAACATGTACGACTAAAGAAAGAAGCTCTGAACTTAACAGTACGCCCAAAGTTTGGCTCAAGGGTAAACTGATGGGCACTACCTGAAGCGCGGATATAATGGTTGAATTTTTTAAGCGGAGGAAACTGAAACGTTCATTTGTATATCGACCTCGATATTACATTGACTGTCTTATTGAATAAAAAAGCAAAAATCCTTTAACTAGATTAAAATGGATGGCAATTGAACTTTGTCACATCTAGTATATTTATACGCACAGGAAAAACGTTCTTCTGAGAATTATCACTAAGCCAATATGTTGGAAACGAAAATAAACGCATCAATAATGTACAAAGGTTTTATTATAGATTAACCGAATTGTAACAATATTTAAAATTTTATTTTCGTTTTTATTCCCAATTGCAATTTGTTTCATTTTAGCAGTTAGAATTATAATAAAAATTAAAAAATGCTGTATTTGTATTGTGTATTCCAATATTATGTTAGTCAATTAGTCATATTCCACTGAATTTGTATTTCATTAAAAATCTTCCAAAGTGGTTTTAATTTGAATTTTTTATCAAATCAAATAGAAGGGGACCGGATTCGTAAAATAAAATTACAAATCAGATATTAAAAAAGAAGGATTTTAGGCACTTCAAGTTACATACACTTCACAAAGCACGTAACTATAGGAACACCCCAGGTCGGACTTCTTTCGCCGCTTCTATGCTCTTAGTCATGAATAAAGTTCTCGTAAAGTTCGAAAGATGTGGCCTGAAAGCGGTTGCGAATGCAGATGATTGGGATTTATTAGTGTCAGGAAAATTCAGTCCTGTATAAAGTGAAATCACAGAAATGGCTTACGTTAGTAACTGGGCTACGAATTGTGGACAAAGTTTTAAGCAGATCAAAACTGAACTGATGCTATTTACTGTCCGTTATAGATAGCTATGATCCTGGATATGTCTTGCCTGAGTCTGCATATCAGATCAAGTTTTCGGGTTTTATTGTAGATGGACCATATCTTTTTAGATAATATCCAGTAAGTTAAACTGCTTCACATGCGGTTTGATTCGTTAAGAAAAATTGAGAGAATTCAGTTTTGTAATGTCACAATGACCCGCAACCCAAGTAAGAGTGACGCTAAGGTTAATATTCAGGCTCGCAAATTGATTCCGTCATTGCTGGACCAATTTGAAGGATTATATACTATACTAGAATAAGTGGCTTGAACAGCCTAGCACGTCTGAGTAGCCTTAAAAACCTATATACATTCAGAGTCCCAAAAAAGATTCATAAAAAAACAACACACTCCATATTTGAGCCATCAATTATATCGAAGTATTTTGTCACGAGGTCGTCTTCTCAGTGCTTTCTGGGTGGGGAAAAAATAACCTTAAATCTTCACTGCTCAATTCAAGGGTGCAATAATCAATGGGAGTCGAAAAACATCACCATTAGAACCAATTTATTAATATTGCTTTTAGTCTTAATTCGCTGGAAGATATTAGATACTTATGTGTATAAATCAAGTTGTAAAAGATGTGGTAAGGCATTATTTCGGCAAGATCTTCGAATGCCTATTGCGACAACTTTAGCAGCTCTTTTGTACCTTCTTGAGGTTATCAATGTTATGAGCTTTATAAGCCTGGGCCACCACATAATCCACCCATACCGAAGGATTTCATCTTGGATTAGAAACCCCACTTTCTACCTAAAATTTTGATACAGGAGTAGAAAGCTATGCAAGCCTTCTTAACCCTTACTTCAATATTCAGTTTTAAGTTGAATTTTGGGTCAAAAATAACATCTAGAAAGGGTAGAGCGAAGCGGCAAGATATATCCAGGATCGTTGCTATCTATAGTGGACACTGCAGGCCAATAGGAGGGCATGTAGCGAAGCAAGGCATTACTCATAACATTAACTGACGTAGCTGTGGGGACCAGCGGGTAAAGCATATACAGTCATTCAATTCCTCCGAAAATGCGGCGAAATGGCTCCTGGACGAACTTCGGTTACTGCTGTTCTGTGCCCTCCGGTTGATTCCCTAGAACACGAGTTAGCGTACTGTTGGCTTTGACGGAGATTTATGGTATGGCACATTGTAGATGGTGTTAGATGAGTGTGATGGTCCAGTTGAGTTAGTGATCCGAATCCGGATGATTGTACAAAGGCAAACACACAATAAAACCTACTATATTCTTTCTTTTTGAGTTTAAACTGGATAACTCTGTTTCGAAAATTCATAATTTCCTACATCAATTCCATTCACAGATTCAAATGTGTTACTGTATCAAAATGGCGCAATTTAGTCACAAGGCCAGTGGTTACCATTTTTACCTACCTAGCTGTAAATAAAAAAAACACTGTTGATGGTCTTGTCCCTTCCTTATTAAACGTAGGGCAGACACCTATTAAAAATACATTTTTGCATCAGCAACTGGAAATCTAACCCAGACCTTCCGTTGGATGTCCAGACTCCAAAGCACTTAGAACTTACCATCATTTCAGGGAGAATAGAAAAATTATAAATGTCAATCAATTTTTACCGAACTTTGTTGAAACAATACAAAAATGGAAGCTATAATAATTTCCTTAAATTAATTATAAATTTAATGAAAAAAAAATAAAACGGAGTAAGCTAATCTATTCCAATGGGAGTAAAGTCCGAACACTGGTAGGTACAATTAGAAAAAGTAATTTTATGAGACCATAAAGCATAAAGAGTTTTTTTTTTTCGAATTCCTTGAAATAAAATTCCACCCCCACTGATTCACCGCTATCAATTTTTTTCCACATCCTGTGAAGTATAAAAGGTATATCCATTTTTTCCCGCATAACATCCTTTTAGTCAATCTTTTTTATTTATTTCTTTCGAGCAACGAGAAATCGTTTCGAATTGGAAACGTAATTAAAACTCATTCATTCACAAAGGTAATAAATTTTCCTTTAGATTAACTCGTAAACGGAGGGAATGAAATGGTGACTTTCACCACCCATCCATCCGTTCATCAATCTCCAGGCACCCTCTCCCTTCCACCACTCTTTATACCTGCCAATGGCTCCAATTCGTTTTAATGCCTTCTTAAATGAAATGTTATCCAAGAAATAAGGAATGGGATGTCTTGTTGCTCTTACACAACATCCGGCATTAATTCGCAACAGTTAATGTTTCATTAAATGATGCCTTGAATCTCAAGAAAAGCCACCTTTTGTAAGTGTTCCTTGACTTTCTCATTCAACGTGTGTACTCAATAATTTAAAAAGCATACGTTTGATGTATAAGGCTCATATAGTCTTGTTATAATCCTCGTACTTAACCCAGTAGAGGCGAATATTAAACTTGTAAGGTAAAATCTTTCCGTTGTTAAGGGCGAAGGAATCTAATTCAATACAAATTTTGTAGCTATACTTGCTTATAAATGTTATATGAACGCATTTCATGGTTTCATGGCAACAAAGAAAAGAGGCAATCTAAGGAAACAAGGATGTAGATGCAGAATATTCTATTCTGGGATAACAACGTCCCATCCATAATATAGATATAGCGTGGGTAGTATTTTGATTTACTTACGTCTTTGATCTTTTTGATGGTTTTTTTTCTTCTAAAAATATAAATAATAATATTTGAGTAATGAAAGCTTACGAAAGTGGATACATTGCTTGCTGCTTGAGCGGAGGAGGGTGTTCTGTTATACAAATATTTGGCTTCAAGAAAATATGTTTGACTAAGATGATCTCCGAAAGATATAGAGACACAAATTTAAGCCACGCCTCTATTTTAAAACCTTAACCAAGAAGTTATGGCGCCATCTGTTTTAATTATCAAGTACATTTATTTCTAGCATCTTAAAGTTATTGGGTAACAGAAAAATCAAATGGGGATATCCTCCCTTTACACCTCAAAAATTTGTCTTTTAGTTTCAATTTTACTCTTCCGTCGAATAAATTCTCTTTGAACAAATTTATTCTACCACCTCAAACACATTCCACTTTTCACATTTCATCCGAAGGTACCTGTTTCGCAATTGAAATTACATTCATTTCCCCATCCACATCCACATGCAATGCAACACACATCATTTAAAATTCAGTCTTGATGGTAGAAACCCAACGAATAAATTACCAATGTTAATTGCATGTTTAAACTAATTAATTGTCGCCAGAGTGCGCTGTCTGTCCAGTGCAGTGTGTCGCTGTACTCTGGCAGATATGAAATGCTGCATCAGGACCAATTTCATGCCATTTTCACAACTCATGTTTGCCTAGCGTATATTGCTCTGTATAATCATGCATGCAATTTATGAGGATTTCAACACTCAGGTGATATTTTAATTTGCCTTTGGGGCGGCTATAGGACCAGGACAGAAAAATATAAGTCAAAACACCTCGTCGTACTTTTAGTAGATGAAGTTGCCTCGGACTTGCAGTGCGGCACCAATCAGCCGCAGGAAACTTTTTTTTTTTTGACAGTTTTTTTTCGCCACAATAAAAGCGAAAAAAAACGACGAGTATAAACTTCAACGGAAAAGTCAACAATCGCTGAAAAATGTTCGCCTTTAGCTTATATGAATCCGGGAGGGTAGTGGCTACCTTACATTTTACTTTGGAATTTTACACCGCATTTTGCATATCTTAATTCTTTCTAAAAATTACGTTGTAGCTGAGCTGAGATATATTGCATAGGGTTCTTTGTCCGCCATTTGTGTCCACCTGTTCCTCTGATTGCTTGTGGTTCAGTTCAGTGGAACCACACAAACATGTTAATTAGTTATTCAGTGGAAGCTGAGACAACATATCCTGAGACCGACAAATATCAAAATGTCATAAAACGTTTAAATTGTTGGTTTCATTGTATAATTGGTCTAAAATCGGATGGAATTTTTGTCAATCAACGTTTAATTTTATCTAAAACTTGCATCATACACAGTTAGGTACTCGTATATTGTTGTGGCAATATCTTGAAAAGAAGTAATGAGATGTAAATATATTGCCGCGTGTAGATTTTGGCAGCCTGTGGTTGTTTCGGTGACATCTTTCAAATCTGTTATATATTATTCAGTTAGTGATGCCAAATTACCATGAAAAGCTACACGATTAAACAGCCCGTCCGAATGCTAAGGCTGTATTATTAAAATAAGTGTTCGTTCGTTAGTCATGGTAGACGTGTGGACCTTCACAGTCGACTTTTTAATATTTGGTGGCCAAATTTGAGACGATTGGTTCAGTAATCAATCAGAAGAATAACCAGTGAACATTTTCGCGGTCCGTATAGTATACGTCAGAACCCGAGGCCGTCGATTGCTCGCCGTGCAGACTACAACTTGACGAATTTTGGCCCGTACCCGTACAAGATTCAACTGATCTAGGAACTCAAAGTTTATGACCATAAACAACACCGCTGTTTGTACGCTGATTGGGTTTCGGACCGTTTGGAAAATGAACCCAATTTTGGCCGAAAAATGATCTTAACCGATTGTGTTGGGACTACACCAACCTACACGATGTTCACAAGGTGACAATGCATCCTCAAAAAGTTACCGTTTGGTGTGGATTTTGGTCCGTACTTTTTCGAAAAAGTTGGTTTGTATGACGGACACCGTTAAAAAATGATAATAACCAATTTGCCATACAGCGAACGTTACGACTGACATTCTGCAGGAACGATTTTTTGTGATATAACGTGAATTGGCCACCAAGGCCATGCGTTTGACCCCGCTAGAATTTATCACAGGTCTATTCGAATAAACAACAATCGACCGAAGCCCTTAAGGTGAATATAGTCATTTCTCAAGTTCAGGAACTATGCGGAAGAATCATTAGGACACTCGGATCTGTGCCTGCGTAAAAAGCAATGGCGGGCATTTAAAAAATGGCGTATTTCATACATAATGGCAAACATTGGCCATTTTGTTAATACCTGACAAAGTTATCAATGACATCTAACTGTCAAAATATTGACTTAAGCTTACAATTTTATCCGGGCGATCATAGATACTATGAGTTCGCTAATTGGGCGGTCAGAAATGTTGGGCGGAGGTCCAGATGTTGGCCATCTTCTCGGACGAGGTTCCATCATTTACATTTCGTCGCCTGGATAAAATATTGTCGTAAGTTACAATTTGCTACTTTTGGGGAAACGAATTTTAAGTTCAAAAATTTTTTTCTCAAAAACTATTCGGTGAATTTTTTAAAAAATTGAATGGCTTATACAGAAAACATCTGGCAACTCAAAAATGTGAAAGTAAATATAATATTCTGACAAAGGAAGGAATAAGGGTAAATTATTCTCAATATGCCGTTGTCGTATGTGACGGTTTAACCAAAACTGCTTGTTACCCAAACACATACGACAAAATAATCACACATACCACAAAAATTAAACAAATTCAAATTCGTTAGTATATAACATACAACATTATAACATACTACCTTTTTATTTAAAAAGTGGAACAAACTCAAATTTATTTTTATAATTATTTATTTTTCTGTATAAAAAATATTTTTTTGCAACAAAACTTAAAATATACAAAAGTAAAAATTAAAAATAAATAACTATTTCATATTATTCGATTAGTTATAAATACGGGTAAAATAAAATGCACGACTGGATCGCACGAACTTGCTCTTATGTAAAAGTACTTTGGAATTTAAGATACATTTTATAAATATAAAACATGGATTTAATGAGATAATAATGTTCAAATGCATAAAATTGCCGTCTGGTTTCCGGAAAAGTATGAATTTATGCAAATAAACCTTAAAAATCGTTTTATTATTAAATACATTTTTTATATAAGAAATTTCTCTAAAATTTTTCAAGAAAAAAATGTGGGATGCGAATTTTAATTATTAAATAATATTGGTTTTAGGAAATAATTTCAAAAAATAATCGTTCATAGGTTTTGAAGATATTGATTTAAAATTTTTTTTAAAAAAAAAAAAAAAACCAATAAATATTTTTTCGAATATTTTTATATACAATATTATTTTAAACTTAAGGGGACTCCTGCTAAAAATTTTGGGTTAAAATCCTTAGAGCCGTTAATGAGAAAGTCGAAAATCAAAAAAACGGGTCTATGGCAGGTACCCCTAATAACATTTTGACCCAAAATTTTTATTGACCAAAATGTAGTCCATGTCCATAATATCACACTTAATTTTTTTTATCAAAATCGTTAGAGCCGTTTTCGAGATAAATAAGATTTTGCATTACGGGTGTATGGGGGGTACCCTTAGTTTTGGAGCTAAAAAAAAAAATTCAATTTTTCCTCTAGGGAATCACCGAAGACCCTTAACTACCGAGATTGAAAGAAATAGGTCCAAGGGTTTAGGCTGTAGTGAGAGGTACAGACATACAGACACACTGAAACATGTTTTTTATGTACTAAATTTTCCTTAATATGTTTTATAAAAAAAATTGATATGCAAATTGTTAGTATTTAATAAAATACATTTTAAAACGTAATTTAAAAATTTAGTCTTGTATCGGTTTTCAAGATATTGAATTTTCAAAAAAAAAATTGTATTATTTTTTTAAAAATCCAAAAACTATTTTTTCGAAAAAAATTTTAGTTAATGTTTTTTAAAATGCAAAGCAGCTCCTGCATAAAAATTTTGGTTAAAATCGTTAGAGCCGTTGGCGAGAAATTCGAAAATCAAAAAAACCCTTCTATGACAGGTACCCCTAATAACATTTCCCCCCAAATTTTTTTCTGACCAAAGTATAGTCCATATTCATTATATCACCCTTAATTTTTTTTATCAAAATCGTTAGAGCCGTTTTCGAGATAAATAAGATTTTGCATTACTGGTGTATGGGGGGTACCCTTAGTTTTGGAGCTAAAAAAAAAATTTCAATTTTTCCTCTAGGGAATCAGCGAAAACCCTTAACTACCGAGTTTGAAAGAAATAGGTCCAAGGGTTTAGGCTGTAGTGAGAGGTACAGACATACAGACACACTGAAACATGTTTTTTGTGTACTAAATTTTCCTTAAAATTTTTATAAAAAAAATTGATATGCAAATTGTTAGTATTTAATAAAATACATTTTAAAACGTAATTTAAAAATTTAATCGTGTATCGGTTTTCAAGATATTGAATTTTCAAAAAAAAAATTGTATTATTTTTTTAAAAATCCAAAAACTATTTTGTCGAAAAATTTTTTAGTTTATATTTTTTTAAATGCAAAGCAGCTCCTGCATAAAAATTTTGGTTAAAATCGTTAGAGGCGTTGGTGAGAAATTCGAAAATCAAAAAAACCGTTCTATGACAGGTACCCCTAATAACATTTCCCCCCAAATTTTTTTTTCACCAAAATATAGTCCATGTCCATAACATCACACTTAATTTTTTTTATCAAAATCGTTAGAGCCGTTTTCGAGATAAATAAGATTTTGCATTACGGGTGTATGGGGGGTACCCTTAGTTTTGGAGCTAAAAAAAAAATTTCAATTTTTCCTCTAGGGAATCACCGAAGACCCTTAACTACCGAGATTGAAAGAAATAGGTCCAAGGGTTTAGGCTGTAGTTCGAGGTACAGACATACAGACACACTGAAACATGTTTTTTGTGTACTAAATTTTCCTTAAAATTTTTATAAAAAAAATTTATATGCAAATTGTTAGTATTTAATTAAATACATTTTAAAACGTAATTTAAAAATTTAATCGTGTATCGGTTTTCAAGATATTGAATTTTCAAAAAAAAAATTGTATTATTTTTTTAAAAATCCAAAAACTATTTTGTCGAAAAATTTTTTAGTTTATATTTTTTTAAATGCAAAGCAGCTCCTGCATAAAAATTTTGGTTAAAATCGTTAGAGGCGTTGGTGAGAAATTCGAAAATCAAAAAAACCGTTCTATGACAGGTACCCCTAATAACATTTCCCCCCAAATTTTTTTTTCACCAAAATATAGTCCATGTCCATATCATCACACTTAATTTTTTTTATCAAAATCGTTAGAGCCGTTTTCGAGATAAATAAGATTTTGCATTACGGGTGTATGGGGGGTACCCTTAGTTTTGGAGCTAAAAAAAAAATTTCAATTTTTCCTCTAGGGAATCACCGAAGACCCTTAACTACCGAGTTTGAAGAAAATACGTCCGGTAGTTTAGGCTGTAGTTCGAGGTACAGACATACAGACATACAGACATACAGACATACAGACATACAGACAGACAGACGGAATTGTCAGACCCACTTTTTTCGTCTTCGCTATCATCGTAATGTCAACTTTGATCAAAATCTCGAGTTCGTTTTTTTTTCCAAATGCAGAACTTGCCCTATAGTACCTATATCGCAAGTAAAAATCACATTTTTAAGTTTACAGTGCAGTTGATTTTAAATATTAACTTAACTTACATTTTTAAGAATTGGAACAAAAATACTCTTTAAAAAGATCAAAGATTTAATTAATTTTTAAAATAGCAAAATAAAATGTTTTATCTTCATTTTTTTCAAGATATCGAATCATACTTTCGTTTTTCTTATCATTTTTACTTGCGATATAGGTACTATAGGGCAAGTTCTGCATTTGGAAAAAAAATCGAACTCGAGATTTTGATCAAAGTTGACATTACGATGATAGCGAAGACGAAAAAAGTGGGTCCGACAATTCCGTCTGTCTGTCTGTATGTCTGTATGTCTGTATGTCTGTATGTCTGTATGTCTGTATGTCTGTATGTCTGTATGTCTGTACCTCGAACTACAGCCTAAACTACTGGAGGTATTTTCTTCAAACTCGGTACTTAAGGGTCTTCGGTGATTCCCTAGAGGAAAAATTGAAATTTTTTTTTTAGCTCCAAAACTAACGGTACCCCCATACACCCGTAATGCAAAATCTTATTTATCTCGAAAACGGCTCTAACGATTTTGATAAAAAAAATTAGGTGTTATATTATGGACATGGGCTATATTTTGGTGAAAAAAAATTTGGGGGGAAATGTTATTAGGGGTACCTGTCATAGAACGTTTTTTTTGATTTTCGAATTTCTCACCAACGGTTCTAACGATTTTAACCAAAAATTTTATGCAGGAGCTGCTTTGCATTTGAAAAAATATAGACTAAAATTTTTTTCGAAAAAATAGTTTTGGGATTTTTAAAAAAATAATAATTTTTTTTTTTTTTAAATTCAATATCTTGAAAACCGAAACACGATTAAATTTTTAAATTACGTTTAAAAATGTATTTTATTAAATAATAACAATTTGCATATCAATTTTTTTTATAAAAAATTGAAGGAAAATTTAGTACACAAAAAACATGTTTCAGTGTGTCTGTATGTCTGTACCTCTCACTACAGCCTAAACCCCTAGACCTATTTCTTTCAATCTCGGTCGTTAAGGGTTTTCGGTGATTCCCTAGAGGAGAAATTGAAATTTTTTTTTAGCTCCAAAACTAACGGTACCCCCCATACACCCGTAATGCAAAATCTTATTTATCTCGAAAACGGCTCTAACGATTTTGATAAAAAAAATTAAGTGTGATATTATGGACATGGACTACATTTTGGTCAAAAAAAATTTTGGGGCAAAATGTTATTAGGGGTACCTGCCATAGACCCGTTCTTTTAATTTTCGACTTTCTCATTAACGGCTCTAAGAATTTTATCCCAAAATTTTTAGCAGGAGTCCCCTTAAGTTTAAAATAATATTGTATATAAAAATATCCGAAAAAATATTTATTGGGTTTTAAAAAAAAAAAAAATTTAAATCAATATCTTCAAAACCTATGAACGATTATTTTTTGAAATTATTTCCTAAAACCAATATTATTAAATACTTAAAATTCGCATCCCACATTTTTTTTCTTGAAAAATTTTAGAAAAATTTCTTATATAAAAAATTTATTTAATAATAAAACGATTTTTTGAGGTTTATTTGCATAAATTCATACTTTTCCGGAAACCAGACGGCAATTTTATGCAGTTGAACTTTATTATCTCATTAAATCCATGTTTTCTATTTATAAAATGTATCTTAAATTCCAAAGTACTTTTACATAAGAGCAAGTTCGTGCGATCCAGTCGTGCATTTTATTTTTTTGTTGGAGTCGATGGCCTTGAATTGAGCTATACGAAGCTCTTTTTGCCATAAATTAGCATCGGTTCAGTTTTGAAAACGTCCGTTGATTTTGGTCAAATCGTAAAGTAAAAAGTGTATTTTTTAAGCATTTTCTTTGTTGTTAATTAATGTTTTGACTTTAAATAACTGGATCTGGTTATAAGCCAAGTTTTCAGACTTGAAAGCATAGTTTTTGAAATCCTTTTGGTTCATTTGTAAAATTTTCAAGCTAACATTTGGAAAATTCATTTTATTTAAAAGGCGAATCACAGTCAACTTCTTGCAAGCAAGAATGTCCTGGCTCACAAAACTTCAGCCCCTAGTATTTCGTTGCGCATGCTAAAAAAAATTAAAAAGAATTACTCAAATCTGTCTTTTGCCTTATCATGCATAGATTTTTTCAGACACACTTGGTGCAGGGGACTCGTCCGACCTCTGCGACATCTTGATCACTACTGAAATTATACCAGCCTATGTTTTATCTTATGAGACATACGACAAATGTTTACCGAATTTTCAGTAAAATATTGTCGTATGTGCATCAAAAATGACACATACGACAATTATTTACCAAACTTTCACTGACCAGATTTTGTATGAAAAAAATGTCGTATGTTTTTATTTTGTCGTATGTGTAGCATTTTGTATACACATACGACAAAGAAATACTTAAATGGCGGCGACCTTGCACATACGACAAATTTTAACGATATTATCTTGGAAACTAACGCAGATATCGAAAAACGGATTTCACAAGATTGTAGAGAAAAATTCAAACAACAAAACTGCATTTAAATCTCTAAACCTCAATTTTTCACATACGACAATATTTTATCCAGGCGACGATTTATTAACAGTCAGTCCATTTGGTGAGGTTTCCGGCATCACCGTACATTATTTCTAAATGAGGAACGAGCAACCGTTATAAACAATGGTCTCAGGTATAAAACGATGTAAACCGATTTTTTGTAGCTAGAGCTCTACAAGATGGATAAATCCGAGCTGTGGTTTTCAAAAAGCGGCCTACATATGATTGGAGTGAATGAACGCTATAAGTTGTGAAGGAGAAATTTGGCCTCAGGCAATAATTCGAGACGTTTTCGCCGGAATACCGTCACGACTCATCAAAAGTTCAACCGAACGCTTGATCCATGCCAGGGAACCAGAATCGGAGTCCTTTTGAATTCCTATCTGGTAGACTTATATATCCCTTCTATGACGAATTTCACGTCAAAATTCAATAAAATCCTAAAGTTCTTTTGAAAATAGGAGCTGTCCCCTTATTCGTCAATGATGTGACCAAAAGACAGTTGTCATAGTTGTCGAACTGCTGATTGCATGTGGTCAAAAGTTTGCAAGAGCTGTTCTTATATAACATTATACCAATCTATCGTAGAACATGCTGTGGCGGAGTAACCAGTGAACAGCGGACAATGAACAACACAGCTAACATATACTTTGTCAAAAACGGCAACGCTGGCTGAGTGACAGAATTTATCGCAGACTTGCTGTCATCGTCTATGTGATTTCTGCTTGTCATACACTTCGACATTCCACTTCATTTTCCATTTTCGACGAAGCCAGTCGCCATTTTTCGATCGCCTTCAGCAAAAGAAATTATTTAAGAATAATTATATTTTCAATTAAATAAAGCTTATTTTTATTACAGGAATCTTATATCGTTTTATTGAGATATGAACGAAACCTCTCAAGTGGTGACCCCGAACGTCTTCGAAAAAGCCGATAAACATTCTTTTATGAACACGAGTGAAGGAAAATTAAATACCTCTACGATGCCAGACGACCCTCCTGCTGGTGCTAATCCTAACGCACTTCATGCAACAACACCAGCCCCAGCGAGTTCTGAAATGGCCAGAGTGACTATCAAAGTTCCACCTTTCTGGAAAGAAAAACCTGAACTGTGGTTTATTTAAGTTGAGTCGCAGTTTTTCATGGCACGTGTTTGTTCTGATACCAGAAAATATCACACCGTTGTTGCAGCGATAGAAAGCAGTGTTCTTAGCCAAGTGAGCGACGCTTTGCTGAATCCTCCAGCCGAGGACAAGGATGAGAACCTTAAGAGGAAGCGCATATCACGATTTACTGACTCGGACCATCATCGTTTGCGAAATCTTTTGCAGGAGATTGAGTTAGGAGATCGAAGTCCATCACAATTGTTACGAGAAATGCGACACTTAGCCAGTTCCAAATTGGAATATGAGCTGCTGAAGTCCGTTTGGTTGCAATGGCTACCACCAAACATGCGTTCAATAATTTCTGTAAGTAGCGAAGACCTCGATAAATTAACAGAACTAGTCGATAAAATTTCAGAGCTCAGCGAAGTACCGCAAGTTTTTGGAGTTTACGGGACAGAACCGCAACATTATCATCAGACGTCATCCGTTAGTAACGGTACTAGTGTCGAACATCATATACTAGAACTAACACGTGCAGTTACTGAATTGAAATCATATATCTTATACCTCGATCTCGCAGCCGATCTCTGAACAATTTTTACAACCATAGCCGCAGCAACAGAAAAAAGTTTTCGGCAAATAATGCCATCGCAACTTCTTGTTGGTATCATCGTAAGCATGGATCAAATGCAAGAAATTGCAGAGCTCCATGTTCATTCAAAGCTTCGTTAAACTAATCGCCCAGTCGCACCTGGCGACAACCACTGGCCCTCATAACTATCGCCTTTTTGTAAAAGACAGGAACAGCAATTTATCGTTCCTCATCGACACGGGGGCTGATATTTCTGCTATCCCCCCAACAACCCAGCAAAGAAAATTAAGACACAGCGATGAACCAAAAGTATACGCAGCGAATAACACTCCGATTTCAACCTTCGGAAATAAAACCCTCGTTCTTGACCTTGGATTACGACGTCCTTTAAAATGGAATTTTGTGGTTGCCGACATATACCGATACCGACCGATTTTGGGAGTGGATTTTCTGAAATATTCTAAAGGAGTTCAAGGATATTACAAGTCCTACCCTAGCAGCGAGAACAATAAAGCATGGTGTTACGCATAACATCCCAACAACTGGACCACCAGTTCATGCGACATATAGACCACTACCACCGGACAAATTGAAAGCAGCTAAACGAGAGTTTGAAAGCCTAATGGCGCATGGAATTTGCCGTCCTTCAAAAAGAGCTTGGGCAAGTCCACTGCATATGGTTCCAAAGCAAAACGAAGAATGGAGATCGTGTGGGGATTATCGGCACTTAACACTTATCGCCAATTCTATACCGGATCGATACCCCATACGCCGTTTGCAAGACTTCACCCACTTTTTGGAAGACGCAACTATTTTCTCAACATTAGACTTACAGAAGGCTTACAATCAGATACCGGTAGACCCTGATGAAATACCGAATACAGCTGTGATTACGTCATTTGGTCTATGGGAGTTTCTTTATATGCCAGCTGGACTACGTAATGCCGCCCAAACGTTCCAGCGCTTCATAGACAACGTGCTAACAGGTTTAGAGTTTGCATTCCCATACATCGATGATATTCTTGTCGCGTCTAAAAAAATTGAAGAACATCAATTACATCTCCGCATAATTTTTGACCGCTTACGTGAGTATAGTTTGGTATTGAACGTGGACAAAAGCCATTTCGCACAGAAAGAAGTATTGTTCTTAGGCCAGACAGTCAATGCTGGCGGAATTAAGCCATCACCAAAGAACAAAGTTCAAGCTATTCTTGATTATCCAAAGCCAAAAAAGGTATGTGACCTAAGACAATTTCTAATTCTATTATTTTTACAGGCGCTTTCTGAAAAATGCTGTCCACAATAAAGCCATACTTCAAAAAGTTATTATACCAGAAGGAAACCTTTAAAATGCGTAGCCTACTTCTAAATGCATTTATGAAATGAAAACTAAAACCCTCTAATTATTGTCTTCGTTATATCTTAGGGGCGTCCTTCAATATTTTTTAATAAATTATTGTATTTCCTTTAAGAATGTTTAAAATTTCCAAAGACGTCGTTATTTGAATAAGAAAGTAGCAGTAGATTTCTCTTACCTGTGATTTCATACTTTGACCCTTCGTAGAAAGCGTTGCAGTAACCCTCCAACTCGAAGTTGCTATCATGTCAACCCAATAATAGTTCCAAGCCATCTTCAATACATTAAGAAAAGTAACTTTTCTGAAAATATGACGATAAGATTTTATTGTCATTCTGAATTGAATGAACAGCTTCTACCCCTAGTAAAAAGTTCGTCTTCAAATTTAAATTTTGCCTTCAGCGAGAAAGTTATCTATTGACGTCTTTGTGTATATTCCACCTATTATAAAGAACCACAAATCCATTCTGAAGATTATAAAATAAGAGTCCTTATCAAGTACTTAAGTCTTAAATGCCAATTAAGGTTTCCCCCCAAATTTTATCAAAATCTCGTTATCGTTTCGTCTTTATGAAAATCCAAAACGGGTGCACATGAAACAGTTCTAAAAATGTCTGTAAAATTATAAAAGTAATCGCTTCGATCTAGGTATAGCTTTTAATTACAAGAGTCCTCTTTGGATTTTTAATTGACATTCATCGATGAGTCTCAGTGTATAGAAGCAAATTGAGCTACCACACAATTCTGTTTGCATACTGTTCCAAATCCAATATACAAAAGTCTGCCTATTGACAACCACTCCGAAATTGAATATGCAGTGATACGATACGAATAGGTTCTTCATCCACTTCTGAAAGGGTGACTGACTCAATTTCGAAGGATATGTAATGAATACATGTTCCGTGACCAGAGTACACAATGAAATGAGAAGTTCCCCCACTCCGCAGGCGCTTTGCCAAACCGCTTTCCTCATTTTGCCTATTCCCGTACAAATCCCACACCGATGAATGTTTGCAGATGAATTCACTCGATGTCGCATGAATTCGATGGATGTGAAGTCTTCAGAAAGCTCTGCCGGTGACATTAATCACTGTCACGCTGGTGGATGATGATGACGAAATTGTTAAGGATCCACATAGCAGTTGCTGTATCTTGTATCTGCGACTTACATCATCATCATGGCTGCATAAGCCTATCAGAACAGCGGATTAGGAAAGCAAGCCTTGAGGTACCACAAACAATGCGATTCTTTTGAAAACATCAACTCCTCTGACTTCGACTGGCGATGGAATGTGCAGCAATTAAAAGAAACAGGTGTCGAAACTGCAACGGATTGCATAATCCCACGACTCAATCAATTTTCATGCAAATTAGGATCTCAGATTTCACGATGTTACAGCACCAACAGCACCAGCATCAGAAACAGCAGCAAGCACACAGAAACCAACCCAAATCCATCACACAAATACAAATTATGCATTTGTTCGGAAAGACAACTGACATGGCGGCGCAGTACGATTACGGATGCGGATGCTGCGGAGGAGTAGAGTATAAAGCGAAGCTGTAGTGTCGTCGTCATCGTAGTTATCAGCAGCAGGAATGGTATGGAGGCCCTCACGATTATTGCCGGCTCGCAGTATACCCTCTTGTTGCCTATTGAGTAGCATCATGCCGCATGGAAGTCGTTGTTGTATTCGCGTCATTTCGTCATTGGAATTGCACGTCATCATCGTCATCGTAGGAAACGAATATTAGCTCTGGGTTCGGTAGCATTGATGATGCGAAACTAAATCGCCATCAAAAAGTGAAAGGGAACAACAGCCCAGGAACAACAGTACAGCTATGAGATTCTATTCGCTTCTGGTTGAAACTTGAAAGGTTCACTATTGATGACTCCTCTCTTGTAACGCAGTTTGTCAGCTTATGCATAGAGGGTTCGTCTCGGGTTGCATTAACATCTTTTGGGCTATATCGTTTAGTGCAGTGTGTACTTAAAAGCACGATTGAGGTTTTTGTAATTTGAAAATCTGACAAATCACTATAGTTAATTGGTTTCAAGTTCAATATTTGTCTACCTTGATGGTCTAGGATGTGTTTTGTATATTTCTGTGCGTTTGAACTTGAGTGGGAGAGTGATTTCGATAAGTTTTCGGAATTCAATTTTCAAAAGGTTTTTGATTTCAAAGATTAGGGCTGTTTATGTTTGTGATGAGAGTTTTTAAGATGTGAATTTTTCATCTGCAACAAATTTGACAACGAAGATATCCTGTCAAGCTTCTGATAATATGAAAATTATGCAATAGCAACATTCTAATTCAAGGAAAATGAGAATTTATATTGAAAGCTTTGAGACTTTTCCGAACTGCCAATACCTTAAGGTAGATCTTTGCCTATTAAGCTCCATTTTCTGTTGTTTGTATTCCCGCAATATGCAGTTATGACCATTATAGTCCATCAAGTCGATCCAAAAAGCCTTTTGAATTATTAAATGGGAACCTTTATATTCTAGTTGCACACTCGTACAAAGTCTGATTCTGACAGACGACTCTATCTCCACCGGCCGACCGGGCCAACTGTCTCATGCCAGAGTCATAGCTCAACATTGCCATTCTCATCTATCTATGGCTTATATGCATTTATTCCCGTGCTCTGTCAGAGCAATGGCAGTGGCACTGGCGCATCGCAAGCAGCACATCTATTCCTTGGCATAGAAATTGTCCTGACTCTCTAGCATAAGCAATCAGCAACATGCATTGTGGCACTATTGTTGCCAGCGAACACGCATAAATTTCAATGCGAAGCGAAAAAAAAAATCGCTCCGCAGATGCTGATAATTTATCGTGAGAAATGTCACACAGGGTGCTGTCATTGTGTTTGTGTGTGTCCTAGACAAACTCGCATAGTCCTAGAGCTTGATGGCTGTGGGTACAACTACACTCTATACTCCACTGTGATTTCCACTTAACATGTCCATTCTAATACCCATTCATAGATCAAAATAAATTAAATTCAAAGCGAACGAATGTGGTGGAATTTTGCGCGAAATTTATGCGCATGTAATAAACTTCAAGTTGCACGGGATAATAAATGGCATCACAATCCTGCCGCAGTCGAAGAGTCGCGTTCGCTTTAGCGTCCTCCATCACCGACGTCCACCGCCGCGCCGGCCGCGCGCCGCGCTGCAACCCAGCCATCAGTTTGATATGGTTGCCTTTATTCGGAGAAGTCTTACTCCTATAATAATAAAGGGGTTTCTAGATATGCTTGCCAAATGGGGTGAAACGGGTACTCTTAGACAGATTGCACCATTCAAAACCGAGAACAAATAGATAGAAACAAAATAGAATGAGTGATTAGGTTGCACATAGCTGCTCTTATTATCAAGAGGCCTTAAATTTAAAAAATAATACGTAAAAACAGGGATTTTTATAAAATATTTTCAAAAGCTTGAAATAAATTCCATGCAACCATTTTTTTTGTTTTTGATTTTATAAAAAATGGTTAAGCCGATTATGATGGATAGTATTGTGTTTTCAAGTTTTGAAAAAAAAATTTCAACTTTTTTTTTTTTGAAAACTCAATATTTCGAAAACTCCATGTTGAATTCTTTTAAAACTTGACAAATAAAAGATTTTTTATACAATATGCAAGATGTAAGAAACTAAATTTAATTTTATAGGAAAATATACATACACCATACAAATGTTAAAATCTTGGGTTTTGAAAATCGTATTTTTCTCCAAAATGGCACCTAGAATTTTTATAATTTTTTTTTTCGATTAATTCGTACGATTTATAATTTTATAAAAAAGAAATTTAAATTAAGATATTACTGATTCTACCTACCATGGAACATCTTTTCGAAATTTGAATTTCTCATTAATGGGATAACGAATTTTAATGAAATTTTTTATACAGAAGCTTCTGAAAACTTTAAAAATTACTGCGTTTCAAAACTTCTTTTATTGGAATTTTTTTTTGAAAATTCAAAATTTAAGTTTTGTTCTAAATAATAAAAATTTAAAGTTGGCATACAAAAGATTTTTTTTTTAAATGTTTAAAAAAATTTTTATATAAAAGCTTATTTTTTTAAGAAACAGCTACAACGACTTTAATTTGTGTTCTTGCATAAATTCGTATTTGCTTAAGAAATCACATGGCATTCTGTTTTCATCTCTTACTACTAAAACAGTCTCAAACATGAATTTTATGAACAGTTTTCTGTAATAAGAATAACATTCATGTTTTAAATTCTTAGTCTATTCTATGACATAAGAGCGAGTTCGTGCGACCCAGTCGTGTATTTTATTAAGAGTAGATGGTAATTTAAGCACATACAATTTTATCATATTCGTAGTATTCATTCCAAGACGAGCTTTCCTTATATGGTTTTAAAATGTTTGTATGGTGGGTAGATACCTTTATTTTTTGATGAGAGGACACTTTTACTTTAGTATTTTGGCAGTAACTAGTTAAAAACCGACAGGTGCCAAGTTTAAAAAAATAGTTTGTGTGACTTTAAAAATATTGAGTTTTAATAAAAAAAATGAGATTTTTTTAGTTCAAATAAATAATTTTTTTTTTCATTTTCTTGAACTTCTGCTTATAAAAATGATAAAAGTCAAAAGCACCGTTCCCGAGAAATGAAGAATAATAAAATATATTTTTGGGGGATTGATTACAACTCGATCAAAATCTTTATGAACATTATAAACATACATATATGTATGACAATTATAAATTGGTATGTTGGGAAACATGGGACATTATGGCACATATTTTGTTGTTTTTATAGACTTCAACGCGGAGAACTATTTGTTGTAGACGAACAAAAATTATTGAGAACAGAAATATATGAAATAATCTTAAGGCACGTATATTGTTAGAAGTGTTTAAACTAATGTCTTAATATATCTACGAAACTTTTTTTAATATTTTATAAACAAATAATTAAAAAGAATCATTCACCTTATTTCAAGGAATTAAATTTACAAAAATAATTTATTATTTTTTAAACCCAAAAACTATTTATTCGATAATGTGTACATACAATATTATTTTAAATTAATATGAGCTCCTGTATAAAAGTTTTGATCAAAATCTGTGAAGGTGTAAATGAAAAAAAAAATCATTATCAGACACGTAGGGCAGAGCGGTGCTAAAAGTAACACTTTTAACTAGAACATATATTTTGAAAATAATTTAACCAAAGTCCTTTTAAATTTGAAAGTCATGTCTTAGCTTAAAAATCCACTCAAAAATGCAGCAACTCTAGCTGAGAAGATACATTAAAAAAGTCTTTCATCTTACTCCGACTATATATGGTAAGTTTTAACATAGGGCGGGGTATATTGTAAAAAATGAAAAATTGCAGGCATTCATAGACATCAACGTGCCGCTCGACCCAAATACAGCAAATGACATCAAAAAGGCCATTATTGAGTGGCACGAGATTATTAGCTGTACTTTGTACCGTGAAAATAAAGCAACAGCAAAATACATGAGCGAACCCTTTTCCCCACAAATGTGGTAAGAACTTCGTTATCTTATTATATTTTCATCTATACAAACGTTGACAAAAAGAAAACACAAATAATAAAAACCGTTCTCGATCTTTTTTTTCACACAACGATCAGTTGAAATAAAAATGAAAGAAACAAAAGTTACAATTCTGCTTATTTTTGCGACAACCTCTAGAATTTCCATCAATGGCTTCCAATTAACAACTGTAAGAATATACATACATTAGATACATATATCGATAGCTATATTGAAGTAAACATTTTTCTTGCACGTGGTTCTTAATTTTCCGAGGCACTCTATTATATTAAGCTGTTATTTTTATAAGCCCGTTACTTCTAGCCCCGCTCTTCCTTACCTGTAATAGAAATTGTTCTTAAAATTTTGTTTGACTGGTATTCCTTAAAAACATCGGGTTGTTTTTTATATCAAAACAAAAAGATTTTTCACAACAGATGTATGGCTGGTACCGCTAGTTTAGAAGCTAAAACAAATTTCAATTTATCTTCTAGGCCATCACCGAAGAGACTTAAGTTTGAGTTTGAGGAAAATGGCTTTAGAGTCTTAGACTGTAGATCAAAGTACAGACAGACGAAATCCCGGGACCCACTTTTTTCGTGTTATATATCATTGCAATGTCAAGTTTGATTGAAGTCTCGATATTCTTTTTTTTAAATGCAAAGATTGCCCTTTATTACGAACGAGTATATCGTAAATAAAAATATGAGCTAAAGAAATTATAATGCCCAGTTTTAGGGTAATGACGGAGCACATAAAACAGATTCGTGATATATTTGAACTTATTGAATTATACGTAATGAATTATTAAATACAGCAGACAACTGTAATTGTATGCATGCAATAACCAGCTTTCTGCAGGAAGAATATGGCTTTTTAGATGCAAACTCCATAGAGGTACGTTATGACGCAATAACACCCCAACGCCATAGGTATTTAAAAAAAATTTAATTTAAAACATTAAATTTAAAAAGATTTTCTTCAAGAATTTCTCATGAATACGATAAATAAAACAAAAATTTAATGTTCTCTTCAATTTTTATTAAACACACCTAATACTTTTACTTCTTGGACCGCAAAGACCATCCAGGTCAAAAAATTACATTTTGTTTTGCTTTTTAACTAGTTCCTCTGAAAAATGTTAACAATTTGAAATTTTAGGCTTCCTAGGTTTGACTAAACAAGTTATGAAGGAAAACTAACGTTTTTTCGTTATTTTTTTGTATAAAGGGCTCGGAATTTTCAAGGTGCCCCAATATGCCCCAGTTTACCCTTTATCGAAATTCGAAGTTAAAACGAAAACTTTTCTGGCGAATTCAATCTTCACTTAATGTACATACATATTTAGGTAAAAAGGATTGGGGTTGTTTTAAAGAAGTTTATTTGAAGTTTAATATACATACTCGTAGAAACTGTTGTTTGGAATTCTATATTTCGGAGCTAAACTTTAAAAGTTCATTCGAAATTTCGAAAATGTAGTTTTATAGGAATTTTTTCGAATTTTTCACAATTTTGAATATTTTTTAATTTTTTTGTATGAAAAATTTCTCAATTAAATCTCCTTTGGCAACATTTTCGTCTCCAGATCACATCACTGCCTTTCTCTCATTTCATATATGGCCAGAAAGTGTTTTGGTACAATTTTTTTGCATACGGGGTCGCGCCCTTCTCGCTCGTTTAGTGTGCGACTTCTAATTTATATTCTAGCCAAGTATGACCCTTTAAACTGCCATCCAATCGTCGAATAGGAAATAAAATGGATTTCTTTAAGGAGGCAACACATTACTAGCTCTCAATTCATGTTGCACGCGCATATTAAATGGTGTGTTAGGGCCAGGAAGCTATATGGCAGGAACTTCCATTTGAATCTGATTGCACAAGCATTAAAAATAGTGTGATGACAATAAATTTTGTCCCAGACACGAACGTTCACAGGGTTCTATAGCACAGTGCGACTGAAAAATCAGGAAAACATTTGTGTTTGTGCGCTGGCGGCGGCGGCGCGGCGGTGGTGGTGACGAACAGTACCTATGTACGTTTATAATTCAACTCGACACAAAATGTGTCCTTGTCGCGGCTTACGTTCGTTTCTGGCAAGATATCTTTCATCGGTGTTTCTGTGACTGTGATTGGCGAAGGATGAATGGGGATATTCTGATTTAGGATGTTTTCCCCCATATGGGAGATTCTATTTAGGTACTGCCAACCAAAATAAGGAGGAAAATGAATGGTTAAAGAGTAAGTTTAAGTAGTATTTGGAAAGTTTAACTGGTTCTTTCTAGATGGTGGAAATGCAAATACTAACACCAATTGTCTACGCAAATTTTGGTTTGAGAATTCAGTTCCAAAATAAAAGATAAATGTCTAAAAGGGGGTCTTTCTCTTCCAGACCACACTATAACCATTTAGTCAAGGGCTATATATAATTTTTACTCCTTATCTCAAAAGAACCTTAGAAACACACTTTTTATGATTTAATTAAAAATGAATTTTTGAGATCCGGCCAGCTTAAGAATTTTTGAAATTTTGTGAACGTACTTTTGGTAGCCATATTAAATATGTATGTATGTAATAATTTTTTTTTAATTTAACCACTTCCAAAAAATAATTTTTTTTGGATTAAAAAAAAAAGAAGAAATTTTTAAAAGAAGAGCTGATGATTTTTAGTCGGGCTTGGAGATCCAATTTGCACACACTCTTCGAAGTCTGTATTTCTGCAATAATGCGACGAATAATGGCTCCTATACTCTGTACTCTGTTCAACAAAAATTGTCAGTACAGGCCTTATGGGAGAGCTTTTTTCAAAGCAGTGGCGCCTGATGCAGCGTCACTACACAAAGTTGGGAAAAATGCCACTTAAAAAAGAGCAAGCCACTGAATTTTCTTAAAGAATTGTTGTTGTAATTCTTCGCAAAAAGTTGTACACCCTAAAGCGACCGTTGAATCCCACTGCTGAAGAGAATAGAGATACTGTGTTACTGTCAAGTCAATACGATCGTGCGCTTGTTATATACATCAAAACAGAGTTACCATTATCATTCTAAATTACAAGCAAGGAGCTTATTCAATGGATTTAATTACGGAGCTTTTGGAATTTGAAGCTTTTGAGAACAAGTTTTATAAAGTTGAGTATAACAGATAACAGATAACAGTGTTGCCAATTTAAAGATCTCCTCCACCTAAAAAAGCTACTTTTATAAATATGTTGGTAATGGCAGGTTGCGTTTTCGTAACAACATCGAAATCGAGATTTTGATCAGACTTTGTATTTAGATTTCTTATTTGAAAACTCAAAATTTCGAAAGCTATATGCTCGATTTTTCTTTAAACTTGGCAAATAACAGGTTGAATTACTATCTAGAAGATGTAAAACAAAAAGTTTTTTGTCTGAATATACATACGTCACCTGGAATTCTGATAAAATTTTTTCTGTTTTGCTTCATTTTTACGATCTTTAATTCAATAAAAAAATTTAAATTAATACTTTACTGACAGTAGATATTTTGCCTTTTTACTTGATTTTTGAACAGAAATTTCTAAAAAGTTTTAGGATCAAAATTAAAAAAAAAATTGCTGTCTACTTTTGAAAAAATAATTAATTTTTTTTTGTAAATTCGATATTTCAAGAACGGGTACACATTTCATTTTGAAAATGTTTAAGGAATTTAATATATAAAAATATGTGCTTTAGAAATCACAATTTCCGTTCTTAGCTGGAACTGCTAACGAAGTTATTTAGCCATTTTTGAAAATTATTTTATGCTTCTGAACTTAACTTAAGATCGAATTAAACCGACTTAGTCATGTATTTTTTTTATTTGTATCCGAATGGCTCAGACAATACCTAGGCATTGCTTAACAGCAACATTGCCCCTTCTGTGCTTGAGAATGTAAATCATTCAATGGGACAGGTAATTTCCGCGCTCGTACATTTGCAAGAGCTCTTCGAGATCTTGATATAAACAAGTCCACTCCTTCTGAAGCGGTGTTCTTCATTGTTGGCAAAACCATTGCTTGAGCTTTTCCATAGCTTCTGCTACTCTGGAATCTTCCCTAGAAGATGGAAAACAGCATTTGAACAGTCTGTTCCTCGAAAATGTTCCTAACGACTAATTGTACTTACGTCCATTCTTCCCAAGGTCATGGAATTCCTGACGACCAATCATCAAATGAAGAAATACTCGTATGTCCAAGATTGAAAGCTGCTTGATGACCGGCACTGCGGATTTCGCAGCAATCGTTCCAGTTCTGATCTGAGGGCATATCTCACCGAAGAGTGGTAGAGATTTTTACATTGTTTTGGAGAAATGAAAATTATTGCTCTTGATATTTCTACAGCATTTAATAGAGCTTGGCACTATGCTTCTTTTATCGAAAATGCATCGTTTCGTATCAATAAAACTCTTATTCCTTGGATTGAAAATAACTTTTTAGATTGTTCAATACATGTTGTATTGAATGGTTTTTAGTCTGATTTACTGGTGTTCCCCAGGACTCCGTTATGTCTCCGAACCTTATCCTCATTTTTATACACAATCCCTTGCCTGAAACCTCTAATCCAGTTCATTGTTTTGCCGACGACTCTACCTTCAGCTTCCCATATTAGTTCTGAAATTCAGGTATATCTCCTTCGGAAGTGGAATTGCAAGGGTATCGTATGATTAGTTCATTTAAATCCGATCTTTATAGCATTGTTAAATGGGTTATAAAAAACCGTGTGGAGTTTAATGCTTCGAAAACTCACCCCTTACGCCATTGTCATTGAATAGCACTTACATCTTAGAAGCCGAAAAGCTCTCAGTACTCACTACTCGTTAAGTGAGTGAACGACGATTATCGTTGGAATAACCACATTCTCCGATCTCTTGAACACCGTGCCACAGTAATTTACTTTATTGTTTGCTAATAATATTTGTCTAAGCAAATAAAACAATTATTGTTACTTCATCTTTATGGATATTCGTCGAAATGGGATAATTTTGTAACGAAAAAAGTAACTTTGGACCACATCAGTGCGGTGTGAAGACTCTATAAGGAGTACTGTTTAAAAAAAATCTAAGACTCGACAATGATCAATAATTTGAGCGAAAGTCCACTCCGGATTCGTTCAAAATATGAACGAAGTTTTTGGACAATTGTGATTGAGCGTAATTTCCAGTTATTTGTATTTTTCTCGAGTCAACCGACATTTTCCTCCTTGCGTCGAGTTTAAACTCTCACCAGAAGAAGTTATAAGCTAACGAAATCTTATCTTTCGTAAATACAACTTTACTACTTAAACGCTTCCAATCTTATTGAATCAAGTTCTGTTAACCAATCAAACATAAAAATCGTTTGACATTCCAACGCATTGGGTTTCGCATTCAATGCCACAAGGTATGCATACGGTCCGGTCATGCCATCGTCAGAACAACTTCACCACGGTATGCTTGGCACATCCACTTCAGAGAGAGAGAATTACATGCGAAAAACTTCAATTTAATCAATAGGTAATTACATCGCAGCGATTAGGCTCTCTAAGCCAGCAACAGTAGTAAATGAATGAGAAACATCGCGTTCAACAATTCCAATTGAACGATCAACAACGTTCAATCCAATGTTGATGATGACGATGACGACGACGACGAAGACGATCGACTATACCAACGACTGTAGACCGATCCGACAACATCACAGAGACCATGCAAACTCGCGGTTATGCAACATTATTCTAGTCATGTAGCACATCCTAAACCAGTCACGCACTCTAGAGTGCCGGTGGTGCTGTAGTGCTGTAGAGCTGGTGCTATTGCTGCCGCTGCGCATGCTGCGGTCTGTCCAGCCATCCAGCCCAGGAATGAGAGATCTTCATTCAGCAGCCATATAAATCTTCCATCGCATCCATCGGTTCAATGGCATGGTTAGATTATCTCCAACTGGGCGAAGAAGAAGATTAGTGGTTGGGTTAGGTGAGTTTTTGAAATATCATGAATGGTTTTAAGCTAGGAGATCCGTAACTTAACAGACTGAGGAAGAAGAAGATTCCTCCTCTCCATTGAAGTCTGCGAGAGATCGGTCAGAAGTTGTACACAAATTGTTGGCATTTCATAAAAGATCGCATTCTGATCGTGGAAGTGGCTACTCCCTTCTATCAAGATCCTCACGATCTTTGATTGCGAGCTTTCGATTAAATGATTGTTTCGTTTCTTTTATAGGAATTTAAGTCTGAAGCCGTAATTATTTATAAATCAGTTTATGACGAGTCTATCAATTAATCAAAGAACTAGATTTGAAGTAGAATCTTTAACATCAAGTAGGCATAGTTCTTGGCTAATGGCTAGCAACTATACTTGTTTTATAGGGCAAACATACGTTACCTATTTTATAAAAAAAAACACGATAAGTATATAAGGCCTCACGGAATCAATTAACAGAAGGAAACAACTCCATATCCAACCCTGAAAGAACAATCCGAAAAATTCCTCTACTTAGATCGAGTTAATTAAACAAAATCCTCAAAAACTTCGCAGAGGCTCCACACATCCTCGCATCGGGACAATAATGATGCCACACATCCTCCCGACTTAACCTTATATAAAAATAAAAACCAAATGGAAACAAAGAAATGAACATAACCAGAAGATTAACGATCTGGAGTCTTTGCCAAAAATTGTCACCGAATTCCTCAAGCCCAGAGAAAACGAGATTGGCAGGCCCCAGCATGCCACTAAATCGTTTCCAATCATCAACCTTCCCACCGCAGGAGCTGAAGCTGCATCGAGACTAATCGTTCGGTCCTCTCGCATTGGTATAAGCAGATAATTATCTTGAGACGAGTAACAAGGTTCACAGGTGGATATCACGATTGGACCCGCACTCCGTTTGGAAACCGATCAGACGTTTTATTTTCGGTGGCAGTGGAATCTTAGATATTTCAGGTGGAATTATCCCGGACAAAGTAATTTCGGACTTAAGGACCTTTTCTTGTTGCAAAGAAAGAACTGATGGCTGATGGCAAAGCGCCACCAAAAATGACTTGATCAAGCAAACTCACAAGGCATAGTATAGCGCAGGGACTCCGCACCGGGAATACTCCCAACTTGATATCGATTTCAATGGGATGACCACTTGGACTGGATGGATATCATCCATTCAGCAATTATCCTCGTTCGGCCCAGTGGTGTGCCTGACGATGGGAGACGGCGAAGATGATCATTGTTGTGTGCGGAATCTGGAATCCAGTAGCAGGAGTTTCGTGAAAAATTCCTCCCTTTTTCGTGCGTATGCACAGTTGGAATTCTTGGCAAATTTACTTGGAAGGGCTGCGACGAACGATTGCATTCTTTTCTGCGAACGAATTTGTGGTGTGCATTGAAAGAAATTGTCATTGGACCACCGATTGACTTTTGGGAATGATCTACAACATTATACCTGGAAGTAGCTAAAGCAATTATTTGCATTTTTTTTTTGCAGGGCGGTCTTCTCTTAGATCTTTTTGGCTAACAAATTAAAATTGGATCACGCCTTTTCCATGTCGGCAATTTCTATAACCAAATATTTGGTCGCTATATTGTGAAGATGATGTGCCCCAAAGGTGGTTGATGCACGTCTATCTTCTGTTCCTCACTTTCCGGTCAGGTTATTTATGTTAATTTTCTGGTTTTATTGAATAGCTCTATGTCGTCCGTCGCCGAGAGATAACAACTGTTTTCAAGAGCCGACAGCTCTTTTTTCCTATTTGAACGTATAATCTCTCAAATTGGAATGGATTTTGCCACCTAAGGAGGCCATTTGACAAGTGTTTCCACTTTTTCAAAGTGTTATGTTAAAAATAAAAATAAAGATGAGCCCGACTTGGACTAGAGGTCATAAAAATCTTTCAATTGACATAATATGTACATAGATCTTCAATATCGTTTAATTAAAACACTTACTTACTCAACTGCTCTCAGTCGGAGACTCGGGAGCTTTTTATCTTTCTCAAGTTGCTTCTATCCATCCAGACCAACAGCGATTTTCGGTTTCTATATATTCGACCTTTCTTGTTGACTTGAAGGTGGGGATTGAAATTCGAAGACTGTCTAGGCTTGGACATGTAGTTCATTCCCTCGAAATAGCTCTGTCAATATTGTCGACCTGTTTTTACTATGAACCCATCATGTAGTACAGCTAGTTCATATAGGTAGAGGTTTAAAATTCTCCGCCTTAAGTCCTTCGCAAAGACGACTAAAAACGTGTCGAAGACTTTTCCCTAGAAAAAGCATAGTACTCGTATCACCTTTCCCTTTTGAATTCAATGCTCAGTGTCGTTAAGCAAGACAGATACTGTGAAGGTTTTGTAGTTTCGGCCATTTGTTTCGCCAAAATCTTTCGGGCAGATCTTCACTTACATACATAGGTGTGATTTATGGAATTAAAGTTAACCCCAAGGTAGATAGACCTGTGACTTAAGAAAACCCCACTAGAAGAAATCTAACGGGGTCAAATCGCACGATCTCGATTGCCAATATCCGTAGTACAGTAGGATTTGTAGGATCTGATCCAGGAACAAATTTTACAAGAATTAACCAAAAAAGTTTTTAAAGTAATTTCTAAAATTTAACGAACCTTGTTTTCATGAGTAAAAATGTATGCTTGCGGAAGGGTAAGGGTACCTTACGAAAGATTGCATTTTAGACCCTGTTTGCATTGGGAATATTGCAAACATCGTGTTTCACTTGGAAAATTTGAGGCGCCTCAAAATAAGTTCGCCTATGGTGACAATGGATCGGCGATTTTACTACTTTCCATTGATAGTTCAAAAAAAAATAGATTTTTTTTTCAAAATTCAAAAAAATATTTTTCTTAAAGTTTTGAAATGGAATGTTTTCTAAAAATTTTAAAAGCTTCTCTCTACAAAATTTCATTAATATCCGTTATGTCGATAATGAGAAATTCAAAATTCGAAAAAAATCGTTCTATGGTAGGTACAGTCAGTAATATCTAGATTTGAAACTTTTTTTATTAAATTATAGATCGTAAAGATTAATCAAAAGAAAAAAATTTTAGCAAAATTCTCGGAACCGTTTTCGAGAAAAATACGATTTTCGAAAACCATTTTTTAAAATTTGTATGGAAGGTACCGTTAGTTTTAGATAAAACAAAATTTTTTTTCTCAAATCTTGTAGATTACGAGTATGTTAAGAAACTTTTATTTGTCAAGTTTGAAAAAAATCGAGCATGGGGTTTTCGAAATATTGAGTTTCCAAAAAAAAATTTTGAATTTTTTTTTAAAAATCCAAAAAATAAAAAATTGAAAATTTGAATATGTAATAATATTCAAACTTTGGAGGAGCTTTGGTGTAAAAAAAATGATTTAAATCGGCTGTACCGTTTTCGAGAAAATCAAAAACAAAAAAAAAACAATTTTTTGTAAAATTTTTTTCAACCATTAGCTAGTTTTAACCAAATGAAATTTTTCAAATTTTTTTTAAAAAAACTGTGGGACAGTTTTTGAGAAAAAAAATATTTATAAAATTTCAAAAAAAAAATCGTATGGCAGGTACCGTTACTTTTGGTCTTCAAAAAAAAAAAAAAACAGAAAAAAACGTCCGGGGGTAAAAAATTAAAACCCATATCTACCAAGTTTGAAGAAAATCGGCCGAGCCGTTTAGGCTGTAGTCGAACCGACAGACAGACAGACAGACAGAATTGCGAGACCCACTTTTTTGGTCTTCGCTGTCATCGTAATGTCCACTTTGATCAAAATCTCGAGTTCAATTTTTTTTACGAATGCATAACTTGCCTTATAGTACCTATAAGTCGCAAGTAAAAATTATTAAAATCGGTGTTATTGTTTTTGAGAAAATCAAAAACAAAGAAATGTTTCCAAGGGGGGTACTAAATAAAATAAACATTTTTTGGAAATATTTTTCAACCATTACCTACATAGATTTAATTAAATGAAATTTTTTGAATTTTTTTGTTTGAAGAAAATCGGCCGAGCCGTTTAGCCTGTAGTCGAACATTCAGACAGATTTGTGATACCTGCTTTTTTAGTCTTCGCTTCGCAATGTCAACTTCAGTTTCAGTTTCATTTATTTCATTTCATCTTTTACAGTAGACTTAAGTCTATAGGACCAAAAGTTACATTTATTATATACTATAGTTACACTATGACAAGCTAATCCAAATTTAGATTTAAAATGTTACAATTTAGAGCATTATATATATAAAAAAAACAACGAAAAATAATTCAATTTATAAATTTAATTTTAAGGATTAGTTAAGTTACATTTAAAAATTTCTTTAAATTTATGATAACATTAACAAAAAATTTAAGATTTAAGAAAAAATAAATAAAAACTAAATTAAGAATTTTCAGCCAAATACCTAAAGATAACGCGATCAAAATGCTTACGTCCTCGAAGCTCTCGTATGTCTAAGGGTAGGGAGTTCCAGAGTCTGACAGCACAAACAAAGAATTGGCGCTCAGAGGCAGAGCAAGTGAATCTTGATTGAATAAATACAAAAGATCGGATGGAAGTAGAGAACACAATTTTGTTATAAAGATAAGATGGCTCCTTCTTTGCTACGATGTCATTCAGTCTTTAAAGTATTGTAATTTAGATATGCGTTTTAGGTACAACCAAGTTAATTTTTCTTATACGCGAAAACATGATCATAACGCTTAAGATTGTACACGTATCGAATTATGTTGTTGAAGGCAACATTTAGGTTTCTTTTAGATTCTGAGCTATGACTGGCATCCGTAAGTAATAATCGGGATAATTAAAGTTTTTGCTAAGTAAAGTCTAATATCTTGTGGTGTATGCTCCTGTGTGAAGGAAAGACTGCGCAGACATCCGTAAATTTTTCCTATAATGTGTTGTATGTGACAATCCCAACTAAGTGTGGAATTAAACCATATACCAAGGTTCTTTACTTTATCAACGTACTCGATTACCTGGTTGCCAATTTGTGTGGGTGGAAAATAACTGAGATCAAGCTTTTGTTTATAAATTACCATACATTTAGATTGTGTTGGGTTCAACCTCAAGTTATTCGCCTCAGACCAACGATAAATTCTATCCAAGTCTTCATTAAGTAGGTAAGCACCGTTTTCAATCATGCCCAATTCACAACTTAGGCGAATCTGTGCATCGTCTGCATACAAATCAATGGACGAATAATGCACCTGGGTTGGCAGGTCATTAGTACACATGCAAAATAGCAATGGTCCTAGTATTGATACCTGGGGAACTCCAGAATAAAGATCCAGCAATTCAGAAACATTTTTATCTACAACGACAGCTTGTTTTCTCCCAGAGACGTAAGAAAACATTAAATCGGCATGCAGCTGAATCTTTGAATCGGAACAGTAATTTTTGGAAATAAGAACACTGTGATTAACCGTATCAAGGCTTTTGAAAAGTCAAGTAATCCTAAAAATTATTGTCAATAGCACATCTTAGATCATCAGTTACTTTAATGACACACTTTAATGACACACAACTGTGATTTTTTCTAAAACCGGATTGGTTAACACATAAGAGATTATTATTTTTTATAAAATTAGAGATCTGGCTATGTAAAATTTTTTCTAAAACTTTTGAAATAAAAGGAAGAATCGAAATTGGTCTGTATTCAGGAGATGTTAAGCGAGTAGCAGATTTCTTGATCACAGGAATTACTCGTACTTTTGCTACTTTCCAGGTATTAGGAAAAGAGCTTGTTGTAATGATTGTATTGAAAATATGCGTAAGGGTTGGTAGTATGTAAGGTAGATCTTTCCGCAGATGATTTGAATATACCTGTATTTTAGCTTCTCTTATTTTAATGCGTATACTTTATTTCGAAAGTCATGAAAAGTATTATGAAACTCAGTCAATCGAAAACGTGTCCATTGCTTGTAAGCTAAGTCTCTTTGCTTCATTAGTTCCTTAATTTCAAGAGAAAACCACGAATTGTGCTTGTGTTTGACAACCTTTGTTTTGAGCTTCACATGCTTATCGAATAAACTACGAATAGAATTTTGTAAGAATAAAACCTGATCATCGGCGGAAGCCATAAAATATATTTGTTGCCATATGTTTCAAGTTTCATACTAAAACATCTTTAAAATCATACTAATTCAACTTAAATTTTACGCCAGTGTTCACATTATGATTGTACTATTATGTATGACTATTGGGCACGTTCGATATAAAAATCAAAGAATATATCAATTTTTAATCACTTCTGACTTTTTTCTTAAATACTCTTATTGTTATTTTCCACTTCAGTTATTTTCCACTTCTATGTCAATGTACACTCAGAGGAAGTTAGTGCTCCCATTTTTTTCAGCTTCATTTGATCCAAAATAATTAAAGTGGCAACGCAGTTGACATCGATCGTTTGCTGGAAAATGCAAATGAAGATGTGAGCGCGTCATGTGTGCATCAGTCCTCTAAGTATTAAAAAAAAAAAACACACTAGGTAGGGGAGCACGGTGCGCTGTTAAGACGTAATTAAGATGATACTTCATGAACTCGACTTGCAGGTGGTCAGTTCTTAAGTTAGCCTGCTGATTTTTCGTCTATAGAACTGGATTAGACATAGTGGATTACACCTTGCTACCGCCACCGCCGCCGCCACTGTTCACGGCAATGTAGTCTGCGGTTAGACGAAAAGAATCAGGAATTTCCTTGAGCAGGCAGATCAATGATCTCTTCAATGGCGGCAATGCATTTCTCTCCGTTTAGTAATTAAAAAAAATCAAAAAGGGTTTGCTTTGACTAAACGTCTAAGAGTGCGGTGGCGGAGTTGATGGCATCCATTAAGTCATCGGTTTTTCGTCGTCTTATTTGATAGGCAGTCTGCTTTTTCCATATTAATATAATGATAGGGAAGCCCAAGCCGTTCCTAACAATTGTGAGTGCTGTGGTAAAATTGATGTTAAGTAAATTTGTCCGCGTCGCCATATCATTTAGTCATAGGTAGGTTATTTTGTAGAAGAATACAGAAAGTCTTGCCTTGAGTCTATAGATCTGGGGAATGCGCCAGAAGTCTTTTTTTTTGTTTTAAACGGGCTGCGTTAATTATGTAAAAAGTTTCGGACTAATTGCTGGCTGAGTTGTGTCTTGAGTATCGGGCGGGATCAGAAGTCCTTTGACAGCGCTTTTAAAAGTGTCAACCCATTTTTATTGTGTCGGCACTGAAGCCTTAGTGGCAGGGCGACAGTAATTAAGATATTACTTTGTCATTCAAAGTGGAGTGATGGTTAAAGAAAATTCCTTTGACTGGGATTTTTGACTTGGAAGCCAGACTTGAAGTGAAATGAATAAATACGATTAAGTCGGAGTTTGTCTTTAACAGGAATTTTTGTTAATGATTTTGGACAAAATATTCGATTGTCATGCTATAAATTTCTCCAACACATTAACGGCGGGCCTCTCGCGTGGCTGATGCCATACCTTAAGAACTATCCTAAATCAGCCTTTAAGTAGAGTCAATAAATTTCAGATAATAAATTAAAGAATGACCAATGTTTTCTTATCGTTCAAAATTCGAGCTAAAAACTGTAGCAATCAAGGCTTTCCACCCGTTCATCCGATATAAATAATCCCATGATATTAATGATTCCCCCAGAATATATAGAGTTTTTCCATTTTCTTTCAATACTCATAGCTAACCTTTAATAGCTTTTTGATGTTAACTGTGACATCGAAATCATGTAAGGCCTTCCCTTATCAGATAACAATACACAGAGAAAAAACTAACCAACCTTTTTCCAAGATTTCGAGGTGAATTACGATCACAAAGATCAAAAACAATCTTAAGTGACAACCCAAAGATCGAAGTGTCATAAATCAGACCGCTCGTTGAGCATCGAGATCCCACTACATTTCCAATGTGGCAGCAGCATTGGTAATGCACATTAACTGGGCTATTATTATGTTGAAGGCACTGGCCCACCGAATCGACCCTCATGGTGATAGCCATCTGTATGTAGCTTACTACCGGAAAATCAATTGAAGCCTCTCTGGCTTTAAGTGGGTAAAGGCAAATAGGTAATCGAACATACCTACATTTTTTATTGTCTTTGCACGACCGCCCATGCATGCGATGTTGGGACATTTTGATTCCAATAAGACCAACAAGTCGAAATCAATTTTTGATTAATGCAGCTACAACTGAGTGATCACTCAAATGGTTTAGTTTTTTTTTTCTCATTACATTCTTGGAAATTATAGTGTGTAGCGGCAATTAAATCGCAGATAACGAGGCCGTTTGAATCAATTGAAGGTTCCATTCAACCATGTCGAGCAATTAAAACTGTTGAATTTACTGACTGTTTCTTATTAACACTGAATTAATTACTAAATTGATAACATACCATACCTACTTGTGAATTGGAATGAAATGCTTACACATTTGGTTGTTAAAATGAGGAGGCGAAAACTAAAATCTAGGTTATGTCCAATGTTTGGGCCCAATGATAATTTATTATAATTTCTTTCGAATTAGACCGTGAATTTTTAATATGTATGAAACACTCAATTTAACGTGAACACCTAAAACACCAATTGCTCAATTCCGCTAAACTACTATTTGTCTCTAGAGAAGAGAAAAATCAGTTACATATTTTTGATGAAAGTGACGCCATCGTAATAGTTTTTCTTCCGTAAAAGAACATTTTTATGGAAATCCAAAAATAAAATATCAAATTTTCTAAAGCACTTAATGGTATCACTGATTTTCAGCTTATTTTGTATTGAAAAATGGCCGAACATAAAAAGTCTCCAAAGCTGCAGAAATCCATTGCATTCGACTTTAAGGTCAAAGTTGAACCCTAATTTGGTATAAGAGTACCTAATTAATTCGTAACTATATAAATTTGCGTTTGAGGCGTTGAATTAATAGATTACCTTGACATATCCTCCACAAGTCATTTTGTAGACTTTTTACTTTTAATCACTGAAAATGAAAATAAAAAAGGGTTTTCAGTAAGTGCGGTTAAATGTTGAAATGAAATAAAATAAGATGTGCTTAAAATATCAACAAAATTAGTTCTTTATTTAAAAGGCCCATGCATGCCATTAAGTACAAAGTATGAGATAGTTCAAATAACTTATCCGTCTTCTTACGGTGGCAAAGATCCGAGTTGTTTAATTTTTAATGACCCTTTCTCATAGATTCGGCTGAATTTGAGATATGGTTTGAGTTATGTTCACCTTCAAGCAATCCTACAAGAAAAAGTATAGCGGGGCCAAGTCCCCCGCCTTTGGTGGGTAATTCTCCCAACCTTTGCCAGAGATAACATTACCCTCAAATCGTTCATGTAGAATGTTAATCGTGGCGTGTGCGGTATGGCATATAGCACTGTCCTACTGGAACTACATATCATCTAGGTCCACATGGTTCATTTTGGGTCATAAGAAATTGGTTATCATCGTTGTGTAGCGCTCGTCATTGGCGGTGACTGCCTCACCAACTTCGTTTTCGAAAAAGTACGGACCAATGACGCCGTTGCCGGCCCAAAATCCACACCGAAAACTAACTTTTTGAGGATGCATTGTCACATAATGATCTCCGTGTGCGTTGGTGTCGTGTTAACACAGCCATTCATGCAAAAATGCGCCTAGTTGCTAAAGATGATTTTTCAGCCAAAATTATGTAGAGTCCTCTTGCAAAGTGAACATTGAACAAATGGCGTTGTCTATGGTCAGTTGCATCTTGTAAGGGTATATGCCCAAGTCCCGTTGCAAAGTTTGACATAAAATTTCATGGACGACGATGTTCTCAGCCGATCTTGCGTTACGTTGACGTATGAATATTGGCCAAATGATTCCAAAACTCAAATTCGGCAACAAAACTTTGAAGAGTCGAATATGTAGTTCCACCATATGTTTACCGTAAAATTGGTGTGAAGTTTGCACCAACTGTTGCAATTTATTTGTTTTATATCGCGAATTAAACACTAATTAAGAAGATCGAACTAAAAGACCGCGACTTTGGATGTTCGTATCCAACAATTTAATAGATTAAAACGAAAAGAAAATAATTGCACTTAACCGGTGTGCCTCGCGGTAGATAAATTTCGAAATGAGTAATGAGATAGGAAAGTAAACAGAACAGATGATAATAATATGTCAGAATTGTTCGTGTTCGAAGAAAATTGCAACACGGCAGCAATTAAAGTGCTACCACCGGTTTCGTTCAGCGAAGGGTGGGTTCGGGTTATCGAATTTAGTTTTTATTGATCGAGCGCTGGATCAATTAAATTAAATGAATTTTGATTAACTTCGGATAAACGATATAAAGTACAGGGGCGTACTTCGATGGGCGCCAGGAAGTTTTTATCAAAGGTGAAACTTACCAAAACCTGAAACAAGTGAATTTCCTCCTCTAAATTCAATAAGAAGGCACGATTTAAGATTTCAAAAGAAAATTTATGAATTTATTAGGGAAACCTTTTTGGATTATAAGTGAAAAACCCTAAATTTTTTCAACAATAAATTAACAATTATACCTATATAAAATTGGCAAAAGGCCAAATTAAGAAAACTTAAATGGAAAACAGTTTTTATTTTTGCCGTTGAACAGTTACGTTATGTGTCGTAAAACACAAGAAGAACCGAAGATGACTTTGGGAAAGATTCCCGAAACACAAAGAATTAACTTGGTTTTAAAGTAGTCTTTTCGGGACACGAAAGGTTAAAAAAAGAAAGGTCTAGCGGAGTATTTCCTTGCCCAAACTGGCTTCCAAAAAAACGATTCAAAGTTTTCTACACACACAAAAATACTTATCTTATTCTCAAAAATGGGATTTTCCTCTCGAGTTTTCTGGCCCACCTGCCCTAACTCTTGAAAATGGATCCGTCTTTTTCCAAATTTTTCTCGTCGAAACCTAAATTATCTTAGCCCTTTCGATCTTCTCTGAGCTCCAATAACTTCCTCACAAAACAATTATAATATTTTAAATTTGCAAAAAAAAAATGAAGCGAATCAAACTGATTTTTCTTTCTTCTCAAAGCTTTTCTAAGGCGATCGGTCTCGAACCAAATCTAGTTAAAAAGGGCCATCATGGCGGCTTCCCTAATTCATTTTCGCTTTCTCCGATTGTTTCTTTCTCTTTTTAACTCTCTCTTTAGTATAGCGGTGTTCGGTCACGGTTATAACGCAAAACTTCGTCTATTGGCTGACAGCTTGCTCCGTTCTTGAACCCAATCCACTCTCTCATTCCTAACTCTTAATCCCTAGTGAAAGGGATCATTCACAATGGAGATAGCTCAATGAACGAATTCAGCTCACCTCCGTCTGATTCCAATACAGCTTCATCGGAGAATGAAAAATCAGGTTCACATGAGCAATGCCCCATCCTATACCGACCAGTTTTTAATGGAGAAAAGTATCTTGGACGGATGCATTTCCACCATTTGTCATTCTTAAATGGTGAGGAAAGTTCCATTTCTCGCGAAAAATTACATTTAATTGAAACCGTAGACCTTCTTGCAGATTTGGGGAATTGGAGGAATCACCTAACAAAGTCATCTTCGTTTATCTTGCACAGGTACTTTATGGTGGGCTCTCGGCCATTTCGTTGAGTGTTCCTCGTTTTGATTTGTCCGTCATGTTATATTCAGTTCTGTGGACCACCTGTCACACCTATCGTTGAAACTGGACCGTCTGTCCCATGTTTTGTCATCTTATGAGTGGAATTCCTGTTTTGTTGCTTTTCCAAGATGCCTTAGGAGTAGGCCTTGGCTGATGGTCCATAATCATACTAACTCTGCCAGCATTTTGGAGCCGCACTACAAATGGAGGGGTTGTGGGGAAAAAAAAGGAAACGAATGGGCTGGTGAACCTTGTTGTGGTAAAATTTACCGCAACACAACGAATAGATACTCACTTGGATAATAAAGTGTAACTTTCCATTCTGATTTGGCACCATTAACTGATTTATAAATAACAAATTTGACAGATATCCCCAAAACAAGAAGGCCGCCAAGATCTAACCGCGCCAATTGAAAAACCCTTTAAAATAGTAAAAGTTAAGTGCTCTTAAAAATAAAAAAAATGTCTTATTTGTCTACTTTGATTTTTATGGACCAAAAAGGAAATTAATAACATCTCTTTTCCCTAGCAAAAATCATAATAAGTTTGAAGTGTTAGGGTAGGAGTACTAAACAAGGGAATATGCCTTTTAATTAACACCAAATTAGAAACTTTAATACCTGCATCATTAGATTTTCTAACTTCAATTGAGGCTATCTGAAAATCTTATAGGTGAGATTGCCTATTATTAAAAAATTATGATGTTCTTTAAAATTTATTGATCCAATTTGTATGACCTTTAAAAATTTTAAACATCCATTTACATAATGTGGTTGGCCATTGGCTCGTAAAAATGTTCTTACTTGGCTATAATAAGGAGTAATTCCAATAATTTTGTTTAAATAAAAGTCCTAAAACTATAAACTATAAAGATTCAGTGGAAACTCTTTATCTTTAGTGCGCGATTCATATTTAATTTAAAGAAGAGTTGTCACCTAAAACCAATGGTAAACTTCACAGGTTGAGAAAATTTCATGAAAAAAAATCAAGTAAAATTTAAGGCAAAATTACCTACGTCCTATGGTTAGAATATGGACAGATTATTACAATTTGCGGACCCCTAACACAGGCAGTTAATGTTTCAAAAATTTAAATAGGATAACCTTAGCTTAAGGTAAATTTATACCATGGAAAAGTATACCTTTTAGCTTTGAGACAGTAAGGTAATCTTTATACGGATTTAAAAAATTATAGGGATAATCACCTTTAATCAAAGGCTTTAACCTAAACTACTGCTAAATTACCATGGGGGAAAACCCCGTAACAAAGAAGGAAAAATAACATTATGCTAAAGGTGAAGTTTCACAGAGTGGTTGGAGGGAAAATCACATAATATTTTTGGAACATACCCCCATTATGCGTTAATTATCTGTCCTCCTTGGCTTTTAAGAAATTTTACAAGAATGGATTAGAAAAAAAAATTCTATTTCACCTTCGTTCTCTCTGGATTTCTAAAAGAGTCACTGACAAACAATTATCTTTTAGTAGGGGTGCATGAATTATGGATTGAAAATTTCTTGATCTCTTTTGTTAATTTTATTTATCTATACTACCAATATAATAGCATATAATAGCATACAGATATCAGCACTAAAAGAGTTGACTAAAATGTTCCTTAGAATATTAAATTAGTTTTAAATTTATTACGGTTGCCCTTGATACCGTTTCATTCCTGCCGTAATTAAATATGTTTTTTTTTAATAAAGAAACCTACCGCTCATTGACCTTGCGAGAACATAGATTAATACTAAAGCAAGAAGCGTATTCATGCAAAGAGATAATTTTCTACTTTGCAGAAAGATTTAACTTTCCGCCACATATTTGCATGATCACCCCCTGAGAAATACTTTCGTTCATGTGGGAAACTATCAGCTGCTTGTTAAACTAAATTCAACTAATACAAATTAGTTGTTATCAAAAATGCACATCATTAAATATTTTAACTTAAAAAGTGGTTCTGCTTCCTTACTTAGAAGAAAATTAGGGTAGTAGTTTTCAAAAAAAAAATAATTTTAAGCCATTTCTGAAAGTTTAAAGAATTTCTTATTTTTTCTTTTCGGCATCAAATTCGTGAGATAATTTTATCAGCTTTGCAGAAAGCTTTTCCCATATAAATTTTGACATCAGGGGCCTATTGCACCATCTTACAAAATTGTGATTACAAGCATTTTTTAACAAATTTGTAAAAAATCGAGTTTTTTTCATATGTAATTTTTCTTAATCACAAATTTGTACTTGTAATTTGTAATTGGTGCAATAGGCCCCTGGTTTCTGTGGAGATAAAATTATCTCATTTCTGAGGTTTGCTCGGGTTTTCTGCCCTTACATAAATACCATTATTAAGTCCCTAATTACCATTATATTATGCATCTTCCGCCTTGATTTTAAACATTGAATTCCAAGTTATTTGCATCTAGCCTTGTAGCCAGGGCAAGAGCTCCAGTACATTTTTCTATAGATAGGTATTTCGTGGATCGTCTTTGAATTTTTCAATACCGTCTATATACTCGTATATGAGCTATACATACGAGTATGTATCTGCGGGACTCCAAATAACATCTGCGTATTCCAAAAGTGATTTGACAATAGATGTCAAGGATAATAACGCGAAGGGATCTCTTAAATATTTTAATTTTATTTTATAAAACTTTCCTTATAATGGAAATTGCTTTTTCAGGAAAGTGTGGAGCCAAGTGTAACACCTTATTATTTGAAGCCAGATCGATAGCTGCAGATTTAACTGCATAATTAAATATCAAACGAAGAGTTTTTCTGGAAAAAGATGCCACGTTAGACATTTTAATATTTAACTTTAAGAAGATGACACCAAGTTGACAGAGAATCAAGGTTAGACTGAAAAATTTGACACTCTTTCAAACTCGAAACTTTTAAAAATTGTATTATATAGTCAGTATATTGAATGCATTTACAAGAGATAATATCATTAATAAAAATTATGAACAGGAGTGGACCTAGGTGACTACCTTGGGGATGTTCATTTAATTTCCTCGGAACATAATTTTAAATTTTTACCTCTCTAAGCTCACTCATGTTATTAAAATAGCCTATGTAGACAACAAATCTCACATGGCTAAGGTCGAATATCCTAATTTTTTTATAAAACCTATCAGGGAAATGTATAAACTTTTTAAAATTAATCAAATAATGCAATCTTTACTGCAAGATATTGTATTGCCAGGTATCATATCTTAAAATGTATGTGCATATCATATCATCGTAATGTCAATTCTTATTAAAATTACAATGGAAACAACCTGTATACTGAAGCACGTCTAGTTTCCATTTCACACAGTTTTTGGAAGAGTTATAATATGCCACAGATATACACTGGAATATTTAAGGCAAATTTCCGACATCCAAATCATATTTTAACTGACTGAAGATTGTTAAAATTACACAACAATTTCCTTAAAACAATAGATCAGATTTATTTAATGAATTAACCGAGTTGACTCGTGAAAACTTAACTGGCAGTGTTTCACACGAGTGTTTCGTTGCTTTTGACTTATAATTTTTTGCGTATATGTAATGAAATTATATCAATTTTATTTATGTTTCATGAGACGCAGACCTCTATTAAAGTCTATACATATATTCTAAGAGTAATAGTTTAGCTATTTTACGGAAATTAAAACCAAATATTTTAAAAAGGACTAAATCTTTTTCTTTGCAATCATACAAACACTCTTGATTCTTCATTACAATAATCCACAAAATGTTCCCACCAAGTCTCATTAGTTTAAGTTTCTTTGCATATTATTTTACCTGCACTGCAGTTTAATTAATGAAAAAATGCAGGATTTCATTAGATTTTTTGAACGGTTTGCACTTTCATTAATCACTCTAGCAATAAGCCACCAACACTATCTTGTACAACCCTAGCAGAAATGCTACTTTTAATAATTCATCCCACAAATGGTTCGCATGTGTCAGGCTGCACAACGAATGGCTTGGACATGACATAGCCCCCCTAATTAATGAGCATACAACACCAGGTCAACACTAAATAACTTGTAACTATGTACGAATGTACGAACAACAGCAACATCTACTACTGTGATAGCAATAAATAACATACCTTCACAAATTCCTCCATGCATATGCACAAATCCATGCTTACATCTGTAATCGTCCGTGTTCACAAAGACTAATTCTTTTTTTTTTTTGGGGGGGAGCTTAAAGCAAATACATCTTCCCCGAACTCTCAAATGAATTGTACCCAGCTTAGCTCGTAAATCTTCACCAAATCGGTTAATCGCATTTCAATATCCAGATATGCAAATTTTTTGCCACCTTTTGCGAAAGGGTTCCTTTTAAGCGAGAGCACACACAGTGGCAGCAAGCCTCCTGAATTTATATCTCTACAGCTATATGTTTGCATATAAAAGCCTTTAACTTGAATTCTATTGTTATTTCGGGAAGCGAGAGAGCCAGTCGGAGCAGCAGCAGAGTGTATAGTAGTGTATAGCTGCCAGCAACTCAAGCCTTTTATGCAAATCGGCCAAGTCTTAGATACTGAAGCGTTGGAAATTTGTCTTAAATGTCACACCGAGTATCTGTGCCACATAACTCTTCTAAAAAACTGTGAGGTGGAAACTGGGCCTGCTGCAGTGTATAGATGCTCGTAAGTACGTATATGATGCCTTGCAATACAATATCTTGCAGCTTAAATTCAAATTTGATGCCGAATTGCCTTTTTTTGGTGGAATATTTCTATGGAATAACCTTTCGTCCTAAGTTCCTTGGGTTATTTATTTTTCCTCGGACGAGATCACAAAGCGATTATGAAAAGAAAAGACTGTCAAGCGTAAAATGAATGGAGCAGACATTAAGAGAAGCTTAGTTTGTTTTGTTTTTTTTAGTCAAACCTTAAGTTTGAATTAGATTTCATGTTTTTTTTTTTTGTTTACATCTTTTGAGAATTCTAAGGGCTCAAAAGTTTTAATAGGTCATGAGAAATTTGGTCAATATATTTTGGATATATTTGTCTAATAAGAGTTATAAAAAAGATCCGGATAATCTCACGATGCTTCTCGTAGGGGGAGTGGGGCTAAAAGTAACACTGTTACTGTTTACTTAAGGCAATACTTCTCTTAAGTTAAAAAAATAATTCAACTACAAATTTTCCAAATTTGAGAGCCATGTTTCGGCTAAAAAATGCTCAAGATAACTGGCAACTATTTGCAAGACATGACGAACCATTTTCTCCACATCTGCGGTTAGGACTTTGCACTTTTATTCCCCGGAATAAATGTTACAATTAACTCCACCATGAAATGTAATTTGTTTCTCTTCTCAAAGACCTCGACTAACAACCGAAGTAGATTAATCCGGAATCATGGAGAATTTCTAACGTACTTGTTCAAGAAAAACCCGCAGTTTATTAAGTGCCATTTATAATGCTTAACAAACTGAACTTATATTTTAAGGAGTTACATAAAAATTTTCTCGACCAAATTTGAAGCAAATCGTACCACCCTTTAGGCTAAAGTTTGGTGTTACTTGAAAGTACTCGCTCGACGCATAAACGATCAGACCTACAATATTTTACTGAAATTGCTGAAAACTTTTTCTAGATACGCGTTTTTATCAAAAGCGTTCAAAAATGTCTGTCATTTTAATATTTATTGTATAATAATTCAACAGGGTGTCCCGAAAATCGATTTGTTTTTTATTGACTTATTACGTGAAATCAACAAATCTTTGGGAAGTGTTGCATTAGGCGGGCGATTAAATCTCCAAAAACGGAACTGAACCTAGTGACTAACAATACTCTCAACTATTTATGTGTGCATGGTTATCGGCAGGAATGGAAGAGATTTTCTGCGGAGTCCGAACGCTTAAGTTGAAAAACACTTTTCATAACAAGAGATGCTTTTGGAAGATTTGTAACTTTCTCGCAAAAGGCAAGACCCTGAATTTTTTTACTTGCGATATAGGTACTATAGGGCAAGTTCTGCATTTGGAAAAAAAATCGAACTCGAGATTTTGATCAAAGTTGACATTACGATGATAGCGAAGACGAAAAAAGTGGGTCCGACAATTCCGTCTGTCTGTCTGTATGTCTGTATGTCTGTATGTCTGTATGTCTGTATGTCTGTATGTCTGTATGTCTGTACCTCGAACTACAGCCTAAACTACCGGAGGTATTTTCTTCAAACTTGGTAGTTAAGGGTCTTCGGTGATTCCCTAGAGGAGAAATTGAAAGTTTTTTTTTATCTCCAAAACTAAGGGTACCCCCCATACACCCGTAATGCGAAATCTTATTTATCTCGAAAACGGCTCTAACGATTTTGATAAAAAAATTAAGTGTGATATTATGGACATGGACTATATTTCGGTGAAAAAAAAATTTGGGGGGAAATGTTATTAGGGGTACCTGTCATAGAACGTTTTTTTTTATTTTTGAATTTCTCACCAACGGCTCTAACGATTGTAACCAAAATTTTTATGCAGGAGCTGCTTTGCATTTGAAAAAATATAAACTAAAAATTTTTTCGAAAAAATAGTTTTTGGATTTTTAAAAAAATAATACAATTTTTTTTTTTTTAAATTCAATATCTTGAAAACGAATTCACGATTAAATTTTTAAATTACGTTTTAAAATGTATTTTATTAAATAATAACAATCTGCATATCAATTTTTTATATAAAAATTTTAAGGAAAATTTAGTACACAAAAAACATGTTTCAGTGTGTCTGTATGTCTGTACCTCTCACTACAGCCTAAACCACTGGACCTATTTCTTTCAATCTCGGTAGTTAAGAGTCTTCGGTGATTCCCTAGAGGAGAAATTGAAATTTTTTTTTTAGCTCCAAAACTAAGGATACCCCCCATACACCCGTAATGCAAAATCTTATTTATCTCGAAAACGGCTCTAACGATTTTGATAAAAAAAATTAAGTGTGATATTATGGACATGGACTATATTTTGGTGAAAAAAAAATTTGGGGGGAAATGTTATTAGGGGTACCTGTCATTGAACGGTTTTTTTGATTTTTGAATTTCTCACCAACGGCTCTAACGATTTTAACCAAAATTTTTATGCAGGAGCCGCTTTGCATTTGAAAAAATATAAACTAAAATTTTTTTCGAAAAAATAGTTTTTGGATTTTTAAAAAAATAATACAATTTTTTTTTTGAAAATTCAATATCTTGAAAACGAATTCACGATTAAATTTTTAAATTACGTTTTAAAATGTATTTTATTAAATAATAACAATCTGCATATCAATTTTTTATATAAAAATTTTAAGGAAAATTTAGTACACAAAAAACATGTTTCAGTGTGTCTGTATGTCTGTACCTCTCACTACAGCCTAAACCACTGGACCTATTTCTTTCAATCTCGGTAGTTAAGAGTCTTTGGTGATTCCCTAGGGGAGAAATTGAAATTTTTTTTTTAGCTCCAAAACTAAGGGTACCCCCCATACACCCGTAATGCAAAATCTTATATATCTCGAAAACGGCTCTAACGATTTTGATAAAAAAAATTAAGTGTAATATTATGGACATGGACTACATTTTGGTCAAAAAAAATTTTGGGGCAAAATGTTAATAGGGGTACCTACCATAGACCCGTTTTTTTTATTTTCGACTTTCTCATTAACGGCTCTAAGGATTTTAGCCCAAAATTTTTAGCAGGAGTCCCCTTAAGTTTAAAATAATATTGTATATAAAAATATTCGAAAAAATATTTATTGGGTTTTAAAAAAAAAAAAAAATTTTTAAATCAATATCTTTAAAACCTATAAACGATTATTTTTTGAAATAATTTCCTAAAACCAATATTATCAAATACTTAAAATTCGCATCCCACATTTTTTTCTTGAAAAATTTTAGAGAAATTTCTTATATAAAAAATTTATTTAATAATAAAACGATTTTTTAAAGTTTGTTTGTATAAATTCATACTTTTCTAGAAATCAGACGGCAATTTCATTTTAAACTCATGTTTTATAATTATAAAATGTATCTTAAATTCCAAAGTACTTTTACATAAGAGCAAGTTCGTGCGATCCAGTCGTGCATTTTATTTTTTAATTTTTAGGTGCCATCGGCTGGGGAGCGAACCCAGATCTCCGCTATTACTACCTAACGCAGTAACCATTATACTATGGAGTACTATCGTGAGATATATAATTTATAGAATATTTTTTTGTACAACTTGAACTTGATTTATATTAGTTTTTTGATCGAAAATCTATGCCTTTCTATTTTGAAAACAATTATATATATTGACAGACGTTTAGGAACACCCAGTATTTACATAGGTAAGGGTTTAAAATGATTGAGTTTTTTAATTTCCTTTTCTTATAATTTTTCTAAGAAAAACCATTGATTACTAAAGATTCATATTGAAAAAGGTCTTAGTTAGGGCCGCCTACTATACGACTTGAAGCCCTTAAACAAAAACTTAGTCGCTTTGCAAAATACCCCAGCCACTATGAGTCAGACTATAATACTATAAATATTTCTCAAGAAACTGCTACAAAAATCACTTTTGCTTGTGATGTGCGTGTGTGTTCCTTTCGATTCTGAATTGAATGAAATGTTCAAAGTCAAATTACAAGGAGTATTCGGCATCCTTAATTGCACACACAAAACATTTCATCTAGGGAGATAGGAGGTACCTATGAGTATTTTTAAACACACGTTGTATTTTATCCCAGCAATCATGTCACATTTGAGATGGAACAATGCAAACATTTGCGCCACCTTTAAGGACCCCATCATCGACAATTGTCGTCTTGGTCGTCCTACAATTTGCGGCCTTGTCAACATGTGACATTGCCTTCACTAGCTGTGTTCTTGCTATAATGTTGGGGCGAAAAGCATCAAAAGCGCCTGGCAAATGGTTTGATTGCCTTTAATACTCCATAGTGTAGTCCTTGTGATGGCTGAAGGCTATATAGCCTGTCCATGGCCCAGAGACTTGAAAAGAAGACGGGCGGCATAGACGATGCGCCTATGGCCACTCACTGGCCAGTGCAGTCATCTTTGCGGCCTCCAAATGTCCATCCACCGCGCACATAGCCAACGGAGAGAAGATTCGCTTGTCACATTAAATTGTCGCTTTATAGCATCTAATCTGGCAATTTAAGATAATCCGTCTAGTCGTCGTTCTTTGTCATTGTCATCGCTGGAGCAGCTCAATGTTGGATTGTTCTGTGGTGTGGCATGGTGTGGTGTGCGGTCGGTGGTCAAAGAAGCTGGTTGTTCAAAAAACGTCTTTGTCGTTGTTGTTGCTGCGTTGCCACCGCCCGCCACGCCGCGCCGCCGCACCGCCAGCGCAGCGCAGCGGATAGGAATCATGTCCCCTGTCAATTGCAATTCCAATAGGTGCATCTGTTCGAATTGGAAACCGAAGCAAAACAGCAGCATCAGCAACATCAGCCTAAGCAATGATATGACGATTTCGATAGATGAGACGGGCAAAATGTTGACAATAACTATTGTTAGGGTGACCATTCTGATGGTAGTTAGGAACTGTCTACGATATGACTATGATACTGGTCTTAAGTCTGAAATTAAAAAAAAAATGCTGGTGTGCCCCAAAGCTCCGTTTTGTCTCCGATTCTCTTAATAATATTCATTAATGACTTCTCATAAGAAATGTTTTTACCTTAAACTGGTGTTCCAGATGACAATACTCTAAGATTTTCATATCCGGTCCTGGATTCATATTCTTGTTCTTCAGAGTGTTGAACTTCAACGCTTACTGAATTCTTTCTTTGACAAAATTGTTCATTGGTTAATCGAAAAGTGTGAAGAATTTAATACTTACAAAATTCAATGCTGTTTCCTGTCGTTAATTTTAAACTCATTCTTTTTTATGCGCATTATTTGCATAGAAGCCAAAAAAACTTTCAGTCCTCGGGATAGGCGTGCTTCACAGACCAACTTCTGTGGAATGATCAAATAGTTGCTAAGATCGACAAAAATTCTACCAAGTGTCGATGAAGCAAGACCTTATTTACCCTTTCTTATCTGTCTGTAATCTATCAAGGCTTCATGCGTCCAAGGCTTAGCTCTTATAACTTCCCTTAGTCTATTTTATAGAACTCAAAATAGAGCTTTAAAAATAATTGTTTATTAAAATTTAACGTAGTATTGTACATCACTCGAACACCACAAAAAATGTTTCATTCCTCATTATCTTATCAAAATTTTTTCAAGAATGTTCTAATGCAATAGCTCATTCCACCGCTTAAACAATTCCCAGTTTAGCACGAATTGTCAAGTACAGAGATTCTTTTCTTAACCGTACTACACGAATTTGGAATGCATTCACATGGCTCCATTTTTCGCCTGCATTTTATATACTTTGTTATAATCACTTCAAACCTTCCCTATTTGATGATCTGATGCTCGTATAGTCTTAGGGTAGTCAAACCCGCTTATTATATAAAAAGAAAAACAAGAATTGGTGGCACATAATATGTAGATTCTTAAAACTATCACACGTGCTTAAAACCATACTAGTTTAACTCGCTTGTCTAAACCTGGATTAAAGTAACATTAAGCATAGTTTTTGATAATGAATACTAGTTCTCAGCTCTCATAAAAAATATTTTAACCGCTCTGCTTCTCATTGCCTCAGTTGAACTACGAAAAAATGACAGTTTTAAATTTAGAAATTTTGACAGTTCATAAATTAATAATAATTTGCCAATTTTATAATGTTCATCAGAAAAAAGTATATTCTGGTCACACTATTTGTTTAGCACCCAAGGCCGCTCTCCCAGTCCCCAACACAAGCATTCTAATGGTGTTTTATGTTTTGTTTGTCATAGGAATGACGCTTGCCCAAAGAAACATTCAGCGGCAATCAGTTTCGCTGTTTTGCGGTATGTTACCAGTTACCATTTACCAGAGTCATCCGCCGACCACAGCAGCAACTGGGAAAACATCTTCCCATCATCGAAGATTCGTCGCCATGGTCGATCGGTCGGACGACCGGACAAGTTAAACCATGCGGACTGGGAAGTTGAATTGCATCTACGAGTAAGTTCGGTGCCGGTGCAAGTGCAGGCGCTTCATAGTCGTGTAATGAAAATACCAATGTTTACAATGACCAAGCCAGGGGCTTCAGAGTCAAAGGCAAAAAGCAAAACCAGCATAGCATCGCCCCATCCACAACAAAAGGGAAAATATCAATTTACAGCTTTTAATTGTTAATTTTTGCATTGAATTACTTGTGATCGAAGGATTGAGTGCGCCGAATTGCTGCTGCTTCTCTGCTGCCATATTATTGGGGCTTGAGGGTTCAACCGACAGGGCAGGGGGAGGCGAATAGAAATACCGCAGTGCCAGAGTGGAATGTTTTGTGGTTAGGTACAGGGGCATTTTGTATGGAATAGGATAAATGGTATTTGGAAAAGTCTGTCATTCGTCTTGGGTTACACTCGTAACGCGGTTGTTCACCTGAAGACCAAGCACAAACATTGCTGGGGATATTAAAGCCATCGATGATGATGATAGATTTTAATCTTAAGGTATGACCATGGTGCTTGCGGTACGCTGTGGTCCGATAGCGGTGTGGTGTTTGGCACAAATTGATGAAGACCCCGATTCGGGTGGGAAAAATAAATAGCCATTCAAAGTGGGTTAAAGAGGGATAGTAACTATAAAACATTGAAATTAAAGAGAGGTTAAAAAAGAACTTCAAGGTTAATGCAGGTCGGATAAATGGGAGTCTTTGAAGTCATGTGCACATTGTTAACCAAAGTTGAGGGTACTAAAATTAACTTATAAATGTTTTTTTTAAAGTTTGGTATATTCTCTCAAGAACCGAAAACATTTATACATTCAAAAAAGTTGATTTGTAAAGCTGTCTGAATTTTTCGTGTACAAAGGTTTATTAACGAAGTATCGCCATTTGGTCATTTGAAAAGGAAACTTCGTTTTGCTTGATCAAGAATAATTGATTTCCGAATTTTTAGACAGAGCTTAAGTTTGAGCCCATTGAGACTGCCACTGTAATTTAATGTTTTATTCTCCGAAGCCCTTCGAATATTGGGTTTTGGTAAGCTTAATTAAGAATATGAATTTCTTGGAAGTATACCTACTTACTTAGCTAAAATCTTATTTTTGTTTTAATGTATTAAGAAATAAAATAAAGTTAAAATTAAAAAATTTTTAATTAATTAAAATTGAAGTTTTATTTTATTATTTATCTTTAACCTTTTTCTACAACATATAATTATTTTATTTTATTTTACAGCGACGCGTTTCGGATATAAATATCCATCTTCGGGCTTATGTTAGACTTTAATAAAATCTTATGATGTTGCTACCATCCGGAGTGAATCAGGATCTTAACTAACAAGCTTTTTCCAATTGCTTGCGCCACCTAAGTCCCGGTCTGCCTTGACTGCTTCGTTCCTTTTTGTTGAACTCAAAGATTTTCTGAGCGGGATCGTGGTTGTCAATCTATTCTAAATGAATCAGCGACCTCAATTTTCGGAGTTTTATTTTTTTAGCTGTGCTGTTGGACCACAAATCATCTGAGAATTTTCTTCTAAAAAAAGGGTATAGCGTTTTCTATCACCTTTGAAAAGTTGCAAGCTTCTACACGATATATAAGGACCAGGATGATTAGTGTATTAGACAAGGACATATTTGGTGGCCATGAGAGCATATTTTGTAGATGAACTATTGGATACTCCAAATTAAGTCCCCTTTGTGACTTTGATCAGATCTACACCAAGGCATTTAAATCGCGTCAGATAAATTTCCCTCTGCAATCAACGAACAAATAGAAAATGCTTTATCTATAGTGAATGCATCGACTAAGAACTGCGGTCTAGCGGTTAACCCACAAAAAAACGAACTGGTCCTTTTTACGAACAAAAGGAGTTTTAAAATTTCCTTAATTGAAGGGACCCAACTCAAAATCTCCGATCACGCAAAGTGCCTTGGTGTGATCCTGGATAAGAAATAACATAACACCCCGCTTAGACTTGTACAAGCCGTTCAAGACCACCTTTCCTGCCGCCTGCGAATCGATGATAGCAATATATACCGACGGTTCTAAGATGGAAACAAACTAGTGTTGGTGCAGGGTTATTTTCAGAAACCCTTGGACTATTCAGCTCATTCAGACTTCCTAATTACAGCATTGTCTTGCAAGCTTAGGTCCTGGTAGTGACGAAAGCTGCTAGACAAGTCACAATGCTGACAATACCACAAGCTGATATCACCTTTTTCATTGATAACCAAGCAGCAATAAAAGCGATTTCTTCCATTGAAATCAAATTTAAGCTTGTAACTTGCTGTCGCGAAGAGCTAAGGGTTCTTGGTACTCAGCACAACATTAGGCTGGCCACAGTAGTTTTCCAGGCAAGATTAGGATCAGCACTTGATCGCTATCAGGCAGACATAACATTTAAAGTCCCACCCTGTAATCTTAAACATGTAATCGAGAGCAAAGTTCTAGCTAACAAACACGAGGTGGAACTCGCTCTATTCCTGCCTTATAACCTGAAAGCTATGGCCTAGTTTCAGCAAACAAAGGACCGACGTTATCATCCAACTTAGTAAAAAGTCTTTTTCTCTTCTCGTGAATATCATCACCCACCGGTCACATCCAACTGGGTTATTACAAGAAAGAGATATGAAACTCAGTAAGGACGACTTATGCAGAGGATGCGGTGACGAGGAGATGCTTGAGGATACTCCTCACTACCTGTGTTACTGCCCTGCGCTGTATCATCTGAGAATGAGAAACAGACGCCTAGGGAGACATTTCTTCAACGAATTTGATAAGATCTCTGACATTAAAAGCTTAATCATATTAAAATTTATTAACGATACCAAATGGCTTGAAAATTCCTTAACTCTGAAAATCGAAACACATAAAAATGGTCACGTACAAACGAAAACGACTTAACGATGCACACGTTTCTTGCTGTAGTGGCAAGAAACGGAGTATGGGCACTTCGCCTATAGACCAGCGATTGCCGTTTCTCCGGTGAATACGAGCATCAGGTAGTTGATGGGGCAAATCTCCCTAAAATTGGTAAAGCTCTTTCGACTTAATCAGGACATATACACCAAACACTGACCTACCGAACTCATCTACCAGACTTTGCAAAGAACAACATGCTTCTAAGGGCTTGGTGGGTGGATGATTTCTCAAGTGAGGGTAAAGGATAAGATGGCTAAAGGATAAGTATTGGTCTTAAATGGCTTCCTTGGAGAACACCAGAAGTTGCTACCAAGGGATCGGATAGAACATTTATTGTGCCCGAAAATCGCGATAGAAAGGAAATATTAGGTAAGGCATTCCACATTCATGCAGTACGTCTAAGAAGAGGAGAATATCAGGTTGGGCTCAAAGTTAGACTAAGGGGCATTCCCTGCAGCACAAGTATTACGGTTGAATTGCTTAAAGGGAGGAATGCAACTGACTAGAAGACTGTTAATAAAAAAAAGGGTCCTCGAAGGATACAAATGTTTCCGATATAGTTCTATCTCCTATAATTTTGAAGATCTTCTTTGAATTCTCTCCAAGAGTCTTAACTGTGTTATGGGAGCACGTGCGCAAAATATGGGAATATTGTATTCAAGATTGCGAAGAATATAATATATGAAGAGATTTTTCCCAAATCAGAAGGGGCGAAAATTTATTTCCATCGTCGAAGGAACTCTTAACACTTAGCAGCGTTTTAGGCGACGTCGAGGATATGATCATTGCACTTGCAGAAATTTGGAATTCATACATATATCGAGAACTGAATGCTGCTCCATTTCCTCAATGAAAGTGACGTTCTTAGATAGAGGCATGGAGGTAGGATTTAGCTTTAACGACAGGAGATACCATTAAGATTTTAAAGCATTAAAATTCTACCCGGTTTTTTTGGTACCCCATTTGACAAACAATCAATTTGATAGTCGATAATTTTTGTCAATTAGTTGATAATTTGGTATTATGGGTATCAACTGGAAATTTTAGACCGATTGTGAATATCTACTTATAAAAAGTTCATTGTGAATGAGTTTTGTTTTTTTGTCGGCCAAGAAAAGGAAAATTCTTTGTGCGAAAATACATTTGTATCAATCAAGAATTCGTGGTTGATAAGAAAATTGATGTGTATCCATTTTATTGATATCCGTAATAACATGTCTATCAAAAAAAATCACTTACAATAATGATAAAATTTACTGAAATTCACAGTCGATAAAAAAATGTTGATAGTTGATAGTCATAATACCAACTCATTCAATTTGTTGATATGTATCAAGTATCTTGTTGATAGTTGATAGCCATAATAGGGCTGAAAGCTATGGATATATGTAAGAACTTAACGGTCCGTTTTAAATCGAGATCTGAAGGACAATGCCGAACATCTGTAAACGAATATGAGAAGCTGAAAGTATTGTCATCAGAGAAACAATTTAATACAAGAAAGAGAGTCCGAACTAAAACGGAGCCCTGAGGTACACCCGTACTTATTTTATGAATATCAAAATCAACCAAAGCAAAGATTCGTTAGATAATTTCCAATTCAACAAAGAATAGGTTAATCAATACCAAATAACTTTTCTATGAGAGAGCTTGATGTCAAACTCTATCAAATGCTTTTAAAATTTGACTTTCCTTCGAGGATATTTTTTCATAAATAAATACATAAATAATAATAATAAATTGTCTTGAAAATTCATTCCAGATGGAATATTTTTTTGCGACATGATGATTTTATCACAGCATCTTTTTCTCAAGCAGTTTTTTTTTTCGCAACCACATTTTGTCTTAAAGATTTGTTCGCAATGACATTTTGTCGTGAATGTTTTTCCTCTGGAGTGTCGCTGGTTTTATTGTCTCGGGATCTCGTATGTCTGTATTCGAAATTAAATGTCAGGCTTAAATTGTGATCAGAAAAACAAAATACCTACTTCAAAATATTCGCTGCGCAAATCGATTGATCAAATTTTCGATTTTTTTAATAACATTAACAACAATCAAATAGAGTACTTTTTTATTTGACTGTTGGTATATAAAAATATATTGTTCATTTTTATCCAGCTCACAATCGATATCAAACATAATAAAATCGAGCACCAAAAACGGTTTTATATTTTAATAATATTCTTCACAGAATTCACCCTTAATCGGCTTATGCCCTGCCCAGGGTACATTTTTAAATAAAAACACATATTTTATTAAATTTTAAATCATTCACAAACGAGAACTTTAGTAGTTTCTCCATTTTTCCGAATTTTATGCAAAGCCAAGTTAATACCTGTCACTTTTTAAAACTAAGCTCTTTGTATCAAAATTAATGCCCTCTCCCAAAAACCACCATCCAGTGATGCGTAAATAAAAGGATTTCAGCTGGAAAAAAATCCTTTAAAAAATGCTAGGATTTGTATTCTCTATGTTTACTCGATTTCACAACAATCATTAATAACGAACCACTATAGGTAACTGAATTTTCAACAAGAATAAATTCAGTCTCTGAAAAAAAAAAAAGAATTACAAACAAATATATATTTTTACCACAAAAATACTCCCACAGGACTACAAATACCAAACGAAGCCAAACTGAATTGCCATCAGGATTCAGGACTCCACAGCCAGACGCGATTTCGATAGCGATAGTCTAGTTAGTTACCTGAATATTGCATTGTTCCATCCTTTGCAAGGTTCTTCTTGTCGAGGACATAACTCTCTGCAAAACTACCAAATAATATTCCAGACTGGTAATACCGAAAACCAAAACCAAAACTACAACTGGAAGAATCAAGGACCAAGAAGTCAGAAGTGCGGTTGGATGGTGTAGTGGTTGTTCAAACTTTTACTCTTGACTATGAATGCTGTTGGCTTTTAGCCCCTTCTTTGCTTGCTGCCTGGTGGTGGTCTAACCTCAGCCGGGTTGAATGTCATTGTCCCGAACTATAATATAAGTCCACGTCCGTTGTGTCGCTTGGTGTACCTGTACAAGGGGTTCAGTTTTGAACAGTTTTCGAGGATTGTACTTGTGCCTCTCCATCGTTGTTTAATATTTATTAAGTTGGCCATTTTTTGTGGGTGTGTATAATTTTTTTTTGTTTTATTGGTAAAAGGTGTTAAGAAGTTTTGCGACGAATATTTTAATAAAACTCTTTGTCCTTTAGGGTTAACAAAGTTTTTTTTTTTTGACAAAAACTTATGAGGACCTAGGGGCATTTTGCCTTTTTCAAATCAAGAGGGACTCTCGAAGGGGTTAGTTGAATTATTTTGACGTCATGACCTGTAGATGTCGAAGCGAAATTAAGAAACAAAAATAGTACAACTGGACTTTTGTTAAACTCCATTTAAAAGTTTAACTTAACATTTATAAATTTTATAAGTGCAGGGTATTTTTTGGCTTCGTGGAAAAACAATCGGTTCCAATCAAACTTAAGATAAAAATGTTGAAGAATTTCATTACAGTGACTTGCGAAATACTGTCCATTGCGTCGTGATGACCTCCCCGTGCTGAACATCGAGTGCCTAGTACCTCAACCCCAGATGAGGATTCAATCCCTATGAAAGGCTGTTGGTGGCAGAAATTGTGAGGAATAGTCGCAATTTCATCCAAACGGCAGTGATCGAAGTCCCCAAATGGAATCAACGGTATCGTTTACAGTTCCAGTCAGGCTGAATTGCTTTGTGAACACGATATATGAGCTAATATGGCATATTCGGAGTTCAGTTTTTCATATAAGGATCATGCTCTCCGTCCTTGGAATTTATACTTGCCCTTTAGTTTGATATCTGGTTGGGGACAACAACAAGGCCCATATAATTGAATGAATTTACTGCTAATGAACCTTGTTACGTACGTGGAATGGTAAGTCTCTTATTTTGCCACATGCAGCCAAACAACGGAGGTCCTAGACTGCTCCAAATAGATATCATAGCGCGCCGTCCAGGAAATTGGAGAAAATGTATCGGTTAGAAGAAAGTTAAAAACTGCGATATATGGAGGATTTGAAGGAGAAAAAGATATCCCGACCAAATACAAAACAACCAATTACTGTAAGGAAATTCGACGATAATGACGGCTACCATCGCAAGAGATCACCTGGTTCTTTTCCGACCGATTCTGTAAGAACCCCTTAAGAAGTATTAAGAACATGGCCGGGAAGCCATTAGACGTCCTGGGTTTAACATGGTATCCAAAACAAAACCCCGGATTTAACGATGAGTTCCGAATACATACAGCTGAATAAGAAACCCTGCAAGGAAGTAGCATGTCTACTGGGAAGCTCTACGAGCAGAACGACACATTTTTAGAAAGAATCAAGACGAAGGACCAGTGCGCGATCAAGGTAATAGAGCTAGGTTATAGCAGGAAAAAAGTTGGAGAGTTTTATCAAAAGTTAAAAAGAACCTCTCAGTAAGAGTAGGATGTATGTACGTCTGTGGTTACCAGGTCTGGAAATAAATCTTGCAAGGTAGATCAAGGGAACGTATAGTAGTTCAATCACGCAGTCGCAATTTAAAATATCGCAAGTAAAAAATGCACGACTGGATCGCACGAACTTGCTCTTATGTAAAAGTACTTTGGAATTTAAGATACATTTTATAAATATAAAACATGGATTTAATGAGATAATAATGTTCAAATGCATAAAATTGCCTTCTGGTTTCCGGAAAAGTATGAATTTATGCAAATAAACCTTGAAAAATCGTTTTATTATTAAATAAATTTTTTATATAAGAAATTTCTCTAAATTTTTTCAAGAAAAAAATGTGGGATGCGAATTTTAAGTATATAATAATATTGGTTTTAGGAAATAATTTCAAAAAATAATCGTTCATAGCTTTTGAAGATATTGATTTAAAAATTTTTTTTTTAAAAACCCAATAAATATTTTTTCGAATATTTTTATATACAATATTATTTTAAACTTAAGGGGACTCCTGCTAAAAATTTTGGGTTAAAATCCGTAGAGCCGTTAATGAGAAAGTCGAAAATCAAAAAAACGGGTCTATGGCAGGTACCCCTAATAACATTTTGGCCCAAAATTTTTTTTGACCAAAATGTAGTCCATGTCCATAATATCACACTTAATTTTTTTTATCAAAATCGTTAGAGCCGTTTTCGAGATAATTAAGATTTTGCATCACGGGTGTATGGGGGGTACCCTTAGTTTTGGAGCGAAAAAAAAAATGTCAATTTCTCCTCTAGGGAATCACTGAAGACCCAACTACCGAGATTGAAAGAAATAGGTCCAGTGGCTTAGGCTGTAGTGAGAGGTACAGACATACAGACATACAGACATACAGACATACAGACAGACAGACGGAATTGTCGGACCCATTTTTTTCGTCTTCGCTATCATCGTAATGTCAACTTTGATCAAAATCTCGAGTTCGATTTTTTTTCCAAATGCAGAACTTGCCCTATAGTACCTATATCGCAAGTAAAAACGACGTTGACCAACAAATCCATTCACCAGGTCTCGCCAAAGTTAAGACAGCTACATGTGTATATCTTAACATAAGTCTTATGCATTTTTTGAGGTAACCGGCTCATTTACAAAATATGATTGGAAGAAAACATGCCAGATGAGTGGAACGTAATCATTGTTTCCTCGCGTCTCAAGAAAGGAGACCCTCTGAGCATCTGAGCAGCGCCAACTACAGAGTCATTAGTGTCCCTTACAAAATATTTTCTGCTGTATTAAATGGACCACTTAAATCGTTTATCAACCACCTGATAGATCCCTACTACTGTGGTATTTGACCAGAAAAGTGCAAATGTTGTCATTACAGCAGATCTTAAAAAAAGCCAGAAACTTATATCGATATAATCAAGAGCATTTTATCAGTTTCAAGTTCGTGTATGATGGCAACTGTAGAGACGAGCTATATATCCTTTATATATACGAGTAGCGCTGCCAAACAGGATGACTATGCAGATATCTTGATGTCAAAAACTCTTTAATATAAGGCGATGCATTATGTTGCTTCTTTTTAATAACATCAGAAGAATAGCACAACACTCTGGCACTAACCAAGTCACAATCTTCTAAGCAACCGTCCAGTAACCCTTATAAGTTCACGGTACTGACATAATCAGAAGAATCAACCGAGATTCAAGGAGTAGGAGAAGTAACCCCAAGCGCATGGTGTCCCAAGTATACTGAAGACAAACGTCTTGAAAAGAACATTACCATTTGCAGCTATAACTTTGAATAAGTTAGAGACATTTGTTAACCTAGTAACCTTGCCTTCACTTTAGACTCAGACAACGAAGAATAGCTTTTGCCGATCACTGTGTCCCTTTAAAAAATACGGATTATCCCGGTCTTGATAATAGTGCGGGGGTATGGACCTTACCAATTATTGTGTATATAAGAACGCGTTAGTCTGTCTGTTGTGAGTTGAACATTTTCCGGTTGGTTTTTGGTCCAATCTGCATAGACGGGGAGGGGTAACAACAATGAATTGAACGAGCCCTATAGCGGCACTGGTCTAGGCAAAAAAAGCAAAAAACCAAAAGCGAGTGGACACCAGTGCTTTGGCTAATAAAATCTTTCAATTGTACCCTGAGAGATGGCACAGTTGAAAAAGATCATTTCATAGATAGCGCACACACAAGTTATATATTTTTTTTTCAAAAACTGTCCTACAGATTTAAACATTTTTTTTTTTAAATTTCATTTAATTAAAGCTAGGTAATGGTTGAAAACAATTCCAATAATATGCACGACTGGATCGCACGAACTTGCTCTTATGTAAAAGTACTTTGGAATTTAAGATACATTTTATAAATATAAAACATTTGTAAAACAGATAATAATGTTCAAATGCATAAAATTGCCGTCTGGTTTCCGGAAAAGTATGAATTTATGCAAATAAACCTTAAAAAATCGTTTTATTATTAAATACATTTTTTATATAAAAAATTTCTCTAAAATTTTTCAAGAAAAAAATGTGGGATACGAATTTTAAGTATTAAATAATATTGGTTTTAGGAAATAATTTCAAAAAATAATCGTTCATAGCTTTTGAAGATATTGATTTAATTTTTTTTTTTTTTTTTTAAACCCAATAAATATTTTTTCGAATATTTGTATATACAATATTATTTTAAACTTAAGGGGACTCCTGCTAAAAATTTTGGGTTAAAATCCTTAGACCCGTTAATGAGAAAGTCGAAAATCAAAAAAACGGGTCTATGGCAGGTACCCCTAATAACATTTCACCCCAATTTTTTTTTGACCAAAATGTAGTTCATGTCCATAATATCACATTTAATTTTTTTTATCAAAATCGTTAGAGCCGTTTTCGAGATAAATAAGATTTTGCATTACGGGTGTATGGGGGGTACCCTTAGTTTTGGAGCTAAAAAAAAAATTTCAATTTTTCCTCTAGGGAATCACCGAAGACTCTTAACTACCGAGATTGAAAGAAATAGGTCCAGTGGTTTAGGCTGTAGTGAGAGGTACAGACATACAGACACACTGAAACATGTTTTTTGTGTACTTAATTTTCCTTAAAATTTTTATAAAAAAAATTGATATGCAAATTGTTAGTATTTAATAAAATACATTTTAAAACGTAATTTAAAAATTTAATCGTGTATTTGTTTTCAAGATATTGAATTTTCAAAAAAAAAATTGTATTATATTTTTAAAAATCCAAAAACTATTTTTTCGAAAAAATATTTAGTTTATATTTTTTTAAATGCAAAGCAGCTCCTGCATAAAAATTTTGTTTAAAATCGTTAGAGCCGTTGGTAAGAAATTCGAAAATCAAAAAAACCGTTCTATGACAGGTACCCCTAATAACATTTCCCCCCAAATTTTTTTTCCACCAAAATATAGTCCATGTCCATAATATCATACTTAATTTTTTTTATCAAAATCGTTAGAGCCGTTTTCGAGATAAATAAGATTTTGCATTACGGGTGTATGGGGGGTACCCTTAGTTTTGGAGCTAAAAAAAAAATTTCAATTTCTCCTCTAGGGAATCACCGAGGACCCTTAACTACTAAGTTTGAAGAAAATATCTCCGGTAGTTTAGGCTGTAGTTCGAGGTACAGACATACAGCTATACAGACATACAGACGGAATTGTCGGACCCACTTTTTTCGTCTTCGCTATCATCGTAATGTCAACTTTGATCAAAATCTCGAGTTCGATTTTTTTTCCAAATGCAGAAATTGCCCTATAGTACCTCTATCGCAAGTAAAAAATGGTTATTTTTGGTATCCCCCTTGGAACCATTTTTTTTTATTTTCTCAAAAACGGTACGACCGATTTTGATCATTGTTTTTAATGTTAAGTTTCCCCAGCAGTTTCAATATTGTTGTGTAATCAAATTTAAAAATTTTTTTTTCGATTTAAAAAATTTTTTTTTTTTTTCTGAAAACTCAATATTTCGAAAACCCCAGATCGAATTTTGTAAAGCTTGATAAATAAAAGTTTCTCAGTCTAATCTACAAGATGTGAGAAAAATAATTATTTTTCCTAAGACTAAAGGTACCCACCCTTCATACAAATGTTAAAAAATGGTTTTCAAAAATCGTATTTTGCTCGAAAACGGTTCCGAGAATTTTGCTAAAATTTTTTTTTGCTTTCGATTAATTCTTACGATCTGTAATTTAATAAAAAAATTGAAAACAAGACATTACTGATCGTACCTACCATAGAACAATTTCTTTCGAATTTTGAATTTCTAATTATCGGCATAACGGATTTTAAAGAAATTTTTTTATAGAAAAGCTTCTAAAAAGTTTAAGAAACAGTGCATTTCAAAACTTTAAGAAAAATATTTTTTTTAATTTTCAAAAAAAAAAAATATTTGTTTTTTCATTAAGAATGTTTTAAAAATTTGTTTATAATCGCTTACTTTGTTAAGAAACCACTACAACGACTTATAATTTTTGTTCTTGTATAATCTATAAAGCCTCTAATCGTCCAAAGCTTGATTATAGTCCATTCCTAGAATTGAAAAAATCTTTTGGACAGAATTCAAAGTCGAGCTTTAAAAATAATAATAGGTGGTAGATCTGCAAGGCAGCCTTTAACATCGCTCAACCACTGCTGAAATGTTGTATGTCTTTCAATTTTTATGTTTAGTGATATAGAAAATTGCTTTCCTCCCTTTAAGCAATTTGAAAGTTATACTTGTACTTCTAGGAAAACACATTAGTTTTCCCACGAACCCTGTTTTGGACATTCTGTCAAGTATAGAGAGTTTTTTCTTAACCGTACTGCACGAATGTGAAATGCCTCAATTTCTTCTCTTTTTACTGCCATTTTGACATTCGGAGCTCGAAATCAAACGTGCATTAGTATCTTCTCATCAATCCTTCCCTAATTTCCAAATTCTTTCATTGTTTTACTGTTAAATGTGCGCTTATTATCAAGAACAAAATAGGAATCCTTTATTTAATTTATTAAATTTTATTTAAGTATAAATTTTATTTAAATTTAAATTTTATCTTAAAATATAAAAATTAAATTAAACAATTTATGCATTAAATTATCTTGGACATTTAAAAACCTTATACAAAAATTAAGGAATTGACTAAAAGTAATGCCAATTTATAACAATTCTGATTATGCAAGGGCCCGACAAGACTATACTGTTGGGCATTCAGTGTTTTTTTTTTTTTTTGTGAAACAGAGCGGCTGCGTGAATATACGCTAATACTAGTACCGACGATACACTGTTATAACTGTTATAAATTGGCATATCCCTCGTCCCGTCCAATTTTCGTTCCAATTGAAGGGAGATACATATTTCTTATCGTACTGTCTTTATAATAGCTATTTAAAGAAGCACTTATTACAGATATAGATATGTTATTCACAATGGTTACAACTTTATTTAAAAATTAATTATTAATTGATAAAATAAACAAAATATTCGCTTAAATCAAGTCAAAAAATAATACGAATACTATTTTTACATAGATGTGTACATTTTTTTAAAAAAAGTTTATTTATTATAAAAAATTTAAAACGATATTTGGAAACTATTACAATACGAAAATATTCTTTTTTATACCTCAAAATATTTAGTACTTGATCACTTGTTCACTATGGATACGATTATTTTAAATTTAAAATAAAATTTAAAATTAAATTGCAAATATTGATTTAACGCGAGTTAAACTTGCTGTTTCTTAAAGCCATTTTAAAAAAGGACAAAATTTAAAATTAAAAAGTACAAACTTTAAGTCTCTTCGATATTATGAGTAATTCACAATTAAAAGAGTTACAAATTAGTTCGAAAATATTACCTAAGAAAAAAACGGTTACGCTCAAACATCGAAATGTCAAGAATTACGAATTAATCTGTCTGTCGTGTAGGAGCATATTTATATGCCTCCTCAGAACATATCGTTGAGATAATCTCCCTCACTGAATCTCTTCCAACATTGCACTTCGCCATAACATGATTGATGATGTCCTCAATGATATTCGGATTCAATGGATAATCGCCGTCTAAACTATGTGAAGCCAGCGCGTAACTGGTGAAGAAATGACCAATTAAAATTCTAGTACTTTCTTTATAGCACTTCCATGGAATTGTGTGGTAGTAAGTATGCGACAAAAATGTTCCATTGCAGCCTATTACAAAAAGATCGTAAGGACTTGATCGAGGTTCGGGATCGGGATGCAAATTCTCCGGAATTATATTGGATTCTATTTCAGCCGGGGCGGTTTCGGTTATGGCGGTGTCAGGAGTTTTTATCTTTTTATTTTTACTTGGATTTTCATTGTTTTTTGATTTTTGTCGAACTTTTTTCTGCTTTTTGTCAGCTCCTGGAATCCCTTCTACAAGAGATCTTATTTTGTTGATGTATTTCTGGCCAGGTCCTGGATTCGATAGAAGTTGTTGGTGGTAGGTTGAATCGGGGTTTAGGGGCAAATCACTTCCTACAAAAAGCGGGTTCATTATCGAGCCTGAGAGAGGTTTTGGTGTTTTGACAGCTGATGAATCCTCTTCATCGGTTACGACTATAATTTCTTCTGAAACACTATTTTCCGATGGCAATTTATCTCCCACAACATCCACAGGATTCGGTTTGGACTCGGAATGCTTACGTCTCTTCGATTTGGTTTCAGCTTGGGCATCAGAGGCCGCCACACGTTTCGCCACTTGTTTCAGCTGGGATTGATAGCTTGGAGGAGGAAAAGAAAAAGGCAAGGGTCTTAATGGCATAGGCGTTATTGGATACATCATCTTTGGAACAGGGTGAGCAAAAGGAAAGCTATCCAGGAAGCTCTGCGGTTTTAAAAAGCCATTCATTGGAGAAGTATTCGTGTAATACGGTTTGAATGGCACTGGCATAAAACCGAATCCGGCATTGGGTGAAGCATGTTGCATGTTTCGCAGGAAAGCCATTGTCTGAATGTTGTGTTGCTGGTAGATTTTATTTATTTGTTCAGCAGAAATTGTGCTAACTCCAGCCCCCATGGGAATAGGTGGTGGCAGATAATAGGGAAGAGCCATTTTCTTGTTGAATTGATTAGCCTGGAAAGAGAAATAAAATATTTTCAAAATATAAGTTACTCAGATTAGAAAAACAAAACAAAACATCTGGAAACCTTGAAAGAAAATACCATATGTCTTTTATGAAATCAAATCACATTCGATATAAGAAAAATGACGAATCAAAAACTGATTTGCAAAATAATAATAAAGGTGCAGTGACATAATCGTGAGGCTTTCCGCAGGCGAAGCACCACAACGTCTTACCAAATGAACCATGACCAAGTAGCCGATGATCGAGGGATGAAAAACTACATTCTCATTCCAACCCAATGATGTATGGTGAAGAATAATATTTTATTATCATAATATATGTTACGTGTCCAGAGATCGCAAAGTACCTACCACCATCAACGGAACCAGCCAACAACAGGAACAGAAGCCGTTGCAGCTATCAGGTCGAATTCTTCAAAAAAAAAAAAAAAAAAATTGCAAACAACAACTACTGTTGGAGTTGTTGTGTTCTGCAGTGTGCCACCACTTCACCAGAGTCAGGCAAAACTAGTGGTACCGTACATGTGTGCCCGTATTTTAAAAACACGAAGGAATTTCCAACTAGCATTCTATACCCGTATATCCCCAAACAAGATAAAAGCTGATATGTTCCCTCCTACATCAGCGTTCTCTTTTTCTGGCTTTTATTTTTCGATTCTGGTATCTATGGGGTCGATATCAGTGAATTTCATCGAACCGTGTCTGTGAATCTTTAAAAAGGAACACGATGTTGTTCTGGTTTCCCGCACTCGCATTGAATTATGCATTGCAGATTACGGCGATGGATGAGGATGATAAAAGTTATGATGATGATGACTTCGATTTGAGTTACATTGTGAAACTTCATGTATTAAGTGCAAAATGGCTATAATAAATATAAAACGAAGGAAATTCGTTCGGAAATTTTAATATTTCTTAAAATAACTAATATTAGTAGGTGTATGGCAACCTTTTTTAATCCTTATTTCTGTATTATACAATGGAACGACATACGAGCATCTATTCCAGAATCTCGAATGTTAAAACAAGGAGACATTCATTCGGAACTCAGAGGTATAAAGATATGGAAAATAGTAGGTATATTGGAACAGTCTTTCAGAACTGTTTTATGGTAAGTTATGCATTGGTTATTAGTAGTACACCTTGGCATAATGGCTAGTGTGTTGGACTGTCTTGGGTTCGATTCCCGAGGAATAAAAAAATCTTCTAAGAGTACCTTTTGTCATGAAAAGTGCTGCTCATCAGCCGTTCAGAATCGGAAGAATCCATTTTCCGGAGGAAAATTATTTTTAACATAAAATTAGCACTTACTAAAAGTTGTTTATTGAAGTTATTTTATAAAAATCAGTGGAATAGATTTTGAGACAAGAAATAAAGAGAAAATCTACTTAGTCGCTTAGATTGTAGACAAGATTGCTAGACCCATTTATTGAAACGAGTCTTTTTACCAACAAATATTGAACCTCGGTCACCGGACACCTTCGGTAAACTTCAGAAGAACGTAGATTTATCTGAGGACATGTTTGTTGCATTTTTCTGAACAAGTCCAAGTACAGAGTTTTCCTAGAGCTGCCGTCTTAGATTTACGTATTAGCAACTTTATCTTTATTATTTTAGAATATTCTTATCGAAATTAAAAACTACTTGTATGGTAACAAAGGGTGTTCACATACTCTTCGCAGTGAATCAGTGGATAGGGACGAATTGACACATTTCGGTAATCATCAACACTACGCTGCACATCAGCAATCGCATGTTCAGTATGCACTGCACGACTTCTTAAGGTATGCGTATTGTCATTAAGTAAAATGTATTGCCACGCCCGATGCGTTTCTCGAATTGAACCATGTTTTTCAAAATGAATTTGAACAATTTGCCAACGTTACACCAGCAAGAATCAATTCACTTTAAAGTACTTTACTAATTCATTCTTAAATTTGAATATTTTCTAACTAGTATCGTACTAAGCCAATTTTCTTAATAAATTTCTTCTGAACACACCTAAATCAATGACATTTCCTGTAAAAAAGTAAGTACACGAACCTTTTTTGATGTTTGCAAATGTCAAAGAGTCATATTAAGCTAGCACGATACTAAAATAAAATGTACGACTGGGTCGCACGAACTTGCTCCTATGTAATAGACTAGGAATTTTAAAAACGAATGTTATTAGAGAAAACTGTTCATAAGGATACAATTAATTTTTTAAATTCTTTTAGAGACAAAAACAGAATGCTATGCAAATATGAATTTATGCAAGAACACAAATTATAAGTTCTGGTAGTGGTTTCTTAAAAAAAGCTTTTATATACACAATTTTAGTATGCTAACTTTAAGTTTTTATTACTGCACGAATGAAAATTAAATTTCAAAAAAAAAAAATATTGCACCGTTTTTGAAATATCGAATTTTCCAAAAAAAATGATTTTTTTTTCAAAAATTCCAAAAATCTTTTTTTTAAGTTTTGAAATGCAATGGATCTTAGATATTTTAGAAGTATCTCTACAAAAAATTTCATTAAAATCCGTCATGTCAAAAATGAGTAATTCCAAATTTAAAAAAATTGTTCTATGGTAGGTACTCGTACAAGCTGTAATATCTTAATTTCAATTTTTTTTTTATTAAATTAAAGATCGTTAAAATTAATTGAAACACAAAAATTTTAATCAAAATTCTAGGCTCCGTTTTCGAGAAAAATACGTTGTACCGTTTTTAAGAAAATCAAAAGCTAAAAAAAATAGTTCCTTGGGGGGTACCCTCAATATCTATTTTCGGAAAAAAAATTTCGTTCAGTACCTAGCTTTAACTAAATAATTTTTTTTGTATCTTTTTTTTTTAAATCTGTCGTTCAGTTTTTGAGAAGAAAAATATTTACAAAATTTTGTAAAAAATTCGTATGGCAGGTACCGTTATTTTTGGTCTTAAAAAAAAAAGAAAAAAACGTGTGGGGGGAAAAAATTAAAAATGATATCTACCAAGTTTGAAGAAAATCGGCCGAGCCGTTTAGGCTGTAGTCGAACCGACAGACAGACAGACAAAATTGCGTGACCCACTTTTTCAGTCTTCGCTATCATCGTAATGTCAACTTTGATCAAAATCTCGAGTTCGATTTTTTTTACGAATGCATAACTTGCTTTATTTAGAGGTCACAATAAGCTTTCAATTGAATTATTCAATATAGTCCACGAAAAACAAAAACAAAAACTATAAATTTTTTTATATTTTTTGTTTTAACTTCTTCTTCTTACATCAGCCAGACCACGGGCGTCATTTTCTAGGTGTCTGAATATGACCAAATTCCCCTAGATTAATATAATTTACATTGCGTTCCTGCTGTAAATTTTATTTGTGTTGATAATCATCGACTAACATATTGCGTCTTAGAAGGGTACGACAGCATCTACCTGATGAGCCCAACTGTCGTACCTGGGCGGAACACATTTGGACTAGAGGTCACAATAAGCTTTCAATTGAATAACTTGCTTTATAGTACCTATAAGTCGCAAGTAAAAATAAAATAGGTATTCGATGATTTTAACTTTAATAAAACGGTAGAAAAAGTTTGATGCTATATTCGATTAAAATTTGCAAATTCATTGTTTTAACCTAATATCATACCAAAACAGCTTAAACATCGTACTAATTCAATTAAAATTTTGCGCCATAGACTCAGACCTACACACATATAATCGGGCCTAAATAAGATTATTATAAGTTATAAGAACGGATTAAATCTTTAGCTTTTTTCAGACCTGTTGGCATACTTATATCCACCCAAAGTTCAAGAAGCTCTACAACCATTAATAGATTGCTGAAGGGGTTAAGATTAGTCCCATTCTTAATGCCTATGCTTAGTGTTTATTTTGTAAAAAATGTTGACCCGTTTCTGACATATTTCTTTTAAGTTTTGATATGTAATGTTTTTTGAACTTTTTAGAAGCCTCAGTATAAATAATTTCATTAAAATCCGTTATGCTGATATTGAGAAACCAAATTTAAATCCAAAATGTATAGTAGGCAGACATGTTTTTAAATTAATTTTTTTTTTAACTTATGGATGGTAAAACTTAAGCGAAACAGAAAAAAAAACAAAATCTATGATGCCGTTTTTTGAGAAAATAAAATTTTCGAAAACCATTTTTTAACATTTGTATGGTGGTAACCATTATTTTTAGATAAAATAAAGTTTGTTTTCAAAATCTCAAAAAACTCGTAATTGTCAAGTTTTAAAAACATCCAGCGTGTAGTTTTTTTAAATACTGAGTTTTCAATAAAAAAAAAATGTTATTTAAAATGGTTTTGAAAATTTGAATACACAATATTATTGAAACTGCTTTTCAACTTAAGCGTACAAAAAATGATCAAAATCAGTAGTACCGTTTTTGTGAATATCGATGGCAAAAATATTGTTCTATGCGAAATGTATTGGAAATTTTTGTTTCATCCATTAGCTAGCTTTTACTAAATGAATTATTTTGAGCCGTTTCTTTTAAATCTGCAGAACAGTTTTTGAGAAAACAAATACTTCATAGAAAAAACTTGGACCGTTATTTTTGGTAAAAAAAAAAAAAACAATTAAAAAAGTTTTGTCCGAAAAATTTAAAAATGCTACGAGTATGTACCAAGTTTCAAGAAAATTTGGCCGGGACGCTTAGCACGAAGTCACAAAAGCAGGCAGACAGACAGACAGAATTGCGATATAGATTTTTTTCGTTTGTACTTATTGAGATCTTCCGAATATAATTTCGGAAATCTTTAGCCCAACGAGATTTTGATCCAAACGCATGTTTCTGAATTCTAGAATTTTCGTTTTTTGTTCTGCGGCTTTTCTATTGCTCATGAAAGATTTTTTTCCAAGAGGAGCACTTCCACGTTGACAGTTTGTGGCGGAAATATTGTTTATTATTCAGCATGTCAAATTACACGGTTTAACACCACTTTATTCTCAAATTGAGTGTTCCTTAGTGTAAGGGATGCGCTAGTTGGGCTGATTTTACGGACCCTTTCAGAGTTGACTCTTCAATGTTTGGTTGGACAAATTTGAGACAACCGGTAAGCAGTCAGCTAAAAGCCGTACTTGAAAGGAATGGGTATGTGGCTAGTTAACAAGCTAGATACTGCTCGGTAGGGCCATGACTGAAACTAAGAAAAACTAGCTGGGACCTTGGCAGTATCGAGTCGAAAATTCTACCCGGGTATATATACGTAGTTATTTCTTTTTCAAGTACAAACTAACCTTAAAAGTACTAAATTATTTAAACGTTATAAAACTTTTGGTTTTCTCACATTCAAAGTAAGCCCTTTATTAGTGTAAGCAAATTGAGAAATAAATGCCCCGAAAGAACTTGGCAAGCGTTTCACTTCTTAACACATCCAACAACAGACATGTCTGTAATTAAGATCAACAGATTTTCGACATTTGGCTCTTGGTGTTAGGCAAAATCCCGAGATCATGATGAGAACATGGCCGAAAAGGCACCAGCGAAAAGAAGAACTTGTATGAATATTTATTTCAATCGGATCGCTCGTGCGCCCCATCATCGATACATTAATTATGGCTTCCTGTGCTCTGGGTCTCCCTCCGTCTCCTGGTCCCTTTGGGATTCACTCTTGATGTTACAAGACTAGTCACAATAATGACACGTTCCCAGCACCTGTATAGTATATCAACCTGTACGATGTGCCTTAACTCTTTACAACAGCAAAAGTAATATAAGAACAATCCGATCACTTTGCCGGATAAAAGTAATGCTTCTGCCAAACTGTGCGTACGCAGTTCGTATAACTTCTTGATATCTGCATATCAGTAGCGTAAACCAGTTCGTGAATTTCATGACCGAATCGCACAGTCAGCCAACACGTCCTCATATTATCATTCGAACGAGATCGAATCCCCCTAAGCCCAGCAGCAGCTTCAGATTCAGAAAGAGCAAAAGCAACAACAACAACAGTCGGAGCAAGCCAGCAATAAATCGTCAAATAAAAACTCAAGAAGTCTCGTCAGCGGATTGAGCTGTCAGCACGGACGTCTCGATCTACACATGTTAATCAAAGTTGCAAGAATTGCGAGGACAGTTACGTAAACAGCAATTTATTCCACAGCCAGATGAAGTCTCCTCTCCTAGCTGGAGCTCTTCTGGCAGCACATCCTGCATATCCCGATCGATCTTTTCGATTCGCGTCTTCGTCTTCGGTCGTTTTGTTAGCTGGGAGCGCTCCTTCGCAGTTCTATGTTCGTCTAAGCTGTGGCCTGTGGAGCACAATGCCAGATGGCAAATGGAAGCAGTTTGTAGGCCGCTTAATCTTCGCCTGATCGGGTCACCACAGACGAGCGAGCGCTTCCTGGGACACCTAGTACCTACAGCTTCTCGCCTTTGAATTGTGTGGCTTTGGCTGTTCCTATAGCCTCCTCAGAGCCTGGCCTATTGTCTAATCCGGCACAGAAGAACACACATTGTCAATTCAATTCGTTGGCTATGTAAATTTTTACTGCACTCACCAGCTCCTCGTCCTCGCACACTGCTCACTGCACATGCAGCCCAGGCACCAACGAAGCTGTAAAGATTCCTATCGATTGCATTTAACTGTTAATGCCCGCACTTGTCCTTTGTTATCCAGCTACGGTGCGATAGAATCGTTTTCATTGTAACCATGACTCGCAGGCATTGACCAATGTGACACTTTTGTTACGTTTCCGTTTAGCCTGCTGATGCTCCCCGGCTGCACCCAGTGCATTGCAACTCCCGCCCTCTTTAGGCGATTTAAATAGCTACAAATGGTCTTGGGTGAATCGGAATAACTGCAAATTCGAGTTGCATTGGCGGTTGGCGGATGTGCACAAGGAAATTATTGTTATGATTATTGGCTATTTGCGTTGTGCTACTGTTGCGGACTCGCGGGACTCCGGACAAGAACGCCAAACATGAAGCGCGGAGTATGCTTCAATTATGGAATTCTTTTGAGCTTGTATGGCATCATAGAACTATCGGCCTACCCACACAGGCACTCATTGTGAGGCGTTTTGTTATTTTTTTTTTTTGTGAAATTTCGGATCCGATACATTGTTTGGTGGACACCTGAGATTCCTCTCTCCGTTAGTTGGATATAGGATAAATGTTTGCGCATACAAAATGAGCTCAAAAGGAAAGGTATATGGACTGTTTGGACTTATATCTGAT